>CM069441.1:1422268-2035025 GCA_035610835.1 Ophiura sarsii
ATCCTCGTGAAATGCAAAAATAAGATAGTTAAGAATAGACTATTACCAACAATAAAATTCACATTTTCAACCAATATTCTTAGCATGTTGGTAGCCTATAGGCTTATGTAACGTAGTAATAATGTATGGAGTAACACTGTTAGGGAAAAATCGTTATTTGCAGTTTAAAACTAGAGCGGTTCGCTGGTTTCGCGGTTATCGGATTTGGCAGTCGGTTTTGGTTGTTCAGTTTTGGTAGACATGTTGTGTTGTGGGGTTGGTACATCACGATTCCAGCGGAACCAGATTCGATGACTGCCGCATTATTGGTGATTTGATTCGTGTATTTGCTTACTTACTGTTGTAATGTATCCCAGTGTTAGCGATATGTGTCTTTTATCATGGATAATACGATGGTAATATTTATTCAAATTTGATTTCTTCTGTGTTTCTACACGTGTTTACTACAAAGAGTTGTTACATTGTCGTGGTGACAAATTATAACAGTGTAGCAGGCAGCGAATATGGGTTCGATTCAAAATGTGAAATCATATAACAAATCAAATCGGGTCACATTTTAAGGTATCCATCATCTTTTAGCCTAGATCAGCAGCGGAAAAAATCCTTGGGATTTCAATGCAAACGTCATTTGTTCCATCAAATGCGTTTCCATCAAATGCGGTTTTGTTGCGGTTTGACCAGTTCGTTACACCGAGCTTATACGTAGCTCAAAATGTGAAATCATATCAAAATGATCAAATCGGGACACATTTTGGGGTATCCGTCAATTTTTAGTCAAATTCAGGGGTGTCTACTAACCTAAGACCTAAGACCTAAGACCTAAGACCTAAGACCTAAGACCTAAGACCTAAGACCTAAGACCCAAAACCTAAGACCCAAAACCTAAGACCCAAAAACTAAGACCCAAAACCTAAGACCCAAAAACTAAGACCCAAAACCTAAGACCCAAAAACTAAGACCCAAAACCTAAGACCCAAAAACTAAGACCCCCTCCCAAATGTCCTAAAAATCAGTTTTATATACACGAGGATAGTTGATAAGTTGTTTAGAGAGGATGATGGATCATTTGAATCCATTTTGGCGCCAAAAATCCAAGGGTCTTAGGTTAGTAGTTGAGAGGGGGGTAAACTACTAACCTAAGACCCCCTCCCAAATGTCCTAAAAATCAGTTTTATATACACGAGGATAGTTGATAAGTTGTTTAGAGAGGATGTCGGATCATTTGAATCCATTTTGGCGCCAAAAATCCAAGGGTCTTAGGTTAGTAGTTGAGAGGGGGGTAAACTACTAACCTAAGACCCCCTCCCAAATGTCCTAAAAATCAGTTTTATATACACGAGGATAGTTGATAAGTTGTTTGGAGAGGATGACGGATCATTTGAATCCATTTTGGCGCCAAAAATCCAAGGGTCTTAGGTTAGTAGTTGAGAGGGGGGGTAAACTACTAACCTAAGACCCCCTCCCAAATGTCCTAAAAATCAGTTTTATATACACGAGGATAGTTGATAAGTTGTTTAGAGAGGATGACGGATCATTTGAATCCATTTTGGTGCCAAAAATCCAAGGGTCTTAGGTTAGTAGTTGAGAGGGGGGTAAACTACTAACCTAAGACCCCCTCCCAAATGTCCTAAAACTCAGTTTTATATACACGAGGATAGTTGATAAGTTGTTTGGAGAGGATGACGGATCATTTGAATCCATTTTGGCGCCAAAAATCCAAGGGTCTTAGGTTAGTAGTTGAGAGGGGGGTTAACTACTAACCTAAGACCCCCTCCCAAATGTCCTAAAAATCAGTTTTATATACACGAGGATAGTTGATAAGTTGTTTGGAGAGGATGACGGATCATTTGAATCCATTTTGGAGCCAAAAATCCAAGGGTCTTAGGTTAGTAGTTGAGAGGGGGGTAAACTACTAACCTAAGACCCCCTCCCAAATGTCCTAAAAATCAGTTTTATATACACGAGGATAGTTGATAAGTTGTTTGGAGAGGATGACGGATCATTTGAATCCATTTTGGCGCCAAAAATCCAAGGGTCTTAGGTTAGTAGTTGAGAGGGGGGTAAACTACTAACCTAAGACCCCCTCCCAAATGTCCTAAAAATCAGTTTTATATACACGAGGATAGTTGATAAGTTGTTTAGAGAGGATGACGGATCATTTGAATCCATTTTGGCGCCAAAAATCCAAGGGTCTTAGGTTAGTAGTTGAGAGGGGGGTAAACTACTAACCTAAGACCCCCTCCCAAATGTCCTAAAAATCAGTTTTATATACACGAGGATAGTTGATAAGTTGTTTGGAGAGGATGACGGATCATTTGAATCCATTTTGGCGCCAAAAATCCAAGGGTCTTAGGTTAGTAGTTGAGAGGGGGGTAAACTACTAACCTAAGACCCCCTCCCAAATGTCCTAAAAATCAGTTTTATATACACGAGGATAGTTGATAAGTTGTTTAGAGAGGATGACGGATCATTTGAATCCATTTTGGCGCCAAAAATCCATGGGTCTTAGGTTAGTAGTTGAGAGGGGGGTAAACTACTAACCTAAGACCCCCTCCCAAATGTCCTAAAAATCAGTTTTATATACACGAGGATAGTTGATAAGTTGTTTGGAGAGGATGACGGATCATTTGAATCCATTTTGGCGCCAAAAATCCAAGGGTCTTAGGTTAGTAGTTGAGAGGGGGGTAAACTACTAACCTAAGACCCCCTCCCAAATGTCCTAAAAATCAGTTTTATATACACGAGGATAGTTGATAAGTTGTTTGGAGAGGATGACGGATCATTTGAATCCATTTTGGAGCCAAAAATCCAAGGGTCTTAGGTTAGTAGTTGAGAGGGGGGTAAACTACTAACCTAAGACCCCCTCCCAAATGTCCTAAAAATCAGTTTTATATACACGAGGATAGTTGATAAGTTGTTTGGAGAGGATGACGGATCATTTGAATCCATTTTGGCGCCAAAAATCCAAGGGTCTTAGGTTAGTAGTTGAGAGGGGGGTAAACTACTAACCTAAGACCCCCTCCCAAATGTCCTAAAAATCAGTTTTATATACACGAGGATAGTTGATAAGTTGTTTAGAGAGGATGACGGATCATTTGAATCCATTTTGGCGCCAAAAATCCAAGGGTCTTAGGTTAGTAGTTGAGAGGGGGGTAAACTACTAACCTAAGACCCCCTCCCAAATGTCCTAAAAATCAGTTTTATATACACGAGGATAGTTGATAAGTTGTTTGGAGAGGATGACGGATCATTTGAATCCATTTTGGCGCCAAAAATCCAAGGGTCTTAGGTTAGTAGTTGAGAGGGGGGTAAACTACTAACCTAAGACCCCCTCCCAAATGTCCTAAAAATCAGTTTTATATACACGAGGATAGTTGATAAGTTGTTTAGAGAGGATGACGGATCATTTGAATCCATTTTGGCGCCAAAAATCCAAGGGTCTTAGGTTAGTAGTTGAGAGGGGGGTAAACTACTAACCTAAGACCCCCTCCCAAATGTCCTAAAAATCAGTTTTATATACACGAGGATAGTTGATAAGTTGTTTGGAGAGGATGACGGATCATTTGAATCCATTTTGGCGCCAAAAATCCAAGGGTCTTAGGTTAGTAGTTGAGAGGGGGGTAAACTACTAACCTAAGACCCCCTCCCAAATGTCCTAAAAATCAGTTTTATATACACGAGGATAGTTGATAAGTTGTTTAGAGAGGATGACGGATCATTTGAATCCATTTTGGCGCCAAAAGTTCAAGGGTCTTAGTAGGTTAGTAGTTGAGAGGGGGTAAACTACTAACCTAAGACCCCCTCCCAAATGTCCTAAAAATCAGTTTTATATACACGAGGATAGTTGATAAGTTGTTTGGAGAGGATGAGAGATCATTTGAATCCATTTTGGCGCCAAAAATCCAAGGGTCTTAGGTTAGTAGTTGAGAGGGGGGTAAACTACTAACCTAAGATCCCCTTCCAAATGTCCTAAAAATCAGTTTTATATACACGAGGATAGTGGATAAGTTATTTAGAGAGGATGACGGATCATTTTAATCCATTTTGGCGCCAACAATCCAAGGGTCTTAGGTTAGTAGTTGAGAGGGGGGTAAACTACCCCCTCCCAAATGTCCTAAAAATCAGTTTTAGATACACAAGCTATAATCGACTAACACTGCTTTAATAAATTCACGAAAAGCTAAGAATTTGTAAGGTCTCTGTGTATTAGCCCGATATGGCCATGTTTATCCCGAATTCTCGCGATCGTTTTTTCCCCCCCAGAATGCACTCTGTTCTGAATTGTCGAACTAGCTTCTAAAGGCTCCTATCGGCTTTTTGAAATTCGACATATTAACCTTGTTTAGTTAGGCAAAAAAAATAACTGTTTGTTTGTCCTTTGAGGGTCCTTAAATGATAGGGGTCGGTAGGCCGGATTTTTTAATTTTAATTTTAAAAACACATCACTTTGACAGTTTAGAACTCTTTGTCATAAGTTTGCGACATTGCTGCTTTAGGCCTAGTAAAAAAAAGTTACATGTTTCCCGTCCCCGCCCGCCTCTGTTTTAGCCGCTGCCTTCTTTTCTTTATTTTAAAAAAGTTGTTTTTTTAAACTTTTTTTAAAACTTTTTTTTAAAACTTTTTAATTTTCATAGCTTTAATTGGTCCCCTAAACAGCATCGATTGACCCCTACCTGACTACTCGAGTCACCTATATCACCCCTAAGTATAATATTATCTTGGTTTGTTGAAATAATTTTAAACGACGATCAAGACACAGTCATACATGCAGTTTTGAATTATTTCTAACATTTGAAAAAAATACCTAAATTCAGTAAATAATCATTAAATAGGGGAAGAGAAGTGTTGACTGTAACATGTTGGCAGTATTTATTATAGTCGGATTTATAATTGAACGAACACCTTGAAGTTCAGTACATTGCGTAAAAAAAAGTTGTTTGATTGTCCTCTTCTGACTGACCCTAATTTTGAAAACTGAGAAAAACTTCTTCTTTTTTGCTTTGACAAATGAATATCGACCCTAATTCTGGAAATTCCAGATTTTTTTTTTTTTTCTTCCAGAATTTTGCTTCCTGGAAATATGCTAAAATATAATTTTCACAGTTTCTTTAGTCTTTTAAACTGTTTTAAAACATGAATGACCTAATTAAATAACCCATTCAAATATATCAGTACCTATTTTAAAGTTAATTATGCATCTTTTGAATGTGATTTATAAAAATTTAAAAGACACCTTTTCCCGACCGACCTACCCAGTTTCTGAAAGTGATCTATGGACAATCAACAACAAAAAAATTGTGGCCTAAGCGTGATAATTTCGGGCGTGATTATCTTTTTGTGCTGTGTGTGTGTTTTTTGTTCAATATTAATTGGACTATAGTAATCATCGGAAGACGATGATTTCCACTCGACAGAATGACGTTGTATGGGCGCCCATTCGGGGTAAATATATTGAATATAGTTTTGTACTTGTTACAAGATGAATAAATTATGATAATCTGTTTTGTAATGAATATTAATTAGTAATATGAATATTTATTATTACTTGTATTTTTTGCCTGAAATTTCAATGACTTTTTTTGCCCGATCAAAAAGAGTTTGGAATTTTAGAATTTGGCTATAGTATAATGTTGTGGTAAGGGACGCACCATTAGATTTTCAGGGGGGGGGGGGGGGGGGGGGGGGTAGGAAGTTTTCGGAAGAAAAAAAATTCACCCTCTATGCAGGCCAAAAAAAGAAATTCACCCCCTGATGAGTAAAAAAAACCAAAAAATTCTACCCCACCCAACTCAATATGAATGAATACAATAAATAAAAAAATTCACCGCCTTAGGCGGCGCAAAAAAAAATTCCCCCCTTACGATGGCAAAACAAAAAAAAATCACCCCTGAACACAACTTCCTACCCCCCTGAAAATCTAATGGTGCGTCCCTATGATTGACTTTTAAATGACTAGTTGTTTTTTGAAAATTGATCTGAACACACATGAATCACCGCATGTTCCAGTTTTACAGGCACTTAGGCACTGACCAATTTACTATCATAACAAAACAGGTGTAACTGAAGTTTGACAAATGACCACAGGGTTAATTCCCGGTTAATTGAATCAAATAAACCAAAGATAGTCAATAAACACATGTTCCATGAGGGCTGCCCTGGACATCATGGACAGCAAATAAACAATTGAATAGCATGCTGCAAATTGAATTCAAACAATTAACTGGATTCAAATGATCTCTTATCCTCTCTAAACAACTTTCAACTATCCTCGTGTATCTAAAACTGATTTTTAGGACATTTAGGAGGGGGTCATAGGTTAGTAGTTTACCCCCTTCTCAACTACTAACCTAAGACCCTTGGATTTTTGGCGCCAAAATGGATTCAAATGATCCGTCATCCCCTCTAAACAACTTATCAACTATCCTCGTGTATCTAAAACTGATTTTTAGGACATTTGAGAGGGGGTCTTAGGTTAGTAGTTTACCCCCCCCCCCCCCCTCTTAACTACTAACCTAAGACCCTTGGATTTTTGGCGCCAAAATGGATTCAAATGATCCGTCATCCTCTCCAAAAAACTTATCAACTATCCTCGTGTATATAAAACTGATTTTTAGGACATTTGGGAGGGGGTATTAGGTTAATAGTTTACCCCCCTCTCAACTACTAACCTAAGACCCTTGGATTTTTGGCGCCAAAATGGATTCAAATGATCCGTCATCCTCTGCAAACAACTTATCAACTATCCTCGTGTATATAAAACTGATTTTTAGGACATTTGGGAGGGGGTCTTAGGTTAGTAGTTTACCCCCCTCTCAACTACTAACCTAAGACCCTTGGATTTTTGGCTCCAAAATGGATTCAAATGATCCGTCATCCTCTCCAAACAACTTATCAACTATCCTCGTGTATATAAAACTGATTTTTAGGACATTTGGGAGGGGGTCTTAGGTTAGTAGTTTACCCCCCTCTCAACTACTAACCTAAGACCCTTGGATTTTTGACGCCAAAATGGATTCAAATGATCCGTCATCCTCTCCAAACAACTTATCAACTATCCTCGTGTATATAAAACTGATTTTTAGGACATTTGGGAGGGGGTCTTAGGTTATTAGTTTACCCCCCTCTCAACTACTAACCTAAGACCCTTGGATTTTTGGCTCCAAAATGGATTCAAATGATCCGTCATCCTCTCCAAACAACTTATCAACTATCCTCGTGTATATAAAACTGATTTTTAGGACATTTGGGAGGGGGTCTTAGGTTAGTAGTTTACCCCCCTCTCAACTACTAACCTAAGACCCTTGGATTTTTGGCGCCAAAATGGATTCAAATGATCCGTCATCCTCTCCAAACAACTTATCAACTATCCTCGTGTATATAAAACTGATTTTTAGGACATTTGGGAGGGGGTCTTAGGTTAGTAGTTTACCCCCCTCTCAACTACTAACCTAAGACCCTTGGATTTTTGGCTCCAAAATGGATTCAAATGATCCGTCATCCTCTCCAAACAACTTATCAACTATCCTCGTGTATATAAAACTGATTTTTAGGACATTTGGGAGGGGGTCTTAGGTTAGTAGTTTACCCCCCTCTCAACTACTAACCTAAGACCCTTGGATTTTTGGCGCCAAAATGGATTCAAATGATCCGTCATCCTCTCTAAACAACTTATCAACTATCCTCGTGTATATAAAACTGATTTTTAGGACATTTGGGAGGGGGTCTTAGGTTAGTAGTTTACCCCCCTCTCAACTACTAACCTAAGACCCTTGGATTTTTGGCGCCAAAATGGATTCAAATGATCCGTCATCCTCTCCAAACAACTTATCAACTATCCTCGTGTATATAAAACTGATTTTTAGGACATTTGGGAGGGGGTCTTAGGTTAGTAGTTTACCCCCCTCTCAACTACTAACCTAAGACCCTTGGATTTTTGGCGCCAAAATGGAATCAAATGATCCGTCATCCTCTCTAAACAACTTATCAACTATCCTCGTGTATATAAAACTGATTTTTAGGACATTTGGGAGGGGGTCTTAGGTTAGTAGTTTACCCCCCTCTCAACTACTAACCTAAGACCCTTGGATTTTTGGCGCCAAAATGGATTCAAATGATCCGTCATCCTCTCCAAACAACTTATCAACTATCCTCGTGTATATAAAACTGATTTTTAGGACATTTGGGAGGGGGTCTTAGGTTAGTAGTTTACCCCCCTCTCAACTACTAACCTAAGACCCTTGGATTTTTGGCTCCAAAATGGATTCAAATGATCCGTCATCCTCTCCAAACAACTTATCAACTATCCTCGTGTATATAAAACTGATTTTTAGGACATTTGGGAGGGGGTCTTAGGTTAGTAGTTTACCCCCCTCTCAACTACTAACCTAAGACCCTTGGATTTTTGGCTCCAAAATGGATTCAAATGATCCGTCATCCTCTCCAAACAACTTATCAACTATCCTTGTGTATATAAAACTGATTTTTAGGACATTTGGGAGGGGGTCTTAGGTTAGTAGTTTACCCCCCTCTCAACTACTAACCTAAGACCCTTGGATTTTTGGCGCCAAAATGGATTCAAATGATCCGTCATCCTCTCCAAACAACTTATCAACTATCCTCGTGTATATAAAACTGATTTTTAGGACATTTGGGAGGGGGTCTTAGGTTAGTAGTTTACCCCCCTCTCAACTACTAACCTAAGACCCTTGGATTTTTGGCGCCAAAATGGATTCAAATGATCCGTCATCCTCTCTAAACAACTTATCAACTATCCTCGTGTATTTAAAACTGATTTTTAGGACATTTGGGAGGGGGTCTTAGTTTTTGGGTCTTATGTTTTGGGTCTTAGTTTTTGGGTCTTAGGTTTTGGGTCTTAGGTTTTGGGTCTTAGGTTTTGGGTCTTAGGTTTTGGGTCTTAGGTTTTGGGTCTTAGGTCTTAGGTCTTAGGTCTTAGGTCTTAGGTCTTAGGTCTTAGGTTAGTAGACACCCCAAATTCAGCAGCAATTTATTTGTTGTGAATTCAATGCGAACGTCATTTGTTCCGTCAAATTTGTTGCGGTTTGAATATTTTGTTACACAGACTTTATACGCAGATCATAATGTGAAATCATATTAAAAAAAATCAAATCGGGACACATTTTATAGTGTCCGTTATTTTTTTGGCTAAATTGCCGGCAATTTTTTCTTTTTGCGATTTCAATGCGAACGTCATTTGTTCCGTCAAATATGTTGCGGTTTGACCGGTTCATTACATCAACCTTATACGTAGGTCAAAATGTGAAATCATATCCAACAAACCAAATCGGGTCACATTTCAAGGTATCCATCATCTTTTAGCCTAAATCAGCAGCAGAAAAAGTTCCTTGGAATTTCAATGCAAAGCATCATTTGTTCCATCAAATGTGTTACGGTTTTACCGTGTTAATTACACCAACCTTATACGTAGCTCAAAATGTAAAATCATATCCAAACAATTTCAAACTGGGGCACATTTTAGTGTATCTGTACTTAGAAATAATAGGCATATACGACGGGTATTATACAAATTATAAATATTTTAAACAGGTTCACCGCCGCGGATAGAAAAGAGACAATTATGGGAAAACGATCTCGCCCGGGATTCGAACCCAGGATCTGTTGCTTGCTTGGCAACTGCCTTATCAATTGGGCCACAAGACCTCGCATGGTAAAGCATCTGAAATTCAAACCTAAGGGATCTCGTTTCCCAGTCTCCTGCCACAAGTATTACCCGGAGTAGCTCGGGTCTATACAAGTGTAATAATCAAGTGCCGTCCTCCCTGTAGAGGGAAAATACGAGATACGAGATCGCTTAGGTTTGAATTTCAGATGCTTTACCATGCGAGGTCTTGTACAAATATATATCCTTCCTAAAAATATTAAATTATAAAGTAGTTGAACATTTTATCTTCTTTAATATGAAATATTGCACGCTAGGATTGGTTGAATATTGAAGAATTGACAATCCAAAATGTAAGGTAAAGTCACAATTTCATTTTCACATTTTACTTTTGAACACGGGGGAGAGTATCACAGGTAGTGTGTGTGTGTAGCGTATTGATCCATCGGAACAATACGGCCGACTATCCAACCTGCGCAATTGCACTACCGGTAATCGATTAATGTACCCGTAGCTGGGTCCGCGTGTAGAAAAGAAAAATGTGAAAATGAAAATCAGACTTCACCTTACATGTTGGAGTGTCACTTCCACAATAATCACCCAATCCTAGTGTGCAATATCTCATATTAAAGAAGATAAATTTCGCACCCGACAGTACCCGTATGAGTACTGTTAAAGTACTTGTAAAGTACCACCAAAGTAGCTGCAAAGTACCACCAGTAACTCCGCTGCTGCTCGGCTACTTTGTACCGCACAGTTCCCATACAGGTACAAAGTATGTGCAGCATGATGCCGGGCTTAATTGAGAAAAGGTGATGTGTAGTTTTCAAACTACCTGTCTTCGAGTCCACGTAAATTGAAATATGACCAAACAATCCCGATGGCAATCCATGTGGAAGTTAAACAGAGCTTTGAATTTGAATCTTGATAATTATTACCTGAATAAAATGTGAAGATGCCATATCCAAATGTATAAAAAATGATTGCAGTCATAAAATAAAAGTAAACAATATGCTTAACAATGGTCGAGCAATGGTGTCAAATTGCATCTGGAATTGCATAAAAACTAAACTTCATCTTTTCTGGGACACATTGTAGTATTTTATAGATGTGGAATGTCCTTTTTTTAAATTTATGAATTTATGAATAGAATGGGTTGTTTTCAACAAAAGCGCCATATGAAGCGCATACCGATGCTATACTATTCGAACTTCATTATTATTTCTTATAGAAATCATAAAAATAGTTAATTTTGCGAACCACGGTGTAGTCAAAAGAATGCATTTGCAATTTTCTTAGAGAGCTAATATTTCTGGTTAATGTTGGTGTAAGCGAGGCTTTTCTGACATAGTATAGAGTAATGCAAATTTGAATCGAATGTGGTTTGTGATGTCAAAAAATACTCATAATCAGTTCTGCGATAGCTTTGTCTGCTGTTTTATTAGATTTTTCTCAAAGGCATGCAGTACTTCCAAAAATAAACGGTTTGTGATAATATATATAGTGGGTAGAAGAACATTTTGTATAACTATTACAATTGATAAAGGCAAAACTGCAAGTCTCAACATATGGTGAGTGGGAGAGGTGATGATGGCGTGGGGGTAAAAGAAGGGGGGAAAGATGTGGTCGACGTTTCGACTGGATATACCAGTCTTTATCAAGTTAAGGCAGCGCAAGACAAAAGTATGTCCTGATATCAAAATACAAGGCAAAAAGTCAGTGTGCATACAGATATGCAAAATACCAGGGCAGTTGTTACTTAGGGAACAGTTCCATTTGTACGCGATAAATTTATCGCGACTGTATCGGGGCCTGATATGTTTTGGACCCGATGTTTTTCAAGTTGATACGCGATAAAATAGTCATCAGGCCCCGATAAAATAGACATCGGGGCCCGATACGAGGCCTCTGCCATACCCTTGGGTATGTTTAGCAAATAGAGCGGGACATTGTTTAGCAAATACACGAGGATAATACAATTTACGTTTAACATCCATAATCAATAACATTATCTCTAAAAACATGAAATGCTGAATTTGTACCTTACAACTAGAATAAATAACCCGAAGCTCTATTTACATACCGACCACTTATCTTTCGTTATATTTAAACAAGCGGTAATACGCTACTCGATAAAAAATCCTTTGCTACTCGCAACTGTACGCGATAAAAATTTCATCGGGGCCTGATAAAAAACTCATCGGGGCCCGGAACATTCTCGCAATTTGTATCGCATACAAATGGAACTGCTCCCTTAGCATGCTTAGCAGTGAGATAGGACGATACTTTTTTGGGCCAGCCTTGGAACCTCTCTTGTTAATGGTAGTGACAGAGGCTATATTTTCCATAGGTTAGAAACACACCATGCGTGAAGCAGAGTGGACTGGCAAGTTCAGCACAACATTCTTTGAGCACCTTGGATGGAATCAGATCTGGCTTTATCCGGATTGAGATGTTGTAGTAGTTTTCGAACATCCTTGGGCTTGAAAACTATTTCGTCAAACAATTTGGTTGTTGAAGGATGGACATTTGGGGCCTGGTCTTCAGCACCTTGGAGTTTATATTTTTCTGAAAATGTCTGACAAAAGGTTTCTGCCTTGTCCCTTGCTGTAATATGGGTGACGTTTTTATGTTCAACACTGGGATCTCGGAACGAGCTGTTCTTTTGGACAGGGTGTTGATGATTCTCCACCATTTCTTGCTGCTCAGCGATTTACATGCCAGGTTTTTGTCTGTGTTGTAGCTTCTCCTGGCTTGCTTCTCCGCTTGGTTGTAGGAATGTCTAGCTTCAGCGAACTTTGCCTTGCTGGCTTCAGTTTGGTCTTTTTGGCTTTCTGAAAGAGACGACACTTCTTCATAGATGCCCTATGAGATACTACGTGTATTTTTGATAGATGGCTAATAAGGCTTGCCAACGGTCTATTTTATTTATATATAACAAAAAAACAAGGGATGTATTTTGTTATTTATTTATTTATGTCCCTCACGTCATGTATGTACCAACCAACCATGGCCTCCTCACCTTTCCCTAAGCTCAGCAATGCGAAACAAGACGAGTTTCTAATAAAAAACATATCTTTGGGAAAATCATGTTGTTGTCCATGCATATTATTTTCATGCTAATTGGATTTTCAGAGATTGTCATGAGAATAGTGGTAGGCACAGTCGAGCAAGTATACCGAACTATAGAAGCCAGTACCAGTGACGCAGACACAAGTACGCAGTTTCCTTGGAATGGCGTCATTCATTAAAGGGTTTGCAAATGCTGCGGCGCCGCTGAATAAGTTGACAGAGAAGAACACCAAGTTTTTGTGGACGGGAGAATGCACAAAGGCATTTGAAGAACTGAAGTAAACGCCGATTAGTGCCCCAATATCGGCTTACCCTTGAGCCGAAGGACAGTTCGTGTTGGATACTGATGCAAGCAACTTTGCTATTGGGGGTGTGTTACCACAGGTGCAAGATGGTGAGGAAAAGGTTGTGGCATATGGTAGCAAGTCACTTTCAAAGGTGGAACGCAATTATTGTGTAACACGGAGAGAATTGCTGGCGATCGTAGTGTTCCTCAAGAAGTACAATCATTATGTTGGTGGTAATCGGGTTAAAGTTCGGACTGACCAGGATCCCTACGGTGGCTATTTAGTTTCATGAACCCTGTGGGTCAGCTTGCGAGGTGGCTAGAAGTGTTGTCAAGCTTCGATCTAGATATAGAGTACCGGCACGGCAAGAAACATCAGAAGGCTGATGGGTTAACGCGACGTTCTTGTCGTCAGTGTGGTCGTTGGGAAGGCTTGATAGCAAAGGAGAATGAAGAACAACAAAGACATAAGACTGAACTTGTAGAATCGGTACAGCGAGAGACACCTGTTACAGAATTCACACCACCAAATGGTTCGCATATATACGTTTACATGCTAAAGTTGTGTCACAAAATGCCCATTTTCTCGCTTATAAAGCGACTGGATTTTTTCAATTTGACATTTTCCTTAAATTTCATGATATCTTTGATCATTAAATCAAAACAATTATATATATATGATATATGATATCCCCGAAAGTTCTGAGAAATTGGCCCCCACAGTTGGACAATTGGTGTAGCGCCCTCATTTATCAGAAAAAGTTGAGAAATGTTACCAGAACAATTACAATCAAAATACACCCAAAAAACCTACAAAATGCATTGAAAATATTTCTTTTTGCACTGTAGTATATATTAGGTAATAGTCCTAAAATCAGGATTAAACTACAACTTTAATCATTTGGGAGCAATAAGTACAATTTCTGATTAATTCTATAATCATTGGGCCACAGGCTGCCCAGCTGATAAAAAAGGACTGCAATTATTTACTGGCGTGGAATCTAAAGGGACAATTTTTAAATTTTTATTGTTTTTACTTTCAATTTCAATCCTCATAATGATATGAAAACTATTCTTTTGCAAAAACAATGAGCTACACATGATTTTTTTACCATTTCAAATCAGAGCCAATCTTGGCCTAGGGCCTACCCCTTAAACATGTACTATCTACTGAAGACAGCAAATTGTCAAAATATAACCTGGGCTTTTCGGGTCACACCAATTAATATTTTAGGACCGAATGTGGAATGAAGACGTAACAGTGTCCATTTTAGTCATTATAATGTTAATTTACATCTTTTCACTTGCTTTTGTAATTTGTTACAGCAAAGTGGAGCACTGTGTTAGTTTAGTGTGAAATACCATGGAACATGATTAGGTTGGATATTTGGCCTGCCCTACATGCAAATTATGCTGAATCACATAAAACCTGAACATGTGAATTGATCTAATCAATGTATTTTTTAAACACTTTTTGATCATGGATACTGAAACCCTCTAGACCCCTTAATTTAAAAATAAAATAAAATAAAATAAAATAATTATACATGGGGGGGGGGGGGGGGGATGATGATTTGATCGGGGGATAATTTATGATTGGCAAGTGAATCTATTAGACGTAGCAATTGAAAATGTGTCCCAAATTTGCACACATAACACTAATTTAGGCTAGAATTCAAAGTAAACTTCAAAATCCAATAGCTAGGCAATGTATCCTTCCCACACTGTTGAATTTTGAAGCTTTATCAATTCAACTAGCCGATATTGTATGCCTTGATTCAGCACAAAACGAACCTGAGTCATTAAATAGCTACTTGACAAGGTAGACTGGATCTCCGGTCTCTGGCATAGGGATCTAGACTAATCTTTTTAAGACTGATTTCAACATAAAAAGACAACCACCTTAATCTTAATTTCACTTTCCACCAACACTCAGAATGACCTTGTTTGCAAGGCGAGTATACTTCAAGGCAGCTATTTATTATAATTTGAGCTTATAATATGACCGTAACATAGTAGGTGCATGGCATGATGTAGTAAGCTTATGAATGATTTCATTTTTTTTACACTGTTGTCGATGATGACAAGACTGCTGAATTCGGTGGGCTGTTTTTTCATCGAGTAATTTGCCTGTATAATTTGCTTAAGAAATCGAATATTTTGCCCTATCTTACCATTGTTTAGTTGTGGAAATGTCAAATTGAACCCGATCGCAGTGAATTTCAAGCAAATTGGGCTTTTGTGGTAGAAGATTCATTCAAAATATCATCAAAACAGCCGATATTTAGCAGGTGATATCATAGCACTCCAGCAAAGACCAATATCTTCAGAATTTACACCACCAAATGGTTCGCCTATACGTTTACATGCTAAAGTTGTGTTACAAAATGCCCATTTTCTCGCTTATAAAGCGACTGGATTTTTCAATTTGACATTTTCCTTAAATTTCATGATATATTTGATCATTAAATCAAAACAATTATATATGATATCCCGAAAGTTCTGAGAAATTGACCCCCACAATTGGACAATTGGTGTAGCGCCCTCATTTATCAGAAAAAGTTGAGAAATGTTACCAGATTACAATCAAAATACACCCAAAAAACCTACAAAATGCATTGAAAATATTTCTTTTTGCACTGTGGTATTAGGTAATAGTCCTAAAATCAGGATTAAACTACATCTTTAATCATTTGGGAGCAATAAGTACCATTTCTGATTAATTCTATAATCATTGGGCCACAGGCTGCCCAGCTGATAAAAAGTTTTGATTGTCGTCTACAAGGACTGAAACTATTTACTGGCGTGGAATCTACAAGTGATGTCGGAAACCAGACAGAACATGCCGATAGTGACCGTGACCACATTGTATGTAAAGATGAGGATGTAGAGCATGTGGTTACCATTTCAACTAAGACAGAACAAAGTTCGCAGACTGAGGAAGAAGTAGACGATTGTGCATCTGTGGGTTTTGAACCAGGGCTCGATTCTACATGGATGCAGTAGCGTAGCCAGGGTCACTTGTCAGGGGGGGGGGGGGGGGGCAAAGGTATTTTTTCCCGGTGAGCACCAGTTCGACCCGGTGGGGGGGGGGGGGGGGGGGGGGGGGGGGGGGTTGAGGTCAAAAAAAATCGCACGGTCCAAAAAAAATCGCACACTCAAAAAGTCGCGCAGTACAAAACACACCACAGTTTTGGCCAATCCTCCGGGTTTTCATCAGTTTTCTCTATAACATTTTTCTTTCTTTAGCCGAAGTCCTGCAACAAAAAAATGTTGACCCGCCAAATTTCCCCTTTTGTGCACGCTACTGCCTTTTCCTTTCCTTTTCCCTTTCCTTCCCTTTTTTCCCTTTCCTTTCCTTCCTTTTCTCCCTTTCTTTCCCTTTCTTTACCTTCCCGATTTTCCACTGCCTTCCCGATTTCCCGGTCAAATTATTTTTCAGGGGGGGCACTCTGCACCCCCTTGCACCCCCCTGGCTACGCTACTGCATGGATGGATAATTGTGAGTGTGATGCAATTCATGTTCGCAATATCGGTAGTGCCCCAGAGATCACATTTGAAATGATAAGAGCTGGACAGTTAGAGGATGAGAATATTTCACCCATCTTAGGTTGGAAGCAATCTGGAGGAGAAAGACCACCTTGGAAAGAAGTGTCAATTAGGTCGAGTGCATTGAAATGCTACTGGAGCCAGTGGGACTTGTTGCCCGTGAAGGAAGGTGTTCTTGTGAAACGCTGGGAAAGTGACGATTGAAAAGTTGTAAAATGGCTGACGGTTCTACCACTTCATGAAAGAAGACAGCTGCCCACTTAGGACGTGAGAAGACCCTGCCAAGATTCCGTGAACAATTCTACTGGGTTGGAATGAGTGCAGATTTGGCGACTTAATACTTATGCTCGTAAGTGTGTGTCGTGGGCTAGGAAGAAGAACCCACCGAAGAAGCGACGTGCCCCACTTCAACAATACAGGGTTGGAGCGCCAATGGAACGGATTGCAATTGATGTATTGGGTCCGATGACCGAAACGCATGAGGGGAATGACATGTGTATGTTCTGGTCGTCGGCGATTACTTTACGAAGTGGATGAAAACGTACCCAATTGAGGATCAGCAAGCATAAACAGTAGCTGAAAAGTTAGTTGCAGAGTTTGTTTGCAGATTTGGTCTGCCGGTAGAGTTACACAGCGACCAAGGTCGAAATTTCGAGTCGCATGTTTTTCGCGAGAAAGATATTGGGTATCAAGAAAACAAGAACCACTCCGTTTAATCCCAAGTCAGATGGCCTCGTGGAGCGATATAACCGTACAATAGTGAATGCAGTCTCTTTAGTTTAGTTTAGTTTTATTTGGCATATCAAGACACAGAGATACAATCTCAGATCAAATATACAAATCTTAAAAACTTACAAAATTAACACAACATATTAATACAAGAAAACATATAATGCCAAGGATAGCCCAAGAAAGCTCTGAAAAGGGCTTATTTCCATTGGGGTCCTTATTAAAACAGCACATTATAAAAACATATTGCACTTTTTATGAAACAACTGCATATAAAAATGGATGAAAAATCAAGATAGAAAGTGACTCTTTACTGCCTTTTTGAACTGCCCGTGGGTTTTGGATGTTTTAACCTGAGTTGGTAGCAAGTTCCATTCCCGAATACCAGTAAAGAAAAATGTATTGCACTGCTGACCTTTAGCTTTGGGAACCAGAAAATGTGTTGCACTGCCCCTGGTATTGTATCTGTGAGTGTTGGACAATTTGGTAAATTGAGAATTCAAGTACTCAGGTGCTATTTCATTATATATTTTAAAAACATGATTGAGTTTAAGTTGTTTAACTCTATCTTCAACTTTCAGCATTCCCAGCTTCTTAAATTCTACATCACCAATGTGGGACCTGGGCTCCAGCTTCAAAATAAAGCGAATCAACTTATTTTGCACAACTTGCAGCTTATTTTTCAACTTAGCAGAAAGTGAAGAAAACCATGAAGAGCAACAGTAATCAAAATGGCATTGTATAAGGGCGGTGCAAAGGGTCTTACGAGATCTTTCGTTCAAAAAATGACCTTGTCTGTATAAGAAACTTAATCTACCACAAGATTTTTTGACAACTGATTTTGCAACAGTTTCACCACTGAGATTTTCATCGAGAGTAATCCCAAGGTATTTGACAGAGTTGGTAGGATTTATAATTTTTCCGTCACAAGAAACTTCAAACTTGTCCACCCTGCTCAGTCTAGGTTTAGATCCAAAAAGAATAGACTCTGTTTTGCCAAGGTGCAATGACAATTTGTTGTCGATCAGCCATTGTCTACACGACTCAAGTTCTCTACTTAAAGTGTCAGAAATTACTTTTGGGTCTTTATCTGATGTGAAAAGAGCACTATCGTCAGCATATAACAAAAGATTACAGTTAACGCTTGATGACATATCGTTAACATAACACAAGAAGAGCAGGGGCCCTAAAATACTACCCTGTGGAACGCCACATGATATATTCATGGGTTTGGATTCAACCTGATTTACATTAACAATCTGTTTTCTGTCAGATAAGTATGATTTGAACCATTTAACAGAGTCAATGTGAATACCCATAGCTTGCAATTTGTTACAAAGTATGTCATGGTCTACTGTATCGAATGCCTTCTGTAAATCTAAGAGCACCATACCTGTGTATTTACCAGCAGCCATCTGGGATCTAATATAATCGGTGAGGTAAATAAGGCATGTATCAGTAGAGTATGAGCCTCTGAAACCAGATTGCAGGCTATAAATCAAATTATTATCAGAGAGGTACATTTCAAGTTGGTTATACACTGCTTTTTCAAGAATTTTTGAGACAATGGACAATATGCTAACCGGTCTATAATTGCCAACATCGGATCTACTGTTCTTCTTGAATAAAGGCTTTACTCTAGCAAATTTCATATCAGTGGGAACGGTGTTGCTGGTGATAGACAAGTTAACGATAAAAGCCATGTGATCTTTAATTACCGCTGCACCGTCTTTTAAGAATTTCGCTGGTATACGATCTAGACCGGTACTTTTATTGGGCTTCAACTTGAGTAGCTCTTTGTATATACACAAAGTCAATGGTTACAGGCGATAGCTTAAAACCCTTTGGGGAGACATTCTTACTTTTGTAGTAGTTTTTAAATGCATCAGACCCAGTGTCAAAACTATTACTGGCAGGTGGCAATTTGTTAACCAATGTTGAAGCAACAGAAGTATAAAATTGATTGATATAATTTGCAACTTTGTTGGAATCAAAGCAAGTTTCACCATCAATGTCAAGAACCACTTTGGTCTCACCTTTTGTTTTGTTACTATACCCAAGAGTTTTCAACTGTTGCCAAAGTTTTTTTGAGTCATTTTTGTGTTCTTCAATTTTACTACTAAAGTGCTCAGCTTTTGCAGATCTTACATCCCTCTGAATGTTATTTCTCATGTGACAATATTCCTTGTACAGATCAGTTTTTGTTCGGTCTTTTTTGAATTTGTACAATAAGTGGTCTCTGTACCTGATATTTTCAAGGATCTCATTGTTTATCCATGGTTCAGACCTGTTTTTCAGTCTAATCTGCTTAATAGGTGCTACAATGTCAAGGACCTGCAGGAAGATTGACCTAAAATGACTCCAAGCTTGGTTTATATTACTACAATACACACCAGACCAATCAGCAGATGACAATGCTGCCAACAGAGTCTCAACACTGTAATTCTTTAGTGACCTGATTTTGATAACATTATGACTACGACTAATTTGGCTTTTCAATACCTTACGTGTACCGTAAATGAGAAGATGATCACTCAAACCAATACACACTGTTCCTGACTGATAGATCTTATTTTCATTATTGCAAATAATGTGATCAATCAGGGTACTACATCAGGGTGATCAGGGTACTAAATCAGGGTGATCAATCAGGGTATCTTTAATGATACAACCCCATCAACATCAGGACTGGGATGAATATACCATGTGGGATTGGCGTACCGAAGTAGTGTGCAAGCATCTACAGGTCAGACTCCGAATGCAATGATGTTGGGACGCGAGACGACAATGCCAGTGGATTTAGTTTTTGAAGCAGTGCCGCATGAGCAGGAATGTAATACTGGGTATGCAAATGAGCTACGAGACCAAATACGTGAGATCCATGAGCGTGCAAGGCATGCGCTTGATTTGAGTCAGCGACGACAGAAGCGGAACTACGACCGTTCGGCAATCAAATCGGTATTAAAGCAGGGGAAGTTCGTGTGGTTACACATTATTCAGAGAAGACCAAGATTATCAAAAAAGTTGATACTTCCGTGGGAAGGCCCATACCTGATCGTTACTGAATTGTCGGACGTGACATGTAGGATCCAAAAGACTGCCCAAAGTTGTTCACGTGGATAGGCTAAAATTGTATGAAGGTCCGGAGCTGAAAGGTTGGAAGTACGGGGTAGTTGTAGAGAAGGAAGGTGGTGTGCATTTAAATGAAGCTGAGAGAGTTGCAGGGGAGGGCACTGGTAGTAGAAATGTACAGTTGGAAATAAAGAGCAGGATGACGAAGGTGCTAGTGGTTTGACTGAACAGAGTGCGAACAAGGTTGAAGTGACTCATCAGTTGGGTGATACAGAAGAACAACCAGGTGAAACAATGACGAAGACTGTGGGAGATCTACCAACGAAGGCAAGAGAAACTCAGCAGGAGCAAGACGACGATACTGACAGTGTAGTAGTCAATAATACCGCAGGTGTACGCCGAAACCCTATAAGAATTCGGAAAATTCCGGCGAGATATGACGTGAAGTTGTGCAGTGTGAAGGGTTGTTAGTCAGATCGGAGTTGGAGTCCGCGAGTTCATGTGCCGGGGACGGCCCACACTGAGGAGGGGGCTGTGTGATGGGATCGAGAAATACGACTCGCTGCCGGGTGCTATACCCTTTGACCGTCTGGATTAGTGAGGGCGCTATATAACAAAACCGTTCTTGATTGACAGGTCCCGTTAACCTGTACATGTATCTTCCGAAATTAACATTGAAGGTAACAAATACAATGTTTGAAATCGGGAATATTTCACTTATTTTATCGGTTTTATCATTAAAAAATTTCAATCAAAGTATAGACCGAGTGGAGAGTAAAAATTTGTGATAGTATGTGGATAGTTTATGCTCAAGGATGCATCTAATTTTAGTCAGATTTCGTGAGATTTTCAGAGATATAGTTTCATCAGACATTAGTACGTGTGTGCAAACTTTAAAATGTTGTTATTTGGCTATTACGTGATCATTTTATTCACACTCTACACTCGTTTGTCACTATATGATCGTAAAAAGACGTTGGTTTAATCAGGTACATAAATAATTGTTGTTGTCCAGAAAATTGGCACGTTATGGATAAATCGTATTTTTACAGTGTGTTTCCATACAAATAAACATGAGATAACGCAATTGTAATACAGGCAGTAGTATGTCAAAGGTTGCCTGGATGTTTTAAACTATTTTACAAATTATTACCTTGGTGTGCTAGCTCGTGATTTATTGATTATTTGTGTTCTTGATTATGTGAATATTATACAAATACTACATGGTTAGAGGGGAAATAGTGCAATCTATTTTCCCCGAGGTACTGGCTACAGGCCTACCACCCCGAACCCGGAGGGTGAGGGGTGGTAGGCCTGTAGCCAGTACCGAGGGGAAAATAGTTGCCCTATTTCCCCGATATACCATGTAGTATTTGTTTTATTACACCTCATAAATATTTATGAGATAGTAGGCATAAATCCTGCCATTTCATTTGGTCAAATTGAGCGGGACACAATAATAAAAGATGCAACTTATACCAAATTCCTGAGTGATTTCTCTCTGTATACGGTGCCTATCAGATTTTCAAAGGTTTGTAACTTTCAAGTGTTCACATAACTTCACAGTTCATTGTTTATAGTTATTAACTCAAAAATATTCTAACTCGGTCAATTCAAAATCCAAATAAACGCGAACAATAAACAGTTTAACATATTTACATAGTCCTTTTTCTTTGTTATTTACTGGTGGAGAGTCGCGTTACAATTATAGAAATTGAGCGTGTTATTACTTTGGACGCAACTCGAGTCAATGTCATGAACTAAACTGCTCACAAAAAATATCGAAACGCTTAGAAATGATCCAATATATAACGGCTCGAAAGGGTATGCATTAATCAAAGCAAATAACCAAGTGCATACTTTTGTTCTGCGTATTTTGACACCTCGATCGATGAGATACGAGTTATTGTCATTTCAATGGTTGTGGGTCCAGTTTCAAAAGTGACAATCAAAGAGGTTTGCATTACGGTTTAGAATGATCAGATTCGTGCTTTTCAATAGGGATGAGTGCAGGAGGTTGAATATTTCTCTAAATTGTATAAAGTAATGTACAAAATACTGATAACGAGTTAGATGATTTCTTTCAAAACACTGTATTTCCCACCCTGAGTGAGAATGATTGTCAAAGTTGCGAAGGTATTATAAATATAATAATGAATGTTTTAACGCATTAAGCGCAATGGCAAATGATAAAAATCCTGGATACGACGGTGATCTAACGGCTATAAAATTCTACCGTAAATGTTGCCCAAAAATAAGTCAATTAGTTGTTGATGCATTAAACGATGGATTGAATTCTGGCTCTTTCACTACCTGTCAAAATCGTGGTATTATATTGTCACGTACCGCCCTAAACATATATAATTCACGAGATATACCAGCAACATTTCGGAGCACCAGCCAGGAATTGAACCCGAGACCTTTCGATCAAATGTCGAACGCGCTAGTGTATAGACCAAAAGAGGACTTCCCCGTCAGGTCTATGACACTAACACACTTATATCTCGTGACAATACTACCCCCGCCCCCACGTGACTTTATTCTATATGCCATAAGAAAACTAAATGTTGGCGATATGTTTCAGAAAAGGGTTTCTGTTATCTTAAATAATAGCACAAACTGTATAATTAATATTTCGAATCCGTTCAAGGTGGACCGTGGTGTTCGTCAAGGTTGTCCGATTGCAAGTTTGATGTTCGTCCTTGGGGAAGGACTTGCTTGCTTGTAAAATTCGTCAGTCAAACCAAATACATGGCATTACCCTGCCACTTGACAACTTTAACAGACACGAAGTCCGTATTTCCACCTTTACCGCCGACACAATCATTTTGGTTAAAACACCCAATTGTCTTATGAACGTGATGTCTATCTTTGATAAATTCACGAAACTATCAGGGCTTGCAATAAATAAAGCCCGGGGGCCAGTCAAACATAATGGTGTACACATGCGTGGCCAAATTTTTTCCAGACACCCCCTAAACAAGTTTTACCCTGCAAGCAAAATTACCCCCTAAACAAGTTTTTAGCGCGCTTTCCTTGCAAATGTTGACCCCTAAACAAGTTCTTGGCAGAATATGACCCCTAAACAAATTTTGTCTATTTAACGGGGAACAAAATAAGTTACCCTAAACACGTTCGACCTGTATTTTAAGCCGGGATTTTAAGCCCCCCTTTTTCTTGAAAATCAGCGTTTTTGATACCCTTAACGCGTGACGCGCGTGACGCGTCCAACACTGAAAAAACACCCCTTTTTACGCGTTTTTTTGGTCACGCATGTGTACAACATTATGTTTGACTGCCCCCCCCCCCCCGGAAATAAAGAATAAGTGATACGTTATGGATCGGATCTTGGAAAGTTAACGATTACTGTGTTGGTGATGTCAAATGGAAACAATCTCCAAATAACGCTTTAAAGATCCTAGGTGTCGCCTTCTCACAAAGTAATTCCATTGATAATCTCGAATGTAATTGGATTGGTAAGATGGAAAATATTGAACACTCTATACGTGCTTGGAAAATGCGTGGCCTCTCAATGACAGGTAGAAATTTGATTGTTAAAACACTGTTAGCATCACAATTGTCATATATACATTGCCTCTGTCATGGATATCTCCGATAAAACTATTATGAAACTCCATAACATGTACTTCAAATTTATTTGGGGCAGAGAGGAAGCAGTCAAACGTAACACAGTGATTGCCGATTACGATAAAGGTGATATAAACATGTTTCACCTCAAACTCTTTTTCGATTCACTTAAAAGCTGTCATGGATTAAGAAACTTAACAACTCAGATATTGCATGTTGGAAAAATATCCCATTGTACTATATATGAACAAGTTAGGTATTGGTATGAATATTTTTAAATGTTACTGTACATTTAAGCAGCTTAACAACATGTGTCATATTATGTTAAATAGATTGCCTTCATTTTACTATAAGGTCACAGGTCACTAATAGGTATATCAAATAAGGTGGGATCGTTTCAAAAAATCCTTAAAATCGTGATACGTGTCTCTATTTTAAATAGAAGTTGTCGAATAAACATAACATTTTTGGTATCATATTAAAGACAATTTATCCAGCTACCGAATAAAAAAAGAATTAAAGCCACATGTTTAGCAACAGGGAAGTTATCAATCTAAACGTCGAGTGAGTCAAGGGTGGGAGCGGTGGATGAGGAGGCGGTGGATGAGGAGCCCATAGGTTTGTACACAAAATAGCGGAAAACTAGAACTTTTGAAATTGATGCCATTTTAAAAGTATACATAGGAAAGTTTTCAAACTTCTCATATGTGTTAATAACATGTGCCTGCTACTATGAATACTAATATTGAATTGTTATCTAGACATTCTCTACTAGAATATGATGTTCAATTCAGGGAGTGTTTTAATGTAAAAAATACACAGTTTTATTCATTTTATTGATTAAACAATGGCCAAATCGCAGTCTCTCTATTTCATTTGTGTGACTCTTTAGTCCTTTTCTACCCTGGGTAGTAAAACATTTAACTAAAAAAGCCAGAAGTGTTTCTTCACAGAATTGTTCATAGATTTATGAAAAATTTGCTATTTAGACCTATTTTGGACCACCCTGTATTCAAAATAAAAGGAACTTTAACGATATTCATGTAGTTCATTTTGATAATCATTTTCTTTTAAATTAAATGGTCCATGCTAACTAAATTTCATAGAATATTATATACAAACATTAATTTTATGCATTATTTCATCATAATTTTAGACACCCTGTACTTTTCCTGTGTACATTTTGGGCAAATGATTCTTAGCAAATTTGGTAGCACCTTCTGCGGTTGTTCTGATTTTGGTGACTATTTTCAGCTAAACCCTAATTGTACAAACTATCAAACTATTTTGTGAGGAGCAAAAACTATCAAATTTGTTATGTTCCACCCTGTAAAAATTGTACACACCCTGTATAATTTGATTCTTTTTTGCAAAAATAAAAAACCTTGAATCTTAAGCTTTCCAACAATATATAGTTTGTGGGTCATTAAGTATGTAAAACTTAAGTTTTGTCCCGTTTAATCAGTATTGGTGCATTTCTCAACATTATTAGAAGTGAAACTTTTTTTTGGACCAGTTTGTGACTTCTGACCATAAGCTATTTAAAATCTGGTTCTACACTAATAGTAGGTATAGCACATTCGCTACACTAGGGTCTGCCACACAGAGTGTGTGCACACTCAGGTGAATTTACTTGTTTTCATGCAAAACTAAAATGGACTTGTTTGAAAAAACTTAATAATTTATAAATGTACACTCTTCACCATTAATTAGATTGATCTCTTCTGAATCTGAAGTTTGGTGATTATTCTACACCTGTAAGATTTTTTTTATTTGCGAGTACTTTTTATGCCTTGCCTGAAAGTCACACACTTGGGTCCCATTGACAGCCCACACTAAGCAATGCAGCTCAGCATTGAAAAACACCCATACCAATATTTGACCATTCTGTTATGATGCACTCCTTATTTGGCACTGAGCTTGCTATATATGGTAGCTATGACCTCTCTGTACATGACCCTGGGTCATACATATCAAACGAATGTTATTCGGCTGAGTTGTGGCTAGTTACATAATGTTTGGGAATTTGCTCTAAATTTTGATATAATTGCCCGATTTGAACATTTGAAGGCCCAATTTGAAAGGGAGAAGGTACCAGATGCTAGTAAAAACTCTCTACTTTTGGCTGATATGCTTAGTTTGTATATCCATTGAATGCATCACACCAGAAAAAGACCCCAAAATACAGAATAAGCTTATTATGATAGCTTACTGCAGACCTCTCCACAGCAATTGCACTGATCGATAGCAACATACTGGAAATGGCTAGAGAATATGTTCAGGAATAAACTTATGTAAACAAAATGCGAATCAAACTGACATAATTTGCATATATGCCAAATTTGAATACATAATGAGCTCATTTGCATATTTAATGAGATAATTAACTAAATTTTACATTTTAATATACGTCTTGTCACAGGTAAACAGTATACCAAAGCTCATCTCTCTACTGCTTGTAGAACTTCAGATATTCACGTTACGCATATTAATTAGCTGAGTCACGATGTAAACGTAACCAAAACAAGTTCAATGAATTTTATAATTATTATCAGGAATCGCTAGGGTGTGAGATTTGTTGTAGTGTCATATTTTCCAAGAAATGGTCATTCTAAGCAGGTTATTTTTAAAAATAAATTCGCTGAATATAGTACATTGCTTTAATATGACATCGATCCATTGACTACGGAAAAATCAATGTATTTTCACAGTGGCGTTGCCATCCACAATTAACGTCACTAACCTTAGCTGTACACAAAATTCCTTTTTAGTTTGCGTCTAATGTATTTTGTATAGGCCAATGTTAAAATGTTTCAATAAACAACATTAAAAGTCCACAATCTAGCTGAAATAATTATCGTGCATAATATACATATATACAATTTATTTGAGACTATTCATATATTTTTAAGACCTTTAGATAAAAAGATATGTGGAGAGGTTCTTCCTCGTATTTTCATTTAATCACACTCCCTCCTAATCTGCCGATTAGTTATTCGTGAAAGAGAAAAGCTACAGAAAATAAGATTACTACTGTATCAGAATACTACCTGTACCAGCTGTTATTAAATGGGTACATTGATATCACAATAGATATCACAATGAATATCACAATGATACAATGATCATAATGGTACAGGGTGATCATGAGACTAACGTGCACATCTCTTAAAAGGACACGACGCAGACCGTCTTCTATGGTACTACTGGCGCCGGTGTAGGCCTATTTTAATATACTCAACGGTTGATCAAGACGAACTAAAGAGGTAAATCGAATACATATATCATATCTATCTAGGATTGAGGCCAGTATAATGCAAGCAATTATTTAATAGTAATATTGCATTGTAAGTTAAATCATACGGACTAGCAAGTCATTTTTGTTTTTTATAAAAATCACACAAAAAAATCGTTTATGAGAAGATCGAGGGCATAAATAACAAGAATTTGTTTATATTTTAGGGACTATATTAAGTATGCAATAATATTAATGTCTAAAAATTAGTATAGGAAAAATGCATATAAATGGATAGAGAAGTAGGTATTTTAAGGCCTACATCTTCAAATTTATATGCATTTGAGAAACTACTTTATTTTATTATTAATTTGCCTTATAAACACTTTCCACGCGGCAGGCGTCTGCAGACGACATTCCAAAATGTCTCAATCTGTTTAAAAATGTCAACATTGTTAAATTTCATAACCATAGGAATCATTATGTGAAATGCATGGAAATAAGTACAAACATACTTCGTGAAAAGTGTTAAAAGGCCAATTAATAATTAATAATAAAATAAAGTAGTTTCTCGTCGCCTCGTTCATATTTTTTTATGAAATTCTTCAATATTGGTGTTTTTTATATCTTCCATACATTGTTTGTTAAAGCATTTACAAAGCCCGATATGTTGGTAATATATTTATAGTCCAATGAGCATCTTAGAGAGCAGGTTTTGTGTGACCCACGCCCCCATCTATAACCATGAAATTAAAATATTTGAAAAAGGCATCGTCCTCTTCATGTTATGTTACGCAGCCAATATCAGGCTGGTATTGGTGAATTTGCATTGTCTATTTTTTTTTAAATCCCTCATCCTCCTTTTTTCAAAAGTTAGGACGATAAACTAGTTTTTATTTTTATTTGGCCTTATATTTAAACGTTAAAAATAATAGCCATTTAGGATTGATATTAGTTAAATAAATAAACGATGTTTTTATATCAAGACGAACATTTAATAGTATAGTGTCGTTTTTATTTATCGTGATGATTCAATTTTGAGATTAGGAAGGAGTGTGATTAAAATATGAAAATACTATGACGAACCCCTACACATATCTTTCTATCAAAAGGTCTTAAAAATATATGTATGGCCTCAAATAAATTGTATATATGTATATTATATACGATAATTATTTCAGCTAGATTGCGAACTTTTAATGTTGTTTATTGCAACATTTTAACATTGGCCTATACAAAATACATTAGACGCAAACTAAAAAGGAATTTTGTGTACAGCTAAGGTTAGTGACGTTAATTGTGGATGGCAACGCCACTGTGAAAATACATTGATTTTTCCGTAGTCAATGGATCGATGTCATATTATAGCAATGTACTATATTCAGCTAATTTATTTTTAAAAATAACCCGCTTAGAATGATCATTTCTTGGAAAATATGACACTACAACAAATCTCACACCCTAGCGATTCCTGATAATAATTATAAAATTCATTGAACTTGTTTTGGTTACGTTTACATCGTGAGCAAGAGGGGGTGCCACGCTTAAGTACAGTGTCTATGGGAGCCGCCGCCCGACTATAAGCAAGTTATAATCAAAGAGGATATTACATAACAGTAGACCAGCCAAAGGCAATAAATGTGCTTTAAAATAATTTATCACGGCATTTTTTGTTACAGCTTGACACCCAGGCTAATTCAAGTCCTTAAATGGTTAGCTTTCGAATGAAGGGGGGTGACAAAAATAGAAATCGATTTTTGGGCCGTTTTCAGTATAAAAAGACCATTTTGGGGGAAAAAATATGTTTTTGCGTTTTCTGTGTAAATTTTACCTTTGAACAATTTACTATCCACCAATAATCAGTTCGACGTCGTTTGATGTATATTTAAGGAATAATTCGTACCTAAAGCTGCTAAAATATACAGAAAATAAAGGCACAAGCGAGTACAAAAGGGCGCTTTTCTCAGTTTTATAGTTTTATTTGCCACTTATATTCGCTAGTTGATTAATCTATCACATGATGCTTGATTAAATCAACAAACTAGTTTGACATGACCTGACATGGTCTATGACATTTATAGATATTTTTTATGATGACAAATAGGGTAAAATTTAACATTAAAGGGGCATTCAAGGGTTATTTAACATGAGTGTATAGAATAACTAATAGTGAATTAGAGGAGTATCTAGGCGGAGTCTTCCATGCACCCCAGTACTCCCTAAACCAACTTTTTGAACTTACTTCATGGTCCTAAAACATATTAAGGGTGTTACCAACATTAATTTTGGTGTTCTAAAGGGTTATTCAAGATGGCATCCAAAATGGCCGCCAAAATGATCAAATCTCATAAAAGGATCAGCCAACATATGATGATGGTATATAGGATATGATATATATGATATATGATGTATATTAGACTACTAGAAACTAATATCCAGCACGTATTTTACCGTCGCGTATTACTTGCGGTCATTAAACGATCACCTGGGGTGATGAAATGATCGCACAGGGTCATTACACGATCACTTTGAGTCATTAAATGGTCACTTGAGGATCATTGCACTTGGGTAATTGAATGATCCCTAGGGTTATCAAGTGACCGTTCGTGTCATGAATGATTGGGGTCACCACGCTATCAGTTAGGGTCATTAAATGATCACTTGGGGGTAATGAAACGGTCCTTCAAGATTGCTTAGGATCATTACACAATCACTTTGTGTCAATGGTCATTTTGGAATATTACATTATCACTTTGATCTAGTCAATAAATAGTCACTTGGGGTCACTAAATAATCCCCTCCGATTACTAGATGATGGCTTGGGTCATTAAATGATGAGCTAGGGGTCATTAAGGTATCACTTGAGGTCATGTTATGATCACTCAGGGTCATTAAACAATCACTTTGATTCATTAAATTATCATTTCGGGTCATCGAATAATCACTGGTGGCTATTAAGTGACCAATTGGGTCATTAAATGATTGCTCGGGATCATTACGCTATCACTTGGGGTCGTTAAATGATCACCTGGGGTAATAAAATGATCAATCAGGGTCAATAGATGATCACACAGGGTTAATAAATGATCACTGAGGGTCAATAAATGATTTCTCGTGGTCATTAAAACAATCACTTTGAGTCTTTAAATGGTCATTTAATGACCCCAAGTGATCGCGTAATGACCCAAATCAATCATTTAATGGCCGGATCGGCGATTAAATAATCCCAAGGGATCTTTCAAGGACCCGAAATAACCATTTAATGACTCAAAGTGATTGTTTAATGACCCCCGAGCAATCATTTATTGAACCTGATTGGTCATTTATTGACCCGGTGTGATCATTTATTGACCCTGATTGATCATATTATTACTCCGGGTGATCATTTAAGGACCCCAGGTGATCATCTAAGGACCCCGAGTGATAGCGTAATGATTTCGAGCAATCATGACCCGATCGGTCACGTAATAACCCCAGGTGATTCTTCGATGACCCGAACTGACCGTTTAATGACTCAAAGTGATCGTTTAATGACCCTGAGGGATAATAACATGACTTCAAGTGATATCTTAATGACCCCCAGCTCATCATTTTAATGACCCAAGCCGTCATCTAGTAAACGGAGGGGATTATTTAGTGACCCCAAGTGACTATTCATTGACTAGATCCAAGTGACAATGTAATAATCCAAAATGACCATTGACACAAAGTGACCCTAAGCAATCTTGAAGGACCGTTTCATTACCCCCAAGTGATCATTTAATGACCCTAAGTAATAGTGTGGTGACCACAATTAATCATGAAACGAACGGTCACTTGATAACCCTAGGGATCATTCAATTACTCTAAGTGCAATTATCCCCAAGTGACCATTTAATGACTCAAAGTTATCGTGTAATGACCCTGTGTGATCATTTCATCACCCAGGTGATCGTTTAATGGCCACAAGTGATACGGTAATGACCCAGGCAATTAAGTAAGTAAATGATATATGATAATATAATCGATTAATAAGGTCATTGATACATTCATACAGCTACTTATGTATAATTGGTGTCGATTGTAACTGTTTGGTGATCCTTTTGGATATTTCTACTACTAAGATAGGTTTCAACTTCCCTAACCATAAAATCAGTAATCTATCTGTTTAGACAGTTATATACTGGTAGTTAGCTAAACATATTTACTAGATGAGGTCCATTTACGAGAGTGACAAGCAATTAAACTGTTAGAGAGGTGGGTTGTATATCTAAAAGCATTTATATCAGTAGAACATATTAGTTGGTGTATGTAATGCAATACACGCTGTTATAGGATATTTAACATTAAGTCGACCATTTTAGCCGCCATCTTTGATTTGAAATAATTATGTTGAATAAGCAAACGTGCTGGATATTAGTTTCTAGTAGTCTAATATACATCATATACATCCTATACCATCATCATATATGTTGGCTGATCCTTTTATGAGATTTGATCATTTTGGCGGCCATTTTGGATGCCATCTTGAATAACCCTTTAGAACACCAAAATGAATGTTGGTAACACCCTTAATATGTTTTAGGACCATGAAAGTAAGTTCAAAGAGTTGATTTAGGGAGTACTGGGGTGCATGGAAGACTCCGCCTAGATACTCCTCTAATTCAATATTAGTTATTCTATACACTCATGTTAAATAACCCTTGAATGCCCCTTTAATGTTAAATTTTACCCTATTTGTCATCATAAAAATATCTATAAATGTCATAGACCATGTCAGGTCATGTCAAACTAGTTTGTTGATTTAATCAAGCATCATGTGATAGATTAATCAACTAGCGAATATAAGTGGCAAATAAAACTATAAAACTGAGAAAAGCGCCCTTTTGTACTCGCTTGTGCCTTTATTTTCTTTATATTTTAGCAGCTTTAGGTACGAATTATTCCTTAAATATACATCAAACGACGTCGAACTGATTATTGGTGGATAGTAAATTGTTTAAAGATAAGATTTATACAGAAAACGCAAAAACATATTTTTTGCCCAAAAATGGTCTTTTTATGCTGAAAACGGCCCAAAAATCAATTTCTATTTTTGTCACCCCCCTTCATTCGAAAGCTAACTATTTAAGGACTTGAATTAGCCTGGGTGTCAAGCTGTAACAAAAAATGCCGTGATAAATTATTTTAAAGCACATTTATTGCCTTTGGCTGGTCTACTGTAATGTCTAATCAAGTTATATGGAATAATGATGTTATCCAATTGAAAAACAATACACTATTCTTCATAGACTGGATTAAGTCGGGAATTGTTTTTGTGTGTGACCTATTCGACGATGATGGTTCATTCTTCTATTCCTTAAACCACTTTCGTAATCGTATAAATGATAAAGGTGCCGTAATTTTACAGTATTACGCTCTCCGAAATGCGCTCCCCATGGACTGGAAATTTAATAGCACAGACTCCTGATGACAATGTCACGACTCCTGACAACAACGGAGATTATGTTTATTTTAATTCAGTCTCTATTGATACTTGTACAAACTTTTTTTTAGAAAAGATGATTAATGTGTATATCTATGTGTACTTTCAAAGGAACTGCAACGCCTATCAAATTAGTTGTCGTGTATAGGCCCCAATATAGCACTAAGAATAAGTCAACTCCAAACATGTTCTTAGATGAGTTTGCAGACTACTTGGCAACTTTAATATCTGGTCAGTGCAGGCTTTTGATTGTTGGAGACTTTAACTTTCATTTTGACGTGACCAATGACCCTGATACAATCAAACTTCGGGATCTACTTGAAACTTGCAACATGACTCAGTTTATAAAAGAACCTACGCACCTCGTAAGTCGTCACATGCTAGACTTAGTTGAGACCCGCGAATCTAATAACTTAATTCACACAGTTAAAGTTGGTTCTCTGTTTTCAGACCACAACGCAATTCATTGCAAATTGAAGTTAAACAAACCTGAATATGCCAAAAATCAGGTTACATATCGCAAGCTGAAATTGATAAATCATTCAGATTTTGAACATGACATAAGGAACTCTGATCTAATCACCAGCCCAAGCTCAGATCTCTCTGGGCTTATTGACCAATATCATGAAATCTTAAGTGCCATACTGGAAGACATGCACCTCTTGTGTAAAACTGTTACACTAAAGACCGAGAAACCCTTGGTACAATGATGAAACTGCTGAAGCAAAAAGGAAGAGAAAGCGATTAGAGAGACGATGGCGGAAAACAAGACTACAAATTGACCGTGATCTTTTTAAAGTTCAGCGTCTTCTTTTAAGCCAGTTAATAAACACAGCAAAATCATCATTTTATAGGGAACAGATCACAAATTGCACTGACTCTAAGCCACTATTCAACATTGTCGAATCACTACTGCATCAAAAAGGTAAACCAAAATTACCATCTCATTAATCAAATCAAGATTTGGCTAACACTTTCAACGACTACTTCATCTCTAAAATTGACAACATTCGTGCCTCCTTCAACCAAATGGATTCTCCTGGATTTACTACTTTATCTTATGCATCTGTGCCAAATCTGGTAACTTTTTCCCTGGCCTCTGAGGATGAAGTTCGAAAATTAGTCATGTCTTCTCCCACCAAGCATTGTCAACTGGATCCTATCCCTACATGGATTGTAAAGGAACATATTGATCTTCTCCTCCCAACCATCACAAAGATTATAAACATGTGACTTGAGACATCCATCACAATTTAAGAGCGCTGTTGTTAAGCCATTACTTAAGAAGGCAACTCTTGATCCTGATAATCTTAAAAACTATCGCCCTGTGTCAAATTTGACTTATGTGTCTAAGCTTATTGAAAAAATTGTAGCAACTCGTCTGAATGAACACTTTGAAAAGTACAACCTCTTAGAGAAGTACCAGTCTGCCTACAAGAAATTTTATGGAACTGAGACTGCGCTTCTTAAAGTCCAGAATGATATTTTTCAGAAATGTTATTCAAAACATGCTGTGTTTTTAGTTCTACTGGATTTGTCTGCGGCTTTTGACACCATTGATCACAATATTCTTCTTTCGCGTCTTACATCTACTGGTATCACAGGTTCAGCTCTTCAATGGTTCACTTCATATTTAACAAACAGGCATCAATCTGTTAGCATTGACAACAATTTGTCATCTCCGGTAAACCTCCCATTTGGAGTACCACAAGGTTCTGTGTTGGGCCCTTTATTTGTCACCATTTATGCTTCTCCAGTTGTTAATATTGCTCGTAAACATAATTTAGCTGTACATACATACGCCGATGATACTCAACTATATTTGTCGTTTAATGTAAATAATGCTGCTGAGAAAAGTTTAGCCCGTCAGCGTATTGAACTGTGTATTTCTGATATTGGATTATGGATGTCAAAAAAAACAACTGAAATTGAATGATAGCAAAACGGAACTGCTTATTATATCGTCAAAAAATGCTCAGAATAAGATCCAGCATGAGAATATTCAGATTGGTTCTTCAACTATTTCTGCCTCTACCAATGTTCGCAATTTGGGAATATATCTTGAGTCTACGTTATCAATGGAGAACCATGTCAGAAAGGTGTGTCAATCAGCATATTTCCAAATAAGAAACCTCAGTTTCATTAGAAAACTTCTCTCTAAGGATACAGCAGAAATACTATTGCATGCTTTTGTAACATCGCGCCTAGACAATGGAAATGCTTTACTTAATGGAATAACTAAACACATCTTAAGAAACTGCAACGTATACAGAACCAGGCGCGGATACAGAGGGGCACGACGCCGCCCCCCCCCCCCCCCCCCCCTCTACCAAAAAAAAAAAAAAAAAGAGAGAGGAAGAAGCTAGTAAGAGAGAGGGAGAGAGAGAGGGGGGGGGGGGGGGGGGGGGGCACATCACCCCTCAGACTCCCCCTGTTCGAGCTTTTAAACAATCTATACTTAAATTAAGAAAAATCATTATGCTCTACTTCTTTCTTGCATTGATAAAAAACCAGAATATTTATTGGAAATGAAGAGGTGGCTTTTCGATAAAATGTTGGTCAAAAGTATACACCAGATCGCACCAAATGAGTTCGAAAATTGAAAAAGAATCTACTTCTCAGGGGGGCACATCCCCCTCAGACTCCCCTTGTTCGAGCTTTTAAATCATCTATACTTAAATCAAAAATATATCAGTATAATATGCTCAACTTCTTTCGTGCATTGATAAAAAACAAAATATTTATTGGAAATGAAGAGGTGGCTTTTTGATAAAATGTTGGTCAAAAGTATACACCAGATCGTACCAAATGAGTTCGAAAATTGAAAAAAATTCTACTTCTCAGGGGGGCACATCCCCCCTCAGACTCCCCCCTGTTCGAGCTTTCAAATCATCTCTACTTAAATAAAAGATATATCAGTATATAATATGCTCAACTTCTTTCATGCATTGATAATAAAACAAAATATTTATTGGAAATGAAGAGGTGGCTTTTTGATAAAATGTTGGTCAAAAGTATAAACCAGATCGCACCAAATGAGTTCGCAAATTGAAAAATGTTCTACTTCTGAGGGGGCACATCCCCCATCAGACACCCCCTTGTCCGACCATAGCTCGGAGGACGGTGCTGCGCACCGCTTGGATGGTACCGGCAAAATTTCATTTTTTGGGCCCCCCCCCCCTAACATTTTCCTGGATCCGCCACTGTACAGAACTCGGCTGCTCGCGTTTTAACAAAGACTCGCAAATTTGGTCATATTACACCTACTCTACGGAGTCTTCACTGGTTGCCTGTTCGAGAACGGATCAAATATAAAACACTACTTCTGACATGGAAAGGTTTAAACAATATGGCACCTTCTTATATAACCGACCTTCTCTCTCCATATACTCCTACTCGCAGTCTAAGGTCACCAGAAAAGTGCTTACTATCAGTTCCACGAACAACATCCTCTTTCGGTGATCGTGCTTTTTCAACCGTTGCTCCAAAACTTTGGAACTCTTTACCCATAGATGTTCGTCAGTCAAATTGGTACAGACATTGTATTAAAGTGTACCGATCTGCCTTTGCGTCTTTGCGTAGATATAGACTTGGACATTTCAAACTTGTACTACATTTAGTTACAAATTAAAATTGAAAATTAAATGTCATATTTAAGAATTTGATAGCTTAATAACAGTTTCCTTTCCTGACTCATTCAAATGTAGTCTTCATTTACCGTCATCCACATGGCGGAACCTAAAGGTTGCTTGAATAAATTTGCTAACATTTGGTAATTCATCTCATTGACATGAGAACATTTATTGGTATAGACATTGTAATGATTATACCGATCTGCTTTGTGTGGACTTAATTGTTCGATCAAACTCGCACTAATTCCAAATTAAAATCACTATGACAGGTTTCAGAATTTGGACAACTTACGAAAACCAATTCCTTTTAAAAGGAAAATATTTTTAGTATCCGATATTTTATATAACTCGGGCTTAGTCCGGCGACATCCACATGTCAATTGGCACAAATTATTTCAACAAGTTCAATTCTACTGTACATGAATCCCTCTCGAGGGAGCTTAAATATCAAACCTGTCACGTTTGTAATTGTTGATGATTGGAAAATCAATATTAAAGTTGTGTGCAATCACATGACCTGCCATGGGTCATGGCAAATAAATTTGATTTTGATGGGTTGCAGTTACAAGCTACCACTACCAACTTTTGTGTCTTGTCTCAAACTTTTCTGACAACAATTGTCAGTTGTCACACATGCAACGTAATTGATTATATCAACCATTTCTTTTTCAAACGTAATAGAGTTAAAGGTGTATGTAGGTGTGGGTTCGAGTCCGTGTCTGTTGACGCGTCGGTATCAACTTTCACGCGTCAGTATCAACGTTCACTCTCGACCTACCCAATTATAATATTTTATCTTAAGCCAAATGCTCATAACGTTTACATGCATACTACGATTTAGTGTGTGATTTCTTATGTTTAAATCATTTGACCCGAAATGTTTTCTTATGATTTATATTCCGAATTATCAGTACAATTTAAAGGTATATTATGTGATCTTTCCAGGGAACGCCCTCAACATCGAAAAAAAATAGAAAGCAGATTTTCTTGCAGATTTACATTTCTGATCATAAATCATGCATACATTCCAAGTTACAGGGCGATACGATTCTTAATTACTTCAAAATCATGGTTTTAGAGTGAAAATAAACTGTCAGAATCTGGACACTTTATATTTTTCACTCTAAATTCACTCTAAAACCATGATTTTGAGGTAATTAGGAATCGTATCGCTCTGTAACTTGGAATGTATGTATGATTTATGATCGGAAATGTAAATCTGCAAGAAAATCTACTTTCTAAAAAAATAATGAATAGAGGGCGCCCTCTGGAAAAGATCACATAATATGCCTTTAAGTCACATTTTTAGTATTTCTTTATTTTCATGTCATCTTATGAATGTACACTAAAAGAGATAAGACCAGTCAGGGAGGATCATCAGGGATTCCAGTCGGGTATCAAATTCAAGTTAATGTCAGGGCAGAACAATCATTGGTAAAGTGATGTATGGTCAATGTGAATGATGGAAACAGATGTATAGCTGTATATATGATTGTGTTGAAATTAATCAGAAATTCGTCATTCTCGCCTCGCAAACGGATAATTCTACTAACGGAACCGTCGGTGTCGCATTGCCAACTACCAGTGCTACGCTACCAACTAAATCTGGTTGTTGGTGAGAGGCCGTCTCGATCCCGCTACAAACAACTAAAATCAAATCAAAATCATATCAAAATCAAATTTATTTCCATAAAATAACACTACATCAACAATGTTAAACTTAAACACAACAAAAACTTATGGAGGAGTAGGCTGAAAAGCCAATAAGGCCTGTAAATAGCCTACCCCTATACAATACAATACAGTACATGTTACATATTTAATACATGAATAAAACAAAATCTGACAGCGACTTAAACAAGACAAGACTTAAACAAGACAAACAAGGACGAGCTCAAAAGCGAATTATTCATATTTTTGGATGATGTGTTTCTTAAGTCTTATGTTAATTCTTTTATTAATTTTGAAAGTGAATTCCAAAGAATGGGACCACGCGTTCTAAATGGAACATCTTGCGCCAAACATTTTACAGAAATAATGCCAACACATGATCAAGGTGTTTTCTAATAAAGTGATCGGAACATTTACCTTTGAAATATATTTTTTTAATTATGCGTTTTTTAAGTGTATTAAAACCTGGGTGATATGCGTGCGTTTATTGACGCAGTCACAAATCTCGCAACCTGTAAAGCATCATAGCTCTTAAGCAGTGGCGTAGCTCGTGGGGGGGGGGGGGGGGGGGGCAGTTGCCCCCCTGACATAAAATGTTGTGGGGCCCCCGCCCCTCTCTTTGGATATAGTGCTTATATGCTGGGTAACCATTAAAAATGACCATTTTCGCCTGGTTTTTAAAAATAAATGACCATTTGTTTGGAAAAACTGCTTAAAACCCTGAGTATTGGCCAATATTTGTTGACTACAGTGCTTTTTGGACTGCTAAATTTTGTATCCGTGCGAATTTGTTCACGAGGTGACTGTCTTGGAAACATTTTGGGGCAACCTTTTACGAAATTATACAAATCTTGCCCCCTGAAAAAAAAACCTAGCTACGCGCTGCTCTTAAGAAACGAAATACCCATAAACCGTCAAACCCGAGAACCGCTCTAGTTAGTTAGAAATATCAATCTGGCAACTGTTACAGTGTCCTGTTCGACCAATCAAAAACTAGGAATTTGCGGCGTGCTATTTTTAGATTATTATTTAAACTGGCAACCTTGTGTACGCGTTGATTTTACACATGGCATAATATTTTGGTTGATTGCGAAATCATCAATAATTACACAGAAAGTATGCCGTAATAACTACATATTATTACAACAACATCCCGTGTATTTTGTGGCAGACATTCCAAGTCAAATCATCAATGATTTATCTTCAACATCAACTGATTGTTATGTTATTATGGCGTGAGTATTTCGTCGGTGCTTTGTTGTATAATATTATGCATTGTATTGTGTCGGTATTTAAATTTTGAGTGCGTATGTATAGCATGTCACACATGTGTACAGGCAATTGCATACGTGTACGTGTTTCATCTTGTTGTTTAATAATAATGTAAATGTGCATGTGATGTGTGTCATTGTGTAATACTGTAGGATGTGTAGAAGGGAAAAGTTCAGATGTGCAAACAACCTTAGGTTATGATATATTAATGATAGTATTAGTCAAACTCAAAAATGAGAGACACAGGACAGTCACGAACAAAACATGACAAAAACAAACATAACAATACATACACGTGATATACAACATTTGAACAAAAACAAAAGTAAACAGTGCTTCTGCTTCTGCTTTATACCTTTATACTATTACTATATGTACTAAGCAATCACAGCTACATGTAATGTATAACTAAGGCTGTTAAAACGCATAGGTCAGTGTGGTGGATGGTGTGATTATTAAATTTTGAAGTGAGCTCTGTTTACATGTTCTTTGATGTCCATTTGTGTGAGAGTGCGCTTTTGAATTTGAAAGCAGAAATGAAATGTCTGTTATTTTTTGACCGGATGTTTGGTGGCAGGAGATTCCATTCTCGGATTGTTTTGGGGTAAAAAGAATTTTGATAACAAATCTTCTTGTTGAAGGGTGGCATCTCCAACAAGGCGGTAAAGGCAGATGGTCCTCAGTATTGTTTAGCAACTCCTCGGTATTGTTATGACAGAAGATTATCCCTCGAGCTCCTCACCGATCGACTTTATTGATGATAGACGATTATCCTATCAAGTAACCCTCCTTGAAATCGATTAAGTTCAATCGTGTGCCTATCAATACAAACAAATTCAAGAGCGTGCATCAACCATGTTGATCGCCCACGCACAAGTTGGGATTCGTACGGTTATTGTAGTAACCTCGTGTATGGATTGCACAGTTCCCTGTCTCAATAGCACACCAAGATAAACTATATTATTACTTTGTATTGGGTATGAGTATATTGGCAGCAGGTCCTCTCATCTGGGCTCTCATCATATCAAACTCTTCCCTAGCTATAGACATAATATAAAAAGTTACTGGTTAGCAGGGGGGTCATGTAATTTTCAGTTTCAGCTGTAGAGGGGGGGGGGGGGGGGGGGGGTGGTGGTAGGTAGGTAATTTTAACATACGAGTCTCGAATTTGTCCCAACCGCCCTCCACCATAAATAATGAACGGTCCCTAAAACTGGATATGCAAAAACAACACTTGACTTTATAGTTATCAAATAATTTCATATATTAGTAAATTTAATAATTTATTTGTAATTTATTTATAAACAATTTGAATCCAATCTCTCCTCCCTTCCGTATGTACGTCGATACGGCGGCACCAACTGTTAATCAAATGTATTGTTATTGTTGGATGTACTTGATAGGATAATCTGCTGAGTCGATCGGAGAAGTGCTCAAGAGGATAATCACTACCAATCTTCTGTCAGAACAATACTGAGGACCATCTGCCTTTACCGCCTTGTCATCTCCAAGTAGATGAGGTCCGGTCAGATTTCTTGTCACACAGGTTCCCTGGTTTTGGTGCGGTGTTACATTAGTAGATGGCAACATGTTGTGGATTTCTTTGAAAATGGTTGTCAGTCGAGACTTGGTTCGACGGTCTTCGAGGGTTTCCCATTGGAGATCGCTGAGCATGTTTGAGACGCTGGATTTTCTTCTGATCTGAAGTCACAGAGGACAAATCGAGCTGCGCGACGTTGTATTTTCTCGAGAGAGGCGCACAAGAGTTTTGTAGGCGGTTTCTTTCACTGTTTTGCTACAAGAGTAGATGTGTTCCTTCTCAGGAGTTGTAGCACTTTGTTTGCTTCATTATAATATGCTTGATGTGACAGGCCCCACAAGGTTTCTGCTTATTTTCACTCCCAGGTATAGTCTGATAGTTGGTGGTCAAACAGTCTGGAGAACGTTGGCAATTGGCATTCATGCTGGGGGCTTGGTTTTGTGTGTTACATGCATGGAGTAACACTTGGTCAAGTTAAAAACGCCATTTGCCAGGTCTTTTCCCATTGGCAGAGCGAGTCTATATCGCGTTGAAGGAGTTTGCTGTTATTTTGGTGACATATTCTCTGTTTAGTATGATCTGCAAAAAGCCTTAATTCTATAATTGTAAAAGGGTTTTCAAGTTCTGCGTGTTGTGGAGGGCAAGCTCAGACCTAACTTCAGGTCCTCAATTGGCTTGCATATTGAGGGCCTGAAAGGAGTCCTGCGCGCTATTTTGGCATCGTTTTTTTTTCCCACTAATTTTTGCACTTAAAAAAATCTTTAAACAGTGAACAGCTACATGTAGGCCTAAAAAAAAGGTGTTTGATTGGCCTAACATGACAAAAACAAATAGGGTAAGTCGGTCGGGATTTTTTTTGTTTTTTGTTGTTTTTGAAATCACCTACTTTGGGGACTTCAAATAAATAGCTGAAAATGAAAGCAAACAGTCAAAAACTTTAATACTTTCAATTTTTATATACAGGGTGACCCCAAAAAATGTTTATATACAGGGTGACCCCAAAAAATGTTAACACTCCGGGCACATAAGATATCTTAAAAGGACAGAAACACACGGGTCTAATCTTGATGTATTATGAAAGCTGAGTAAATAAGCTTTCATTTGCATTTTATTGCGTTCCAATTGGTTATTTAGAACGGGAGTGCTTCAGCAAACATGAGGAAGCAAAATCGGCTTGGTCCAATCCTCTCAGTATGAAAGTAAAGCTTTTAAAATGCACGAAGCAAGAAGCAACATCAGGGGCGGACTGGCCACTGTGGCGTTGTGGCGATCGCCACATGGGCCGCTTGGTTCTGGGCCTCTCAGGGCCGGTTACTCACTTGTGTAAAGCATTTTTTCGGGCCGTTTTGGACTCACATTCCCTCCTACCCCCTACCCCCCCCCCCCCCCCCCCCCCCCACTTACGTGAAATTCACGAGGTGACTGACTAGGAAAATGTTGGGGCAACCTTTTACGAAAATTTGAAAAACACTGACATGGTCAAAAAGGGCCGCTTTAATAATTTTGCCATGGCCGCTTTAAGGGACCCAGTCCGCCCCTGAGCAACATGATTAAGTCACACACACATATCAGTTATTCTCTTCTTGTTCTTTTCAACGCATTCTTTAGATTCATTTCAAGCTTAAAAGACATAAATAAATATATTCCACATAAATTATATACAGTAGGTAATTGTCATGAGTTCAAGTTCTATACTCTTTTTACATGTGCAATGGGTAGCTGTCAGTAAAGCAGTCTTTAAAATTTACCATTTCAACAAAGAACATGAAATGTTTCAATTTCAATTTTAAATTTTGTTGTTGTTTTTGTTTTTGTTTTTCCTCCATCAAAATAATAAAAAATATTTAGGGTCGGTCAGGTTAGGCCAATCAAACTTCTTCTTTTTTTAGGCCGTATGTGTTTGCAAAATACGTTTCATAGTATAAACTTGTATTGTAGTACAACATATAACAGGTCTCACAAAATATGCCATGAATTCCAAGAAACTGCATTTTATGAAGTGTTAACTATACCAGTTTGTCAAAATATCGTGTTTAACCCATTGTTATCTACCAGCGCGTGACAATTCATCTGTATTCTGCATAAATTGTTGTGACTGTCGACGTGCGATTACCGTAGGGTACGTCCCCTGAATCTTAAAGTGAATAGTAATATTCTGACGATGCGACGTAGTGATGCATGTTTGTGGGCGTGGACGGTGTATGTACAAGCCGGCCTCTTTTTGCCTTCATGGCAATGGCCATTTCATCGCGTTATTTAGTCAGTCTTCTGACCTTTGACTGGTTTCAGACGGACGCTACATAATCTGCATTGAGACTAATCAACGATTGTCATAATGTGTTGTTTACCACTACTTTCTTGAGATTGAACGAGTGGCTCATATCTTTTAAATTTCAATATTTTTAACAGAAAAAAACCCAGATGTCTGTGCATTAATTACGAAGGAGTGCATAGGAAATACACCAAACCCACAGTTGCAAAATATTTAAAATCTATGTAATCTACAAAGGTAGGAATCATCGATAAAATCAAGTTAACACATTGTTGATCTTGACTCCATGTACTCCATGACTACGAGATTTGTGTCTGGGGCAAACTATGCTGAATATTAGCAAATAAGTCATGTAATTTGTAAATTATACATTGTATGCATGGTTCATAAACGGTCACAAGCCTTACACAAGGTAAAAATTGGACATTATTACGAGCGCCCTCTTCGACGTTCAAACAGTGTGTTTGTGAATAATCATGAACCGGAAAGGTACTGTGTGGTCACGCCTCCTGGATATAAACTGCAATATCAACGCCGCCTAGTGACGCTATAGGGGTTTGCTTCGTCTGCTTCATTTTAATATTTAAGTATAATAACAGGGGATTTAGTCTATCGTCGCTATATTTAAATGATCATTATGTTCCAAAATGTTGAAATATTAGAGAAATAGCCCATCAGATATCACTATCTATAGGAGTGTTAGATAAAATATTGGAATAGCAATTACGGAATTATTATTACATGATGGTAAGATGTTTTAAAGTCTATGAAACAAGTACGGGTAAGATTCAAAGCTTATTTTCTCAATGAATTACGTTCATATCATATTTATTTTTAGAATTCCGTACTTCCTTATATACTCAAGTTATATTTTATTCTCATTTGAAAACAATCCAGGTAATACAACGTCTAATGTAGTGATATTAGAATTACTAAACTTTGTTCACCAAAACTACCAGAAGTAAAAAGCCCATTTCATAGTCATGCGAGTTTACTCTCCTTTCAAATATCCCGCGTCAATCCCAAGAATAAACTGAATGGTCTGTAACATCGATGAATGACCCATGATTGATTTCTTTTGATTCACTTTCTACCCGAGTTGTCGGTGCTCATCAAAATACACCGTGATGCAATGTAACGCAAGGCCAGTCTCTATTCAATGTTATTGATTGAGATAATGTTACGAATACTGCATGTAGTATTGAGATAAGTCATTGATGTCTGACAGTGCTATCGATTTAGGGATTATAATTCCGTGAAGTAGACATTAACTTTTCTGTTTGATTTACTGATTAACATTTGAATTGCATAATGTCTGGTTTACCGCGAGCTTTGGGATAAATTTAATAATGTTCTCGTGCAATTGATTGACCGGGAAGGGACCTTTATGGATTTTAATGGAAATCAGCCCAAACTTACAACTGTATATGTAAGGATTAAGAAAAATCAGTTGCCTTTGTGCAATAACACGTTGTTTCAAAATATTCTATCCCCGGCTCGGACAGATTTTATGGTCATTGGGAAATAACGACATTCAAATAAGTATTTGGTATTTGTTAATTCTCTGCCACTGTAATCGGGAACTGTCACTGTGGTCGAGTGGTCTAAGGCAGTGGTCTAATGGAAACTTTTGCGCGTGAGTTCGAATCTCACTGGAATCACCTTTTTTGTCTTTATTTTACTTATGATTTTGAAGTAATTATGAATCGTATCGCCCTGTAACTCAGAAAATATTCATGATTTATTATCAGAAATGTAATTCGGCATGAAATCTACTGTTTAAAAAAAAGTTTGGTACATAAACTATGATGTGACTTTGATAAAATATGTACACAAATATTATCTAAATATGTTCATTTTGCATGTTGGTTCTCGGGGAGGGGCATCCATTTTCAACTTATTTTCTACTACAAGGGAGTTTGTTTTCTTAACAGAATGCCCACTGAAGAAAACTGAAGCTGCATATCATACATAATTTGTACCACACGCAATTTCTATAAATTGATGTAATGTGTTATTCGAAACATTAAATTGTAAAAATACATTGATATCACGAGGTTCTAAATAGCTCAGTCGGTAGAGCTTTAGACTCTCAATCAACAAGCCGTAGGTTCCAATCTTGATTGAAGTTCTTAATGTTATTTATTTATATTATTTTACGTTATTTATTTATTTAATATTATTATCTATTTACATTTTTTTAAATTTTAAATTGACATTTATTCATATTGATTTTCTTCTTTTTTTAAACTTTCTTCTATCTTGATGGGTTTATTTATTAATTATGTGTTCATTTGATTTTCAATTAATTGAACATTAATGTTATACATTATATTTATTTATTCATTTGTTTGTCTAAGGATTTAATAACTTACCTAATTAATGAATTAATATATTCATTTATTTATCTATTTATTTACCCATTAATTAATCAATTATTAATACATATTTCGATGTGGTCGAGCTCATAAACTTATCTTTTCATAAATAAAAAGATCACATGGTGTTTCAATTCGTATTAAAGCAAACACAAACTATTAACTTCAATTTTATAATACATTGTTTTAATTATAATTTCAAAATCTGTCGTAACCAGCCCATACTAAAAGCGTGTCGTACTATATACAAATTAAATTGAATGATGATAATCGATTGGCCACTATTTACTATTGAAGTGTTACGTGTAATGTAAACCAAGTGTTACGTGTAATGTAAACCAAGTATTACCATATCAATTGGATCACGCTTACAAGTCCTGAACACTGATTGAAAAGATCGCTACATAAAACCAATGGGATGTGCTAGCATTAATAAAGGTGCGTGACCCATTTACCAGGGAGTTACATAATCACTTCGATAGTGAAAAGCAATTATGCAGTATCAGACCTGGATCACTGCGCATGAATGGTATGAATGGGCGCTTATCCCTTTAGGTATACTTGTCTCAGGATAAAAAATCTCGATAAATACGAAATAAAATAACATTGACAAAACTACATGCTGTGATAGGATTCGAACCCGTAACCCGCTGATTTCAAATCCGACACCTTACCGCTGAGCTAAATCTATTCGATGTAAATTAGGTAAGAAAAAACCATTATACAGTTCAACATAAGCTTAAAATGCTTTATATTTCCTATTTTAAGCGTTTTTAACACTGAGTTTTCGCCTAAAAGCATTTAAAAAGCTGTTGCACTTAAAGAATCTAATTTTGATTTAAACGGCACTGAACAATTAAGGACATCTATTTCGTTCGTACACACTTCAATATGTCGATTAACAGCCACATTCTATCGTTGCATCATGGGGGTTTAAACGATGGGTACCTGATGACTCGGGTATGTACATCGACTCGTGTGACTTTTGTCTAGGACAATCACTTGAGAGGAACAAAAGATGTTACCTGTCAATCAAAAATAAATTGAGACTAGATAAACTAGCCATCAAGCGATGGCGCTCTTGATAATGTCCCTGCTCTAAGGCTTGTGCGGTATTAACATGAGCAAAGTGTTGGTTTTAAAACACTCAGAAAAACATGATATTTTTGCATGGGTTTAATTTTGTTACACCCTACATGATGTCACAATATATCTGACCAACAAGCTGTGCAATAAAAATCTACACAATATAATTTTTTCCAGAATACCAGAAAAAGTGACAGATGAGGTACATTTATGAAAATGTGTAATGCGCAACACAATTGGGTTCAAACTTTTGAAAAAATGTGACCATAAGGCAAGGAAAAACACACCTGTTCTACAGGCCCAACCGACCCACGTTTTGCGTCATTTTAGTTGTTTTTTCTTCCTCAAATCATGTAAAATCAGCCATTTTTTGGCCGAAAATCAGTCAAAAAATATTTTTCACAATTTGTTAACAAATTCCAGATTTTTGCAGATTTTGGTGACATTTTAGGTTTTAAAAAAATAAAGAAAATAATAAAACACCCCTGACCGGCCAACCGACCCTATTTGTCTGCCCATAAAACAGGGTGGGTTTTTTTCATCGCCTAACTGCTCAAATTATATTACTTCTATAGTAATAATGTAGCATTGTACATTTCAAAATGGTGCAACGGTCATCCGTGGTGCGCACTACGTCATCTCGACCTCATGGCTCTGATTGGTTGGTGCTCAAACGTGAGAACTGAAAAACTTGTGAGCTTATTCACGCACCATCACGCCCCACTGCGTCGGTGGTTACGGCGCAGCGGGACCACTGCGTTGGTGGATACGGCGCAGCGTGACGATCGTTAAAAGGCTTTAGTTTAAATTTGACCAATCAGGTGCTTTGGTGTTGTTGGTTGGCACTGGCAGTATTTTGTGAGTTCAAGCATGCGTGCGCAGCCTGATCGAAGTGCGCCCACGTATGTGGAACTGTGGCCAGGCGATCATGTGCCGTAGATCCATTAGCGTTGCATTTTTGTGTTAGGAATAAATCAGCCATGTTTGCTATTCTGCCATGTTATGTGTCACTCAATGACCAATGATTAAATTTTATGTCCTTTCTTATTCACACAGGTATGATACACTTACTGCACAGAAGAGTTCAAAGCTTGAGTTGGTTCAAACATTACACTATCAACAAATTACTTAAACTGTAGCGAAGGCCCTGACCACCTTGGTAATTTTACAACTTGAACACTTGAACTATCTCACAATTATACCTTATTTGCAAGCTTCCCACTTTGTTGGCCTAAAAGTCTAAAACTTTGTAGAGATCACCTCAGCAACTACAATCATGCATCGCTTCTTTGACCGTGCACTGGACAGTGATGAGGATGGAGACTATTTTGAAGACAGTGAAGAAGAAAAATTGAGGAAGAGAGAAATGGTAAGCTTAACAGTGCAAACAATTACTAAAAGAAGTCTTTTTAAAATCATTTTTGGACCAATGTGTAGCTCCTGCTTTGTAGGTGTGTAAACCAAAACATTGTGAAACTTGTGGGTAGACTATACAAAAGCCTTTTGATTGACAGTAAGTTGGTTGAAAACAGAGTTTAAAAGAAGGTACAATACTGTAATTTAAGTAGATGTTGGGTGGCCAACTTCTAAACTAGTCTACATGTAGGAAGTGGCGTACATGTATCTGGGGTCACTATTGCCGCCGAGTCAGAAACTTGGGATGAGGCTTGTGATGTGATGTTCCCAAACCTACGCTAAGAATCAAAGCCATCAGGGGGGGCACTCTACCCCGACTCCGGGAGATACAAATACAACTACTAGATAAGTCTGCGAAATATTTGATGTCTACTGACCCGTAAATTAACAAGTTATTACAATGAAATTCTTTAATTGACAGCATTTTGTGATACAAGTAAATTGATATTTTACATAATAAAACATCACATTTGATGATGAAAAATAAAATATTTTGTCAGCGCAGAATCTCATAAAATGTGGTTTGTAAATCCACAGATACCATTCCTGGTGTTCTCCAAATTGCTATTAACCAAACCAAGGCTCAAGATAAGCCATAGCACCCGGTAATGCTGAAAAGTAAACAACCGAGCGCTGATATTTAGGCCAAACCAGCGCCCGTTGACGATCAGGAAGCTTTCCCAATTACATCGTATTTCGATTTGACAATGCTGCCACGCTGGATTTAATTTTTTAAAAGTTAGCTCCCGGTAGACTGAAAGTAGCTCCCGGTTCTTAATAAATCCCATGATCCGGGCGCTACTTTTGAAAAAAAGTAGCTCCCTGTAAAAAAACTTGAGCCTTGTATGTAACTTGTAAAATTATCTCATTTGGTTACAGTTGGTTGATGAAATTCTTGAAGGATATGACGCGAAGTTGGAGCAGGAGAAAGAAAAGAAACTCAAGGCAGCCCGATGCGAGCAAGAGAAGGCAATAAAACTAGCGGAACAAAGATTTGCCAAAACTGTTGTATCATCGGGAAATACTACATTACACACTACCACCCAGCAGGCGCAGGTAACATCGCGTAACATAAGAATAGCAAATGTATCTTCTAACAACAATGTTTTGAAATCCAAGTACTTGGTCAATAAAGAACAACAGAGTACTTCATCTTGGACAATATCCAACAAAACATTGGTGAAGCAAAACAATTTTCCTCCTCAAGTCAAAACTGGGACATCACCACAGTCAAACCAAAAGAAAGTGTTTGTACGTATATCACAATCCGCTGCTCTACAACCAAAGCCTGCTGTCAAATATGGTACCAGTGCCTCATCAACAGGACTGGAGACTGTGCCAAAGACTAATGACAAAGTTCAGCGGACAGAGACTGGACTGGAGACTATCAGTGATCCATTCAGTGATCTGCCGTCAGATCTTCTGCCTGGATTGTATGAACTACCCAACCATGGATTCAACGAGGTTCATAATAACAGTATTATCACTAGTGATAGTGACGAAGACAGTACAATGACCGAAACTACCACACAAAACTTATCTCAAGCTCATACACAGGGTATGCACAGAAGTGAACAGGGTAAAACCGATGAAGACTTGGTAAAGATAACTGACCGGTTGAATGTCGGTGTTAAACTTGATACCGCTAATGATATACACCAACCTGTTGACAACCAAGAAGCAGCTATTGATGACAATGGACTAAATGAGTTGGAGACAGCTGAAGATGATGGTCCTTATGTAGTACTGGTGGTAAGTTGAAAACCTTAGGCCAAAAAAAAAAATGTTATGTTGTCCTCGACAGCTTTCAGAGAGGAGGGGCGGGCGGGCGGTTTTTTTTTTTTTTTACCAGCAGAAGCTCAAAGTTCAGCCAACAAGAAGTTAAAATCACTCTAAGAGTTGCACATATATGTTATAAACACTTAATTTAGTATTCAATGCCATTTAAACTGTTTAAAAAAAATCTGAAAAAAATCTGGAAAAAAACCCCGGAAAAAAAAGAAATCTGATTTTTAAAAAATAAAAATCTGAAAAAAGAGAGAAAAAAATCTGTTTTTTTTTCAAAAAAACCCTGATTTAAAAGGGAAAAAAATCTGAAAAAAAAAAAAATTGGAGCGGCCCTAAAATGACGAGCGGGCGGTCGAGGACAACAACAATTTATTTTTTTTGGCCTTATTGTAAAATGATTGGTCTGGATACTGTATTCCGTGTAGATCATGTCAACTTATCATGTAGGCTCCAAACACAGTGCAAGGTGTGACTATGGAATGCAACAGGCATCTATTGATGATTTTTTAAGCACTGAATTATAATGTAATAAATATGAAGAATAAAAATCTAAAATTGAAAGATTTCATATAATTACCTTCCATAAATTTGCACACACAATATCAGTCCACAGCTTGCTTGATTTCCCAACATACTGTGTTCATAATCATAGCCAAAAAAATCCGGACAAATGAAAAAGATGTTATCAGTTTCTTAACAAGTTTTTCAGAACATGACATTCAGATTGTGCCAAGGTTAACCTGAAAATTGGGATATTTTTTAAGCTTTCTTATTGTATGCATTGACATTTTGTTCTTTTCTCTTTGGCAATAGATCCCAAAACATGCCACAGTTGACGATATAATGAGAGTTCTGAAGAAAGCTGGAAAGGGACCAGGAACCTGTAATGAGATACACAAAATTATAGCAAAGAGGTGAGTGCTTGGCATCAGGGAGTACTCCAGAGATATTCAAAAGTTGGGTATGGAGAAATATGAATTGATTGTTTTAGTCTGTAGGTTGTATATTGTATAACAGTTTAATTTCGCTGATACTTTATTTCACAAATTAAAAAATTACGGCTATTTTAGCAGACGAATCTGGAAACTTAAATGATACTTTCATTGCAAAATTGTCAGTTATTGTATAATTTCGCAAATCCACATCCCTCGCAAAATTAAATCCCTCACGAAATTAAGAGGTTTTCAGTATGCAGCTATATGTACAGACAGCTGTATTGGCGATTATTTAAAAGGGCAACTTGCATGGCTGATATCACGGTAGAAGAGCATTGTGACAAAGTTGGTGTGGGTAAAGGTACTGGTATATTAAAAGTTCCACAAAAATAGATTAATGTAGAAGCAATGTAAAACGGGAATAATTCACCATTTAAAGGCAGGCCTATAACAGCATGCTTCTGTATTGAAAAAGAAATTATAATAAAGTTTCTTCGTGATCATTTTAAGGTTGTATAGAATTATTGCTAAACTCTCATAAGAATCAACTTGACACTATGCAATGAAATTCTATGCATACCACTGTATCAATTAAATAGGTTCAGACAGGGTTGTCACCAGAGTGATTTTAGAACCAGGTAAAAATTGCAAAGCCCAGGCCACTGTCAAAATACATGTGCAAAATCTTGCCAATCAATTAACCTTTAACCCATGTTAGAATTGCACATACAGTCAATGTAGTGAATACCCGAGCAGTATTACTAGCGTGCTTCTTGTGTGAGAGACGATACGATCAGTCGACTACGTCACATATTGGCTTTCGTTTTTTCTTGACTAGACTTGAATGCAGTCATTACATGTATAACAGCAGTATCGCAGTGTGCTTCACACTATATAGACTTGGCTACAGACTAGAGGCGGGGTTTCCCCAGGTCCTTGTCGACTATGTATAAATTATGATAATGTTTGGTTTTGACCAGTGAGGAAATATTTAAGCTTACTTCGCCGTTTTGCGGTAAAAAAACAAGGAATTACATAGTAATCTAAGAATTTTATTCAGTGTGGGGTAAGAAATTTGTGCCGGGCGGTAAGGCTGAAATTAACTGTGAGTACCGGGCGGAGATTTTGAGAGCCAGGTAGCTCCGCCCGGCGTGGTGACAACCAGGGCTCAAATTACATCGCGACCATTGCCGCGATGCCCTCGGATCAGTAAAAAATTCACGGCCATAATGGCCGTGCCCTATTTTTAACAGAAGCCGTATGTGCCCTTGGTTTGGCCTTGGTGCCCCAGAACATGGCCTCGGTGCCCTTCGAAATGGTATATTCTTAAGGCCAAAGTGGCCGTGCCCCTAAAATGACGAAATTTGAGGCCTGGTGACAACCCTGGGTTCAGATACATTTGGTATTATGTAAGCCTTTTTATGTCCCAATCTGGCCTCAATTGATGCATAAATTTAATATAAAAGATGACTCATTATTGTTTGTGTTATTCTCGTACAGAAAATCCGCAAATCCTCGTAAGGCAGCTTTCAAGAGAAGGAGACTGGAAGAAAAACAAAGGTAAATATTGATTTCTGGAAAGTGGTAAAAACCTGTCTACAAATGTATTTCATGCCCAAATACCTGGCCAAACTACAGCGTTCTAATTCTCAAGCTTAGATTAAGAGAATGAAAAATAATCTGTTTATTGTAGTATCAAAGCTGACTGCCTGTGCTGTAGTGCTTCTGACCTCAAATGATGTATTTTTAATTCCGTAACTAAATCATCTACATCCACGATGTGCTCTTTTCAGCCAGGAGACACGTTCAAAGATGGGGTTTCTGTGCTATGTTTTCGGGGGGAGGGGGGATTTATTTTTTTACCCAACAAAAAACGTCTGTGAACCAGGGGTATAAATTTTTTCTTTTTTTCAGGGGGGCTCTTTGTGGATTTTCTCAAGAAAAAAAAGCCCTCGTGATGGTGTTCAGGGGGGCTACTTTCAGCAAGACGAGGGCTATTTTACAAACTATGATATTTTCTAATTTTTCGTATCAATAAACATGTTTTAAATGTATTGATTGATATACCAGCTACCTTACCTTAATGAATTGTAAAACGACTGAAATAAGTGTCTAATCATTGACCCTTTAAGACTAGATTGTCGGCCTGTTGTTGACCAATTTACGCGTGTCTGTAATCATGTATATTACACATGGCAAAGTGCACGTAAACCGCCTTTGGGATATGAGGTTATTCAGTCACTTTGTACAATTCTATCGTAACTGTTATGTCTGACAGATGTACATGTTGTATGTAGAGATCGAAAGCAAGCATGTGATTACGGGAGATGCGAGTGTTCGGTAGCCATTGATTTTGCACAACACAACACATTGCTTCCGAATTCGTCACGAGTTACTCGGTCATTGCGATTAATGCGTAGTATTGTGAAGTAATTGTGAAGTAATAATGGAAGTTCAAAGGAATGCTGATGTTAAAAAGATCGATGCTAGCATAACAAATTCAAATGACAATAATGGCTTGAAACATGGGACAACAAGGGATATTTATCCAATAAAGGGAATCCTCTGCTGAGAATTCACGGGGGCTATTTCATGGATTTTTATCAATTTTTTCACCCTCGCCATTGCCTTCAGGGGGGCTATTTTACACATTCTGGGGGTGAATCACCCCGGAGCCCTCGTCTATTTTTTTCCCTGCAGTGTGAACCCACCCGGATTGGACCATCTGCACACCACCACCGCATCCCTAACCACTGAACTAAGATCCCAAAGCTGCCCTGTGCAGCAATTTCGTACCAACATATCAGCTCTGACGATGACGATATCCAATCAATGCCGTAGCATGCACGTGGGACGTGGGTATACATGTAGTTACTGGTCATGGTCACTGTGTCTGTATTGTATGATTGTAGTGCTCAGGAGAGTTTGGGTCAAGATGGCTTTTTAATGTTTTTGAGAAATCATTAGCAATAAAATATTATTCTAATACGGTCTAAAAAGCAATCTTTGATCTAAATGGAATAGTGCCTTATATTAATTGTTATGTTATGTTATGTTACAATGCAGCACATCATGAATTAAAGATAAACTGTTGTGATTTGATTTCAGACAACTTATGATTGAAAAAAAGAGACTTGAATCCACGTTCAAACAAGATCAACTTATCACAGTAAAACAAGAGCAAGCAATAAAACAAGAGCCTAAGGAAGAACCCACAGAACTGAATGCCAGTAGTACTTTGACAGCAATGTCAAGGTTGGTTGCAGCAGAGAAAGGAATCACTGAGAATGTGCCTACAATAAGGTATGTGCAGTAGTACGTTACCACATTGGGACCCTGCTTAAACAACCTTTGCATATTTAAGCAGTCGTTTTTACAGTGAAGCTGTCAATGTAACACTTTGTTAAAGAGATGACCGAGTTGTTCTTTGGAGCATGAAATAGTGGTGGCACATTTTGAATGAAAAATTGGTAATTGAAAACAAATTTCCGAACCTTTTAAGCGGTTTAATTGAAACAATGACATTTTTCACCGTGATAATCCATTGCTGGGACCTAGAGTACACTTGATCCTTGTTTTCTTTGATCACTTGTAATTAACATCACATTTTAAATGTCAACATCCAAATATGTACCAGTGTTGTGATTCCTTCAAAGGGGCAATACATGATTTAAGGGGTCAATTACTCAGAAGTCTCAATGAAACACTGATGTGTGGGCTAACACGTTAATAACTGTACTCATTTTACAATAAGATATTACCCTGTTTCAATCCCTGATTGTTTCACAGAACATTTTGTGGACTTACTAGCATCATGTGCTTTTGATTATTAGAATGATGACTTACACGTGACTGTGGTTGTGGCAGATCGCAGATGTCACTTTGTTTGCTGCCCTCTGTGATCTTGTTCGCAATCACTTTTTCATTTTTATTTGTATGTCTTTTTATTTGTGCATGCCTATCCACCTAATGTAAATCATCTTCTTGTCAGCATGCCCCATGTTTGTAATACACTTTTCCAAGGATATCTTGGCTATTACCAATTTCTTAAATAAACATTTCAATAATTATTTTCCTGAATGTTATCTATTCCCCACACAGTGATACTGTGACTAAACCAGAGATTGTTGAGAACTGCGATTCTGTCATGGCCAATGTTATACATGATGAATTTGTCTGCAAACCACGGCTACAGGACCATGATTATCCAATGCTTCAACAACATGATTATTCCTTGTTTCTAGACAATGAATATCAAAATCTTAGGTAGGTAGGAGTTTCAGGAAATTTGTTATTAGTTTCCTTAGTTGAAAGAGATCCACAGAAATTGTAGATTGCAGAGTCTGTGCAGTTAACACACAGCAACCAGGCTAAGATCATTTTTTCTTTTTACTTGCCCAAATAATATCGCGATATTTTGGCATATTTTTAAGACTTAAAAATGGTATTGATGGGTCAGATTTCTTGCCGGTTATGCCATTTTTTGCCATCATTATTTCGGCAATCAGTAGCAAACTACACAATCGCGGCAGTCGCCATTTTCCCTTCCCATCATGCAATAACCGCTATCTTTAACTGACCTAAATCATCATTATGCATGCGTTCTGACCATGGAAAAAGATCCATTTTACAATTTTATCAATCATACATTTCTCTCTGATTTTTGTTTCGACTTTACGAAGCCCGATAAAATGACGCCATGCTACTAAATAGAGACCACATGTTTTGACTAGAGATTGATTGATTCCATACAAAACAAATTGAAAAGGTTTTTTGAAAGGAAGTCAACATTGTCAGACCCACCAATCACCTTAGGGGTCCATAGTCAAGGCAAGACTACAAAGAGCTTGGATTGGTTTTGGATGTCATAATATTTTTTACTATGTTGACTGTTTGTAACCATAGTGATTTTTGTAAAAATCAGTGCAGGGCCTCTGAACAAAATCAACAGCCCTATAAAGATATTATCTGTTTGACCCAATGATTTGCTCACAAAGCGCTTGACGTCATTGGACATTTTGTATTAAGACATTAAGAGCTTTGTTGTTTAACATAATTATTATCTTACAGTGTCCGACATAGCAGATTTTTCAGAAATCTTTCCCAACTTTCAATGTCTTATCCCTTAGAATTACTGAACCAATACACAGAATGTTTGTACTTATTTTAATGCATTTGTCATGGGGATTCCAAATATGTTGATGAAGTTCAATACTATCTCTGAAACATTTTGTGACTGCCACATGGAAGGTTTTAAACAACAATGTTTTAATAATAATAATAATAATAAGCATTAAAACTATGTAAAATACACAAAAAGGAACAATATTTTCCTTCTTTATCTCACAGTGACCCACCACAAGATCCAGAGCATGTTGAGTTTGGCCTCTCCAACGACCACACATATGCAACAGCAGCAACACTGCTATATGGTATTGCATTACCAGAGATAGTAGTGCCATTGGCTGAGCCAGTAACAGAAGTCACTGTTCAGACAGAAGCGACAAATATAGAGCCTGTTAAAGAGGTTGCGGAAGTAATGATGAAAGAAGAAATTAAGGAGGAAGAAATTCAAGTAATTGAAGAGGCAATAACACAGGTTGTTAAGGAAGAGGAGCAGGTTGTTATAGAGGCAGTAGAGGATGTAGTTATGGATACTAATCAGAATGATCAGCCATCTGGTGAGGAGGATTTGAAGGAACCTCAAAATGATATGGCAGATTATGATCTGAAAGTAAGAAACTGATTATTATTTTTGCTTTTTAGGTTGATTTTAAGCACCCTATAGACCATATTCACGCGGCAGCCATTTTCTAAAATTTGCCACCCAAGCCTCGTTCTAGTTACGTATACCTGCGTCTGCTTTGGTACCACGCGTCTCGCGCAGTTCTATTGTGCAGCGTGAGGCGCAGATAGACCAAACGGGAACGAGGCTTGGGTGGCATATTTTGGAAAATGGCTGCCGCGTGAATAGGGTCTATTGTATCCAAATGATGAATAGGTTCTTTCTTTTGAAATGTTATGGCATTTCATTATATCTCCAAGGCCATGTTTCATAAAGGTCAACTTAAGAGTATTCTTCAGTTTGTAAATTTAAGTAAAGAATATTAAAATCTCTTCTTTTTATGATAAGGAGAATATTACATTAGAATTCAAGAAGAATTAATTTAATGAAAATTCCTATAATAACTTAAAATAGCCTCTGACGTGTTTAAGTTAAGAAAGAACTTAAGAAGTGTATTGTTCTTAAGTTGTTTCTTCCTAAGTTGTTATTGTATAGTTTAGTTTAGTTTTATTTGGCATATCAAGACACAGAGATACAATACATCAGATCAAATATACAAATTTTAAAAACTTACAACAATTAACACAACATATTAATACAAGAAAACATATACTGCCAAGGATAGTCCAAGAAAGCTCTAAAAAGGGCTTATTCCCATTGGGGTCCTTATTAAAACAGCACATTATAAAAACATCATATTTATTTGCACACAAAATAATATTGCACTTTTTATGAAGCAACTGCATATAAAAAATGGATGAAAAATCAAGATAGAAAGTGACTCTTTACTGCCTTTTTGAACTGCCCGTGGGTTTTGGATGTTTTATCCTGAGTTGGCAAGTTCCATTCCCAAATACCAGTAAAGAAAAATGTATTGCACTGCTGACCTTTAGCTTTGGGAACCAGAACATTTGTTGCACTGCCCCTGGTATTGTATCTGTGAGTGTTGGACAATTTGGTAAAATGAGAATTCAAGTACTCAGGTGCTGTGAAATAGAAGATAAGAATCATCTTAACTTAAGAATGCAGGCTTAAAGGAATTTTACACACTGGCAAAAGTGAGATAACGTAGCGTTAGAATATGTGGAATTTACTTTTTCAGAAGGTTGTTTTGATCGCAATCGGGTGTATGTAGTTTTTGAGATATTGACCGAAGCCAATTCAAAATTTGATAAAAATGCGGCATTTCCAATACTTTTATACACAAAAACTCTCACCTAGTGATATATACAGCATTTTTGGAACAATAAGAAATAAATAGTTTAAAAACATATGTTGCATAAACTTTGGTCATTGAATACACATTATAAAAATACAATGTGAGAAAGGGGCTAGGAGCCCTGATAAACCGACCCCTGAAACCGTGATAAATGGGCTTATAAAATTACTAACACAAATCATTCATAACCGTGATAAATGGGCTTATAAAATTACTTAACACAAACCATTCATTTTGTCTTTGTTTCATAAACAGCCTACTCGCTGGAGTCACAGAATTAATCAGAATAAGAAGATTAAACCGTAAGTATTTCATCATTCACAATAAATTAATGCCATACATCAAGTGTGTGCAGCCTGTAGGTCGCATGCGGCCCACCGGTCTCTAATCTGCGGCCCGTGAAGCAATCCCAAAATTCCCATTGATGTGGCCCGTTTTAATCGGAACTCCGTAGGTTACACAAATGGCGGATTGATTTAGTGGTGTGCTCCCTTATGATAAGTAGGGTGACACGCTGCATTTAGTAATATAACTCGAGGCATGATTGCGTGTTAAAATCCCTGGTTAAAATGGCGCTTGCAGCAGCAACAGCAAGTAATAAGAGGAAATTACACGAAGAGAAGCGGGTATTCAATGAGCAATGGACTGAGGAATATTCAATGAGTAATGGACTGATGAGGATTATTTCTTTATTGAACAAAACAATGCGTCTCTACACCTAGCAACCAAAGTCCCTGACCAGGTGCTTTGAGGTTGGCTAATTCAAAATAGATAATCGGTACCAAAAATCTGAGATATACATCAAATAAGCAAATTTCTTCTCCGCAGTTTGATACCTCATTCAACAAAATCGAATGGATACTTTTTAAGTAATGGCGGTTTCAATGACCGCGCATAACAACAGCAAAGTTGCACTAGGTATAGGAAATCATTGATTTGTGTGTGATTACGCACTGTTGGTGTGTGTGTAAAGATAGCAAAGACTTTCATTCTTCACAGCTCACTCCAGACCCATTCATCCAGATAGCACAGAGTTATGACAGTAATCACACACAAATCAATGATTTCCTATACAACTTTGCTGTTGTTATGCGCGGTCATTAAAATCGCCATAACTTTAAAAGTATCCATTCGATTTTGTTGAATGAGGTATCAAACTGCGGAGAAGAAATTTGTTCATTTAATGTATATTTCAGATTGTTGGTACCGATTATCTATTTTGAATTAGCCAACCTTACAGCACCTGGTCAGGAACTTTCGTTGCTAGGCGTATGCCTCATTTGTATGGTGTCTATTTCCTGTTCAAAGAGAACAATCTGAAGCGGCATTACGATTCAAAGCATGCCACCAGTCACAACAAATTCCTAAGCTTCCCCTCCTCCTATAGTATAGACGTTATTCATAATTGGCGATTTCAAGCTAAGGAGGGAGACATGCTCGATGTGACGTCACTAATCATAATGAAAGCGAGGCCCATCGTGGTAAATAACGCCTCGCTTTTAGCTTTTTGCCGGCCAAAATGGCAAAAACCAGAGAGGCCATCTCTGTGAATGTGAATATCTATCAACAATGTAATTGTAGACCGTTTAATACACCGTTTGGGACTGCGCGCTACATTTGATGCCTACTTTCCTATCAATAATTGTAAATCAAAATAAATTATTAGTATCCAACTAAAATATTGTAATATGTCGGAACATCCATGCAAAATGTTTTGCTTCAAACTGAATATATGCAGTTGCGTGTCCAAAGCCCCACCACCTCTTAACTATCATTTGGTTGAATTGCACCCATTTGATTAAATTCAGGGGAATTTAAGTAGGGCCTAAAAAAAAAAAATGTTTGATTGGCGTAACCCGACCGACCCTAAATACATCGCCGACCCTGAATATTTTTTATTATTTTGAGGGGGGAAAAAACAAAAAAACACACCAAAAAACAAAAAAAACCTGAAATCTGACGTTTGTTATTGTTTAAAACTTCAGAAACTTGTACTCATAGAATCTGTTGGTTTCTATAAATAAAAATAAAAATGTTTAAAGAAAAGGGAATTTTTGCCGTCTCTTCATTTGTGTGTACTGCTGTCTTTTAAGTGTTCAAAAGTAGATGATTTAAAAATTAAAAAAATTATAAAAAATAAAAAAATCCCGACCGACCTACCCTATTTGTTTTGGTCATGTTACGCCAATCAAACTTTTTTTTTTTAGGCCTAGTTTTACTCCATTTCTATCCAACATCAAGATGTCATTTGTGAATGAAGCAGTGAAGGCACTGTCACATGGAAGCAAAATAGATTATTACACCTCATAAATATTCATGAACTAATCATGGCAATTCATTGGCCAATTCCTATCACAAGTAGGCCTACTATCCCTACAACCTAATCCCCGGAGTCACAGTGAGGTGTAATAAAGCAAATACTACATGGTATAATAGGGCACACTATTTTCAATCAGTACTGGCTACGGGCTATCACCCTTCGGGTTCGGTGTGATAGGCCCGTAGCCAGTACCTTGGGAAAATAGTTTGCTCTATTTCCCCTCTACCATGTAGTATTGTATACTATTTTGTCCTGGGACACATCATTCTACCTTGTGTTTGATGGATACATGGGACCTAACATACATTTCATCTTCTTTATGTTCCAGAAGTAAATGCAACAAGAAACCAAAGAAGAGTCACTATTGCAAGGAAAAGATCATTCCACCACAGAGGCCATTACTTCCAGCAAAATACAGATGTAGACTGTGTGAAGTAATGTACCGCAAAGTTGAAGACATGAAAGAACATATAGTTCAAGTACACAGTACACAAAAAGCCCCAGTGTCAGTAACTAGGAGACGTAGAGACAGGGTTGTCAATACGTCCGCAATGCTCAGTGACTTTGAAGTATCTGCTTTGTCAGCCATTGTAAGACTCTGTCCAACGTGTGATAAGTATGTGCCTGAAAATCGTATTGAAGCACATATGGACAATCATGCCCCGCAGAAACACAGGAAAGTAGTGTGTGAAAATTGTGGTACTTCGTATTCAAATGCGACATATCTTAACTTGCATAAGAGACGTTGCCAGGGTAATGGACATTTTAAATGTGATGATTGTGACAACACATATCCTACAATGTGCAGTCTACAAGATCATCGCAAAAAACATATCAATGATGAACAACCAGTTAAGTGTGAGAGATGCGGAAAAGAATGTCGCAACTATCGCGCTTTAAAGTCCCATATTGCTGTACATTTTTCTGTGAAACCCTACGAGTGTCCGGAATGCGGGAAAGGATTTTCACAAAGAACAAACATGGAGAATCATCGACTAGTACATACCATAGACACACCTTATAAGTGTGATTTGTGCAAAGAAAAGTTTTCACAAAGTACAAGTTTGAAAACGCATAAGAAAAAGAAGCATGGTGTCAATATGCGATAAAGCTGTAGACCAAAGTCGTCCATTTTTCAATATTATGGAGTAGAAATTCTTGGTGTTTTTTGTCCAATTACTTTGGCTAATAGTTTTGTTTACAAAACGTTTAACATATTGAAATTGAGAGAAAACCAAAAGTGTTATTTGTTAAACAAAAATTTGATTGGTAAATCAGAAATCTTTGGTCTACATGTATAAGATTATGTGGTCATTAGTGATGTACTTTGGCATATAGTTTTATCCAATTGAATATGGTTTGTTTCTAAAGAAAGGTCAGTATTTTCTGATACAGATATCTTGTTACCTAAAACATTGATGATGGCAGAATATTTTCACAAGCAGTTGATAAAACAATACATTAGTGTTCTTGTTTTTTTTGTTATAGGGCGAGTTAGAAAGAATAAGCACTTTTTGTGTGAATGGCATCAAGAGATTGTCAGGCATGTATAATTCAAATCAATAACAGTGTACGATTGATGATTTTATTTTGCTTTGATAAAAAAAAACAGATTTTTATTGCGTTTTTATATTTTCAAGAGTTTTAATGGAGCAGCCCTCTTTTTTCAAAGCCAATCCATGAGATTGCCCAAATCATGCTATTCTTCATTCTATTCAATTACCGCACGCTTTCTTAAATCAATCATGACAATTACTGTGAAATATTCCAATTCCAGTGGATTGGATTTAAAAAAAGAGGGGGTTGCTTTAATTGATGAAACATTAAAACACAACGATCAATTTTGAGAAAAAGTTCTAACACTGTTATAAATGTTGAATACACATCAAACTTTTGCAACGTCTTTAACAAAAAGGTGTCCATTCTTTCTGACACGCCCTGTAGGGTACCTGGTAATTTTTAGGTTCTATCGTTATTACAAATTTGCTGCAAATGTATATAAAATTTTAAATAAGAAAATATAACGTTCTGATATTAAGTTTATGATTGCATTTAAACCGTACTCAACCATATTATTATACCTAAAACTAGTAACAGTAACCCATTTTAGTAATGACATGGAAACGACATGGAATTGATTATGAAAAAATCAACCAATTTTAAATTATGATTTCACTACTGTAAAACAAGTTAATTTCGCGAGCAATTTAATTTCGCGAGAGGCTCAAATTCGCGAAATTATATTGCAGCGAATTAATGTGTGTGAAGATGACAGTAGTGGTAGAAATTTTAGATTCGCGAAATTAAGTTACCGTAAAACTAGTGATGATTAGCAATTCGCGAAAAAAAGTTGCCGCGAAATTAACTTGTTTTACAGTATTTGTTTATGGAGCAGGTTCTTTTGTTTTATGTTATTTTGTGCACAAAAGGTTCAAATATGAACCTACAGTGTAATGGCCCTGTTAGTGGTTCACTTGTTGTTAAGGTCAACCCTCATGTGTAAATATGCTCCACCTATCTAGATTATGCTGCTGTTGGTGTTGGAAACTAAAAATATATCACTATTCATTGATTAATGATTTTTCAACTCATTCTTTTGGTGATTGGCATTTTTGGTTGACTTTATGAAGAAAAATATTATGTAACAAACACAAGATAATAATATATAGTTATTGATAATCATTAACTTTCATCTGTTTAATATTAACAAGCAAACTATTTGGGACATTTTCCATGATGAAAACGTGTAGTAGTAATAGTACCAGGGTTGTAGCTACAGCAGGCGTTGGTGGGCATTGGAGCTCACTAAGCACTTCTGGAACCCACCACTAAATAATGTTAATTTCAGTGCTGGAACCCAGCACTCAAACTATTGAAAAAGTGTATATTTTTACTCATTTTTTAGTATTAAAGTAAGTGAACTTCCATTCACCACTCAAACCCTGCATAACACTCCTCTAAAATGGTACTGGCTAGGGGTGCAATACACACACTGCGGAATCTGTGCGTACTTTGCATACAGTACAGCTCGAAATAGAATGTACACTGACATTGCAATGATATTGCAATGACATTGCAATGATATTGCAATGACATTGCACTGACATTGCAATGACATTGCAAATTGTAATCCGATTAGTGCACTGTCATTGCAATGTCATTGCAATGACATTGCAATGATATTGCAATGACATTGCACTGACATTGCACTGATGTGCGTTGATATTGTACACTCTATTTCGAGCTGTACTGTACATGTAGTGTTTGCATTTTCTACTCCAAGCAATGTCATTATCTTGAAAGCAGAGATCTGCCAGTCAACAGGTTTTTTTGTCACAAAATTACCACTCTTTTATTTCGTCGCTGTTCTGACATACCGGCACATCACAACAGAAATAAGTAAAGAGATGTGCCGGTATGTCAGAACAGCGACGATTTGTTTTCAGCCCATTTTGTGGCATTTTAGTAATAATTTATGTGATATTTCAGATTTGGTTTTTGATTTGTGTGACTAGCATCTCTAAAATCTCTTACAGGGACATTCTTTTTCTCCTAAATTTCCGTGCATTGAAAATCATTGTTCAGGAAAAGGAGTGTGTAGTCAAATAGTAAGTGTTTTTGTTTAAAATATAAAAGTGCCATTCCGGAGACACTATAAATTTGATCAGCTCCAAATTGGCAAGCCTTTACCTTAGCGAATGAATACAGAAAGGTACAGGCACACATAAACGCAACAAGCGCATTGCATCAAGTGTGTGACACGTGTGTTAGGCCAAAGTCGTGTCAGTAAGGCCAAAATTGCACCGTTAGATTGGATTACTTTTGTGTGCGGAGAGATAAAAAATGATATTTTTTTTCCCTCGCCAATTAGGAACTGATCGAAATATAGAACGTTTGACCAAGTTGTATTGATGTAATATAGTTGATGAACAACACTGCTTAGATGTTAAAGTCAATAAAACGTAGATATTCCTTTCATCTACCTCTGAGCTGCAGTGATGTAATTAAGAGGGTATTTCAGTGATTGCAGCTTAGGCAACCAAAAAGCGCTGTTCAATGGTCTCTGACGGCCATTTATTTTCTCCGATTTTTAAACAAACAAACAAATTAAAAATGAAATTTTGTTTTGCAAGATTTTCGAAATTTATAAGAAAATTTAAACATTTTTTGAACATCGTTGAGAATTCACTAATTTATTTATTGATTTTTTTGGGGGTGAAAAAACAGAAAAACCCAGCACGACCGACCTATCCTACTTGTGAGGTCCTTTGGCCTCTGAACTGTATGCCCTCAATTGACAAAACTTTCCCTCTTCCCAAATCAATGCTCACTCTGCTGATTGTTGGAACCAAGATTTCATTGAATTAGTGAATCAAGCAGTATTTGAACATTATTTTGTTAGGTCAGAGAGTACATGTAGATAATGAATAGTTAAGTGTTGTTAATTCCTGTAGAAAAAGGATAGGAATATTTTGATCATGTTTAATTTTATGATACAATCGTGCCAACAATTTTTTAAAGGTCCAAGTTTATTTATGCTTCTTGATCAATATTTAAAATTATCTTAATTTTAAAGATGACTATCAGATTTATACTAATAAGTAGAATCAATACTTGGAAATTTGTATGCTGTTTATCGAGCAAAATTGATAATTTAGTTGATAGGAATGTTCATCATTCAATAATAGAGTTTTAATACATGTAGATGTACTTTAAAGATATTTAGTATAGATTTTCATTATTGTTGAATTACGCATCGGGAAATTTAGTGGTCTCCTGCCTTTCAGATGATCATGACAGAAATTATAGAAGTTTGATTCATAAATCAGTAATATTAAGCTTTTACGACAGAGATCGCCTTTTTAGTTGAGCTTTTGTCAGAATTGGCTCCGACATCATTAGGACTGTAAATCTGAGCCAGTTATGATGAAAACACAAGTTACCTGAAGATTTACTTTTACCCGTAAGCTTAATAAGCATTTGATTATGATCTTTATTTTAATAAATTTTGAAGATCACAATATGAAGCCTTACGACGCTCTATATTATACCATTATTAACTTTTGTGACCAAGTAGAATAAGAGATCTTAGAATACTTTAACCCCCTGATCACTACCTGCCTGTTTGTGATTGGTTAATTGCAAGACATACTCACTTGAATAACCAATAGAAATACTGCATTTAAATCATTTCAGTCCAATCAGTCCATTTTTAACCAACAGGCAGTTAGTTTTCAGAGGGTTAAGCTGCAGCTGAACTAGCAATTATATAATTTTATTTAATAGGAATGATCAACCTTTCAATTTTTAGGTTAATGACTAAACTAGAACTAGTGTAGATTTTCATTATTTTACTAAGGAACAAAGAAAACAATTGGTTTGTCTCAATGCCCCATGGCTATTGGAATTGCACTATGCATATGCTTGTCAGGGGCAGCAATATGCGCATCATAGAACCCTTACTCTCTTGTTTGACGCTTCATGGCTATTATAATTGCACTATGCATATGCTTGTCAGGGGTAGCAATATGATAATTCTGCGCGTCATAGAACCCTTACTCTCTTGTTTGACGCATCAATTTATACTTGGAAATTGACTCAAGGGATCCGGGATTGCATGGACTCCTTACATTTCATGATGTATGGAATTGAAATAAGAAATACTGAAGAATTGTCATTGTCCATCCTTTGCTTACATCAGAAACACCCTGACATTTTGTGACCCCTTTAATTGGGTGTTTGCAGTTCTTCAAGGGCCCAAAAAAATTAAATAGGGCCCCTGACAATTTGTAGCCAGGACTCCCCCTGGTGCTTGTGTATGATATTGCTTATTTGATTTTGATTTCAAAAATTAATTACGGGCCAAATCCAAAGTATACAAAAATGTGACCTATGTGTAATCTACAAAAATGTCCCACCAAAACTAGATTACATACTTCTACTGTAATATTCATGTTACAAACCTTACTATATTTTTGACCTAATAAAACAAATTTCTATTTTATGTATAAATATTATATTATATCCTATAAAAGTATTGGTTGCCTCGGATATCTCCGAAATTTCAGATCACAAAAAAGTTCACGGCACAAAATATGGACAGGAGATATCTGTTAGAAAAGAAATCATTATTTCTCTTCATGACAGACAGCGTTTGACTGTTTTTTGTGTTAAAGCTTACAAACTAAATTCTCAAAAGTGTTAGGTTTTTGACATAATTGATAGAGTGTTACTGTTTTGTGTGTTAAAGCTTACATATAAACTATATTCTCAAAAGTGTTACTTTTATGACATAGAGTTTCACTGTTTTGTGTGTTAAAGCTTACATACAAACTAAATTCTCAAAAGTGCTAGTTTTATGACATAATAGAGTTTTACTGTTTTGTGTGTTATAGCTTGCATACAAACTAAATTCTCAAAAGTGCTAGTTTTATGACATAATAGAGTTTTACTGTTTTGTGTGTTATAGCTTGCATACAAACTAAATTCTCAAAAGTGTTGGTTTCATGACATACAGAGTTTTACTGTTTTGTGTGCTACAATACATACAAACTAAATTCTTAAAAGTGTTAGTTTTATGACATATACATGTAGAGATTTACTGTTTTGTGTGTTAAAGCTTGCATACAAACTAAATTCTCAAAGTGTTGGTCTTATTTATAGGAGATTGTAATAATAATTTGTTTCATGAAACGACTTATGATCCCAGCAGATAATACTGTATACTGCAGTAAAAGAAAAGTGATTGTGTTTCATATCCTGCTCAGTTGGTTATCTTTTGACGACAAATGGAAACCTTTGACAAATAACTCATTTTATAATAAACAAACCTTCCTAAAAGTGTAACATTGAGATAATTAAGATACCTTCTTTGTAATTATAATAAGTAAGTAAGTAAAAGCAATATACATTGCTATACCAATGTATCCTAGTCTCCTCAGTACGTATATTTAAGTCATACAAAACGGGTAAAAACATCCTGCTCAGTTGGTTATCTTTTGACGACAAATGGAAACTTTTGACAAATAACTCATTTTATAATAAACAAACCTTCCTAAAAGTGTAACATTGAGATAATTAAGATACCTTTTTTGTAATTATAATAATTAAGTAAGTAAAAGCAATATACATTGCTATACCAATGTATCCTAGACTCCTAGTCTCCTCAGTACGTATATTTAAGTCATACAAAACGGGTAAAAACAAATCATTTTGTATGTCTGTTTAAACAGTATTCACGTTTTCCATATCATGAATAAAACCTACAAAAAAGTTATCGAGTGCTTACAGTATTTTCTTATTGGTCTGTTCAATATAGAAGTTATGGATTTAGCTGCCATCTTGTCGGAACAATAATTTGTGTTCAAAATTTTCAGAAAGATACATCAGTTTATGGTATGTATTTGGTAAACGGTCCTCATCCTCATAAGGGGGAGGGGGGAGGTTACCCCATCCACCCCCTAAGAATTTTCGCTGATTGCACTAAGCGAAAATGAACCAAGACCTATGGCGTCTAGATGATTGATTTTACATCCCTTGCGCTATTTTAATGGGGAAATATGAGGGTACCACCTTACCTGGGGCTAAGGTAAGCTGTCAAAGTCCGTGGGGGGGGGGGGGGGGGGGGGGAGCACTTAGCAATTAAGCATCAGGGAACTAAAGGTACATTTTAGACTTGTTGGGTTGTTCCAAATCAATCGGAATATTTTCCCCTAGTTTCACCCTCGTGTGGGGGGGGGGGGGGGGGTGTTACCCCTCCCCTCCCTAAGAATTTTTGCGCTAAATCGCAAAGGACAGAAACCTATGGGGTCGAGATGATCGATTTTACATCCCTTGAGCTCATTTTAATGGGGTCAAATGAGGGTACCACCTTAACCGGGAGGGTAAGCCGTCAAAGTCCGTGGGGGGGGGGGGGGGGGGAGGGGGGAGCACTTCTGGCAATTAAGCATCATGCAACTAAAGGTACATTTAGACTTGTTGGGTTGTTACAAATCAATCAGCATTGTTTTTCCCTCGTCCTCCTAAGGGGGGGGGGGGGGGAGGTACCCCTCTAGGAATATTTGCCGATTGCGCTCAAACGCAAAATACAGTGACCTTAGGGCGTCTAGGTGATCACTTTTACATTCCTTGCACTCTTTAAACGGGATAATGACAAATAGCCATAATAGAAAATAATTATGTTTAACACTATCATTAAAATCCAGGTTGTACCATGATATTAAGTTTAATTTACATACCTAACTGCGGATGAGTAGGCTACTACTCATTTTCTAATAATTTGACCGATGCTTATACCATTTTGCCAGTCTGTTTGTGAAATATGTTTGTAATTTCTAGCTGCGTATCCCTTGATGTTATCACAAATAATTTCATCCGAATTTAAATCGCAGTGATATTGTGGTAGTCTGATTATTTCATGTCCATTATCTTTTGCAAGTCGTCAGTTCAATTGAAATTCTGTGATTTGTGTCAGTACTTCTTAATGACATCATAAACACCTTTAGTTGCTTGATGCTCAACTGATAGCGTTGTAAGGTGTCAACTTCCACCCTCCCCCTACACTCGGACGTTGACGGCTTACCCTACCCCTGGGTTTGGTGTTACCCTTATTTGCTCAATTGCGCATTTTATCACTTTTAAAAAGTGAAAAATGCGAAAAGGGCTCACTGCAACTGCACTTTTTATAGCATTCAACTGGGGGGAAATAATCATGCTGATTGATTTGTAACAACCCAATACAACCACATTATTTTATTTAATCAGTTGATTTGTCTCACCATGGGTTACTTTACATACAAGAATAAAAGAATCGTTCTATTAGCATTGATTAGTGCACATTATAGGCCTATACCTGTAAAATGGCGGGGAATGGCTATTTTTTTAAATTATTTTCTTTTGATAATTACTGGATATAGGCTACAACCACCTTAAGAATCGGTTTCGTTTCATTTTGTTCCGTTTCGTTTAGTTTCGTTTTCTCGTGAGTCTGTTTGTAGCGGCAAATAGTAGGTTGTGCAACGAGGCCAGGCCCAGGTACACAGGAATGGGCGATCAATTGTAAAGTTGAATAGAATGAAATATGTGTTTTTGGCTAGGTAAGGCAATATGAGATATTGCAAACATCATATACTAAAATATTAGCTTCAAAATGCTTTTAGTATTTGACTGACGGTTCGCCCTATTTTCATTTGAAGAGTTCTAGAGACACCAATTTTAAAGATTGAATGGACCTAATTGATATTATGCGAAATATTGATATCTTGGCTAACATACGACCATGATCTCAGTACTCTAGGCCTAGCTGTCAAAGCAGGAGTAAATGATAAAGTCAGGTGTCTCAAAAAGGCGGACTTGCCCAACGCCGGGGTCCGGTTCGCCCATAGACCGGGCAATACGCCCTAGGCTCAGAATTAGGCTGTACAAAGTACCATAATCATAATATCCAATACATATCGATTCGTTATTCTTCGTTATTTTATTCCAAAACAAAATTTAGATGTCCAAAATATAGGGGTGGGTGGGTGCAGTGCACTTTTGCGGAACATACTCGTTCAGAATTTTAAAATAATAAGAAATATCACATTCTGAAATATTCTCCTCTAATATTAGTGTTACTCCATTCCTAATATCTGTTTTTATAGCTACAATCCTTTAAGAGGAAAATTGAAATTTTGAAATTATGCAAAATCATAACTATATAAATCCATATTGGCGAACCTGCCCCATCATCATAGGGCGTATGTGCCCCATACAGCACAATAAGTGCATTTACCTATACCACGGATGACCCACATGCATTGATGGGTTGTTAACTGCATCAAATTCATAATCAATCCCATACCTACTTATGATAATTTACATTAAAACCTCCTCTATGAATATCTTTAGGAACAAATCAATTTGAAAAATGGAAGAATATTCACTTTTGTGAAGCAAAACTGGTTTTTGGATGATAAGTTGACAAACATGTTACGGTGATCTGCCACGCGTCACGCGAATGTGGGAAGCTTGCAACGTACTACTTTATCTATTGTTTGTTTGCCAAATTCAACCAGTGGCCTCAAAGATGAGAATCACACGGTGGGCGAACCTGCCCATAGGGCGTACACTCTCCGCTCTCCCCTAATATTTGGGTGGGGGGGGGGGGGGGGGGAATATTATCGAAGATTTATTAAAACATCTTATATTAAAAAATGGTATTTATTGAAATTACATTTACTATGAAATTTGATTCATATTACGTAATCTTATGTATTTCTTATGTATTATATTGTTTTTTCACCTTGCTATATTTAACGATTTGCCATGGCAAAGGTAGGTATAGGCCTACAATACTATATCAATTAATTAACTGCATTTATCTTAGCAAAACTTTGATTATAAAATACAATAATTATTTTAAATGTTAAAAAATGGATGCGAATGTTTGTTCACTAATGTCAAGCGCCCTCTACGATATGTGATTTTTAAAACCCGATATCTCGAAACGTCAAAAAACGCGATACTCTTGCGGTTATAACTCAAAAACGAAATGTTGGATTTGTAGGCCTATAATATTTGGTAGGCCTATACATATTAAGATAATCAAAGGCTAGATCATCATGAATGCCAAATTTTACAATTCTTTTCCAAATTTGAATTATACTAATGCAAATTACCTGATTGGTCGGTTCCTAGTTGCCATGGCACCGGTTTAAAAAATTCGTCTTCATGATGTTGTGCGGAATGTTATTGTTAACCTTCAACCCAAATACCAGTATACTACTAATGTACAGGGTGTCCCAAAAGTCTATGCACGTTTTTGAAGAGTCATATCTCAATAAATAATAATTATATGGTATAAATTTAACCATATTTTGATAGACGAGATTTGGGAAATTATTTTGATACCAAACACAACCCTATTGGTGAACTACAAACATTATAAAACTGATTGAAAGTTTTTGGCCGTGTGAGACCTACCCATACCAAGTACCACACATTGTTGCTAAAACCAGGTGCGCATAAATTATCGGTATGAAAGCAACGTTGCGCATTAGTCACAGTTCCGACTGCTTACATTGAAACATTGATGTTATTACCAAACTCGGTCACTCACAACACAAACAGGCGCAGTAGACAACATTGCACAGCAAAAGTCTCATTCAAGATGGTTTACAGCATAGATAATCGAATACAAATTGTATGGTTCTACGCTGAAACAAATTCAGTCAACTTACTCAACAAAAGTTCAGAAGACATTTCAAAGTGAAACGCGCTTTAGGAAGAATATCCATTTTGAAGTTGGTGGATACATTTTTGAACACAGGAACTGTGCATGATTTGTCTCGATGTGGTAGAAAAAAAATGGTTGACCAACAAGTCACATTGATATTATAAGACCAAAGAGATCTATTCGCCGACTATTCGCAGAAAACAAGATTAAAAGACCAACTGTTCACAGAATTTTGCGTAAGGACTTGAAAAAGTTTCCATACAAGATTCAGATCAAACAAAACATTTAAACTAGATTTCACTATAGAAACGAAAATTATGTGTGATATAGTTTGTTATTATGAATGGGATCACTGTAAGGTAAAATTTTAAATATTACATTTGACGGATCACTTTCCGTGTAACCAACTCTACCCGTATTTGTTGGTATGGATTTATGAACTTTATTACTCCGAAGTATAAAATTACATTTTTGCAGTAATACATATTTTTCTTCTAGGGTGGCATTACAAACAGATGTTACTCCAATGTTTGGTATCAAAATTATTTCCCACATCTCCTCTTTCTAAATATGTATTCATATTTTCAATACGACTTATATTTTGTGAAATACAAAGCTTCAAAGTCGTGCATAGACTTTTGGGACACCCTGTAGTAGGCCTAAGTGTTTGTGAGTTACAGTTCTAACACTACAGTGTTTAGCCAATCAGAGGCCCAGTATGGTTACCATGGCAACCAGAGCAAAATTCAAGTCAATTTTGAAAGTTTGAGATATGAGCTATACAGGGTGAGTAAAAAAGAAGTTGTACGGGAATGAATATTTGATTATAAATAGGCCTAGACCAAACGAATTTGGCAAACTAATGAGGCACGTATTCAAAGAGCTACTTATTCCGCTCATATGACAAAAGGAATCATTGAAATCGATCAATTATATCAGGAGCTATGCCTGTTTTAATAAAAAAGAACTCCTTTTTTAGCTGTCCACGGAACGCTTTTAACTCTCGTGAAATCATTCCACTATAAGTGGGCAGTAAAATGATTGCTGATGTTCGTCCTCTAAGGTGTCTTTATTGTTTTAAGTGGGCCTTCAATGTTTAATCATTTTCTTATTGTTAATTGTCACTGATTTCTTTTTCTTCATGCACCATTCCCATCTGTGTTTGAAACTCCCGGGCTTTAATCTCATTTGAATATGAATGCCAGTGTGTACATTTTGCTGCCCACTTAGAGTGGATAGATTTCAAGAAGATTGAGCATTCCGTGGACAGCTAAAAAAGGGTCTCTTTTATTAAAACAGGCATAGCTCCTGATATATAATTGATCAATTTCAATGATTCTTTTTGTCATATAAGCGGAATGAGTTGCTCTTTGAAAATGTGCCTCATTGGTTTGTCAAATTTGTTTGATATATTTTTAAATAAATATTCAATCTTGTACAACTTCTTTTTGACTCACCCTGAACACTTATGGGTCAAGTTTGGGGGAAATATTAAAATTGACATCCTATATATATCTGCAGCGATGGAAATACCCACATGACTTTCTCCCCGGGGTTGACTACAGTGCAACAGAGCATAAATTACCAAATATTGAATTATAAATATAGTGCCTCGTGAGTGTTTTATAGCCTACAGCCATGAAAATTTCAATCCTAAATATGTGTATCAAAATAGTTTTGTTTTAAAGTTTTCTGTGTTGTCTTTGTGTGATTATCAGCATTGTTACATTCTTATTAAACCTGATTTCGGATTGGTCAATACTTGATTATCCATACACGCTAATCCAACCAGCTACTGGCTACTTGCTTTTATGGCCTTAACTATTTAGACTTACTACAGGCCTTATAGTGGTAGCCCTACCTGTATACAGTCTTGCATGTCAGCACACGATCACCTAAAGTAACATACACCATTATGCTTTAAAACCCTTGACTGCACACTGCTGAATGGCATTTCTTGTAGCGCGGATTTCAAAACATTGGGCACTTAGCGTGAGCATGTCCTTGAACATTGCTTCTATTGTTTGCGTGCATGGTATAATTGCTCTCCGATGCACGGGACAAACATTTCTACGTGACTTCCGAACCACGGTGCGTGCCTACTTCAGTTGCACGGTCTGGAGGAGGCATGGGGACGGGGACGTGTTGGTGTATCGTATGAACTCACGCTCAAACGATCCACCAACAGAACTACGGTGCGCAGCAGTGTTACGACGCTCTAACCGACTGGGGAACTGACTGCGCCACATGTTATTTTCCAGGGGGCGCCCTCTGTCCATGATTTCTCTTACAAATATTCTTGCAGTTTAATACATTTCTTTCTGATCATAAACATATTCTGAGCTACAGAGCATACGATTCTTAATTACTTCAAAATCATGGTTTTGGAGTGAATTTACAGGAGAGTTTATTTTCACTCTTTAAGAGTGAATTTTGTCTAGGTTGACTATCTTTTGGACACGCATCTCTTCGATTTTGTCTAAAGTTTAGGAGGTTGCACATTTAGTAGTTATGTACAGATATGGTAATAAAAAGTTCAGCAACCCTCCGTTGCCATGGTAATGAGCCGAGGCTATCTTGTTTCTGCTCATTTAGGGGAAATCCTCCTAATTGTATGGAATTTTGACCAAATTGGGCCATTTTGAATAACCCAAAGGCATACCAAAATCAGTTTTGGTAACATACTGAATATGTTAAGGACTATAAAAGGAAGTTTAAAAAAAGTTGGTTTGGGAGAGTCCTGGGAGTGCACGGTACCCCCGGGATGTACCCGGCTATGCAATTTCAAGTCAAATCGGTTCGTGTGACTTCAGGTCACGTGATACGTAAGCACCTGGTTTCCCCATTTTTTCTTGGATAAACTTAAAGGGTATTATAGGTCTTTGTTATAAACACAAAGCACAAAGAAAAACAAACCACCTCGAGGGGAACTGTAGCAATCTCAAGTCGGTTAGGTAATATCTGACTTTTTCAACTTCCGCAAAAATGTGATATTTGAACATGGCAACAGGTTGTATCAATCTGGCAACACAGATCGGTTGGTTGTTAGACCAGAGAAAAGGCAACTCATTCATGAGGTCAGTTTGGGCAAACAATCTACCACCTTGGTGTAGGGGTCTGCCAAACTTTAACTTTCTTGTTGCTAAAATCAGTATAATTAGGATGATTTCCCCCTAAAATGAGCAAAAACAAGATATGCTCGTTACCATGGCAACAGATGGTTGCTGAATTTTGTAATACCATATCTTTACATAACTGCTAAATGTCTTTAACCTCCCAAACTTTAGGCATAATCGAAGAGATGTATGTTCAAGTCCCAGCCAAAAGTGTGTCAACCTAGACAAAATTCACTCTTAAATGATTTGGAAATCAGAAAGAGAGGGGACAAAACACTCAACCGAGAGGAGGGGACTTTTTTTGCTCAGTCATGTCATGATCCACTACTGAAAGTAGAACCAACTGGCAACTCTGAAGATGATGTTTCTTCCCGCCTTAGTGGATCATTGTATTGCAATTCTGATGAAATATTAATATATTAGTTCATTAATGGTTTTGTCAAGCATATTGTACAAGACGTTCAAACCCGGCTGAACGTCCCTTTCTTATAACAATAGATTCTATACAGACCAACAACCATTTGTTGTCAGACAATGCACACACTTCCACTTCAACTACTCTCTAGCAAACCAATCGTCAAGTCATCGATTACCAATCGATCGATCGACTTGTCTGTATTGTAGCGCTGTCTGGTGGACTTGCTCGTGCCACTAATAATGTGATGACGTAAAATGCATAGAATTACGTGTTTAAATGTTGTTTAATTTGAGATAAAAATCCCTCTTCTTTTTCCTCTTCCCTTTTTCCCCTCTTTTCTTCCTCTCTTTTTATTTTGGACACTGGCATGATTTCCTCAAGTTTAGCTGTTGCTTCATGGGAGCGGTGCTCCCCGCTCCCGCACTTTTTGCATCCCTGGTGCCAGTAGCATTAAGTGGTTGAGATTATAACGATTTCAGAGACGCCAGACAATGGTGACAACAAATGATTGTTGGTCTGTATAGAATCTATTGTTATAACAAAGCGACGTTCAGCCGGGTTTGAACGTCTTGTCATACTGTATACTTGCATCCATTTGAATGATTTTGAGAAAACAGCATGAAAGTATTCTGCACTATAGTGTGATGACATGTCAATTTATTTCATCATCTTTATTAAAATAATGAAGCAAACACACAAAACATAGGACCTATGCTGACCCCAGGCATGGTTAGTTACATAACACAAGAACGTACAAATTAAAATTAACACAGTACTGAAAGAAAGCAAAACAACGGAATTTATAAACAAAATCTATCATGGCGGCACAAAAAAATCTAAATGAGCTCCTGGATGTTCCACTCTGGCTCATGTCTGGCATTGTAAGAACACAAACAGTTTACACCACACGGAATAATTCATTGACCAAATCAAGAATTGGACTAAACAAATGACAATCGCCAAATCAAACAATAAGTGGCGGGGCGTTGGCGAGGGGACAAAACAGGAATAAGAATTCCCTTTTATTCTTTTGTCTTGGGATAATGAATAGAGGGCAGTATTTTGCATTTGAGGACAGTATAAATGGATCTAAGCCCTTATAGTTAAACACTTTTCTTGGACGGATGCCCTTTTGAATAACAACTCGGACTTCTGTATTGAATTACTACATATGGGATGTAAGGTTGTTTTCAACAAATTACCTACATTGCTAGAAACTACAACCAAAATACTATATATTGCCGGTTATAACTCATTTTTGAAAAAAGTGGACGTAAGCTCTTTTGCAAATCAGCTCTTCATATAGAACAGTATTCTATACTCCTTTTAACATGTCAATATGCTTCATTTTCTTACAGGGTTTTAAATTGTAAAAGCAAACATTTCTTAACACATATCAAATTTATAAGGTTTATCCATCATTCCACATGTCAACATTATGTTTCTTTTTCTTATGAGTTTTCAAACTGACTTTCTGTGCAAATATTTCTGAGCACATATCACATTTATAAGGTTTATCACCAGTATGCACTCTTCTATGAATTGTCATGTTACTTCGCTGTGTAAACCCTTTTCCACATTCAAGGCACTCAAAGGGTTTCACAGTCATATGTACAGCGAGGTGTTTTCGATATGATTGAACACTCACAAATTCCTTTCCACATCTCTCACATTGCTTGGTTACCTTTGGTTTGTTGTTGTGCTTTGTATTACGATGTGCACGAAGACTTGCCATTGTAGAATATTCTCCGTCACAATCTTCACAATTATACCAGTTGTTTGCACGTTTACAATGCCATTTATGCAGTCTAAGTGCACTCATATTAGTGCATGCAGTTCCACATACTTCACATATGGCATTCTTAAGTCGATGTGTGTCCAAATGAGACGTTATTCTGGTTTCTTTAACATATTGTTCACAAATAGGGCATAGCCTCATTGCTATAGATAATTCTGACACTTCAAAGTCACTAAGACCCTCCTCTAATATGTTAACATGAATTGTATCTTTGTCGCCATCATTCGTTTTCCTCTTTGGCTTTAAGACTTGCCGGTTACTATGTATTTGAACTATGTGTTCTTTCATATCTGTTAGTTCTTTACACAATACTTCACACAGTCTACATCTGTATTTTGATGGTAATAACTGCCACTTAATTGGTCTATCTTTAGGTTCCTTGGTCTTCTTTTCATAACTGAAATGAAGAAAAGAAGAAAATATAATAATAATGTTATGAAAACTAGACAGTTGATACGGTAACTACAATGTATGTTGATAAAATGGTAAGCTTTGGGTTAACAAGGTCCACTGTCCTCTCTAGAATGGACATGTGACTTGACAATCGTTGATACAATTGTACACAGACCGCATGCAAGCCTTGGATTTACAACGTTCCAGTGTCCTCTTTTGGATTGCAGTGTGCAATATATAAACTGCGCCAATAAAGTATCTAAACACTTACAAATGGTCAGATTTATCGGAACCTGAAATAATATGCCAACAAATAATTAATTAATTCGATTCACAGTTATCTTCTGCGCATTTTGACACCTCTTTTTGTTGCTCTACGATGTTGTTTGGCGGATTTATGGGCACTTGAGTGGCTTAAGGTCAAATTCAAAAGTTGCAAAAGCCCCTATTCAAGCAAGAGCATTGTATTGTGACGAATAAGATCAGCATTATTTTTGCCCGCCTTTTATAAATGATCTGTTTATATCGCGTTTTGGATAAATCGATTGCGATGAACATCAGCATTAATTGTCAATAACACAACAAAAGGGTCAGAGATGGGAGGCATAAATCAATAATTTTTAATTAATAAAACTGGTGTCTTTGGATTAACACGGTTCCACTGTCCTCTCAGATGGACATGTGACAGTCGATACTGTAATAAAGTTGATACGATTCAACATTTTACATGGATGTATGTAAATAATTTGAATTAAGAAGGGTACTTACGATTTGAACGTTTTCTTGGGGTGAGCCTGCAATACAAATAAATAAATAATTATATGAATGGGAAAGGATTAACAAAAAGCATATGAAAAGACATTGTGTATGGTAGGAATGTACCTTTTGTACATGAAATTAGAACTTGACAGCAGTTTTGTGTATTGTTAACATGGTTTGAATGAATTATAGGTGTTCAAACCCAGTTGAATAGATCATGAAGAAAGCATTATCCCATTGAATTGTATAGACATATTGAAACGGGCAAGCGTGGTCCAGAGGATACACTCTCGCTCCACAATACAAAGGTTATGGGTTCGAGTCCCGTTGCGGCCAGCGTGCTGTGTGCAGGAGGAGTGGCGAACCCCCTACAGCCAAAATTATATTGAGGAGTCTGGGCAAACGCTAAGGAAAAAGTGATTGGCACTTAGCTCAGCACGAGTCTTTACTTTTGAATTTATTGAAAGTTTGATAATTTACAAAAGGTATAGATAGTAAACGCTGAATTTTCCAACTCAAACCGAAAATTAGAGTGACATTTAGAAGTGATTGTCCCTAAAAACTGGGTCCAAATTTTGGCAAGCTGATAATTTTGTAATAATGTATATTTCTTCTTGCGATTTTCATGACTAAACAGTGTATGTATTCTTCTTTATACTGACATGTCAATGTAAACCTTTTGAGCTACACAATATTGAGGTGAGGCATGTTATTGGCTTTTTCACAAACCGTTTCCCAAGGTTTTGTGGGGAAAACATCGTCACAATGCATTTGCCATTGAGCTATTTAGTCAGGGTTGGTATTCTGTTAACCCTAACTCTAGATCACCACACCTGCACACAGCAACAATTTCTTTTCTGACCCCCAAAATTCACCAGAATGGTCAACCCGACCCCCCCCCCCACCCTGGATTTGAACCACGGACCTCCAGCACCAGGGCCCAGATCCTAGGCACTACACCACGGCTGTCAGTAGACACTTGGCGAGTATATTCGCCTCGTTATATAGCCCGGGTCCGTTTTGTAGCCCAAAAACCTGCACGCCGGGTTATAAAAACATTTTTTCCCGCACAGTTGCCGTGTGGTGTAGTAGAGTTAGGGTTAAAGGATTTTAAAATGCTGCAATCAGTATAATATAAATCCAATATATAGTTTCTTTTAGATAATTGTTTAATTTGTGTTTAGTAATGGTTTGGGTCGTCTTTTAACCTAGAAGTCCCGCTATGACAAATATTTGTTGACTGAGTAAAAGACTTCTTCATGCAATTGATGATCAATTGATAGTAAAAATGGACAAACTGGTGTTTAACCTACTTACACCTAATCCTATTTAGGTAACTTCCAGTGTACTTGTATGAACACTTCACAAACAAACCAACGGATGTATTATCTTTCTATAGTTCTTAAATATGAAGAATTCGTTTATTTTATTTCAAAGGTTATCAACTCTCCCATTTTGGGTCCCATTTTTTGAGACACGCTGTAGGTAAGTGCAACCCTCTCCAGGGTCTCTACTCTATACTTAGTTTTTGAAACCTTCCCATTCATTTTCAAAATCAAATCCATTCTTAAAAAAACATTTGTCTTCACAACATTTTCAACAGTTTGTGTGTCAACAAATAAAATTGTGTTCTTTCCACACAAATCTGAAGAAAACAAGTTCTCAAAACTTCACTTTCTGGACAAAATCAGCCATTATTCTTTGTCACCCCCCCCCCCCCCCCCATCTCTGAAACGCGCCACATCTTGGAATCTAAACCCCTCAAAAAGTTTGGATTGTTTTATATATAGTGTCTTTGACATCGATGTGTTCATCTTTCGAATTATACCAAATGTGCAGCAATCACTTGTTTCAGTGATCAGCAACTTTGGTTGAGAATATGGAGAGGTCAAAATTTGAATGTGCCATAAGCATCAAATTTTGTGCTCAAAAGACACTAGATCATCCTCTACATTTGACAATGTAACACTTCAAAAGACCAGATTTGTAATTTTAATTATGAACATATCACGAAATTTCAAAAAATTGGCGATTAAAATCAAGTTCCGAACGTTTTGAGGTTTATAATAGAGTTTTCTTACTGTGTGATCAGGTTGTAAATCTTGAGACAGTTCATCATCAGGTTGATCAGCATCACGATGTTGAGAATCAGATGGTATAGCATCACTTTGATTATGTCCATTATCTTCAGCCTCAAAATTGCTAGGGTGGTCATCATCAATAGCATCAGAATAATCACCATCATCATCACCTAAAGGATTGTAATTAGAATCATTTGCATCGTCTTCAAAATCAAGATGATGACCTTCCTCCTCCGATTCCCTGAAAGTAGCCCCTTCCTCTTTCACCAAACTGTCATTATCATCAACTTCTGTTTTGACAAAACCTGCCATTCTGTCTTCAGCCATTTCTTCTTCACCATAGTGATCATCCTCGTCTCCATACATCAGCTCGTCGTCTCCACCAACCTCTGTCATGGAAGTGCCTTCTATGCCATCATCAGCTTGTTCTGTCTTAATGGTAGCTGCAACATCTTGTGTGCTGAGGTAAGATTATTAGAGGAAACTTGTAATTTAAAATATGTTTTGGTTTGTTATTTTCCAAATCATATTCAATTGCAACCTGTCATACATGTATAAGGCAATCATGGATAATCAAAATGTTTGGTAATAATGGCATAATAAGTATATAGGGTGTATCATAAATGCAACACATTTGGCATGAAACTATCTAGAGAAAATCAGCTAGTAGCCTAAAAAGAAGATCAGGAGCGCGTTCAAAGGGGGGGAGGGGGGAGAGTGAGGGAGAATAAGAGTATTCACGAATCCAGAATTGGGGGAGGAAGAATAAGAGAGAATCTAGAATGAACGCACGTCACATGAGCTTGACCTTGCATACTTTAACCCAAAAACGGTGCAACAGACACCCGTGGTGCGCAATAGGTAAAGCTGAACCTCACAGCTGTGATTGGTTAGCAGCATTTTTTAAAGTTTTAAATCATGCGCAGTAACCTGATCGAAGTGCGCACACGTGTGTCGGACTGTGGCCAGGAGAATATGCCATATGTCCATTGTGGGGGGGGGGGGGGGGGGGGGGGGGGGGAATAAGAGTATTATAGAATCTAGAATTTTGCAACATTTCATTTTCATACAATGTAGGCAACAACTTACATTGAACCATTGTGATAGCATATCGTCTAAAATAGAACACCTTGTTTTGTTTACTTGACAATTTATTATACCATGAAAGCAAATAAAAAGAATTGCATTGATATCTACTTTGAATTTTTGAAAATAGAAGTATGATAAAAAATTGGTGTATCTAATTATTATCTTCATTAATGTTTGACATACTATTTTGATTTATATCTGACCAAATTGATGGATGTATCAAGTACCGTATATGAATCGACACTCAACAGCATTGGACAAAATACTTTGAAAGCAATTATCTGTATTTAAACCGAAATACGTCCTGTATATTGTTTCTCTGAAGAAAGCAAATGAGAGCTGAAATTGTTATTGAATTTTGTCTTTTAATACCAGGTATTTCCAGTGGCGTGCGCAGGATATTGTGAGTGGGGGGGCACCTGGCCATAAATTCCCCCGACTATTTGAGTAAAGAACTGCGCGCGTAGCGTGCGAAAATTTTCGAATTTACACCTTTTTGTGCACAATTGAGGTACATTTTGGCTCTAAACAAGCTTGTACCAAAGAATATTGCATTTTGGGAAGACATATGCGCGCGTAGCGCGCGAAAATTTTTCATCTGTGTTTTTGACTATCATAATTCCATGATGCCACTGACCTAGCCTCCTTCTCAATTCCCCCGACTGGCCTAAGTTTCCCCCGACTGACTCAATAGTGCCGCGGCCCCCCCGGCCCCCCCTTTGCGCACGCCACTGGGTATTTCAAATACAAAGACTTGAAATATATCTAGCTCTTACCTAGAGGTGTCGCTGTATATTGATTTATATCTGTAAGAGAAAATATGCATTCAAGAAAGTTGCATGAGAATTGTGTTTTCTATATCAGATCCAAACAAAATCAATTATGATTCATTGCAGATCTTGTAAAATCAGCAATATAGTGATCCATTTGGGGCGTAATCTCTCTATCAACATGATCAAGGTGTCCTTATGGCGGTAGCACTATTTTCTCGGAGCCCAGCGAGAGATCATAACACTTGTTAGGTTTACGGTTAGGGTAAAGTTAACATTTCGTTGGGTTACAAAAAATATTGCGTTCTGGTACCGTAAAACGGGGTGAATAGGGACATGGGGGTGAATAGGGAAAAAAGGGGAATGTTTTTTAAATGTCACCCGGCAGTCTGTGTACCGTAAAACGGGGTGAACAGGGACATGGGGCAAATATATACAGATATGTGCGAGTAAAAACTGTGGATGAGGAAGTAACTATTTCAGGTGGCAGTCCCTCAACGATCAAGGACACAAAAGGCTTTATTTTTTCTTCTTCTCCCATTAGGTGCAGACTCACATATTGGACAATTCCATAAGAAGAGTCAACAATGGAAAATTTAAAAGTTTATAAAATACAACTTCAAAGCATGTTTTGGGTAGACAACATCCTACGAAGGGGTATCAAAAAGTTCTTGACATCACCAAGAAGTGAAGGAGCCAGAAACTTTTTTGTGTTATGTGACTCTTCAGACATCTTTAAAAAGTCACTGTGCACAGTCACACATTTCTCCCACTTTGTATTACCTGTCCACAGACCGCCATTGTAGAGATCCTCAGATTGACCGCCATTGAAATGCTGGTGTGGCTTCGCAAACCTTGATGAGTGACCTCTGGTGATAGTGGATAGTGAAGAGAGATGCTGTTCCCATGGAATATCAACCAAGCTAAATCCAGCCTAAATCTGATCTTATACAACATGTGGAGACGACTACTCATACGCCTGTCCTGGAGAGATGTCAAGTTTAATGCGTCGGTGACACTGCTTGTCAAGTCGTAGTCCTTCGTTGGATTTGTTCAATCATCTTTGTGTTCCGCTGGGTTTGGGTATCCCACGCTGTTGATGCGTACTCCACAGTTGGTCTTCTGAAGGTGGTGTAGGATGCCTCTTTTAACTTTCTGACTGCAGTGGCTGATGTTGCGAGACAAGAAGGCCTTGGTTGATTTGGCTTTTCTGGTGATTGTATTGACATGAGTGTTGAATTTAAGTCGAGAGACCAGGTGCACTCCTAAGTACTTGGCGGAATTTACTACCTCCAATGTGTGGCCATGGATTTTGTAATTGATGCAGGGATGGGCTTCCTTTTGTCGGTAACTTAAAGGACTTTGCATTTAGCAGCGTTGAATCTCATGAGCCAGCTTGATTCCCATTTTTGTAGGGCATCGAAGTCTTTCTTTAGTTGAATCCATTCAAGAGTACTGCCTCAGATGCCATAGTGCTCAGCTTTCTTCAAGAGAAGGCGATGGGATACCTTGTCGAAAGCTTTTGCATAGTCTAGCAGAACAACATCGATTTGAGCTTTGTCATCCAATCCCTTTGCCAAATCATCAATGGTGAGAATCAGTTGGGTTTCACACGACCTTTTTTTTACGAAACCCATGCTGTGCATCTGACAGGATCTTACAGTCATCTAGATGGCGGATTACAGCGCAGTGGATGATGTGCTCACAGAGCTTGCATAACATGGACGTAAGGGAGATGGGCCAGTAGGTAGCTGCATCAGATTGACTGCCCTTCTTGTAAATTAGGATAATTTGCGCTCTCTTCCACTGAGCTGGAACCTTGCCCTGGTTAATTGAAGCTTGAAATAGTAATGTGCCAGCAGGTGAGATCTTTTCAGCCGTTTCTTTTAGTAACCTCGCTGGAATGCTGTCAGGGCCAGATGCAGTAAAGGCTTAAGATTTCTAAGCAGCTTGATGACACCATTTTGGGCCACTGTGATGTTATCCACGGAAGAGTGATGGCTGTTTCCAAAGTCGGGCACTGGGGAACCGTCATCAACAGAGAACACAGACGTGAACAGCCTATTTAAGAAATTGGCTTTGGTTTTCGGATCAGCATGAATGAAGCCATTGTTATTTAGGGGGACTACGCCCATCTGGTCAGTTCTCTTAGATTTTATAAGAGCGCCAAGCTTCTTTATTTCTTTCACCAGGTTTGCTGTGGACAATGCCATATAGATGTACCTATTGTAAGAGTTACGGCACTTGCGATTCTTTCTTTAGGCGTCTGAACCGGATTAATCTCTGTCTTTGTTGGTACATTAAATTTGCGAAACGCACAATCTTTACGTCTGGTTGCACGTTTGGTGGTGGATTTCAACCATGGTTGGTTACATTATTGTAGAACTGAGTTTAGATGGTATGCACTCCTCAATGATGACTGATTCCAACTCAAGTTCCATCGAGGTGACTGATTTACCATTATCATAAAATTGTAAATCTAAAAAGTATACTTGGAGGTCATGGGTCATCACTCTTAAATATGACGTATTGGGCTTCTATGGCAAACTTATTTGAAAAGGACTCAAGTAGGCATATTGCTTTAAAACTATAAACTGCATTAATGTTCTCACATTCTCATAACCTCTAAAAAGTAACTTGACAAATCAAGATCAACAAATTATTTGAATAAATAACTCAATATCATCTACCCATTTTATACTTACAAGTTTAAGAGAAACATAAATGCTGCATGGTTTGATGAGAGGTTCAACCTTTGCTTCATGTTCTTGAAGTCCAAGGCGATTTCAGGTGACAGGTACGCATATATACGCACATAATTTACACTACGCTGACGATGATGACGATCATATTTTTGATTGGATATTCTTCTTCTTTCCTTTCTTGTATTCGGTGATAAAGATCGTGGGTTGTTTGTGGGTGTTGTTCTCTCCTTGGTATTATTAGGTCTACCTGGTGCATCATCTGTGCCAGATTGGTCGGAACTCACAGTTTTATCTATTGTTTCAGATGCAGGTTCAAACTCAGGAAAACCAACTGCTGCACCTTTCTGAAAATAAAAATATCAATTATGCTTTGAATATTTTAAGATAAAGTGATGCAAGACTAAATTTCAGTCAAAAAGTAGCTCTGATTATTAGAATTCTCTTCGGCCATAATTACTAATTACTTTACAGCACAAATCCTCAAAATCTGTGTTAAAAGAGCTTTGCCAGTGAGATACTAACATCTGAATAAGCCTACATTGTATAATAATTATTATTTCAAAGGGTAAAATAATGCTCGCACACATTTAAATTAGCAGCTGTTATTTCCACACAATTTCATTGCACTCAAATACGTATACATGATACAACTTCAAAATGATTTAGCATTTGAATAGAAATGCCATGTAGTTGCAAGCAATAAATTCATACAGGGTGTACGTGTCAAAAAAAGTGTCCCATGTTAAAAATGATTTTATTATTATTTTTTTGGTCATGAAAAATATTTTTTAAATTCGCGAAAGACTATATAATTAATCATACATGTACAGCAATCCGTAATGCTTTGCCGTTATCAAATTATACGGCAAATCTACTTGGGCATGTTCAAATTCAGCTTAAGACCACTTTTCATGTGACTTGTAAACTTCTTTTTTTTTGTGGGCCAAAGTTACCCATCAAGGGTCAAAGTACTTATCAACATGGAAAATGTGAAGGTAGACGTGAATAATCTCCTCAAACACTTCTATAATGACTTTACACAAATTGCACCTGGAATCACTGATCTTTCTAAAATTTATTGGAAAATGTGTACCAGGGTTGCACAAAGTTGTTTCTTCCCCAGGAGCAAGGTTTTCAGCTTAACATTTCCCCACCCTATACTTACAGGTTTGATAAATCAGATTACAATATTGGATTAGAATTTTTGTTAGGGGAGCATGAATTTTTTCCCCCATGAAGCGTGCGATTTATTTTGTGGCATTTTACGCTAAAAAGGTCAAACTTTGTCTAATTTAGTAGGAAAATCTGCGCGAAGCACGAACAAAAATTGTCGGGTGAGTGCAAAAAAAATGGTACCAAAATGGGACATTCTGACCAAAATTTCAAATTCACTTTTCAAACAATTTTTTTGTGTTACTTTGAAGTTAGTATGTTGAACTTTGTGAAATAACTCAAGGGGCAGTCTGAATCCTTCAATTTTTTTTTTCTTCAGCATGTTTACTACAGAATATGCACATTTTCAATGATAAATCACACAAGCACTGTTTCTTTTTAAATGTAACTATAATAATGCATACCAACACAACTTTAATATTCAAAGTACACTTTTAACATGTTTTAACATATAAAATGACTTTAAAGCATCTTTGTACCTCAAAAAATTGAAGAAAAAAAATCAATTTTTCTGTAGAAATCACTTGATTTTGCCTACTTTGGGATGCAAAAGTTTTCACAGTAAAAAAGGAGAACTGTCACAGACCTTTTTAACATATTTACATGATAAACAACACTAACTTGAAACTACAGTGAAAGTTTCAAGTTCATAACATAATTCTTGGCAAAATAGTGCACAGGGAAAAAAGTGCTTCAATTTGTTAAGTTTGTGTTACACTCCTGACATGCCAATTTTCCTAGATACCTGTAATTCTATGGATCATAAAACCCTTGTCTTGTTTTAAAACAAAATATTTACATTGGCAAACATATAAAGCACCAAGAAAACTATAATACATACTAAATGTAGTCTTCTTTGACAATCATTGTACCAACTTATGTTAATTTTTCACACTGTTTTCTCATTAAGCAACAAAAGGTATATTTTAACACCAATACTACCAGCAGAAAATCAGTCTAAAATACTTTTTAATGGAGCAAAATGTTATTTTGATAAACACACAAAGAATTTGGAGCAAATTATTCATATGTCAGTACAATACTGATATGTATTTATACTTTGGGCACCTAATGTTACACTCCTGACATACCAATATACTGACAAATACTCTCAGTTCTAGAGATCACAAGTTGTTGTCATTGCTTTAAAAGGAACTGTTTGGGTTTTTAAACATACAACACATTTACCACCAACAAAGTACACACATTTTATGGATATCACCCAACTTTGTCATCATTATTCATATTGAAAATCAGTTCAGATGTATCACTTTGGCAAACAAATATGCAGATTTTCAATTTTAAACCATTGTTAATCAAACCAAACATGTAAGTTGAGCATATATCTAATTCTTGACTATTTGGACCTTATCATACATGTCACTGCCAAGTCAATTTAGTATCAAGCAGCAGATAGTTATTTCTTTACCTTGTGTTACACTCCTGACATATGAATTGTACATGCCCATACATTAGAGTTTGAAGATCATTAGTTCACAGCCTCTTTATACAGAATGAATTGAAGGTTGCTTCATATTTCAACAACTAATATATTCAAATTAATAACTGTCAACTAGGTTCATGAGGGCATGGTACCCATGCCTCCATATAATTGAAATTCTACTTAACTACAAGGTAACATATTAAATGCGATCCAACAATAGCAAAAGTGAACTACATTGTAACTATATTAAAACTATAATCTTACACAAAAGCATGCTAATTGTATTTCTTTTCTAAGATGGTTTATCATCATTGAGGTTTATAAACTTAAGCAATTTGAAAAGTGTTACACTCCTGACATAGCAATAAGTCCTGCTGCAGATTTCCAAAAGTGTATCAAGGTATTTGTTGGTTTTACTCAAGTACAATAAAATTTCTCCTCAGTATCAAAATCATAATCATTTGAATATAATGACCAAAAACTGTCATATGAACTGTAATCAGTATTTCTCAAATTTAGATGCAGACTTCATCATTTGTTCACAACTTTTTCCTCAGTTCAGCTAGTACTTCAATATCAAGCTTCATTCTCAAGTATTTATTTATTTATTTATTTATTTATATATTTATTTATTTATATATTTATTTATTTGGTATTTATTCATTTAATATTCATTTATTTATTATTTATTTCTGTTCTTTTATAAGGTTGTGGATTAAGTGCAATTGTTTATTTTTTTTATTACTGTTCTCTTATAAGATAGTTCTTGTTAATGACAAACAACTAAAATTAGTAAGTACTAGAACATTGCAATATTTACCATTCAATTAAGGGAAGTGTCAACCCTATTATTTTGATGATCAATTTTTGCTTCTAAGTTTGAGAATATTGAATAAAAGTACATACAAGTATACATTTATAGAAAGGAAATTTGATAAGGAATCCGATGGTGATATCAATGTGATACCAAATAAACTACATTTTGAGAAATGAACCATAAAGCGATTTTTTTACCCCACATTTTTCAGACAGCATAACTATAAAATAAAAAATGGTAATTTGTTCTAATAAACATTTTTGTAAACTAGGCAATTTTGTCTAGGAGGCAATTTTTTCTTTTTCCAAAATAAGGCTTGGTTTTGGAAATATTGCTAAAAACATCGGAAAAGTGTAAAAGTCATGTTTGTTTGCATACATTTCGCTAGAAATGGATGCATATCTCGACTTTAAAATCCATAATCGAAAAAATAAAAATTTGCCTCCTAGCGCTGAAAGTCCTCTACACAATGGTAGTAAAAGCTTACCTGATAGTTTGATATTTTTTTACTTATGTTGTCTGAAAAATCGTAAAATTCCTTCAAATTTGAACTTCAAGAAAACATCGATTTAGTAAAAATATTGACATTTTCCACCATTTAAAGCTAAATGTTCACGGAATACACGGGCGTGTGACCTAAAAAGCGAGTATACTATTATGAACAATCAAAATAAACTATCAGATTCAATTTATATTGTCACAATATGAAGAAATTGGAAGAAAACTGAAATTTAAATGATCGTAAGATTGGCCTTTGTTTACATTTTTAGACATTGTTTTGCGCTCTTTTGTTTTTCGCGTCTATGTCGCGGATATTAAGCGGCGCGTCTAGTATTACGCACGGGAAGTTTCAGCGCGCGACGCAATGATCGAACAGTTGTCGCAACATTTGAAAAGCGCGGAACTCCGCTTAAATTCCCGCCAAATAACCATGCGCCTTTTACTGGCTCAAACTTACCAAGACAGCAATTTAAAATCACCCAAAAAGAACAGGAAATAGTCGCTTCCGATTAGTAACTTATGATGGTAATGATAGAATACATACAAAAGTATAAAATAATAGAGAAATATGAAATTCAATTTTTGAAACAAGTGCCGGGTTGACACTGCCCTTAAAGGTATATTATGTGATCTTTCCAGGGAACGCCCTCAACATCGAAAAAAAAATAGAAAGCAGATTTTCTTGCAGATTTACATTTCTGATCATAAATCATGAATACATTCCAAGTTAGAGGGCGATACGATTCTTAATTACTTCAAAATCATGGTTTTAGAGTGAAAATAAACTGTCAGAATCCTGACACTTTATATTTTTCACTCTAAATTCACTCTAAAACCATGATTTTGAGGTAATTAGGAATCGTATCGCTCTGTAACTTGGAATGTATGTATGATTTATGATCGGAAATGTAAATCTGCAAGAAAATCTACTTTCTAAAAAAAATAATGAATAGAGGGCGCCCTCTGGAAAAGATCACATAATATGCCTTTAATGCTGTTCCTATGAATAGGCTTTATTATTTTTATTTCTAAAATCTGATTATCTTGCTAGGTAGGCCCTATGCCTTTCTTATTCTCTTTCTTGTTGCTCTTTAAATACATGTCAGGAGTGTAACAACAATATATAACACACATCATGTTTTAAATAAGCATTGTACTTACATATTTTGAACTATGTTTTCATTAAACAATATCACATAATGCTGAAAAGTATATGGTATTGCTAGGACTAAAAATGTTTGAAAATATTTATGTATTATTGAAGGATAATGTAGGGTCTCTTAATGTCACGCAGGTATGACAGGGCCTGTGATCAAGTTACAGTGTTATTGATTGTCATGATTTATATTGTAACAGTGATTAAATACTATTTTGATTTGATGTACTATTGATAATTTTGTCAGTATTTGCATTTAAGTGGTATTTAATGTCATGATAAATACATTACACATTGCGTGCAATGGTGTTACACTCCTGACAACCACCTTTATGCACTCTGAAACAGACACAAAGAACAAATCACATTTACCTTTATTACTAATAGTTTATTTACACCAGGTATGACATAAAATAAATACCATTGCTCAATTTCATCTGGATGAACAACTTTAAAAAATAGGATGAAAGTCAATGTTACACTCCTGACATTCATAGGGTGTCACATTTTATCTGCATACATCCAGTAATTAATGCAATCTACACTTGTCAATTTACCATTAAGTGAAAGGCAACACTGTACCCATTTGAAAAAGGGAAAGTAGAATTGGTAGCTTTTGTCAATCTTTCTTACATGACTGACTTTTTCGTAAAATTTGAATTTGTCTCCCTTTTTAAAAAGTGCACACTTCATTGATAAACAAGACATTTTGAAGCACATAGAATAGCTGTATTTGACTTGAACTAAAACAAAATGAAACTAATGAGTACATATTATTACAAGATTCATTAGGAATCAGATTGAACAAGGTTTTAATTATTAATGGCTTACAGAAATTACATGTTCAATTTCAATGTCCCAAAAAAGTGTTACACTCCTGACTGTTTTTAGCATCATAAATGGACGTAACTTTTTTTCTGAAGGAGCTTCGGTAAACATTTTATGACACAAAAAAGCATGGTATCTAACACACATTTTAGAATAATTACCTTTTCTGTAAACCCCTTTATTTTAGTGATAGGTGCTAAAAAGTAAAAGGTTAAAATTGTCAATTTTTTTCTAATTTTAACTTTTTTTTGAGGCACAAAAATATCTTTTGGGGAAATGCCCTCCCCGTGCCCCCTGTAGCGTCGCCACTGGGGAAAAGCAATACAACAATAAACACGTTAGTATACCTACCTGCAACCACAGCTCATTACCCAAAGTTTGCATTTTTGTCTCTTCATCTTTTTTCACCCTTTTCCCCAATAATTTTTCTTTTTCCACTTGGCATTATTTCCCCAATTCTGCTCCCTGCTCCCGCACTTTGTGTAACCCTGAATTGTGTACCATTACCTTCGTCCTTGTTGTGAGGGCAGCCATTGTTCTTTGTTTTGTTTTTGGTTCATCATTATGTGCATCTGGAGACAAAATTGCAGTCGACGATGTTAACAAAGATGGAATAGGGCTAGTACTAGTACTTGTGGAAACAGATGTTGTTGTTGTTGGCGATGCACATGTAGTTGCACATGTAGCTGCAGAAGTGGTTTCCCTATTCACGTTCACTGGAATAGACTTAGGGAGTGTTCATAAATACTATGGTGGGGGGGTTGGAAAATATGAGGGGGGGGCCAACCAAAAAAAAGGTTCTTAAAAGGGGGGGTCAGGGAAAAAAGTGCTTGTATAGGGGGGGGTCAAAAAAAAAAGGTTGGTATTGTTTACAGCCAAAATGTATCTCAATCGTGACAAAAATAGGTGTAAAGTCAAAAAATTTCGCGCGCTACGCGCGCGTATCTTGACTCATAACAATCTTGTTGGCTCATTTTATTTCCCGTCGCCCCAATATCAATAACCTATATAGCTACGCCACTGGAGCCTAAAACATTTGAAGATGAAGAGGATGCAGATAAAGAAGAAGAGGAGGACATACATGTACCACAGCGATCACGAGTGTCGGGCAGGATTATAAAGAAGAAGACCTACACTGATTTTGTTTGACTTTTCAATTGTGTTATATTATATATCTTTTATAAATAGTTTGATATAACCCACCTACCTACCATAATAAAAGTGATTGTGACTATGTCTATAGGTTTATATAGAATGTTGTTATTGTTTCTGTTATATAACGTGAACAGACGGGGGGGGGGGGGGGGGGGGGGGGGGGGGGGGGGGGGGGGGGGGGGGGGGGGGGGGGGTGGTCAACACAAAAAAAGGTTCTTGAAAGGGGGGGTCAAGAAAAAAACCCACCCTATTTGGGGGGGGGTCCAAAAAAAAAAGATGTCCATGGCTCAATTGTTTCCAACCCCCCCCCCACCAAAGTATTTATGAACACTCCCTTAGATAAAGAATTAAACGGGTTGGCAGCAGCGATTTTGATGCAAGGGAATTCCCCTTCCATTGGGGATGGAGGGCAACTTCTGAAACCATTCCTGTATCGTATGACGGCTGACGGGTCAAATTGGTTTAGCTTAAAGTGACCACTACACACATACACTTTGGAATAGTTCGTAGGCTTGAAGTCACTTGTTGTTTTTCGAATGAAACGCACCCATCCTCGGACTGTCGCTCTGTCTGTCGGTATGGTGTAAATACTAAATCCATCGCGACTTGTGTTGCTGCATCCACCGACAATGCAATGATTTTCGCCTGATTGTCTAGACTTGTTTTTCTTTGGTTCTGACATTTTAAAAGGTTCTCAATGACAATGCTCAGATCAGAAAATGGGAAATTGGGATACGAAGGTCATCTGGTAAAGTCAGCTCGTCACCACTAGATTACAGGGTGTACCAAACGGTAGGCGTTGTATCACCCTGGATCTCTGGATCTGGATCTGGATCTGGATCTGGATCTGTTTATACTCCAATAAAGCAGGTTACTGTCGCATTAGAGTTGAGGTGACTTGACTTATTGGTGACGGTTGTGAGTGGGTTGTGGTTGCAATGTTGACATTGTCCATTGGTACCACAAAGGTATTTGTTGAGTTCCGATTTGAAGGACGTGAGTTTATTGCAGTCTAAAATGTTGTGAGGTAGGTTGTTCCATGCTTTTGTTGTCCAAGGGAAGAAGCTGCGGTCGTAGGTCCGAGTTCTGGTAGATTGTCGTTGATAGGATTGTGTGTGAGTCTTTTTTAGAAGTCGTTGGGGCTTAGTGAGGTGGTCTTGCCAATTTATGTCAACAAGGGAGTGACTAATTTTGAACATCATAGTTAATCGTATTTGGCGCGTTTGGTTTTAAGGCTGGTCCACTTTAGCTCCTCTAGCATGGCTGTGACGCTGGATTCTCTTGAATAGTCGTTCATGCACATTCTTGCAGCGGATCTTTGAATCATGTCGAGGCGATGGTCGTCTTGTTTAGTGATGGGATGCCATGCAGCCGACCCATCCCTACTTATACCGAACGTTGTATGGGCGGCCAATGGAGTTAATATAGAATGTCTAACGCCCGCCCCGCCCCCATCTGAAAAAAAATCCTTTTTATGTACAAATGTACCTTTTTTGTACCTTTTTAATGTACCAATGTACCTTTTTTGGTACCAATGTACCTTTTTTGGTACCAATGTAGTATGTACCTTTTTTTGTTACTAATGTACCTTTTTTTTGGTGAAAACATACCCCACCAACCCCAATTTTCCAAAAAACGGCCCATTTCCCATTGTGTGAAGCGTTTTTTCGGGCCGTTATGGACTAAAACATGTCCTAAACCGCTGCTAAATCAGTTATTTGGCGGGAAATTTGAATTGTTTGTATGAAACATGTGGTAAGAAGATTGCATAACATGACACCAGAAGCAGGTAAATCCCTATTTTGTTCGCATAAGTATGATACAAAAGACAATAACTTTAATCCCTGTGTAATTTGATATAAAGTGCTCAACAAAAGAAAGTCATACACTTTGTTTAGGTCCTTTAGAGTAACTTCCGATTATCTTTTGACTAAACAGACTAGATAGACATTTGGATGAATCTTTCCGGCACAATTTGATACCAAAGTTGTCACCTAACAAAGATAAACCATGATTAGCACCATTTGAAGAAAATTAGTCACTTTTCAAAAGTCACATTTTCAATACACTACGCGGGAAGAAAAGACCACATGTTACCTGTTCATAATCAAATAGCCCGCTCGCTCAGGCAGGACTCAACGTTGCAGTGTGTGATCAATATATATTTCATTACCGGCCATTCAAGTGCCACGCACAGCATTTTCTCGCGGCTTGCGCGAGTTGAAATGTGACTTTTGAAAAGTTACTAATTTTATTAAATGGTGCTAAGCATGGTTTATCTTTGTTGTTAGGTAGCAACTTTGGTATCAAATTGTGCCGGAAAGCTTCATCCAAATATCTATTTAGTCTATTCGGTCAAAATATAATCGCAAAGTACTTTAAAGGACCTAAACAAAGTGTATGACTTTCTTTTGTTGAGCACTTTATGTATATAGTATAAAAGGAAAGAGTAAGGAGAAGCAATTGAATAAAAAGAATATAAATATCAGTATTTCAAATAGCCCATTTTCATTGAAAATGCTCAGTCAGTGACTCACTAATATTCAGTGGCGTAACTAGACTTTTTCATTTGTGGGGGGCAAGAAGGGGCAGTGAATTGAAATGGGGGGCTCCTAATATTTTTTGAGTCAAGAGATTTTCGCGTAGCGCGCGAAAATTTGCGACTTTAGAGCTATTTTTTGGACAATTGAGCTACATTGTGGCTCTAAACAAGCTTGTCTCAAAGAATATTTCATTTTTTGGAAGACATATGCGCGCGTAGCGCGCGAAAATTTTTCATGTGTACTTTTGACCATCATAATTCCATGATTCCTTTCGTCAAATGAACCGACAGTGCCAATCTCAACCGACACGATGTCATTATTGGGGGGGGATTTGGTGTGTATACTTTGTTTGTAAATTTCATTTAGAGCCGTACTTGATTTCATTTGGGGGGCAAGCGGGGGGCAAGGGTTCCAAGTTGGGGGGGGGGGGGGGCATTATCTGAACTTATTCAGTCATAAACCTTCACAAAATATGCGCATGCGCCAGATCATTTTAAACTGGGCCAACAATTGCTAAAATCATGAAATTTACCAGATAAAAGCTTATTGTACCTTCAAAACCTAATCAAAAATGCTTAAATCAATGTGTATAATTAGTGTGATACTCAAAATGAAGATAGGCTATACATGAATGTATCAATCAAAGATGGCTGCCACAACCTCTCTTATTACTGTTATCTTTAGAGCTACTAGATATATATTGTTAAAGTAATCGTTCCATAATTTCAATGGTTTGAGGAAATTTTATGAATAGATCCTTTTGAAATCCCCACTATTATTGCTTTACATGCCACAACAATTTACTCAATTTTAATCCCTCCATTGTTCTTTATCCTTTGTTGTTTTCTGAGGTATATTATTGCGGATTTTCCTAAATAAAAGCGTATTTGAGATGGTCCCTTGTTTGTATTAAGGAATTCAGAGCTACATTGTGATCAGAGATCACAGATATTAATCGAGGGCGTGTTGACCTTTGACCATTTGATCATGGCAAACAGATCATATTGCAGATAATTGTCAAAAGAACATTATCTTACAATATTTTAAATTATACTATTTTGGATAATCATTTTTTTAAATCCGGCCATCTAGTAGTGAATAATTAACATTTTGACCCCTAGTGACCCCTTCTTGACCTTTGACCCCAAAGTCATGATTAACTTTTTTTCTTAGCTTATCAATTCGCACAAAATGAAACGAGTCGGATCAGAATCAGACGATATCTTCAATTTTATATCTGTAGGCCTATAGGTCAATAACCCCATATGAAATGTCACTTTTACTCATGAGCAACCTATATGAACATGGATCCAAGGAATCTTGTGACCAAATCTCACAATCATCGGTCGTTAACTCTTGGACAAGTAGTATTTTGAGTGTATGGAGTGAAATTTTACATTTTGACCCCTAGTGACCTTTTCTTGACCTTTGACCTCAAAGTCATGATTGACTTTTATTCTTAGCTTATCGATGCGCACAAAATGAAACAAGTCCGGTCATATGGCAGACAATTGTCAAGTATGAGTATCAAAATGTAGGTTTATCTAATCCGGCAGTACCAGCGAAGTCAGTGCTGGTACTGGTGAAAATTTACATTTTGACCCCTAGTGACCTTTTTGTGACCTTTGACCCAAAGTTTATGATTGACTTTTTTTCTTGTCTTCAATGCCTAAAAGATGAAACAAATTCGGTCAAAATCGGAGCATGTCTTACATTTCCCCCTTGTTTAGGTCAATGACCTCTAGTGACATGTCACTTTTAATCGCTTAACAACCTATATGAACATGGATTCAAGAAATCTTTTGATCAATTCTGACAATAATTTCCTCTTGAAAAAATAGCATTTTTAATGACTGGAGTTAAAATTGACATTCTGACCTATAGTGACCCCTTGTTGACCTTTGACCCCAAGAAAATAGTTGACTTTTATTCTTGTCTTTATCAATGCCAACAAGATGAAACAAATCCGATCAAAATCGGAGCATGTCTTACATTATTTCACCCCTGTTAAAATCATTGACCTTTAGTGACCCCATATGACATGTCACTATGAACATCGATCCGAGGAATCTTTTGACCAATTCTGACAATCATCAGTTATTTCCTCTTGAAAAAATAGCATTTTGAGTGACTGGAGTGAAAAATGCCATTTTGACCTATAGTGACCCTTTGTTGACCTTTGACCCCAAGAAAATAATTGACTTTTTTCTTGTCTTATCAACATGCCAACAAGATGAAACAAATCCGGTCAAAATCGGAGCATGTCTTACAAAATTTTACCCCTGTTTAGGTCAATGACCTCTAGTGACCCCATATGACACTTTTAGTCGCGGAGCAACCTATATGAACATCAATCCGAGGAATCTTTTGACCAATTCTGACAATCATCAGTTATTTCCTCCTGAAAAAATAGCATTTTGAGTTCGAGGAGTGAAAATGTACATTTTGACCCTAGTGACCCCAAATATTTTTTGATTTTTAAAAACGATTCATTATATATGCGTACGGTCATAAGGAATATGTTAACCAATTCTGACGATCATAGGTCATTTCACTAAATTGCATGGGCGTTTAATGTGAAAATCACGTTTTGACCCCTAGTGACCCCTGTTTGACCCAATGTCATGATTGACTTTTTTTCTTTTAATGTCAATGCGCACAAAATGTCCGAGCCCGAGCAAAATCAGAGCATGTAGAATCACGTTTTAACCCCTAGTGACCCCTGTTTGACCCAATGTCATGATTGACTTTTTTTCTTTTAATGTCAATGCGCACAAAATGTCCGAGCCCGAGCAAAATCAGAGCATGTAGAATCACGTTTTAACCCCTAGTGACCTCTGTGTGACCTTTGACCCCTTATGATTGACAACCTGAGTAGTGGTGCACATAAGGGTACTTATGATCAAATATGGTCAAAATCGGCCAAATGGTTACTGAGCTATGTCTCATGACAGAAGAAACAGGACGAATACAGTATATTAGTCGTTTCTTGACTAATATAAAAAAGAGTGTCAGAGATTAGTATGTATTCTAACTATGTACCAAGTGTTATGTTTTTATGCTTGCATTGCTGAGATATACGCAAATGTATCAATCAACCCATATTCAACATATTACATTATCCAGCCAAATAATTGACATATTTCAGTCAGTGTCTGAAACCTTTGTTTATGTTAAAGATGTTACATAACCAAAGGTATCAAACAATCAAAAAGTGTATTGTTTGAAAGACAAGGGTTCATACTTTGCATTGATCACATTATCCCTCAATAGAATCACTCATGCATCCCATACCATGATTACTTTCATTATTTATTGACCGACCCTCGTATGAGGTTTATCAAACTTTCCACATATCTTCAACATTATGTTTCTTTTCCTTATGTATTTCAAACTGACATCATGGGGAAACATTTCTGTATGTACCACATTCACGAGGTTTATCAAATGATTTCACATGTTAACGTTACATTTCTTTTTCTTATGTTTTCAAACTTTATGTGCAAACATTACTGTAAACATCCCATTTATCATGTCTATCAAGTGGTTCCACAGACCAAAATAATAATAGCGTTTTCAAAAAATGCTTGAAAACTCACTTGTTCAACTGATGTTATTTTGTTTGTTTTTTCATGTTCATGTATTAAATTATGTATAGTTTTGGCTGTAATTGATGTATTATTGTATATGTTATTTTCTTGATTATAAAGCGCTATGATCTTTGTAGGGCGCTATACAAATGTTTTATAGTATAGTATGTCAACATTATGTTTCTTTTTCTTGTGTTTTCAAACTGTTAAGTGATAAGGTTTATCAATCTTTCCACATGTCAATGTTATGTTTCTTTTTCTTATGTGTTTTCAAACTGACATTATGTGCAAACATTTCTGTACACATATCACATTTATAAGGTTTATCACCAGTATGCACTCTTCTATGATATGTCATGTTACTTCGCTGCGTAAATCCTTTCCCACAATCAGGGCACTCATAGGGTTTCACAGTCATATGTACGGGGAGGTGTTTTCGATATGATTTAGCACTTGTAAATTCCTTTCCACATTTCTCACATTGCTTAGTTACCTTTGGTTTGTTTTTGTGCTGTCTATAACGATGTGCAAGAAGACTTGCCATGAAAGAATATTCTTTGTCACAATCTTCACATTTATAACAGTTGTTTGCACGTTTACAACGCGATTTATGCAGGCTAAGTGCGCCCATATTAGTGCATGCAGTTCCACATACTTCACATATTGCGTTCTTAAGTCGATGCGTGTCCAAATGAGAAGGGATTCTATTCTCTTTAACATATTGATCACAAATAGGACATAGCCTCATTGCTATAGATAATTCTGACACTTCAAAGTCACTAAGACCCTCCTCTAATATGTTAACATGACTTGTATCTTCATCGCCATCATTCTTTTTCCTCTTTGGCTTTGAGACTTGCTGGTTACTATGCATTTGAACTATGTGTTCTTTCATATCTGTTAGTTCTTTACACAATATTTCACACAGTTTACATCTGTATTTTGATGGAAATAACTGCCACCTATTAGGTCTATCTTTAGGTTCCGTGGTCTTCTTTTTTCTTTTGGTCTTCTTTTTATAACTGAAATGAAAGGAACAAATGAAATATTGTTACAAAAACTTGACAGTTGACCAGTTGACACTGTAACAAAGTTGATTCAATGGAAAGGTTAAGGTTAACAAGGTCCACTGTCCTCTCTCGGGTGGACATGTGACTGTCGATACTGTAATAAAGATGATACAATAGTAATACAACATTGAACACAGACCACTTGCATGGCAAGCTTTGGATTAACAAGGTCCACTGTCCTCTCTAGGGTGGACATGTGACTGTCGATACTGTAATAAAGATGATACAATAGTAATACAACATTGAACACAGACCACTTGCATGGCAAGCTTTGGATTAACAAGGTCCACTGTCCTCTCTCGGGTGGACATGTGAGTCGATACTGTAATAAAGTTGATACAATACTACAACATTGAACACAGACCGCTTCCATGGCAAGCTTTGGATTAAAAAGGTTCCAGTGTCCTCTCTCAGATGGACATTTGATTTGACAGTAGATACTGTAATAAAGTTGATACAACACAGACCACCTTGCATGGCAAGCTTCCGTGGTTAATCCATAAATACTGCAGAATATTTATGGTTAATCCTGTGTCCTCTCTCGGAAGGACATGCATGTAAACTCCTTTAGTTTATACAGTGATTATGAATTGACAAAGGTACTTACGATTTTGACGTTTTCTTGGGGTGAGCCTGCAATGCAAATAAATATGTGAATAGATGAATTAAGAAAAAGAATATGAAATACTTTGTGTATGGTAGGAAAGTACCTTTTGTACATGACTTTGTAACATGAAATATAACGTGACAGCAGATTGTTTAGCATGGTTTGAATGTATAGGTGTTCAAACCCAGTTGAATGGATTATGAAGAAAAAAATATAACATTGAATTGTATAGATAATTGAAACGGGCACGTGTGGTCCAGCGGATACTTTTTTCCACAATACAAAAGGTTGTGGGTTCGAGTCCCGTTGCAATTGCGGCCAGCGTGTTGTGGCCTTGGGCAAGGCACTTAACCTTGCTTGCCTCTCTTCACCCAGGTGTATAAATGGGTACCGTCATTAATTCATGTTGGGAAATAATACAGACTCGCTGTGCGTGAGGAGTGGCAAAACCTCCTACAGCCAAAATTACACTGAGGAGTAAAGGCTAAGGACGACGAGATGGACATCACTCCGCGCGCGAGCTTAGTATAGCTCAGTACAAGTCTTTACTATTTACTTTAAATTTAATGAAAGTTTGATAATTTAACATAGTACTAAGATAGTAAACACTGAATTGTCCAACTCAAACCATCGTTCCCAACAACTGGGTCCAAATTTGGGCAGCGATAATTTTGTAATAATGTGAATTTCCTCTTGAGTTTTTCATGACTAAATTTTGTAATAATGTGAATTTCCTCTTGAATTTTTCATGACTAAATGTTGTAATAATGTGAATTTCCTCTTGAGTTTTTCATGACTAACGATATATATTTTTCCTATAAATACTGACGGGTCAATATAAACTTTTTGAGATACACACTATTGATGTGAGTCATGTTAGTGGCTTTTTCACAAACCGTTTCCACAGTTTTGTGTGAAAAACATCCACACAATGCATTTGCCATTGAGCTTTAGTCAGGCTAGGTATTCTGTTGAAGGATTCTTAAATGCTAGCAATCAGTATAATATTAATCTAAATAAATAGTTTTGTTAGCTAATTGTTTAATTTGTATTTAGCAATGGTTTGGGCCGTCTTTTAACCTTTTAAAGGTAGATGTTCCGATTGCTGGCCCGATTTTCAACTTAATGTCTTCTATTTTACATGAATTACATGAAAAATCATCCTTAAAATTGTCGCATTCCAAAGTTTGAGTTGCATAACTCAAACGGTTCTATTTTAGAAAGACAAGGTCTTAAAATGTTTGCCCATTGAGTACACTAACTGGTTGGTGGTTAACCACCTTTGGCAGTAATTCACCACATTTTAGCCTATGATTTCTAAATGGAATTTAGCCTATGATTTCTAAATGGAACATTTCTGGCCCCTAAGATTTTACACACATAATGAGAAAAATATGGGGATTCTTCTGATATCAAAATATCTTGATGTGAAAAAAAAAAATCATAGCCCCAAAAAAGTGATCGGAACATACACCTTTAATTTTTGAGACACGCTGTAGGTATGTGCAGCCCTCTCCATGTTCTCTATATTTAGTTCTTGAGACCTTCCCATCCATCTTCAACCCGTATCCATTCTTAAAACCACTATACTTCTCAAAATATTCAAAGGTTTGTGTTTCAACAATGTATCTTATAAAATTAGGTTCTTTCCACACAAATCTGAAGACAAAAGTACTAACTTCACTTTCTGGACATAATCAGCCATCATTCATTCTGTCAAGAAAACCCCATATCTGAAGCGCCTAGATTAGAAAACTCCTCAAAAAGTTCAGATTTTGTGTCTTCTTCAATCGCCTATTTCATACAGTTACATGTTCATAGTGTGTTTGACATCGATGTATTCATCTTTCCAATTATACCAAATTTGTAGCAATCACTTTGATCAGCAACTTTGGTTGAGAATAATATGGAGGTCTAAATTTGAACATGTGCCATAATCATCAAATTGTGTGCTCACAAGACACAAAACAAGACACACTTGGGCATCACTCTACATTTGTCAATGTAAAAAGACATTACAAAGTTGTAATTTTGAGTGCAAAATAGTGATGAATTTGGTACACTCGGACAAATAAGGCAGCCCCTACATTCTCACTCAGGTGGTTGGGGACGATAACAATTGATTGCCATGAATTTCTTATCGTTTAAAGAAAAAAACCAGTCACCGACCTTTCATTGTAGCACAATATGAAAATATCATGAAAAAAAAGTTGGTTATCAAAATCAGGTTCCGAATGTTTTGAGGTTTATAATGGAATTTTCTTACTGTGTGATCAGCTTGTAAATCTTGAGACAGTTCATCATCAGGTTGATCAGCATGTTGAGAATCAGATGGTATAGTAGGTATAGCATCACTTTGATTATGTCCATCATCTTCAGCCTCACTAGGGTGATCATCATCAATAGCATCAGAGTAATCACCATCATCATCAACTAAAGGATTGTAATCAGAATCATTTGAATCGTCTTCAAAATCAAGATGATGACCTTCCTCCTCCGATTCTTCTTCTTCCCTGAAGGTAGTGCCTCTTTCCTCTTTCACCCAACTGTCATTGTCATCAACTTCTGTTTTGATAATACCTGCCATTCTGTCTTCATAGTCAGCCTCTTCTCCCTCCATCCATGTCAGTGAAGTACCTTCCACGTCATCTTCATCAATTTCTGTCTTGACAACAACACCTGCCATCCGGTCTTCAGCCATTTCTTCTTCACCATTATTGTAATCCTTGTCTCCATACATCATCTCGTCCTCTCCATCCGTTCCTCTCCATCCACCTCTGTCATGAAATTTAACAATGTATTACCATGACAACAAATGAAAAGAATTGCACTGATACTTGTAGTTTATGAAAATAGAAATATGATTGGCGTTTTTTAAATTTTCATGTTTGTTTTTGTATATCTGGCCAAATTGATGGATGTAATCAAGTATATGAATCGACAGCATTGGTTGATATTTTGAAAGCAATTATTATCTGTATAAACCGAAATATTGTACATGGTCTGTCTGAAGAAAGGCAATGAGAACTGAAATTGTTATTGAATTTGGTGTTTTAATGAGAAGTATTTCAAAAACAAAAATTTTAATATATGTCTAGCTCTTACCTTGAGGGGTCGCTGTATATTGATCTATATCTGTAAGAGAAAATATGCATTCAGAAAAGTTGTATGAGAATTGTGTTTTCTATATCAGATTCAAACAAAATCAATCATTATTCTTCAAAGATCAGCAATTTGGCAATATTGATCCACTATATACATGTAAGTTCGGGCGTAATCTCTCTATCAAGGTGTCCTACACTCTCAGAACAGGTATTAAAAAAACATGGGTTAAAAGAATGTTGGTTAAAAAGCATACTACATTGGTTAAAAATGAAGCGTTGGTTAAAAATTACTTTTAATACTGCGTTGGTTAAAGAGTAAAATTATAATTCATTTTTAGTTTATTCAACGTTGGTTAAGGCATCATAATTTTAACCAACAATAGGTCATAACAAGATTCCCGCCAAAGAATTTTAATGGCGTGAAAATATTTTGCGCACATTATTTAGACCACGTAAGAATTTGTATATGCAATCAATCGTGTTAGGCCGCCCCTTATACATTATGCCCGATGTTAGCCTTGGTTCAAAGCGACTCTATCCTCCCCCAACCTCTATCCTACCACCCTCCCTACCCCACCCCTCCCCTGCCCCATCCCACCACACCCCTCCCCCATCCAACCACACCCAATTCCACCTCACCTTACCAACAACAACCACCGCGACCGGTGGGCAATTTTCACGGTCCGGCGACTGATATAGCTCTACACACAGGCAACCACTGATAGCTCTACTCTACACACAGACAGCCGCGGACCAGGGGCGGAAAAAATAACACGATTGATTTCATATACGAATTCTGACGTGGTCTTAAAATTGCGGCCGTTTTCACAAGTTATCGCTAACCGGCCTTATGGCTAGGATCGTGTGCCTTGTCCTTCGCCTTGTCCTGTCCCTTGCCCTTTGCCAAAGTTGGTCCTGGTTCTGGGGTTGCCGCCAATAATGAAAGCCAATGGGCCGATGAAACATCAATATTGTAATGTTGTCTGGGTTAAAGTTTAGCGAAAAAAATAAATGTTTAACCAACATTTTTTAACCAACTGCTGTAAAACATTATTAACCAACAAATGATTAAACATTGTAACCAACCCCAGGTTAAAGTTTAACCAACCACTGTTGGTTAAAACATATTAACCAACAAATGATTAAAATTTGTAACCAACCACAGGTTAAAGTTTAACCAACAGCTGTTGGTTACGGTTTTAACCAACCAATTGTGTGGTTCACCTGGTAACCTCCCGTTGGTTAAAATTTTAACCAACATGGTTAAAGATTTTAACCTTTGTTCTGAGAGTGTAATGGCAGTAGCACTATTGTTTCATAACCCAGCGAGGGATCGTAACACATGCTAGGGTTTAGGGTTAGGGTTATCATTTTGACGGGTTACAAAAACGAAATTGTGTCCTGGTACACTGTAATCTCTAAACGTAAAAGAGTGGTTTTCCACTCTTTCAAGGAGTTTTAAACGCAGGACAACACGTCTTTGAGTGGAAAAACACTCTAAGGAGTGAAAGGGAATTTTATATGACAATGTTCCACTCTCTTGAGAGTGAATTAACTTTCACACTCATTTTAGAGTGGAAAATTTCCACTCTAAAACGGATTGTCCTGCGTTTCACTCCCTTTAGAGTGAATTTCCACTCTTTCAACTCGTTTTACATTTAGAGAGATGGTAGTAGAAGCCCAAGGCTCTAAATTGTTGTTTTGAAATGGTTTTGACCTATGACCACCAAACATATTCATTTTTTTCTTTCTTGATAATTGCATCTTATGTACAATGATTAAAGCATGGCAGGTAGTACATGTCATGGTTATAGTAAGTATGCTATTCAGATTATCTTATTTATGGCTTTGATCGATCGATGTTGAATGAATTCAAAAATATATTCACATGGCATAAATTAAAACAACCTGTAAAAGGTAGGGGTAGTATAATTTGGAAATAAATGCCAAAGTACTATTTTTATGGGAAGAACTGCTTCACAAGTTGAGAGAGTTCTAAAGGTATCATGGAACAATACAGAGTCAGAAGAGGATCCAAAAGGCTTCATTTCCCTATCTACTTGTCCACTTTTCCATCGAGGTGACTGATTTATTTGTTTGTATATAAAGAGCAAATGTGAACAATAGCCCAACAGACATTAACAAAGTTAATGAACTGAGTGATTACAAATCAAACGGGTAACTCTCAACAGAGAGCTCTGATGGGCCAATCAATTGGTTCACTGCAACTCAGAAAATAATCAAAAATACAAGTAAACACAATTGGGCTAGTAAAAAAGCCAATGAAAGTGGCGTGGGACAGGAATAGGATAAACACCCAAACATAGAGAATAACATCAAAAAATAAGAAGAAAATAATATCTGGAGGTCATTGATACATCGAGAGAGCTTAGCCAACATACTCTGAAGAGTTGGAGAGAAAGTGTCTGTTAACACGACATTTAAAAGATTGTAGTCCTGATAAAATTGTAAATCTAAAAGTATGTTTTGAGGTCATGGATCAATTCCTAAATATCTATTGGGCTTCTAGCCTTCTATTATGGCAAACTGATTTGGAGGACTCAAGTAGGCATTGCTTTAAACTGTAAACTGCACTAATGTTCTCACATTCCCATAAAATCTCTAATAGAAAGTAACTTGACAAATCAAGATTGATAAATGTGACGCGATCAAGAGGAATGAGTCGGATGTCGGGGAATCCCAAATTGAGATATGGCCAATTCAAAATGGCGGCTTACATAAGTTTCGATGGAAATTCAAGTATACAATTTGACATAACTTTGGAACAAAACGTCGTATCGACATGGGGTTTTCAGTTTCTGAAAGCTCTTCTTTAAAACTGTATCAAAAACTCATTTTCGTCCAGGGTCGACATCCGACTCATTCCTCTTGATCGCGTCATAAATGATGATAAAAATACTTACAAGTTTAGGACAAACCTTGCTTGATTTGTTGAGAGGTTCATCTTTCTCTTCATGTTCATGAAATCCACGGCAATTTCAGGTGAGAGACATCTAAGACGCGCATATATGCGCACATTTACACTATGATGACGATGATATTTTTTATTTGAATTCTTTATTCTTCTTTCCTTTATTGTATTTGGTAATAAAGATCGTGGGTTGTTTGTGGGTGTTTTTCTCTCCTTGGTATTATTCAATGAGGTTTTATGATGTTTTTTCTTTTTATTCGATGATGATTTTCTATGAGGTTGTTGCTTATTTCCCTCAAATCCAGTATCGAATATATATCTGTGTGGGACCTTTGATTTTCTTTTAGGTCTACCACGTGTATCATCTGTGCCAGCTTGATAGGAGCTCACTGTTTCCTCTATTGTTTCAGATGCAGGTTCAAACTCAGGAAAAACAACTGCTGCATCTTCCTCCTGAAAATAAAAATATCAATATGCTTTGACTATTTTAAGATAAGGCCTAAAAAAGAAGAAGTTTGATTGGCCTAACCCGACCGACCCTAAATACATCGCCGACCCTGAATATTTATTATTATTCTGAGGGAGGAAAAAAAGAAATATCGTATATAAAAATTGAACAAAGTATTAAAGTTTCTGACTGTTTGCTTTCATTTTCGGTTATTTTAAATCCCCACCCAAAGCAGGTGATTTCAAAAAACAAACAAAAATCCCGACCGACCTACCCTTATTTGTTTTTGTCATGTTAGGCCAATCAAACCAAAAAAATTAGACCTGAAGTAGATGCAAGACTACATGATGGCAAATTTATTCGGGCGTGTTCAAATTCAACTTTGACCACTTTTCATGCACTTTTATTAGATTCGTCATTCAGTGTGCAATTGAACATGAATGATCAATCAAATCAATTACTTTAATGTTGATAGTTCGTTGAATTTGAACACTAAAACATTTTCATCCATATTATCCATGACATATATATACCATGGAATATTTTAATTTTAGATGGTATTTTAAATTAAACATTGACATCCTATAATCATCGGAATCACAATTCACATTTTTTTCAGTTGAAAGTAATCAAGTGCAAAAGTGGCCAAAGTGGGATTCACTCTCTTGTCACTGAATTGGTCATATCTCAGTTCCGTACCTTAGATATAGAATGGGGACTCACTTTTCTCACATTTTATTTTTTTATTGATGGGAGATAACTTTGTTGGTAAATAAGACAAGTTTAAATATAACTTGCCTTTCACACGTTTTTTTAAAAATTAAAGTGTTTCTAGATACTTTTTCACCAAACTTTGAGTGCGCCACATTTACCTTGCATTTGGGGTAATGTTGGCCTACAATGGGTTAAATGAGACGAGACCAGCATTTAATGACATCTTGTACCCTAAAACATGGGTATTGCCACCAAAATCAAATAAATTAGACCAAAATGACTGAGTTATGATCAAAAGACTGGGGTTTTTTTCCAAATTGGCCCACCTTTTTGTGTTTTTTGGCCGGGGCACCCTGGATTTTGCATTTTTTTCATGTTTTTTAAAATGTTGTCAGTAGACCTATGCATAAAGACTAAAGTCATCAAAAAATCAAGTAGCCAGCATGTTCTGAAACTATGACCTAAAAATGACCCTCTAAAGCCCACTCCTATTATTAGGCATAGCACAATGCACACACACAGAGTCTGCCACTGGGAGCATTACACCAGTGAACAACAACATATGAAAAGATGTGTGGCATAAAGCCCTACATCCACTTCTACCTGTTACTCATTTTGCATTATTGAATGGATGCTGTGGAAGTGGTTTTGTATTGTTGCCTCAATTGGCGTGCATGGATGCACTAATCCAAGTTATGAAGACAGCCATACAATGTTTGGATTAATTAATCATGCAAAATGAGTAACATGTAGGAGTGGTCTGTAATCCCTTATGCAAAACAATCTTTTCATATAATGTATGCAGCTCCACTTTGAAAAACATCCCTATATAAAATTAATTTTCCTCACGGTAGGCACTCCCTGTAGGGCAGTGAGCTTTCCATATATGGTAGTCATGACCTTGGACTATATAACCTTGATCCAGGTATAAATACTTATCATCAGGTTTTTTAGTTATGACTGTTTTTACCAATTTTTGAAATTGGCTTTGAACTTGAATATATTAGGCCGATTTAAATAAACCTAACCTGAGATATTGTACTAAACACTTCAATCAATTTAGTGATATGCTCAGTTTTTGCATCCTTTGAGTGCCTACTGTGAGGAAAAGACTGAGAATTTGAATATGGGTATTTAAGAAAAGGAAAAGCTTGTTTAATTTCTAAATCCATCAATATTTGTCAATCAAATTGGGTATACATGTTATATATCTATTACCGATCACTCTTATGATGGGAAAAAATTGTTGGACATTGCTCATTTGCATATCAATGATTTGAATAGATAATTAGCTAATTTGCATATTTAATGAGCTTATGAAACTAAATTATAGTTTAAAAGATTGGGTATCGTACAATTAGCCATAATACCAAGTTTGATTGCAATACACCATTCACATCTGGATTTATAACATTTACGCATATTAATTAGCTGGACTTAGTCACTTTTTTGATTGCAGTCAGTAAAACTGGTCAAAATGACCAATTTCACTAGGTTATTTTAGCTTAATGCAATATAATTTTACCATATTTTTTAATTTAACATGGTATATAGATATTCAATTGTTAAAGAAATATGTGTAAATGGTGTTTTGAATGTTACATTATTAACAAATTGAGCTCTCTAAATCCTGATAAATTATATTTGTGGGCATTGTTACTGTTTTTGGCAGGTTTCCAAATATCTCAAAACACCGTTCCACAAGAATGCATTGACCGATTGTCATAATTCTTTTTGGAAAATAAATCTTTCATTGCAATCTTTCATTTGAATCCAATTTTGTACATGTCTCAATCATTTGAATGTTATGTGTGCTATGCCTACTATTATGATGTAAACAGCCTCAACTTTAAGCGCTACCCCAGTAAATGCGGCTGTGTCATTAACGAAAAATGCATGAAAACAAACTGAGTATTCTTTCTTCATAAGTCAATGTCTCTTCAATTCAAACATAACAAAAAAGTTGCTGAATATACACATCCATCATTGCAGGTGAGACAGTTGCAATTTCTTGGAAAACAATTGGCATAATTCTGTAATTCCCTTCACACCATAGGCCTACAACATCGGTAGTATGGATCATTCTGAAAAATCACACACTATGTTTTTATGAAAGGTATAAGGCCAAATAAAAATAAAAAAAGGTTTCTCGTCTGGGCTTTTTGAAAAAAAGGAAGGAGGCCCCTTTTTTTTCTTCTTTTTTTTTTCTTCTTCAAAATGGCGGATCCAAAATGGCGGACTGATTTTCCGCAAAAAAAAACTTCCGCTTTCGACCTTTTTTCCAGTTGCTGTTGTTTCTTAAATGACAGCCACCTTTTCTAACACCGTTTCAGACTTGTATTGGCTACAACTTTGTTGAAAACAAAAAGAAAGACAAAATACAGATGTTTATAAATTTATTTGACATAACATTGTCTCTTCTTTCAGACATACAGACATACAAGGGTTTTAAAAATAAAAAAATAAAAATGTTAAAAGAAAAAAAAAGAAAAAAGAAGGCGGCCGGCAAAAAGGAAGCGGGCGGGGACGAGAAACTTTTTTTTGGGGGGGGGGGGGGGGGGGGGGGGGGGGGGGGCCTAACAGAATTACTCCACAACAAATTGTGTCCTAAAAATAAAGACAAAAATCCTACAGCATAGTGTGTTTAGGTCCAGTTCCAGATGTATCTATCATTATGCAGCTATGAAACTTTTCTCAAAATTTGACAATTATTTATAGACTGGTGGGCCAAACACCCATCAAGGGTTAAAGTATCCCCATGTAGGGTAGTTTTTACTAATTGTAAGTGGTAACATTCAATAGGATAACATGTATTTGATAGAAGACTAAACAGCCAGTATGCAACAGTCGCTTTTAAAGCGTGACCTTGCCGATTTCTAACCCGCAAGAATGATCGATTTCAGGATGTCTCCCTTTAGCTAAATACCCTATGTCAGCCTTACGACAAGTTAGTTTTACCAGCATACACTGCGATAGGATCAGTTTGCAGTCAAATAGCTAGATAGGTATAATCACCGTAATTTTCTTAATAATATGGGACCAAATTGACCATTTTTGGTCCACAAACAGTGATTTTATCGCTTATTTTAGAATCTAACAACTTTGTGACTTTGCTTCTTGTATCTATTCACTTGACTGGACTAAGAATCGTACGATATTTTAAGAGCAATTTTCATACTAACGGAAGTTCAAGCTTTAATTTCATATCAAAATCATTGATGCCCGAGTTCTTTTTTGATGAGAAAATCGAGTCTTAATTTTCAGCGATTTTCGGTCAGAAAACGAAACTTACGATCCCCCGTTAGGCCTCGCCAACTTGATTTTTAGTCTCCTATAACCCGCCCGCGCTTCATTTTCATGCCCGCGTTTGAATTCATTAGAAATTTTGGGAAAAAATACCGTTTTTGCAATGAAAACGTCCGAATTTATGTATTTTGTGTGATGAAATTGTGAAAAATGATTTTGACGAGGAAAAAAAAATCATACGAAATTGTGCAGAGCAGAAGGATCGATTTCGAACCCCGGACCTCTCGCTCTTCAGTCTAGCGCTCTACCATCTGAGCTATCAAGCGAAACTAATTCGATTCGTGAGATTTAAACACTTCATCAACAACCCAACGACGGTACGAAATGAATATAGCTCGAACCAGATTCGGACACCCATTTTATTATCCATTCACTTGACTGGACTAAGTAATGTCATACTATTTTTAGCATGTTTCTAGTTACAAAAGACTATGAATATTATGATACCATCAATACAATTGATGCCTAATTCTTCAAAAAGGGACTATTTACCGTGAATTTGGCTTTAGTTTCGTCAAGTTTTTCTCGAATTCGGATGTGTGTGATGACAATAATTTGCACCGAAAATGCAACATGTCATGAAGTCACAGCTAATATTAGATAATATTATTCGCATAATATGCCTTTTTATTTTACAATTTCATGGCAAATGTGTTTGAAATGTGTGATTATAATCATGAAAAGAGCTCATTTACATCGTGCTATTACGAGGTCAACTATGACTGCAAAGCCGTATCGCTACGGATGAGTACTTCCGGGTCGCTTTGCTGGGTTAGAAAAGGAACGACTTTTCGTGTGCTTGCATACTGGCTGTAAAAGGGCTAACCAACGGTCTGGGTTTTTTTTAATGAAAAGACATAGGATATATTTTTAATTAATTTTCTAACGCATGGGACTTTTTTTGACACACCCTATATGTTATTGTGCTTTATCTCACCTTTGCAGAACACTGTTCAGCTTCCGACCCATTCAATTCATCTTTGGCTTCTTCCCTTTCATTCCGTTCATGTTCTTCCAAAATTAATTGCACTTTCTGAAACTTGAAAGACAAAATCAAATCCATAATGAAATAACGTACCAGTACCATTTTATGCGAAAAACACCAAAATGGAAAATGTGACAGTGAGATCTGTCTGTAATTATTGGAAAATGTGTACCGTACCTTTGTCTTCATGAGTGCAGACAATCTTCTTTGTTTTGTTTTTGGTTCATCATTATGTGCATCTGCATCTGGAGACAAAATTGCAGCTGTCGTTGATGTTAACAAAGATGAAATAGTGCTAGTAGTCCCGCTAGTAGTACTAGTGGAAACAGATGTTGTTGGCAATGCAAAGGTTGAACATGTAGTTGCAGAAGTGGTTTCCATAGTCACATTCACTGGAATAGATAAAGGATCATTGGCAGTAGCGATTTTGATAAAAGGAATTCCCCTTCCATTGGGGATGATGGAGGGCAACTTCTGAAACCGTTCCTATATCGTATGACGGCTAACGGGTCAAATTAGTTTAGCTTAAAGTGACTACTCTAGGCACTACACAAATACACTTTGGAATAGTTCGCAGGGTTGAAGTCGCTTACTTGTGTTTTGAATGAAACGGATCCCGGAAACGGACCCTTCTCGAACTGTCGCTCTCTGTCTGTCGGTATGGACCGGAATAAATACTAAATCCGTCGCGATTGGTGTTGCTGCATCCACCGACAACGCAGCGATTTCTGCTAATCGCCTAGACTTGTTCTTCTTTGGTTCTGACATGTGTAATCTTTGTTTACAGCTAGGCTCGAAACACTTTTTGTTGGTTGAAAAACCGAGTGGCGCAAAATTACGAAGGTCATCAGGTAAAGTCAGCTCGTCACCACTAGATTACAGGGTGTATCAAACAATGTGCCATCCAAGGAAAATCATTTGTACGGGATAGTATGGGCGGCCAAATATGTACAAAACACAATACGTAGTGTAAAATTGTAAAATGTATATCAAAAATGTAAAAGGTAGTGTAAAATTGTGAGTATGACAGGTATTCATAATATTTTAATATATGAAGAGTTTTAACAGGTTTTGCCGTCAGACAAGGTATAGAAAATGTGCAAAACCTTTACTGTAGAGATATCAAAAATGTAAAAGGTAGTGTAAAATTGCGAGTATAACAGGTATTCATAATATTTTAATATATGAAGAGTTTTAACGGGTTAATCTTTGCAAAAATTTCAGATTGTTTATCGCATATAGCTTTCTAAAGATTTGTAGTTGGTTGAAATTGGTTGTGGTGAACATATTTTACGCTCATTTGCGTAAAAGTGACCATTTTATAAACCAAACAAGATTTGCAATATTTTCTCTATCGAATTCCATTATTGAAAACGGTCCACACTCTAGTCCGACTATCACAAAAGCGAAAAATGTTGTCGTTGTTGCTAAATTCGTGTAATAATGACATTGTTTTGACATATTTCGCATTTAATGTTTGAAAAAATAACTAAGAATGTTTGATTTTTCCGGGGGATTTTCCTCATGATTAGTTAGACATTGTGCACCATACATGAATCCACAAACCACATGTTCATTAATATCAAGCATTATTGAGAAAAATATTCAATATTGTGTTTGGTTTCAAAATGCAGTAACTTTACAAAAATAATCATATCTGGTCAACAGTACCATGAAATGTCACAATTCTTTTGCTGATTACAGTGAATAAATGCATATATTGGTTGTCTTAATATTTTGATAACAAATATTTATAAAAAATATTTTACTTTTAGTACACTTTTTTTAAAACTCAACCTGTACATCATACTACACACAGCAAAATATGTAGTTCCCCCTAGCATATATTTCCAAAAATATTTGATGGATTTAAATAATATTCAGCTAGAAAGATGCACCCAATTGTTAGGCACATTTTGATACCAAATTTGTTGGCCTTGAGACAATGCAACGATAAGAAATTGTTCCATTTACCAATTTGTATACAGAAAAAAAAGTGGCACTAAATCTCACTCACGGCTATGGCTGGTTTTGTCCATAAATTAACAGACATTTTCTTGGTGGATTTTCGTGCACAGACATGGGAATCTACCAAACAATTCATTGCTGTTCTGACATACCGGCACATGTGCCATTTTGGGCAAAATTAGTTCATTTGCATTTTATGATCTACAAATGAAACTCTTTATTCTCCAAAAGAATTGAGACAAAAATGTAATTAATGAATAAGATACCGCACTAATTAGTGTGATATGCCAGGGTTTTAACATAATACCGGCATGAAAACCTTATTTTGTATTCGGACATACCGGCACATCACAATATTCTGCCATAGACCACCGTGTAACTCCAGTTCTGACATACCGGCATATCACTGTAGGACGAATATGAAGTTTTTTTCCTTCTTTCTGACATACCGGCACATGACTTTATGACACTAATTACTCCTAATTAATAATTGCAATTTGTTGTTGCAACATGCTCATAACAAACATATATATTAGTGTTCTTTTACAATGGTGACATTTGATGTAAATGTTCTCTAACAAATCTTTAAAAATACTGCAAGTCACGACTTGCGAATCCCTCTGGCTGGGAGATCAACTTAAGTAGGTCAAAGGTCACATAGGGGGTCATGTTCCCCCGGTGTTCATGTTTTTTCCCCCAAGTTTAACGTCAATCGGGCAACTTTTTATGATTTGACCTCTGGATGACCTTTGACATCGGATGACCTCTCATGACTGCTGACCTAGGATGACCTCTAATTAATTTTAGACATGTTCACCCGGTATTCATGTTTCTTTTCTCCAAGTTTGAAGTCAATCGGGCAACTTTTACGATTTGACCCCTGGATGACCTTTGATGACCTCGGATGACCTCTAATTTATTCAAGACATTTTCACCCGGTGATGTTTCTTTTCTCCAAGTTTGAAGTCAATCGGGCAATTTTTACGATTTGACATCTGGATGACCTTTGACCTCACATGACCTATGCAAATTAGACCCCCAAAATGTTTACCCGGTGTTCATGTTTCTTTTCTCCAAGTTTGACGTCAATGGACCTACGGCACATAATCTCCTGGCCACAGTTCGACATACGCGGGCGCACTTCGATCAGGCTGCGCACGCATGCTTGAACTCGCAAAATACTGCCAACCAACAACAACCAAAGCAGCTGGTTGGTCAAATTTAAACTGACGCCTTTTTAACGATCGTCACGCTGCGCCGTATCCACCGACGCAGTGCTCCCGCTGCGCCATAACCACCGACGCAGTGGGGCGTGATGGTGCGTGGAAAAGCTCATGATTTTTTTTCATTTCTCACGTTTGAACACCAACCAATCAGAGCCTTGAGGTCGAGATGACGTAGTGCGCACAACGGAGAACCACAGGACCGTTTTGGGGTGAGGTTGAGCAGGCGTACTTTACGCGAGCTCAACCTCATGTGACGTGGGTCCATTAGGCAACTTTTACAATTTGACCCCTGGATGACCTTTGACCTCTGGATGACCTTTGACCTCAGATGACCTATGCAAATTAGACCCCAAAAGACAGCCACATTTATTGACCCGTGGCCTACCTATCGCTGAAGGTTTGAAGTCAATCCGTCCATCCGTTCAAAGATACAGCATTTGAAAAAGGCTAACCAAAAGGCATACACGGACGGACACACGGACGGACATTGACATGACAAAATCCCCTCTGGTTTTAAAATTGGAAAAATGTTCAAACACGATTTTCTCAAAACGCTGTTTTTCGTGATGTGCCAGTATGTCAGAACAGCGACGAATTATGTGTGTGGCATCATTTCAAGAAAATCAGTAAGCAGATCATAATTAAGTGTGGCACTGATTATCAGTGACGTGGCAATTTGGTCCGATGTGACATGGCAATTTGGTCCGATTATGTGCGACATGGCAAAATGGTCTGATTATGTGTGATATGGCAATTTGATTATGTGTGACCAAAATGTTATTTCGCTCGCACATAATCAGACCAACCGGACCAAATTGCAACCGGACCAAATTGCTATGTCACTCATAATCAGACGAACTTGACCATATGTACAGGGTGAGTCAGAAAGAAGTTTACCCGGATTGGTGGTGTTTTAAAAAACAAACAAATGACACTCGAGAGTTCAGTAAAGCATATATTTAACAAGCATTCTCTCCTGCTTATTAGGAAAAAGGAATGACACAAATTGAGCATTGCTAAGAGGAGTTATGTCTATTTTAATAAAGGTACTCATTTTGCAAGCTGTCCACGGAATACTTGACCAAACAAATGTAAAGTATGCATTTTAGCTGCGTACTTCCCTATTGACCGAGATTGGTGATGTTTTTCAAAACAAATAAATGACACTTAAAAATTCAGTAAAGCATTTATTTACCAAATATACTCTGCTGCTTATTAGAGCAAATCAATGAAGCAAATTGATCATTCCTAAGAGAAGTTATGCCTGTTTTACTGAAAGCGCTCATGTTTTGTCAAGCTAAAATGCTTACTTTACATTTGTTTTGTCAAGTATTCCGTGGACAGCTTGCAAAATGAGTACCTTTATTAAAATAGGCATAACTCCTCTTAGCAATGATCAATTTGTGTCATTCTTTTTTCCTAATAAGCAGGAGAGAATGCTCGTTAAATATATTCTTTACTGAACTCTAGAGTGTCATTTGTTTGTTTTTTAAAACATCACCAATCCGGGTAAACTTCTTTCTGACTCACCCTGTATGGTCAACTTTTCAAGATTTAGCCTTTTATATTGTGTGTCAAGATTGAAAACATAACGAATAGGGTAGGGGTGTGCAGCTGGGCAGTCTGAAAACAGGGGCTTACCGAACTGAACGGGCACCAAATAGGCCATATTTGAGGCTACATAACTCAAATTCATAAGATTTTCACACATTTTATGATTTTTGGTTGAATTTAGGGTCTAAAAAGCAAACTGCCAGTGGATGAAAAGGGGGTCTTACGGAGCGGCCGAAAGGCGTGAAAAGGGGTCTTGGCAGCCACACATACCCGAGTGGCCAATATACGTGAGTACCCCCCCCCCCCCCGGGTAATTAGGACTTGCACACAAACTACTGCTTTAGTTTGAAGAAACACTAGGCGTGGTGGTGTTGACAACTTTACTATGACATCAGTGACACATAGGCCTACAGTGAACTTTTTTCAAACCTATTTGGCACTCTACCACATTCATGAGGTTTATCAAATGGTTCCACACGATGTAAACATTCCGTTTATTTTTCTTATGTTTTCAAACTTTATGTGCAAATATTTCTGTAAACATCACATTTATCAGGTCTACCAAGTGGTTCCACATGTCAACATTATGTTTCTTTTTCTCTATATTTTCAAACTGTGAAGTGATTGTTTATTAATCTTTCCACATGTCAATGTTATGGTTTTTTTTTCTTATGTGTTTTCAAACTGACTTTATGTGCAAATATGTCTGTGCACATATCACATTTATAAGGTTTATCACCAGTATGCACTCTTCTATGATTTGCCATGTTACTTCGCTGTGTAAATCCTTTCCCACAATCAGGGCACTCATAGGGTTTCACAGTCATATGTACAGGGAGGTGTTTTCGATACGCATTCGAATGTGCAAATTCCTTTCCACATATCTCACATTGCTTGGTTACCTTTGGTTTGTTGGTGTGCTCTTTATCACGATGTGCACGAAAACTTGTTAATATAGAATATTCTTTGTCACAATCTTCACATTTATACCAGTTGTTAGCACTTTTACACCGATTTTTATGCCGTCTTAGTGCAGACAGGGTAGCGCATGCAGTTCCACATACCTCACATATTGCGTTCTTAAGTCGATGCGTGTCCAAATGAGAAGTGATTCCGTTTTCTTTAACATATTGTTCACAAAAAGGGCATAGCCTCATTGCTATAGATAATTCTGACACTTCAAAGTCACCAAGACCCTCATCTAATATGTTAACATGAATTGTATCTTCTTCGCCATTATTCTTTTTCCTCTTTGGCCTTGAGACTTGCTGGTTACTATGTATTTGAACTATGTGTTCTTTCATATCTGTTAGTTCTTTACACAATACTTCACACAGTTTACATCTGTATTTTGATGGTAATGACTGCCACTTGATTAGCTTATTTTCTTCGGTCTTCTTTTCATAACTGATATAAAAGAAACGAAAGAAGATTTTTTTTTGTTATGTTATAGTATTTTAGCTACATGTGTACTACATGGAGTCTCAAAAAAAAAAACGTGCACGTGTTTAACCAACTATTGATCACGAGCTTCTAGAATTTGATGTAACAATTGTATACATTTTGATGGACTAAACGCTAACTTTCATATGCCGTTTATTTCATCTAATTTGGTTTTGGGCAATTCCAAGCAAATGTCAACCAAATAGCCAAAACTTCAAATTTGCATCCAACGTTTAATTCTATGCCTATAATGTAGACAAGAGTCCAAAGTTCAGGAATTTTTAGTTTGTTTAGCGATACTATGTTTTTTGATGTATAAACTAATTAGCATAAATTTGCATATTTGCAGCTTACAAAATCAGTGAAAAGGCTTGTTTTTATTTATTCCATATCTTTTAGACACATAGGTTTGATGTTTAAATAAATGTCAGGCACAATAGTAGTACTGATGGGAAAAGTTTTGATATAAATTTAATTTTGATCAACGGCCGATTAGTCTCGTTAATCCAGGTAATTAGTATGCATAACCTCATGTCATTCCGCAACGCAAAAGTACAATTTTTTAGGATAGCAAGATAAATATGTACCCTATTATCATGTAACTATTTTTTCTCTGCACACAATTGACATGCTTCACAATGATAAAAAAAAAAATTGGAAAATTCTGTTAATTAATAGCCCTAACGAGCGTTGTGGAATGACGTGTTGCGGAATGAGGGTGCGTTCGGTGCGGAATGACAAAGGTATTTATTCCCTATATTTAGGTAATTTATTGAGCAAATTGTGATATTTTTGTGTACTTGGTATAAGATCATCCTTATTTATGATAATTCATTCAAATATGGACTCTAAACTTCTAAAAAAGTTTCAAAATTGATGAAAACTCATAATTTGATGAATTTGATGAACTTTGATGTGCAAGCTGTTGAATTCGGCAACTTTATCACAAAATCATGGCTACTTTACCTGTAAATGATGATTTCAATGTGAAAATAGTTGGGTTACTTGTATTCACGAATTTGTAACATATGAAGTGCCACTGATTACTCTTTCTTTTATTTTTTATGCATATTAAAGCCTAAAAACATGTTTTTTCTTTTCTCTATGGAGTTTTGCACACAAATTCACACTGTCATTCCGCCATTGCATTCCGCAACACCTACTTTTATTTTTTGATGACCTACTAGAAATCTAGAAATGAAAATGCTTTTGTCAGTTAGCCAACACTTCAAACCTTCTAAAAAGTAACTTCAATAATGATACACTCTAAAAAGTTCAGAGTTTTCACTTTGTGTAAACATGTAAAAAAAACACCAATCGTCTGCGTCATTCCGCAACGCAAATTTGCATATGCAAATTAGGATACTTGGAAGCGCAGTCTAATTTTTTCCCTAGGTTTATTTTTTGAGTATCAATCGCTATTATCAAATAAAGTTGTAAAATGGGGAGTAACTACAAATCTCTGGGTTTTACACCCAAAAGAAAGTGGATTTTTGTGTGTAAATATCATTCCGCAACGCGTGTAATTGCCCTTTTGTCAATTCTTGAGATATTATCAATTAACTAAAGCTACCTAAAATCGACTTTGTGCCACTTATACAGAAGAATGCTTAAGACTTAAGCACTAAAACCCTCGTCCTCCTAAGGGAGGGTGTCGCCGATTGCGCTAAACGCAAAGAACAGTGAGCTAGGGCGTATAGGTGAACGCTTTTACATCCCCTGTGTTCATTTTGACGAAAACAAATTGAGGGTGTCACCTTACCCGGGGGTAGGATAGCCGTCAAAGTCCGATAGTAGGGGGGGGGGGGGGGGGAGGGTTGCCACCTTACAATTTTGTTAAATCGCTATTTTGAAAAATATCATTTAATTGTATGGTTCTGAATATTATGGCATAGACCTTTGTTAGAAACACCATTTCCCTCATTTATACATGTAGGCAACAAACGGGTGAAATTCGAATATTTGGAACTTTTTTAACAAAGATGTCTATTTTGGCCTATGTTTCACTGTCCAGCGAATACGGCGGGATTTTTAGGTCGGCCATGTTTGGTGTCGGGGGTCATTGTGACGTCATGCGTGGGATGTTTGTACTTTTTTCTTTGAATAAGTTCATCAGGATTGTAGATATACATGAAAGTTGATATTTTGTTTGATCCACTCATCACAACAACTTTGCATCCTGGGAACGAGAATATCATCTCTCGTGGGGATAGAAGTGGATCAAACCATTAGGCCTACTGAAGAAGTCAACCGAACTAGTTGACGAAACCGTCTAAATGTGAGTACATTTATTGGATTTGTTCAACAAAATATCAACTTTGATGTTTGTACTTGTTTTGGTATGTATGGATAGAGAGAACCTCTAGCTATACCATGGTATCCAGATAAGCATACTCTACATTTCGGATTGGATTTTTAAAAGGAGGTAACAACCCACCCCCCCCCCCCCCCCCCCCCCCCCCCCCCCCCCCCCCCCCCCCCTCTCAGGAGTAACCCTTTCTATTCACTGTAAAGTGGCACAAAGTCGATTTTAGGTAGCTTCAGTTAATTGGTCATATCTCAAGATTGACAAAACCAAATCAGATGAAATAAACGGCATATGAAAGCTAAGCGTTTAGTCTATCAATATGTATACAATTGTTACACCAAATTCTAGAAGTTGATGGTCAATAAGTTGGGTAAACACATGCACGGGTTTTTTTTAGACACCCTGTACTTGACACCTCAGTATTTCTTGTTTTGTAGGCCTAATATGTTGGAATTGAACATTCATTTACCTATTCATGCACAACACAAATCAAAGTTCACAATTTGAGCATACTTTTGATCTACATGCATGTAATAACGAATAAAACATATAAAACAACTTTGCTAACACTCGCAGTGAAAATCGGGGAATCCATGATGCCTGAACAACGAATCAAAACAAAGCGTGTGCTCTCATTGAACACACACGGAGTGCATTAGACACTTTCAATGCAATCCGCGTATTTTAGTTTCTTGATTGTGACTTGACAGTGGATTAACACATCCTCGCTATGATGGACATGCATGTAAAATTCATTAGTTTTTACAGTGATTATGAATTTACAAGGGTACTTACAATTGAGATGGTTTCTTCTTAGGGCGAGCCTGCAAAACAAAGGAATAAATATGTGAATAGAAATATTCTATATTTTAACTTTAAAAGATAAAGTTGATGCAGACTAAATTTCAGTCAAAAAGTACAAAACTCTGATTATAGGAGTTCTCTTTGGTTCTAACTAAAACTACAACTTCTTTATGGCACAAATCCTCAAAATCTGTGTTTTCAGAGCTTTGCCAGTCAGATATTCTTAAAGGGCAAAATAGTGCTCACACATGTACATGATGTTAAATATTAATCCACACAATTTCATTGCACTCAAATGTACATACATAGAGTTAGACTTCAAAAATGATTTAGGTATGCGTTTTAAGCTCGCCTCCCCAAAAGGCTGGTGCTGTTACACTTTTTGGTTTCACTGTCATAATCCTTAATTTCTTTTCAAAACACAAAAGCTATCTCAATAAATTTGGTACCATTTTAGATTAATGATTATGCTATCTATCTGCAAAGTAGCATTGGTATAGCTAGCTCAGAGAAGTGGGGATACAGTTTTTTGAAGTGTGAGGACCAGGGGCGGTGCCTCCGGAAGCGGCGCCGCCTTTACAAACTCAATGGGGAAAATCCCAAGCTGTGATCTTTTTACAATAACTTACCATACTCTGTGGCCTGATATGTTTATTATTATTATTAGTTATGGATAAATTGAACTTTTTTAGGGGGTATAAAGCAAATATAAATTTATAAAGGTAAAATCATGATGGAATGCCAAAATGAGTGTTTAACACTGCAACACATTAGGCCCCTTGCAATTAAATGTGAGTTTACTGTTGCGTTTTTGAAAAGCAGGACGAGGTGACTATTTAATATTAATATTGTAATATTTTGGGGTAAAGTCACCTGATTTAATATTGTCGGCGTTGTCAACTATTATCCAAGGTACGAATACAATTCAAATGCTGTTAATTATGTCCTACCACCACCTACTGCCTTGGCTTTGCATTTTGTTTCTTTTATAAAGGAGTCTTGCATCCCTATTTTGAATATTAATGAGATATTCGATCGATGTTTGTAATTTTTTTTTCGTAACGCTAGCTCGGAGAATTTTAAAGATGGCGATAGTAAACAAACCTGAAATATTTCCCAGAATGCACTAGGAAACTCCAAAGAAGTTAGGCGGTTTTGATGTGACGTCATGTGCTGAAGCGATTGCGCAGTAATCAATTGCCGTGCCTACGAATATGCTTCAAATGCACACATTTTAATACAGAGTGACAGTTGACAGTTTCGTGCAGAGTTTTTTACTTCCCAGAAATGTTTTCCCAACCCGGAAGTATTGCAATGCGGCTCATCAGCTAATTTTATCGTCAGAAAAGTGTTAAAAGCTTATGAAAAAGCTGTAAACAATGAAATAATTAAATATTTTTAAAATATTACATATATCACGCGGGTGACTTTTGGACGCGCGCGGGCAACAGTAAACTCACATTTAATGGACCCACGTCACATGAGGTTGAGCTCGCGTAAAGTACGCCTGCTCAACCTCACCCCAAAACGGTCCCCTGGATCTCTGTTGTGCGCACTACGTCATCTCGACCTCAAGGCTCTGATTGGTTGGTGTTCAAACGTGAGAACTGAAAAAACTCATGAGCTTTTCCACGCACCATCACGCGCCACTGCGTCGGTGGTTATGGCGCAGCGTGAGCACTGCGTTGGTGGATACGGCGCAGCGTGACGATCGTTAAAAAGGCGTCAGTTTAAATTTGACCAATCAGGTGCTTTGGTGTTGTTGGTTGGCAGTATTTTGTGAGTTAAACATGCGTGCGCAGCCTGATCGAAGTGCGCCCACGTATGTCGAACTGTGGCCAGGAGATTATGTGCCGTAGGTCCATTGCAAGGGGCCTTAAAGGGGCATTGAGAGATCAATGGGAGTGCGCCCTCAATTATCCTGGAAAGCAATACTTAGGCATATATACTAACTACCATCTGAAACAGTTTACTAACATTCGCCGTTTATCATATAAAATTTCATGATTGTGCTGAATTAGGAAGTTATGCTATCGTTTTACATGCGGCCTTTCGTGGCAAATCTCAACCCGGAAGTGCCGTTGTTTGCTTATTTGGCATGAAGGCGATGGCGGAATTGTATGATATTTTGGATTTGGGCTATGTTGATGATTATCTTTACGTTATTTGCTCATTTAGTATCCATACATCTCTTAATGCCCCTTTAAGTCAGACGTGCACTAATTCCACAAACAATTCTAAAATGTTACACAACTTGCTCCCGGAATGACATATCTTTCTAAAAATGATGTGGAAATGTGTACCATCATGACCATACCTTAGTCCTTGTTGTAAGGGTAGCCATTCTTCTTTGTTTTGTTTTTGGTTCATCATTATGTACATCTGGAGCTAAAATTGCAACTGTCGATGATGTTGACAAAGATGGTACAGACGTGCTACTACTATTCGTGGACACAGATGTTGTTGGCGATGCACAGGTAGTTGCACATGTAGCTGCAGAAATGGTTTCCAGAATCACATTCACTGGAATAGAGTTAAAAGGGTTGACAGCAGCGATTTTGATGCAAGGAAATTCCCCTTCCATTGGGGATGGAGGGCAACTTCTGAAACCGTTCCTGTATCGTATGACGGCTGACGGGTCAAATTGATTTAGCTTAAAGTGACCACTACACACACACACTTTGGAATAGTTCGCAGGGTTGAAGTCGCTTCTTGTTTTTCGAATGAAACGCACCCATCCTCGGACTGTCGCTCTGTCTGTCGGTATCGTGTAAATACTAAATCCATCGCGACTTGTGTTGCAGCATCCACCGACGACGCAACGATTTCCGCCTAATCGCCTAGACTGGTTTTTCTGTAGAAGGTGCGGGATTGGCTTTTTAGCGCTTTAGCGCGGGGAGTTAGCATCTGTGTTAATTAGCGAAATTAGCATCGGTGGTGCTAAAACGCTATTATCGCTAATTTTGCAAGTAAGTGCTAAAAACGCTATTATACGATATCAAATAAATTTTCAAAAAAATTGAGGTATGCCATCGCGCAATTAGCGCTAATAGCGCTAATAGCGCTAATTGCATCATGAGCGCTAACAGCGCTAATAGCGCTAATAGCATCGGTGGTGCTAAAAACGCTATTATCGCTAATTTTGCAAGTAAGTGCTAAAAACGCTATTATGCATTATTTTTTCACTAAAGCAAATCATAATTATACAGGGTGTCTCTAAAAAGGTTGTGTTAACGGAGCATGTTTATATAGAGCCCCGCAGGGTTCCGGAGGACACACGAATCACACCAAAGAGCCAATCAAGTACAATTAGCGTTATTAGCGCAAGACCGCTAATCAAGTGCAATTAGCGCTATTAGCGCTATTAGCGCTAATTGCGCGACTTCTAGACTTGGTTCATCTTCAGAAATTGCACTTTAGCGATTCCAACGCTAATCAAGTGCAATTAGCGCTATTAGCGCTATTAGCGCTAATTGCGCGACTCCTAGACTTGGTTCATCTTCAGAAATTGCACTTTAGCGCGTACAACGCTAGGAACACGGGATATCGCGCTAATTGCGCTAATAGCGGCAGAGTGCTAACCAAGTGCAATTAGCGTTATTAGCGCAAGACCGCTAATCAAGTGCAATTAGCGCTATTAGCGCTATTAGCGCTAATTGCGCGACTCCTAGACTTGGTTCATCCTCAGAAATTGCACTTTAGCGATTACAACGCTAATCAAGTGCAATTAGCGCTATTAGCGCTATTAGCGCTAATTGCGCGACTCCTAGACTTGGTTCATCTTCAGAAATTGCACTTTAACGCGTACAACGCTAGGAACACGGGATATCGCGCTAATTGCGCTAATTGCGGCAGAGTGCTAACCAAGTGCAATTAGCGTTATTAGCGCAAGACCGCTAATCAAGTGCAATTAGCGCTATTAGCGCTATTAGCGCTAATTGCGCGACTCCTAGACTTGGTTCATCCTCAGAAATTGCACTTTAGCGATTACAACGCTAATCAAGTGCAATTAGCGCTATAAGCGCTAATTGCGCGACTCCTAGACTTGGTTCATCTTCAGAAATTGCACTTTAGCGCGTAACGCTAGGAACACGGGATATCGCGCTAATTGTGCTGTGTTTTTAGCGCATTAGCGCACATTTGTACTAGCACTGCAATTATCGCTAATTTACATTGATCTTACACGCTAACTTGGTGCAATTAGCGACATTTGCAAAATTGCGCTAATGCGCTAATAAGCCAATATCGCACCTTCCTCGTTTTTCTTTGGTTCTGACATTTGATTTAATCGAGGTTTAGCATGGATGGAAGGAATTCAGGTCGTTTCATCCCACCGCGTTTCATCCCAGAACGGTTTCGACCCTTTACCATTTCATCCCATGGTCGTTTCGACCCAAAACCACTTCATCCCATGGTCGTTTCATCCCCGTGTAATATTCATACCAGTACAAACCATTGATAGTCCATTGATTCGCTCGATATATAGCACACATCACAGCGGGTAACGCGGGGATCGATTACAGAGCAATTATACACCCTGAACTATATGCACGTCTCCGTATCTACTACTTTACTAAAATATGGGGCCGCGCCGGTGAATCGCTCACGGAACGGCTCAGCGAGCATAGCGGCAATCGATTACAGGGCAATTACACCGTGAACTTATGCACGCCGCCGCCTCTCCGTATCTACTTCTTTACTACGATCACGGGGCCCGGGGAATCGCTCACGGACGGCTAAGCAAGCGTAGCGGGGGTCAATTACAGGGCAATACACCGTGAACTTACGCACGCCGTCTTTACTACTTTACGCGGAATCGCTCACGTAACGGCTCAGCGGACATAGCGGGGATCGACTAGGGCAATACACCCTGAACGGGAAGTGTCAACCCTTTTATTTTGATGATCAACTTTTGTTTCTAAGTTCGAGAATATTAGATATAAGTACATACAAGTATACATTTATAGAAAGGAAATTTGATAAGGAATCCAATGGTGATATCAATGTGATACCAAATAAACTGCATTTTGAGAAACTAACCAAAAAGCTATTTTGTGATCCTCATTTTTTAGACAACATAAATAAAAAACAAAATTTGGCCACGGTACTTTTTTCTAATACAGATTTTTGTAAACAAGAAAATGTTGTCAAGGATCGCATTTTTTCTTTTTACACAAGGCTTAGTTTTGGAAATAATGCTTAAACACCGGAAAAGTGTAAATTTAAGGGTGTTTTTTTGCATACATTTAGCTAGAAATGGATGCATATCTCGAGTTTAAAATCCATAATTGAAAAAATGAGAAATGGTATTCATTCATCCCATAGTCGTTTCGACCCAAAACCACTTCATCCCATAGTCGTTTCATCCCCGTGCAATATTCATACCAGTACAAACCATTGATTGTCCATTGATTCGCTCGATATAGCACACATCACAGCGGGTAACGCGGGGATCGATTACTGAGCAATACACCCTGAATTATATGCACGTCTCTCCGTATCTACTACTTTACTAAAATATGGGGCCGCGCCGGTGAATCGCTCACGGAACGGCCTCAGCGAGCATAGCGGCAATCGATTACAGGGCAATTACACCGTGAACTTATGCACGCCGCCGCCTCTCCGTATCTACTTCTTTACTACGATCACGGGGCCCGGGGAATCGCTCACGGACGGCTAAGCAAGCGTAGCGGGATCGATTACAGGGCAATACACCGTGAACTTACGCACGCCGTCTTTACTACTTTACGCGGAATCGCTCACGTAACGGCTCAGCGGACATAGCGGGGATCGACTAGGGCAATACACCCTGAACGAGAAGTGTCAACCCTTTTATTTTGATGATCAACTTTTGTTTCTAAGTTCGAGAATATTAGATATAAGTACATACAAGTATACATTTATAGAAAGGAAATTTGATAAGGAATCCAATGGTGATATCAATGTGATACCAAATAAACTGCATTTTGAGAAACTAACCAAAAAGCTATTTTGTGATCCTCATTTTTTAGACAACATAAATAAAAAACAAAATTTGGCCACGGTACTTTTTTCTAATACAGATTTTTGTAAACAAGAAAATGTTGTCAAGGATCGCATTTTTTCTTTTTACACAAGGCTTAGTTTTGGAAATAATGCTTAAACACCGGAAAAGTGTAAATTTAAGGGTGTTTTTTTGCATACATTTAGCTAGAAATGGATGCATATCTCGAGTTTAAAATCCATAATTGAAAAAATGAGAAATGGTATTCATTCATCCCATAGTCGTTTCGACCCAAAACCACTTCATCCCATAGTCGTTTCATCCCCGTGCAATATTCATACCAGTACAAACCATTGATTGTCCATTGATTCGCTCGATATAGCACACATCACAGCGGGTAACGCGGGGATCGATTACAGAGCAATACACCCTGAATTATATGCACGTCTCTCCGTATCTACTACTTTACTAAAATATGGGGCCGCGCCGGTGAATCGCTCACGGAACGGCCTCAGCGAGCATAGCGGCAATCGATTACAGGGCAATTACACCGTGAACTTATGCACGCCGCCGCCTCTCCGTATCTACTTCTTTACTACGATCACGGGGCCCGGGGAATCGCTCACGGACGGCTAAGCAAGCGTAGCGGGATCGATTACAGGGCAATACACCGTGAACTTACGCACGCCGTCTTTACTACTTTACGCGGAATCGCTCACGTAACGGCTCAGCGGACATAGCGGGGATCGACTAGGGCAATACACCCTGAACGAGAAGTGTCAACCCTTTTATTTTGATGATCAACTTTTGTTTCTAAGTTCGAGAATATTAGATATAAGTACATACAAGTATACATTTATAGAAAGGAAATTTGATAAGGAATCCAATGGTGATATCAATGTGATACCAAATAAACTGCATTTTGAGAAATTAACCCAAAAGCTATTTTGTAATCCACATTTTTTAGACAACATAAATAAAAAACAAAATTTGGCCACGGTACTTTTTTGGAAATGGATGCATATCTCGAGTTTAAAATCCATAATTGAAAAAATGAGAAATGGTAGTAAAAGTCCGTAAAAACATACCTGATAGTTTGATATATTTTTAGTTATGTTGTCTGAAAATTCGTAAAACTTCCTTCAAATTTGAACTTCTAGAAAACATCGATTTAGTAAAAATATTGACATTTTCTACCATTTAAAAATGTTCACGGAATACACGGGCGTGTGACCTAAAAGGCGAGTATAAGCCTTAATACTATTATGAACAATCGAATAGACTATCAGATTCAATGTGAAGAAATTGGAAGAAAACTGAAATTTAAATGATCGTAAGATTGGCCTTTGTTTACATAGACATTGTTTTGCGCTCTCTTGTTTTTCGGTCTACGTCGCGAATATTCTACGTCGCGGCTATCACAACAACAACAAAAATGGAACCCGGGCAATTTTCTTGAGATTACAAAAGTTGTAAAAGGACAGATTTTCAGAAAATATATTTTTGGTTACCTTGTCCGATCCGAATTGAAGACTGGTCAAAATTCTCGTTTTTTATGATTTTCTCCAAAACGGTCCTTTTTTAGAGCAATTTCATGTTTATGGTTAGATTTATTGAACCCTTTCCTTCAAGAAAATGTGTACTTTTATAATATATGAATAATGACGTAGTTACGGCAGTTTTACGGAAGCTATTTCTGACACTTGACAGCCCCCTTAAGCGGCGCGTTTAGTATTACGCACGGGAAGATCCACCGCGCGACGCAATGTTCGAACAGCAGACAGTTAGTTGAGCTGTCGCAGCATTTGAAAAGTGCAGAACTCCGCTTAATAAATTGCCGCCAAATAACCATGCGCCTTTATCCTGACTCAATACCAAAATAATAATTTTAAATAACCCAAAAGAACGGGAACTCGCTTCCGATTAGTAACTTATGATGGTAATTATAAAGGAAATTTCATTATAAATGCATTATAAAATAACAGTTCATCATTGACAATCCGTCCCGCAATCCGTCCGACAACCCATGAAAGTAATCCTTGCATGGACAATCCTTTTCCTATCTATAGTAGACCCGATAATCGAAACACTTCGCCACGCAACTTTCGCTGAATACTTAATCCCCCTTCATTAGGGACGCTAAGTTGGTCGTTGCGATAACTGACAGATGGATGTGTGAATGCCTCCTTTCACGCTACAGGGGCTAATCTTTATAATTCGCTATAAGTTTTGGACAATATTGATTACATGAATGGAAGCGAGTGGGGGACGCTCAATAAATGAATTACATAAATAATCACACAAAACAAAAAGAATTCCAAACTATTTTGCAACACTAATTCTGTTCTAGGTAGCCAAACTAGGCCATATTTAAAATTATAAACAAATGTGTCCTTTTGTCTTAATATTATGTACTACTTTACTTATTTATTTAAACTAATATCATGTGAAATAAATACGCTTCGTAACATAATTTTTAAGTCTTATCCTTGCGTTTGAGACCAACAATTAATTTTTTTAACAAGTGTTACATGTCGATATTCATTCCATTTATATGCACATATCATGATGGCGATAATTTTATATGTGGCTATCAATCATTGCTTTTAACTCACATTTTTTTAACATGTTGTGAGATAGGCTTTATGCTTAACTGAGTTGTTTACACCAGAGTCCATGGTCTCAGGTTTAACGAATTCCGGTTATGGGGACGGAAATTCATGGGGACATTGTATGAATATAATTCTTGTGTTGTGATTAAGTGGCCCAAATGGCCCCAGGTTTGGTCTGAGACGATCAGGGTTTGGTGGCACGTTCCGGTGGCACGATACCATCGGCGTACCAAAGACACGTACCATGATGACATTGCCGTCCGGCTAATTCGCCCCCAATCCGGCAGCAGCAGCACCCCACGCAAATTGCCTCTCCCGATCCCGCCTAACTAACTCCGAGTCCCCGACGCCCAGCTATCCCCGGGATTAGCTGGCCTTGATCCCCGGGTACATCCCCCGGCATGATACTGTAACACGCTAAAAATGTACACGGCATGAATATTGGGGAATTTGCAAACTTACTTATAACACCTTTTAGTTTCAACATCAATTTCACTCATTTGAATGAGCGATGTTTAACATGTTTAACCTGAATTAGCATACCACACATACCGCCCGACATACCGTAAAATAAACGATATCTTTACAGGCCTATTAAATAAAATAAAATGTATCAAAACGAATCAACAAAAAAGAAAAGAATAAAGAACAAACAGAAGCAATAAGGGTTCGCAAGATGGAATTTAATTTTCCAAATTCATCTATTAATTAAAAATCAACTAAACTAAGAATATAGGCCAATATAGGCTACTTTAAAAAAAAATGAAGGCCGTCTTCATCTAAACAATTAGTTTATTTAACTTGCGCTCGATTGGGGTGCCTTCGTCTCAGTCTTAAGTTGACAACACGAGCTAAGTACAATTTAAACTGAGATTAGAATACCTAAAAATTAAAATCAGTTGCGTCCTTTTTTAATTGTAACATGTCATATTATGGAAATTCCATATTATCATGTACGCTACCAGTGGTGTAATTGGAAAGTATAAAAGATTGAAATCTGGGACTAAAATACTAATAAATTCCAGATTTTACGGAATAGGCCTATGCGGTATTTTAGTCTCAGCTTTTAAATGTATTTATCTCTCATTACTTGTTAAGATCTTTTTTGTTTATTCAGTTAGTATTTATACGTGACTGGATAACGAGATGAAGAAACGCCCAACGACGAAAGCTGGGGTTTCACGGGGAAAGTTACCATACAATTTGGACGTGGTCGCGTTTGATCTCAATCACTTCATTAAGGGGGCTGTCAAGTGTCAGAAATAGCTTCCGTAAAACTGCCGTAACTACGTAATTATTCATATATTCCATATACAAGTATACATTTTTTTGAAGGAAAGGGTTCAATAAATCTAACCATGAACATAAAATTGCTCTAAAAAGAACCATTTTGGAGAAAATCATAAAAAACGAGAATTTTGACCAGTCTTCAATTCGGACAAGGTAACCAAAAAAATATTTTCTGAAAATCTGTCCTTTTACGATTTTTGTAATCTTAAGAAAATTACCCGGGTTCCATTTTTTTTGTTTTTTGATATCTGAGATATTTTTTTATTTATTGACCAAATAAGGCAACAAAATGGGATTTTTAAATACAACAAACGTGAATTTCCACAAAATGATCCGAAAAATCGGGAAATAGGCCTAAAACAAAAAACAAACAAAATGGAACCTGGGGAAGATCATGGTTGTTGCGTTACACTTACTTGCTGTCCATCAGACGCAGTTTGTATTGAGTTATCGTGTCTGTAAATCGTATTTTTACTCAAAAATGAACATAAAGAAATCAACCGATGAATGTGAAAAGTGACAATACCGCCGTTTGATCATGGTTTACGGGGAAATACACGTATTTCAAATCCTGTTCTTTAGATATTGTGGGAAACATATAAATCCCCAACTTCGTGCAAAGTTTCATTACAAACCGTTCTTTTCTTGTTATCAAAATAACCTCAAATGTGTGTTAAAAAACACCTTTTTCATGATGTCGAGTTTGAAAAAGAAGCCATACCATTTTATGCGCATTCGAAGTGCGTTCACAATTTCCGGGAAGCGTAACGCATTCAAGCGCGTGCGTTAATCGACAATGAGCGCAGACGCGCGCGGAATGTTTTGAGTTGGCAAAATAAATGGTGACGCGTGCGCGTTGAACCGGTTGACAAAGATTTAGACGCTCGTGTATTAATTTCTGTGCGCAACACTCTGCGGCTAATCATCAGAGTTTATCATTATATGCCAGTGTAGTCGAGTCTTTATCAATGTGATCATTTAAAAATGCACCGTGGCGGGATTAGTGAGTAGTCTGGGTGTAAAAATCAACACCTATCCTAGATAAAGGACTTAGTAAAGGAGAGAGAAAAATTGGAAATAGAGAGAAAGCAAGAAATGGGATGAAGATTTAATTTAAGACCTGTCGTTTGGTATGCTCTAGGCCTACATGTTTTCTCTTCTTCTACCTCAGATATTTAAAGAGACGGAATCGGGTAAGCTTCTGATTAACATGATTAATATGAGTCTCGTCACGAATTGCAATTTCATCATAAATAGTAAAAGGCCACAACATTCCACCTGAACTTGATCCTCGTTATGCCAGCGCCACCGAAAAAGAAACTGAAATATATATCCGATAGGTCTAATGTTTAATGAAGCAGGAAAATAAATGTAACGGTTTTTAAAATGACTATATGAATTGTCTACGGGTAAACTGTCAAGCGAACGAGTAACAGTAGCGTATCAGCAGAGTGTCCCCCCTCGACGGATTTGACCGGGTAGAACAGCTCAAACTACCGGGCTAAAAGGTTTTATTTTCTGTAAATACAGTGGGTTGGGGGAGCAAGGGCCCCAATTTGAATCGGATGGGGTGGATTTTGAGAACACCCCCACCCTCCCCGTTTTCAAATGTCGGACTCGGCGGCGGCGGCAATCCTCAGCCTGTAAAGTTAAAGCCTACCGGGAAGATACCATTTCTCCCTCTGACAAGCGATCTCATCAGATACGCCACTGGCGGGTAATGGAGCACATTTCACAGTAGTTAAATGATGAGTATTTTCCATTAGAATGGACTTGGATCCTTTTAAAATTGATTTGAATTGCTATCTACCAAAGATAATTATTAAATAGTGATTGTTCAGTGTTATAACAATAGCTCTGTTAAGCATTTCGGTTGGATCTCATATAAAAGTAGTTTGCTATCTACTGAAGATAACAATGATAACGTTGAAAACACGGTCATTATTTAACAATTAGCTCTAGTGCTAGTTGTTTCCATTACTGCATGGTTTTATTATTTATTGGCTATCCCTATGAATTGCCTTGTCACCTATACCTAGATTGAATTTTTTTTATTGAGAGGACACAAAAGTACAAGGATATCAAAGGTGCAACCACACATTTAATTAATCAGGCCTATTGTTTACATCTCATAACTTCGTGATAAACCAAACCGATGTTACCCTATTTTTTTATTGGGGTGGGTCCGAGGGGCAGAAATATAGAGCATCCTCTCCCACCATAATCCCATCCCTTCCACCTTTGCTTTCAGTCTAGAACATTCGGACGTTTCATTGATTCAAAATATGAATGATGGGCATTTAGCGATCGAAATGGGAAGATCTCTGTTCTTTGTTCAGTCCGAATTTCATTTGGAATGTTCCAGAATTTTATATTATTCAATTTAACTCTGACATTTTAGGAGGATTTTATAGAAACATGACTTGTTTGGCCGTATAGGCCTACTTCTGGTTATCTTGGAACTTATTTTGTCTTATATGGCATGTCACCAACCAAACCGTAGGCCTAAAACAGCGGGGCCTTAGACCCGAACGCAACTGAATAAATGAGCTTATAATGGATAGTATATTAAAATACATGCCAGGAGAGGCTGTCCATCCCTGCTCTCCATGGCCCTATACACACCCAACTCCACATGTCGTGTGTTTGATTGCCGCGCGTGCAAATACATGTACTATACAAAGTTAGACTATTATGAGATAACCATGTGAACCATTTGATAGCATCGGCTCATCGACCCGAGGATGCTTCTCCGATCATGCCCATGTAGGCCTAGGTAAAACGGCACTTATAATTGATATTATGTTTGATATAACTGAATGACAAATTAGTACACCGAGTTGAACTAACTGAGAACTAGCTAACTTAACAACGATACGAAGTAATAGGCCTACCATATTCAGTAATGACAATAAATAGATAAACAGGTAGGCCTATTGGATGGACGGGCTGGTGGAACGGACTTGTACAACATCGAAAGGCCAAACAAAAACAAAACATTAACGTCTTCGGATAAAACCCGGTGTAAGTCTTTTTGATCTCCTTACAATGTTTCACTCCGATCATGGATTCAAAATCTTTCTCTGTCCTTTATTTTTTATCTTTTTTCCTTCTCTCTTTCCAAACTCCTTGACACTAACGCTTGTGCTATATAAAGCCTTGTTTTACTAATAGGCCTACTTGCTTTCAGGCTCAGCAGCCACACCCCGGTAAAAATGACGGTTTGATTGTCGGGCCTCCGATGCGTAAACAATGCGTATGAACAAGCCCTCAAACGCGGCAAAAACATAGCGGGTAACGCAGCACGCACTGACGGCTTTCGAAATAACAGCGTCGCGTATTTTAAGCGAACTGGCGCGTGCCAATTTGCGTGAAAAACAAAACACGGGATACGCGGCGCATGGGAGTTTCGCTGATCCCCCGCGGGCAGACTTTTCCATTCTACTTTGTCAATGATCACAATGAGGGATTTAAATCCTTCTAAATAGGCTTTTGGAATTTCAAAATTGAAAATTTCTTTGCATGTACTGATAGATAACACTCTGAAGTTTTGAAAAATGAAGAAAAGTGAAATTCCTGGAAAATACGAAATGACACTTGACAGCCCCCTTAAATCCCACCGACTGTTTTTGACGCGCAGCTTAAAGTTAATCTGTTCGGTATTAGAAACCGACAAATTCGATTTTTTTATAAAGAGATAATCTTTTACTATCTGATTCAATACTTATTATTATCACCTTATTGTCTCTAATATTGAATTGGCATACCACACATTCCGTAAAATAAACGATATTTCAATCTAATAACTCAAATTATACTTTTTAAAACGGAATATTCTTTAAAACAATGACTAAAATGAAGCCGTCTTCATATAATCAAGTTGATTTAAAAAAATTAAAAACAGTTGATAGCTAAAGTACATAAACTGAGATTAAAATACCTAAAAATTCAAATCTGTTGGAAAGTATAGATTGTCAAATCAGTTGGAAAGTATAGATTGAGATGGTTATTTTATAGAATATGCGTGTAGGTTTAGAAGCCGTTACAACTAATTTTGAAACAATATTCAATGTGTAGCAAATATTGTAAAATAGTTACCACAGCAAAGGCATAGGCCTACGTGGAGGTGAAGTTGGCTACATATTAAATATATTTTGGACTACGTAATTAAAAAGGTAAACCTGGTTTAGAACTTAAAAACCTAACGGTCCCGGGTGTCGGCGTGCAATTAACATGTTACGTCTTATTCTATTTTCTATTTTCTATAACGACAAACAATGGTCATCGAGCACCACCTAATTATCTTGCTCACTTAGTGATATCCCCTGTGATCCTCCTCTCGTGTTCTTCTAATGGGCACATTTCGTTGATAACTTTCTATATATATTCTTATGTTTAGTGCAATACCAAATTGTAAAATTTATTTACGGCAGCCCATCCATTTGGCAGCGCATGACACCATTAACATTCCCGGCGCGCCGACGGCTGTGCACGGGTCGCTATCCGCAGGCTCACACCGCCATGGACAACCGAACAAACGCCCCGTGCAAGTGCCGCCTTGCTATTCACCCCGAGATGAGCCCAAGAAACCACTCCCCCAATAGCTGCGCATTTGAGTTCCTCTCCCCGGAACCAACAAGTCAATATAACTATCCTCATTTTAATTTCTCTAATTTGAATGTGCTACTGCTATTAATGTCAACCCGTATCTATAAAATTATCCTATAGACCTATAGCCACATTTTAAATTCAAGTGATGGAGGTTTTATGAATTTCAGCGAAATTAAATTCTTATTTATAGGGCTCCCCCTTGCCTCGTTTGTAAGAAGGAATAGCAAAATAATATTCCATAATTTTGTTCCAAATTACCTTACACGAAGGGTTTCATTTATTAGCTTGGCATTTGTAAATCATTTTTTGTTACTTGGTGTTTCAGCCCAATGTATGTTTGAAGTTGTTAACATTTGAAATGTAATATAGGCCTTGAATATAATATTCTTGTATTTATATGCATCGCGAAGTCGCATCCATTTGGCATGATTTACCGACGAAAGGCATGATTTACCGACAATTTTTTTTACAGACTCCCAATTTTTTTTCGTAAAACATCCCAAATTTTTTCTCCGTCAGCAGCTGAAATCTTGATAAGTGGGGGGGGGGGGGGGGGGGGGGGGGGGGTAGCGATAGGTTTGTTCACAAAACCGGCAAAAGAAACCCGTAAATGTAATAGGCCTTGAATATAATATTCTTGTATTTATATGCATCGCGAAGTCGCATCCATTTGGCAGCGCATGACACCATTAACATTCCCGGCGCGCCGACGGCTGTGCACGGGTCGCTATCCTCAGGCTCACACCGCCATGGACAACCGAACAAACGCCCGGTGCAAGTGCCGCCTTGCTATTCACCCCGAGATGAGCCCAAGAAACCACTCCCCCAATAGCTGCGCATTTGAGTTCCTCTCCCCGGAACCAACAAGTCAATATAACTATCCTCATTTTAATTTCTCTAATTTGAATGTGCTACTGCTATTAATGTCAACCTGTATCTATAAAATGATCCTATAGACCTATAGCCACATTTTAAATTCAAGTGATGGAGGTTTTATGAATTTCAGCGAAATTAAATTCTTATTTATAGGGCTCCCCCTTGCCTCGTTTGTAAGAAGGAATAGCAAAATAATATTCAATAATTTTGTTCCAAATTACCTTACACGAAGGGTTTCATTTATTAGCTAGGCATTTGTAAATCATTTTTTGTTACTTGGTGTTTCAGCCCAATGTATGTTTGAAGTTGTTAACATTTGAAATGTAATAGGCCTTGAATATAATATTCTTGTATTTATATGCATCCATTTGGCAGCGCATGACACCATTAACATTCCCGGCGCGCCGACGGCTGTGCACGGGTCGCTATCCCCAGGCTCACACCGCCATGGACAACCGAACAAACGCCCCGTGCAAGTGCCGCCTTGCTATTCACCCCGAGATGAGCCCAAGAAACCACTCCCCAATAGCTGCGCATTTGAGTTCCTCTCCCCGGAACCAACAAATCAATATTTCAATTGGGATAAAACCGTAACGGGATGAAACCGTAACGGGGATGAAACGACCTCGGGATGAACCGGTATTGAGATGAAACGGTAGCCGAAATTATTGGGATGAAACCGTTTTGGGATGAAACGACGTGTTTCCGGTAAGTAACACAAGCCTAGCTCGCTCCGCTCCAAACACTTGGTTGAAAAACTAAGTGGCGCAAAATGTCAAAGGTCATCTGTTAAAGTCAGCTCGTCACCACTAGATTACAGGGTGTATCAAACAATGTGCCATCCAAGGAAAATCATTTGTAGGCATAGTATGGGCGGCCCCAAGGGTAAAGACGGTACAAAACGTGTTAGGTAGTGTCAAATTGTAAAAGGTAGTGCAAAAATATAAAAACGTAGTGTAAAAGTGTAAGATGACGACGGGTATTCATAATATTGACATATAGGTTAAGAGTTTAACAGGTAATAAAGAACAACAAATCATACTTAGTGTTATTTGTCATCAGTTGGTATTATTCATCAATGCATGTTTCACTATCTGTACCCCCCCCCCCCCCCTACATTAATGGTACAAAAAACCAAAACCAAAAGTAGGGTAGGTGTGGGTAATACGGGACCTTTAAGACATTTGCATACCGTCATGCTGGCTGTCCCATATTACCTTCTCCCATTGTGAACCCAGGCTCCCATTCAATGCATTATAACACCAATGTACACTGTACTAGCGAAGCACACACACAATACATGTTGGACCAACACCCGAAACATGTTTAATAATGCAAAAATTCAGGTCACACCCCCTTTCCTTTCTTTACCATCATATTCTATGAAAACGCTATTTTTATATTAGACCAAAAATATGGGTGCATTTTTCCGTACCTTGACAGGTTATGGTGATTTTCTGGCTGGTAATTCTTCCGGTAGCTCTAATAGTCATGAAATTCACTAAGGGTTTGATCTATCTATAGAGGGCGCTATTAAAAGTGCTAGTAATGCCAGACGGCTGTAGATGAGATTTCAGTGATGCGGTCCCGTATTAGCCACACCTACCCTATCTGCATTTCGGTCATTTTGAGAAAAAGTGAATTAAAGATTTGTACCCCTCAATTCAAACCTTTTTGATGAGGTGAATTTACTATTTTCTCGTTCCTGATCTTGTGTGGATCATCATTTGATACCAAAATCTCATTTTGGCCAAAAATGCAGATAGCCCTTTGTTGCACTAAACCCTCGATAAAGTGTACAAAACATTTACTGTAGATAATTCAAAAAGTAGTGTACATGTAGGAAATGGAAAAAACAAGTACCGGTACACATTATATGTTTTGATTTCAAATTGATTCCGAGTTGACCTCTTCTGAGACGAGGTAGGTGACTTTTAATATTAATTATTTTATTTTATTTATTTTGAAACAATCCAGGCAACAAACATATGAAGAGCTGTTTTGCATCCACTTTTGCATGTTACTCATTTTGCATTATTGAATGGATGGCTATTCATTATGTGGAATATGGCTTGTATTGTTGGTGCCTCAATTGGTGTGCATGGATGCACTAATTCGTGTCATAGAAACAGTAATGAACACAGCCATACAATAATTTGATTAGGCCAACAACAAAAAAAGTTGTTTGATTGTCCTCGTCCGCCCGACCCTCTTAATCATTCCTACCCAAAAACCTTTTTTTCTTCTTTTTTTTTTTAAATTAAAATGTTCCAATTTTTTGTTTGAAAATTTCATTTTTTTACAAATATTAGTCAAAAATCAAAATTTTCATTTTTTATTTAAGTGTTGAGAAAATAAAAATACTCATCAAAATGTTAAAGATTTTGTTCCCCGTTTTGGTTACCACTACAAGTACATCTGATTTTACTTTTGGTACCTGAAAAAAGGGCAAGTGAGAAAAAAAACAAAAAACCTTTTTTTTGCCTATTTCCATGGACTTGTCAATGCAAATTCACTTATGCAAAATGAGTAACATGTGGGGGTGGTCTGTAGGCCATTTTGCAAAAAAAACCACTTCATATATTGGCCCAACATTGGCAATATTGGCATTATCTTGTTGACCAATATTGGGTTCCCATTGGCAATATTGGCACTCTCTTGGTCACCAATATTGGATCAATATTGGTTTTACATTGGCGCTCTTCAATTGGCATCATGTTGGCAACCAATATTGGTCCAATAATGGGCACAATCTACCAGGGGCAGAAAATGACACCATTGATTTGATATACAAATTCTGACGTGGTCTAAAAATTGCGGGCGCTGTTAAAAGTTATCGCTTCCCAGCCTTTTGGCTAGGATCTTGTGCCTTGTCCTGTCCCTTGAAGATTTTGTCCCTTGACCTGGGCTTGCCCTTTGCCAAAGTTGGTCCTGGCCATGGGTTGGCCGGGATCCGCTCACCCCTCTTTGGGTAAATAAACAAAAATAAAAATAGAATTCTCTTACCAAACATTTCTCCAGGATCGCTCAATTTTGGTGAGTGCCAATAGTGGGCAAAGCTTCTTGGGCCAATAATATTGTAAGCCAATATGGGCCAATGAAACATCCATATTGGGCCACTGTTGTCTGGGAAGTTGTCACAATCAATATCATAAATAATTAAAAATGGTAATTTATAAAGAGCCGTTAACCGCTGTAAGCAATACTATTGGCGCTTCTCTACATAACAACCAAAATAACATAAAAATGCATAAGAAATATCACCAAGAGTCACATCAAGTAAATTCGTCCGAATACAAATGTATTTCTTAAAATATGTAGAGTTTGACAGCATACAGGCAAGCTATTCCAAAGCATGAACTGGTGTTGTGTGTAGAGATGGACGTATACCAATTTATACTTCACCCAGTGGGGAAATCCCCCACCGCGACAGAAAAAAACCCATCATTGTGCCCCGCCCCATTATCCGGCTGTAGTGTGTTAGTATAGGCAATAGGCATGACGACTTACATGGACCATTTTTCAAGCACGTTTCATGTAAAACATGCCCTAACAACACCCCCACCCCCCTCAAAATTTCTGAGCTGACTGCAAAGAAGAATTGGGGCACCCTTTTACAAAAATAGTAACTTTGTTGTTTTTCTTGTAGAACGTAACGTGTTCTACACGGATATACAGTTTTCTATACTTCAAATTAATGCCTTTATACTCCGGTTTAACCCTTGCAAGGCATGAAAAATGCCATAAACGCGTTTCCAAGGCTCAAGTCATATATTTGGCAGTTTATTTTCTTTTACTATAAAACAATTTTATCAAACATTTGTTGTGTTTTAAAATGCATGAACAATCAACATTTTGTATCTGATTATTTGTTATAATCGTTGGAGCATCTTTGCACAATTCTAAAATCTAAAACCACTGTGAGCTACGTTATCAAACTTTAAGAGGGGTGTGGACTCTCAGGTACAGTGCCGTAACTTCTTCAATATTCATTTAATCTTATAAACGTATACAGTTTTTTGCAGAAAAGGGTTCAATGAATCCAACCATGATAATGAAATTGACCATTTTGGAAAAATTATAAAAAACACGTTTTTTGACCTATTTTAGGTTTGGAAAAGATAACTCAAAATATATTTTGTTAAATTTTGTCATACTAACATTCCCCAGGAGCGTTTTTTTTTTTTTGAATATTTTTTTTAATTTTTTGAGTTACAGCCCAAAAAGTGCCAAAATCATGAAAAGAGGCTCCTGGGGAATGTTATCAGGATTATCATAAAACTAGTATGACAAAATTTAACAAAATATATTTTGAGAAATCTTTTCCAAACCTAAAATGGGTCAAAAAACGTGTTTTTTATAATTTTTCCAAAATGGTCAATTTCATTATCATGGTTGGATTCATTGAACCCTTTTCTGCAAAAAACTGTATACGTTTATAAAGATTAAATTAATATTGAAGAAGTTACAGCAGTTTTACGGAGGCTGTACCTGAGAGTCCACACCCTCCTTAAAGGCATATTATGTGATCTTTTCCAGAGAGCGCCCTCTATTCATGATTTTTTTTAGAAAGTAGATTTTCTTGCAGATTTATATTTCCGATCATAAATCATACATACATTCCAAGTTATAGAGCGATACGATTCCTAATTACCTCAAAATCATGGTTTTAGAGTAAACTTAAGAGTGAAAAATATAAACTGTCGGAATCCCGACAGTTTATTTTCACTCTAAAACCATGATTTTGAAGTAATTAAGAATCGTATCGCCCTGTAACTTGGAATGTATGCATGATTTATGATCAGAAATGTAAATCTGGAAGAAAATCTGCTTTCTATTTTTTTTTTATGTTGAGGGCGTTCCCTGGAAAGATCACATAATATACCTTTAATATGCACCATTTGAAGACATGGCACTGACATCATTGTCTGCGCTTTCTGATAGCAAACACACTGGGGTTAATAACAGTCAGCAATTCAATTATGTGCTATTAGGCCTCTGTATGAGCCAGAGAAAATGCTTAACGGTATATATTAAGCAGATATTCTGGCAGATTTACATTTCTCATCATAAATATATTCCAAGTTACAAGCGATACGATTCCTAATTACCTCAAAATCATGGTTTTAGAGTAAAATAATAAACTGTCAGTTAACCTGACAGTTTATTTTCACTCTAAAACCATGATTTTGAAGTAATTAAGAATCATATCGCCCTGTAACTTGGAATGTATGTATGATTTATCTGCTTCCAATTTTTTGAGGATTAAGGGCGTCCCCATGAAAAGATCACATGATATACCTTTAACATAAAATGTGTAGCGACCACATTAAGACTGTGAGCTATGTTATCCAGATTTCTCAGTAACCATAAGCACTACATTATACATCATACTAGGTGACTGATAAGTATGTGTTACCTCACTCCATTTATAATTGTAGTCTAACATGCATTGAGCATTAAATCATCCGAAGAAGTAAAGACTGTCCGCGTTTGATCCTCACTCCATTTATAATGGAATTTCCCGAAAAACATATGCATTGAGCTTTAAAACATCCGAAACTGTAAAGTAAAGACTGTCCTCGTCTGATCCATCATAATGATGATTTAAAGCATGCACATGACATATATCTTTAAAGAAACGTAAACATGAAATGTTTATTTCTGTTATCTCGCCCATTCTGTCATATTTATTTATATGGATAACATAGCTCACAAAATAGAAATCATGTTAATGTATAATATTCGAATAGTTTCAATACAATTTTTGGTGTGCAATAAAAGGTTATCAGTAACATCTCAAACAACATTAACAATTTGTAATTTTGTTGTGATTTTAATTTTGGATAATGTAGATAACTAATTCGAACTAGCACACAAACTGTTATATGCTTTAGTTTGAAGAAACACTAGGCGTGGTGTGGTGTTGACAACTCTACTATGACATCAGTGAAAAATACAGTGAATTATTTTTCAAACCTATTGGCACGCCTATATGGTTTATAAATTATATCATACACGTACTGAAGCATGCTGAAAAGGGTGTCATAAACACAATGATTATGAAAAACAATTCATTAATGATTAATAATAAAATTTCATAGAAAAATTCCAAATTTGAACTTACTGTTCCAGACAGTTTCGACGTCCGTTCGGATGTCTTTATCAATGGTGTATGACCGCTGATCCAGTATTGCCAGAAGATGTTGATTTTCTGGTGACGTCACGTGATGATTTTGATGACGTAATCCGGATCAATGGAAAACCACTTAATAAATTGGGACAATACAAACATTCTCGCGAGGGACGACGCCAGAAATACCAGATGGATCAGAGAATCCATTTGGATCCGTCGAAAAGCCAATAATGACATGAAACAGCACCTAATGAATGGCGACGAGGGGGCCTACCAACTTAGTCACCTGTACGACCCATTGATCCGGATTACGTCATCAAAATCATCACGTGACGTCACCAGAAAATCAACATCTTCTGGCAATACTGGATCAGCGGTCATACACCATTGATAAAGACATCCGAACGGACGTCGAAACTGTCTGGAACAGTAAGTTCAAATTTGGAATTTTTCTATGAAATTTTATTATTAATCTTCCTTGGATTCCTGATGAAATTATTCTCTAATTCATTAATGAGCCTGATACTATTTCCGTCCACAATTCTACAAAGATCATATCATGAAATTATTATCGATTTTCTTAAACTTTATTGCCAACGATACATATAATATGTTTGTGTTTTCAAACATGTATGTTTATCCATCTTTCTACATACATGTCAACCATTTCTATTTATGTTATGTGTTTTCAAACTGACATGTGCCGAAATCTGTGCACACAGAGGTGTATCAATCCGCATGTCAACATTGTTTCTTTTTCTTATGTTTTCAAACTGACATTATGTGCAAACATTTCTCTATCACATTTATGAGGTTTATCAGTCTTTCCCACATGTCGTCATTATGTTTCTTTTTCCCTATGTGTTTTCAAACTGACATTATGTGGAAACATTTCTCTATCACATTCAAGGCTCAAGATAACATTTTTTTACCGGGAGCTACTTTTTTGAAAAGTAGCGCCCGGATTATGGGATTTATTGAGAATCAGGAGCTACTATTCGTCTACCGGGAGCCAACTTGTAATTAAATCGTATTGTCAAATCGAAATTCAATGTCTTAGGCAAGCTTACCGATCATCAACGGACGCTGGTTTGGACAAAATATCAGCGCTCAGTTGTTTATTTTTCAGCATTACCGGGCGCTATAGCAGGATCGAGGGGTAATCCGCTTATCTTGAGCCTTGATCACATTCACATTTATGAGGTTTATCAATGGTTCCACATGTCAACATTATGTTTCTTTTTCTTATGTTTTCAAACTGTTAAGTGCATACAGTTCTGCCCACATATCAAATGTATAAGGTTTAAATCAATCTTTCCACATGTCAATGTTATGTTTCTTTTTCTTATGTGTTTTCAAACTGACATTATGTGCAAACATTTCTGTACACATATCACATTTATAAGGTTTATCACCAGTATGCACTCTTCTATGATATGTCATGTTACTTCGCTGTGTAAATCCTTTCCCACATTCAGGGCACTCATAGGGTTTCACAGTTAAATGTACAGCGAGGTGTGCTCTATAAGCATTAGGATTGGCCAATTCCTTTCCACATATCTCGCATTGCGTGGTTACCTTTGGTTTGTTGCTGTGATTTTTATTACGATGCGTACGAAGACTTGATAAGAAAGAATATTCTTTGTCACAATCTTCACATTTATACCTGTTGTTAGCACTTATACACTCTAGTTTATGCCGTCTTAGTGCGCCCATAGTAGAGACTGCAGTTCCACATAGCTCACATATTGCGTTCTTAAGTCGATGCTTTTCCAAATGAGAAGGGATTGCGTTTTCTTTAACATATTGATCACAAATAGGGCATTGCCTCATTGCTATAGATAATTCTGACACTTCAAAGTCACTAAGACCCTCCTCTAATATGTTAACATGACTTGTATCTTTGTCGCCATCATTCTTTTTCCTCTTTGGCCTTGAGACTTGTTGGTTATTATGTATTTGAACTATGTGCTCTTTCATATCTGTTAGTTCTTCACATAATATTTCACAAAGTTTACATCCATATTTTGATGGTAATGACTGCCACTTGATTAGTTTATTTTCCTTGGTTTTCTTCTCATAACTGAAATAAAAGAAACAGATGAAATATTGTTATAAATGTCAAATGCTATTAAAACTGGTGTAGGCCTACTATTTAAACCTGAGAATTTCGTGTTCTGTATTATATTTTATGTCTCAATTTTGATCATTCATTTACCTATTCATGCATTCACCCAGTAGCATAAACTAGGGTCTCAATTCGAGGGCATGCGGGTGGGGGCGGGAGGACAGGCATGTGATCAGTGTGGGGGGGGGGGGGGGGGTGGGGGTGTATATATCCATAGAGTTTACGGTCATTTCATATGAGGGCATCAGGTTGCAAACCTCCTTGTGACACTTTGATTTCATGATTTTAACATCACATTGATTCCTTTCACTTGTAATACGAAGGTCATTCAATAAGTTCTACTTCCTACCTCATAACTTTGCTATTATATAAGCCAGTCTTATGAAATATTCCACAATTGTAGCTTTAAATCTCAGCTACAAATAATAGTAAATTTATCCAAGTACTGGTTGTACTATAGGCAGTGAAAACCAAACGTCCATTTAGTACGACGGAGACGGATAAAAAATGTCTCCTAAGTGCTATTCATTTGGCCAATTCTAAGAGACCAAACGTACCTGTCGGTCAATTGAAACTGTTCTATTACCGATATCCCTTAAATGGCTATAAACAATAAAAATGACTCATTTCTTTGGGAAAAATGCTCTCTGATTAGCCAGAAAAAGACCAGGACAGCCATTATTTGTTACCCTACCCTAGAGAACCGCTTAAAAAGACATATTTGCATTTCATAAGAATTAAGAGATCTTAAATATACAGGAATAAATGGATACATTTCAAGTCTTTCAAAGAGATAATTTTCTATCACTGACTACCTGAGTGACTATTCTAAAGTTTGCATATAGGAGAAACTCATAAAGTGACTATCATTATAAGATTTGACATTCGAGGCATCACCGTGGCTTGACTTGTAACAACGAAAATTTGACTGAATAGCAGTATTCCAGTATGCTTTAATAAGACGTAGCACATAGCAATACATTCAATGTTAATATTATGCTATTTGCAACCCTACAATCTGATTTATACATATGATAATACTATGATAATTCAGTATTATCATATATGACATTCATTTGACTGGACATGAATGTGCGTTGAAACATTTGACAAAGGGAAAATTAAGAAATAAGACTTGATTTGTGCCTTGACATTCGATAAAAGTTGATACAATACAACATATTGCACACGGACAGCTTGCATGGCAAAGCTTTGGGTTAACACAGCACATCCTCGCTATGATGGACATGCATGTAAAATTCATTAATTTTTACAGTGATTATGAATTTACAAGGGTACTTACAATTGGGATGGTCTCTTCCGGCGAGTCTGCAATACAAATGAATAAATATGTGAATAGAAAGAAACAGATAAAAAATGAAACAGAAAAAGGAATATCTATAAGTTTGTAAGATGATTTGGAACTTTACAACAGTTCTGTGTATTGGTCAGCATGGTTTTCAATTTCAAATCCAGTCAGATGGATTATGAAGAAAGTACTCTCCTGTTGCATAGATAATTTAACATGGTACTGATTGACAAAACGAATAAAGATAGATAACCAACCAAATATGGGCAAGTGTATAATTGAGTGTACAGCGTGTCCCCAAAAACTGGGTCCCAAAATTGGAGAGCTTCTAACTCAAAATGTAGGAAACATAGCTACTTCATATTTGGGGATATACAGGTAAATAAATCTGACAATATTTGGTTAAAGTATGAGACAATCGTATGTACGGTATTAACCCTAATCCTCCCTGAATGCTAAAAAATGCCAATCCTAAGTCCCTCTCCAAGCGCCTGTGCCGCTGGTTTTCGATGATGTAGTCAACCGAGCCTATATAGTGAGAAGAGTAGCTGAGGGCGAACGAGTAGCTGAGGGCCATGGCTTAGTGGTTGGGACACAGGGCTTAAAACGAAGGGTCCCCTGATCGAATCCCGGCAGGTTCCCTTGAAATTTAGTTGGTGTTTTTTCCTCGAAAATTGTGATCCCGGTCAAAAACCCTAAACCGAGTTAGGGTTAAGTCATTCATATCATCAAATGAATTACAGGCAAGTTATCATGGCGCTATAACAGTTGGCTCTGTTTTGTATATTTTCAATCACAAGGTTACTGTAATGGGTATTTCTAATGCTAAATATTAATCAAAAATACATAATTTAACCCTCTTTAACCAGATATAAGTTATTTCTGAGAATAAACACCATGTAGGGGGAACATGCACACAATGCAACACATGGGTGGTTTATTATTAAATTGAAAAGACAGGTTCTGACCATACTTTATTGAAAGCTTTATATTTCAGAAAGTTGCCATTTCATTGGTCTCACAATTTCACCAATTAAAGTCAGGTATATTTACCTTTATATCCCAAAATATATGACGCGGTTACGTTTCCTACTTATAAGTTATAAGCGCTGCAGTTTTTGGCCCAATTTTTTGGGATACACTGTATGACATGTATTCTTCCTTTTACTGTGTTAATGTCATGGACATCCAATGGAAACTTCTTGAGACACACAATGTGAGACATGTCAGAATTCGTTTTCCAAGTTTTTTGTGAAAAAACACCCACACAATGCATTTGCCATCAGGGTTGGTATTTTGTTGAAGGATTCTAAAAGGCAAATAATTAGTATAATATTAATCCAATAAATGGTTTTGTTAGATTATTGTTTAATTTATGTGTACCAATGATTTTGGCTGTCTTTTAACCAAAAAGTCCCGCTATGACAAACATTTGTTGGCTAGCTCCACTGAGTAAAAGACTTCTTCATGCAATTGATTATCAATTCACAGTCAAAATGTAGTAAAGTTGTCGTGTTCTTTCCACACAAATTTGAAGAAAAAGATTCTGTAAGACTCTACTTTTGGGAAGAAATCAGTCATTATTCTTTGTCGAAAAACAGCTGTGAAGCACCTAGATTGGAATCCAAACCCCTCAAAGAGTTCGGAACATTATTTTCAATTGCCTATGTTTCATATAGTGCGTTTTACATCAATGGACGGCTGTTTATCTTTCAAATGAATTTGTTATTGTTTATTGAAAAACACACCAACTTTTCATTGGTATGTAGCACAATATGAACATATCTTGAAATGTCAGAAAAATAAGTGATTGAAGATGAGTTCCAAACTCTTTTGAGGAGTTTTATAATTGAATTTATTTTCTTACTGTTTGATCAGGTCCATCATCGTCAGCCTCAAAATCACTAGGGAAATCATCATCATCATCAGCATCAGAGAAATCACCATCAACGTCACCTAAAGGATTGTAATCAGAATCATTTGTATCGTCTTTAAAATCAAGATGATGACCTTCCTCCTCTGATTCTTCTTCTTCACTGAATGTAACGTCTTCCTCCTTCACTGAAATGTCACCGTCATCAACTTCTGTCTTGACAACACCTGCCATGCAGTCTACAGCCATTTCTTTGTCCCCATTGTCCTCCCCGCCTCCATTCATCAACCAGTCCTCTCTGTCCACTCCTGTCAAGGAAGTGCCTTCGATCTCATCTCCATCAACTTCTGTCTTGACAACGCCGGCCATCCGGTCTTCAGCCATTTCTTCTTCATCACCATTGTCCTCCTCGTCTCCATTCATCAACCTGTCCTCTCTGTCCACTCCTGCCCAGGAAGCACCTTCCATCTCATCTTCATCAACTTCTGTTTTGACTACACCTGCCATCCCGTCTTCTTCACCATTGTCATCCTCGTCTCCATACATCATCCCGTCCTCTCCATTCAACCCTGTCATGGAAGTGCCTGCTCTGTCATCGTCAGCTTGATCTGTGTTAATGGTAGCTGCAATATCTTGTGTGCTGAGGTAAGATATTAATGGAATCATTTGCATAATTTTATATCTATTTAAAATTTTAAGCAGTGGTGGTAAACAGTGGTGGCAGAAGCAACAACATTTAGGGGGTGGAGGTGAGACTTATTTTGTTTTAAATTGTTGAAACCTGTAGAACAATGCGCATGAAGCGTGTAAATAAATTAAGTTTTTTAAAACTAAGAGTAGAGTAACGTTCCTTAAGCCATTGGAGAGGGGGGGGGGGGGGGGGGGGCGGTCCCATCACCTTTGTTTAGGGGGTCCCATCACATTTGTTTAGGGGACCCCCTTGTACAAATGTGTACAGCATGCCAATCCGCAAAAAACGCTTTGACACATGAAGGGATTAATTGTATTTGAAAGAACAGTAATAGGGCTTACCACCGGTCTATTTTTTGTACACATACAAACATATGATGTACAGGGTGTCTCAAAAAAAACCGTGCACGTGTTTACCCTACTTATTGACCATGAACTTCTAGAATTTAGTGTAACAATTGTATACATATTGATAGACTAAACGCTTCGCTTTCATATGCCGTTTATTTCATCTGATTTGGTTTTGTCAATCTTGAGATATGACCAATTAACTAAAGCTACCTAAAATCGACTTTGTGCCACTTTACAGTTTGCAATGAATAGAAAGGGTTACTCCGGAGAGGTGGTGTGGGGGTGGGTTGTTACCACCCCTAAAAAATCCAATCCGAAATGCAGAGTATGCTTATTTGGGTACCATGGTATAGCTAAAGGTTCCCTCTATCCATACATACCAAAACAAGTACAAACATCCCACGCATGAAGTCATAATGATCCCGTCACCAAGCATGGCTGACCTCAAAATCCCGCCGTATTCGCTGAACAGTGAAATATAGGCCAAAATCTAAATATTCTCTAAAAAAGTTCCAAATATCGTAATTTCACCCGTTTTTTTGCTTATAAGTGATGGAAATGGTGTTTTTAACATAGGCCTGTGCTATAATATTCAGTACCATACAATTTAAATATTTTTCAAAATTGCGATTTAAAAAAATTGTAAGGTGGCAACCACCCCCCTCCACTACTATCGGACTTTGACGGCTTACCCTACCCCTGGGTAAGGTGGCAACCTCAAAACAATTTCGTCAAAATGAGCGCAGGGGATGTTAAAGCGATCACCTGTACGCCCTAGGTCACTGTTCTTAGCGTTTTAGTGCAATCGGCGACCACCATCCCTTAGGAGGACGAGGGTTTTAATGCTTATGTCTTAAGCATTCTTCTGTAAAAGTGGCACAAAGTCGATTGTAGGTAGCTTTAGTTAAATGCTCATATCTCAGGATTGACAAAACCAAATTATATGAAATAAACGGCATATGAAAGCTACGCGATTAGTCTATCAGAATGTATACAATTTTTACACCAAATTCTAGAAGTTCATGGTCAATAAGTTGGGTAAACACGTGCACGGGTTTTTTTGAGACACCCTGTATTTATAATAAATATTCTAATTCATGAGGCACTTTTTTGACACCCTGTAGAATACTGTAAAAGCCAATATTTTCGCATAAAGAAATACATTTTTGCGCATTTTGATATCATAGACACTCCGCAAATTGTTTTTTTCGCGGGCAACCTTCTGGATGCACTGCATGAATGTTGAAAACAATATTTTCGTGTGTTATAATTTTCGCGGAAAAATATTTTGTGCGAAAAGCGCGAAAATTTAAGCTTTTACAGTATGGAGCAACAACACTGGGCAATATATTGAAAGCAATTATGTCTGCAAACCCAATTGTTTGTCTTGAAGCTAATGAGAGATGGAATTGTTATTGGATAGTGTCTTCATGGCCTGAAAAAATGTTTTTTTCCCGGCAAGCGATTCCAAATTTCCCTCCAAAATGGAATGCATTTCTTAATGAAAGAGTAACATTTCCCTCCAAATGCCAAAATTTCCCTCCAAATGCTCAAATTTCCCTGCAAGGAGCTTTCCGTATTGCCTATTTTTTCAGCCTGTGGGTGAGTGTCTTTATTGTCAGGTAATTCAATTACAAAGATCTTAAAATGGAGAAAAGGGAGGATGATAAACGAACAATTATTGACCAAAATGTCAGTGGCTTAAAAATAATGTATGTCTATATAACTCTTACCTAGAGGTGTGTCTGTATATTGATCTATATCTGTAAGAAGAAAAATAGGCATTCAGAAAAGTTGTATGAGAATTGTGTTTTCTATATTAGCAATGTTGTGATCCAAAACTGGTAAACATTTAATGAAAATTTTAGAATTGCTCAAATTAATCCAAAAAGTACTTTAAATAGTAGAGGAAGGTCCATATTTTATTATGCCAAATTTAACAAAAAAAATTTAAAAAATTGCTAGGCGTACCGTGACGTCAAAATTTAATGTGCTTTTTTATAGCGTGAGGGACGGACAAATGGAATATAAAAGAAAATTGAAGTTTGAATATGAAAATAGTGAATACATCCTTTCATATTTTACATATTGTATGTATACAAACCATTTCATTGATATGTGATGACACTTTCAATAAACATCAACTTATGTAGCGGTTAGAGGTTGTAAAATGCGAATTCCAGTGATTTTGTCCGTCCCTCACAGAAAAAATACAACTTTTTTGTCTCCTAGCTACTAAACTTTTTTTTAAAATAACAAAGTACCCTATCTATCGACAGACCCTGTCAGCTCTCTAAAAATAAATATTACAAGTCTCTGAAACCTTATTGGTCCTAGTAATCTAACTTTAAATGTGATGTCCGTCCCTCACTTTACTCTCCGTCCGTCCCTCACGTTATTGTTGTTTTTTCCCTTGCATCACAGCTGTTGTCAAATTTATTATTTATTTTGCTGTAATCTTGTTTACAAATGCACTTAGATGTCACGGATTATATCTCAATTGATTAAAATCACTTTAAGCAATTGATGTAAAACACATATAAATGATAATGCGCTGCTGAAGGACAATAATGTCCGTCTCTCACGTCCGTCCCTCACGTCCGTCCCTCACATTATGAAATAAGGTCATAAAAGGGGCCTACACCCCAACTAAAAATAATTTTTCTTGGTTTTTTTTCTCTCAAATGATTAGTTAACTGTCAAATATTATATTTCAAATTAAATTTGATCAATATTGTTGATTTAAAAAATTAGTCTCATTTTGTCCGTCCCTCACATCAAAAAGTGTCCGTCCCTCACACATTTTTAACGACGTCCCTCGGCTATCCCAAGTGCATTGGACTTGCAATTATTTGATATTCATAAATGGTTTTATTCTCGAATTCATAATTTGTGAGAAAAGTTAATAAAAGTTGCATAGTTTCAATAAAATATTGTAAAGTGTACAGAATGGTTGTGTTACCCATTTCTATTGAAGTCCGTCCCTCACGCATCAAAAACGACCCCTACTTAAAATCGTAATGTTAATTTCACTTTATAATACATTTAATATGTGTATAAACATCATTAGCAAGTACACATATATGTTCAATTTAGTTTCCATTTGTCATTTTCAGTAAGGAAAGCATTTTATCTATTGATTTCCGTCCCTCACGTGAGGGACGGAATTGGATCACACTCTGAAAATCAAATCAATTAAGTTTGCCCGACGGGCATAATCTCTCTTATCAAGGTGTCCGATGGTAGCGCAATTTCTTTGTAACACACAAGGGATTGTAACACATGCTAGGGTTAGGATGAGGGTGTAGGGTTATGATTAAAATATCGCTTTATAACAACAACAATTACGTCCTGATACCCTATACGTGCAGTAGGAGCCACACAAGGCTTTAAAATTAAAGCTATAAATTCGGCTTTAAAATGGTTTGACCCATGATCTCTGAAAATACTCCTAGATTCATATTTTGTTGATAGTTGCATATCTGCCATGGTTCGGAGGCCCGCTCTCGCCTGCTCTTGCGATTGTCTTAATTATTCACTGCTGATTGAATATCCCTTACGTATTCACACAACAGAAATTATAACAACTTGTGGTATGAGTCAGGGTGGTAGGCCTATATCACTGTACAATTTGAAATGAATGTCAACTTTAATAATAATAATAATAATAATATACCATGCTTATTAAGCGCACTCTGTCGCAAGACCCCCCAAAAAGTACAAAATATGAACAAAGATACAAAACATTATAAAGTCATTTGCTGAAAGAGGTGAGTCTTGAGCGAGCTCTTGAATTGCTGCAGTGATGTGGCATTTCTGACATGAAATGGGAGCCGGTTCCAGAGTTCAGGAGCTGCATGAGAGAATTATCTTTGGCCGTAGGTGACAGTGTTAGTTTTCCTCCGTTGTAAGATGACAGATGCATTTGACCTAAGAGTGCGTGTGGGTTCCTTGATGGAAATAAGGTCGCATAAGTACTTTGGAGCCTGGTTATTTAGTGCTTTGTATGTTAAAAGCATAAACAATACGGCTTTCCACAGACAACCAGTGAAGATCTTTTAACACTGGGCTTATATGTACACGCTTCTTTGTCAAGGTTACCAACCGGGCAGCGGCATTTTGATTGCGCTGTAATTTGCTTAATTGAGAAGCTGGAAGTCCATATAATATGCTGTTATTTGAGTCCAGACGAGAAGAGACAAATGCATGAACGAGTTTCTCAGTGCTATTACGGTCCAGATATCTGCGGATATGGCCAATGTTTCTGATAGAGTGTGAAGCGAGACGGCTGATGTTATTTACATGAGGACTAAAGTGAGATGCTGATCAATGATGACACCAAGATCTTTTGCTTTAGTGACAGTATCAACGACAGAGTCACCAACGTTTATAGAGGGGGTGGGGACATTTTCAGAGTAGCGGGATGATAAATGAACAACCTGTTTTACTATCATTCAAGGCAAGCTTGTTCTTCAGTGTCCAGTTTTTAATCTCTTTGATGCAGTTCTCGAGTTCAGTTAGAGAAGGAGAGGTTCGAGAACTGCATCATCACTTGGATTCACACTGACGTACAGTTGGGAATCATCAGCGTAGTACATACCACTAACTCCAAGGAAGCTTTATAATATTATTACATTTTTGGGAGACTTCACCAGTTGAGAGAGTTAGGTATTACGTGTAAATGAAAATCAATGGAATAGTAAAGGAGAAACAGAAAAAGGCTTCATTTTTAAACTTTTTCCATTTGTCCCATCGAGGTTATTCTTACCATTATCTATCATAAAACTGTCAATTTTAAGGCATATTGATCTTTTCCAGGGGGCGCCCTCTATCCATGAATTTTTTTTAAAAAGGAGATTTTCTTGCAGATTTACATTTCTGATCATAAATCATAAATATATCCTGAGTTACAGAGCGATACAATTCCTAATTACTTCAAAATCATGGTTTTTAGGGTTGAAAATAGATTGTTCGCAGTTTATTTTCACTCTATTTTCACACTATAAACATGATTTTGAAGTAATTAGGAATCGTATCACTCTGCAACTCAGAATATATTCATGATTTATAATCAGAGATGTCAATCTGCAAGAAAATCTGCTTCCATTTGTTTTCGAGGATTGAGGGTGTCCCCTGGAAAAGATCACATACCTTTTTTAAGAGTATGTTTGGAGGTCATGGGGCATCTCTTAAATATAGGGTCTCTGATTCCTATAATTTATTATGGCAAACTCATTTTGGTAGGACTACACTTCGCACATATTCTCACATTTCAAAAAACTCTGAATCTCTTAGAAAGTAACTTGACAAATCAAGATTGATAATTTGTTTGAATCAAATCCTAAATATGATTTTGGTAGGACTATAGGCTTATTGCTTTACACTATGAATTGCATGTTCTCACATACCATCAATCTCTGAATCTCTACAAAGTGACTTGTCAAATCAAGATTGATAATTCTGCCCCCAAAGGGAAAATGCAGTAACTACATTTTTGATGAACTGAGAAAACTACAATTATGTGTTTCTTGCAGGTGATAAGTATGAATAAAGATGTTTGTACATTTGTATTACCAGTACTTGTACCATAGTTATGTTCTTGAATTAAATAAACTCTTCAGAGGCACTGCACGGAACACATAATTGTATTTTTCTCAGTTCATCAAAAATGTAGTTACTGTGTTTTTCCTTAGGGATGGGGGGGGGGGGGGGGGAGGGGGGGAGGGGGGAAGAATTTGTTGAATCTTCTACATGTATGAATGTAATACTTACAAGTTTAAGAGAAACTCAAAAGCTGCTTGGTTTGAGAAGTTCATCTTTTGCTTCATGTTCTCGAAATTCATGGCAGTTTCAGGTGACAGGCGCACATGTATGTGTACATATTTTATAATCGTCTCAGCATAGTGTACATGTTGACAACGAGAGTAATTGTGATCAGATAGCCTTCTTCCTTCCTTACATTGTGGGTTGTCAGGGGGTGTTTTTCGCTCCTTGGTATTATTTGATGACAATGATCTATGAGGGTTTTGCTTTCTATTCGATGATGATGATCTATGTGTATCATTCACGCCAGATTGGTCGCAGCTCACAGTTTCCTCCATCGTTGTAGGTTCACAGACAGAAAAACCAACTAAAACTTCCTGAAAATATAAGAAAAAAGGTGATGCAAGAACACATTTCTGTCAAAATGCTGATAATATTTATGTTAAAATAAATTGAATGGGTTCAAATTCTTGTTGTATTAGAGCCAATCACAATACCAATCTTCTGAACAAGCTTATAATTCAAATGATGCAAATACAAGGGCAAAATAGTCAGCTCACAAATGTCTAGAGCAGCTGCTGTTCCCCTGAGCGACACTGTACAGACACCCTTCCATATTTTTCAAAGTAACAATAATAGCGCCCCTTGAAACCACCCCTGGGCCATGGGAAGGGGCACTCAGCATGCGTAACCAACGATTATCTAAAGTAACCAAAATCCTAAATTCTCAAAAAAATGAGGATCTTGCATGTTTTCTCTCAAATTTCACTCCTAAACGCATACAAATCAGCAGGATTTTGATGAAAAAATAGCATTATTTCTTGACAAATACACTTTTTTATTGTCGGTTTTGGAGTAACACCTCTTATAATGTGTTATGCGCCCGACCTAAAAAAACACCCTTATTAAATGGGTTTTTTTGTCACGCAGACTTCATGGCGACATTCCAAACACCATTGTCCAAAAGCCCTCAACGGCCTCCTAGCTGCTAATATCATGCTAATATACCATAGAAGTGGAATTTTATTGCACACAAATGTACATGTCCAATATAGCTAGACTTCAAAATGAGTTATAGTATTTGAATAGGAATGATGCCATGTAGTTGCAAAGGGGCATGTCGTATAGGAGGGAGCCCACAAATTTCCTGGAAATCTATTTTTGTGTGCACCTACATGTACATATGTGATACTTGGGCATACAAACTACCATCTGAAATCATTTACCATAATTCGCCTTCTACTGTGCAAAATTTAGTGATATTTGGTAATTTTGATGTACTGTAGATATTACATCGAAATTATCAGCATGACTTGCCAACCGAATTATCTATCTAGCACCCATCATTCAACCTTTTCCCTATAAATGATTACATTTGTGTACTTATCTTTTTTCCAGATTTTTCTTTTCTCAGGGCTCAATATTGTGCTTTATCTCACCTTTACAGAACACTCTTCAGCTTCCGACCTATTCAATTCATCTTTGGCTTCTTCCTGTTTCGTTGTTTCTTCATTCTGTTCACGTTCTACCAAGACTGCTTGCACTTCCTGAGATTTTATCAAAAGTTTATAATACAGAACCAGAATGTGAAAAACAGCCAAAATGGAAAATGTGAGTGTGAGACGTGTATATAATTTCCATGGATTACACTTTAATGATGTGCATAATCTTCACAGATAAAATAAAATAGAATTTTGGAAATGTGTACCGTACCTTTGTCCTTATGAGGGCAGACAATCTTCTTTGTTTTGTTCTTGGTTCATCATCATAAGCATCTGGGGCGAAATTTGCAACTGTCGATGATGTTAACATAGATGGAATAGTACTAGAAACAGATGTTGTTGGCAATGCACAGGTTGTTGTGAGTAGGATTGTTGTACATGTAGCTGCAGAAGTAGTTTCCAGAATTGCTGGAATAGGGTTGACAGCAGACATTCTTCTTTGTTTTGTTGGGTCCTCATTTGGAGCACCTGGAGCCAACATTGGAGATGCGGACGATTTTGACGGACGTACTGACAAAGATTGAGTAGTGGCTTCTTCTGGTTTCCTTATTTTTTCATTCCAATCACGTTCTTCCAAAATTGCTTGCACTTCCTGAAAGTAAAATAAAATATTAAAACATTTCCTTGAAGAAATATAATGCTGAGTCAAAATAAAATCCCATGTTTGATCACCTTTTAAAGGCCTTAAAAAAAAAGCAGTGTCATTTTGTTCCGTCTGTCACGCTGGAAATGGCCGACAAGAAAAGTAATTTCATTCATTTATATATTGTGCTTTATCTCACCTTTGCAGAACCAAGTTCAGCTTCCGACCTATATCTTATATATATATCTTTGGCTTCTTCATGTCTCCTTATTTTTTCATTCCGTTCATATTCTTCATTCCGTTCATATTCTTCCAAAATTGCTTGCACTTCCTGAAAGAAAAAAAAGAGGAAAATGTGAGATGAGTGTTGGGGCGTGAGGTCCAGGGGCAAAGTCCTTGGAAGCTCTTGGCATTTACACCCCGGGGGGGGGGGGGGGGGCACTCAACCTTTTTTGGGGTAGGGGTGTGCCGCCCAGGGTCTCAAAAAGGGGGGCTAAAGAACTGAACTGAGTGGATTTTATGACGAAAAATAGGGTCTTAGGAACTGATTTTTTTCCAAAAAATAGGTCTTGAGAACTGGCCTATAGTTCAATTTTCGATTTATTTTGGTTTAAGAACGCAAATTTTTCGAAAAATTGGGGCTTTGGAACACAAAATTGGTGCTTTGGAACGCAAAATTTCGCGTATTTTGAATTTTCAATAAAAATGGGGTCTTAAGAACTGATGCAGGCTCAAAAGGGGGGTCATAAGAACTAGCAGCAGAGGGTGAAAAAGGGGGTCTTCAGCGCGGCACATACCTATACCCTTTTCAAATGTCAGTGCCCCCCCCCGGATTTACACACTCTTAAAAGTGCAGACAGACTCTGTGACAGAGAGTGTGAGGTATTTTGCATTATGGCAGGAAATTCCCCAGAACTATACACTACCGCCCAGAAGTGATGGCGCACACCATCGGGAGAACTTATTCTACAAACAGTCTTGTAAATGTACCCATATCAAGGTCAAATCCTACTTATATAGGTGCCTGGATATCTTGTCATTCATAAATTCATCTTTCCTTGACCTTGTAGCCTACACATTTGTCACAATAAATGTCTTTCCAAGGCTGCTATTTTCTCTATGGGGAAATCCCATGTAATTCTCGCCTCATTAATATTCATGAGCTCATTATCGCTGTAATAGCGCTATGGGATATCCTTGCATGCGAAAATCATCTCCGACAAATCATTATTTTTACATTATTTTACAAAATGCAACCACGTAATATTATTATGACGGGGATCTGTAATGCTCATTAATACCTAAAACATGGTTCGTGTTTTGACAAGGTTACTGGAATTTTCCCAAAAAGCTGATATTTCGAGACAAAACTTTATTAAAGTTTTGGTTATAGAATGATACCTGTGGCGTACTGGGAACCAGCAAAAACTCACTCTTTTCCTATCTGATTCCAATGACGTTGACTGCAGACGTTCATTTGCTGATGATGGGCTACTGTCACTTGTCAATAATGTTGACTCTGGCATAAACAAGGTCGGAACAGCATCGGGTTTTAGTTTTTTCCTCTGCCGGTCGCTGTACTTTTCCGGGTTCGACTCATGTAGTAGTCTGCTTTGCATGTCTTCCTCATATGCATTATCAGCGAAGTGCTTTCCACAGATCACTAAATTGTAGAAGTTGAATGTGCTGATATTACCAAATTGTATCTTGCACAATATCAGCCAACGCTTTGCCCTTTCCAAATCTGTTCTGTGAGGGAATCGATGAGTAGTGATTCCTTTACTACTGTTCTGATTACAGCCATACACCCGGCACTTGGCCATATTTGCAGACTATGTAGGCCTAATTTAAGAGATGAATCTGTACTCAGGAAGGCCTAATCCAAGAGATCTGAAGGTACTAATGGTTGAAAAGCAGAGTGGCGCAAAATTACGAAGGTCATCTGGTAAAGTCAGCTCGTCACCACTAGATTACAGGGTATATCAAACAAAGTGCCATCAAATGAAAATCATTTGTACGATATAGTATGGGCGGCCCAATGGGCCAAAAGGGTACAAACCGTGTTAGGTAGTGTAAAATTGTAAAAGGTAGTGCAAACATGTAAAATGTAGTGAACAATTGTGAGATTACGACGGGTATTAATAATATTTAAATATAGGAAGAGTTTAACAGGTTTAATGTAAAAGATTAAACAGGTACGAGATTATAAACAGGTACGAAATTAAACTTATATAACGTAGTGTAAAAAATACAAAAGGGAGTGTGCAAAACGTTTACTGTAGTGTAGACAATGGCGTATCCAGGACTGTTTTGATGGAGGGGGGCCAAAAAAAACCTGAAGCCATCTTGTTTATCTTGAATATTGAAACGTTGAACTTAAAGGTGTATGTTCCGATCACTTTTTTGGGGCTATGATTTTTTTTCCACATCAAGATATTTTGATATCAGAAGAATCCCCATATTTTTCTCATTATGTCTGTAAAATCTTAGGGACCAGAAATGTTCCATTTAGAAATTATAGGCTAAAATGTGGTGAATTACTGCCAAAGGTGGTTAACAACCAACCAGTCTGTGTATTACTCAATGGGCCAACATTTTGTGACCTTGTGCTTCTAAAAATAGAACCGTTGGAGTTATGCAACTTTGGAATGTGACAATTTTAAGGATGACCTTTCATGTAAAATAGAAAACATCAAGTTGAAAAACGGGCCAGCAATCGGATCATCTACCTTAAATACGCGCAAAGCTCGCACAAAACTTGTTAAAACCTCTAGAAAACTTTGAGTTTTTGAACTAAAATAGTCATGAAAAACTGTCCTGAAGCCATCTTGTTAAGCTTAAATAATGAAATATTGAAACTAATACGCGTGCGAAGTGCGGAAAAAATGCATTTCTAACACTAATGGTCCAGTATGATAATAACGGCCCTCACATAATATTTAGAATTTTTGGCGCACAAAATATTTGAGTTTTTGAACTAAAATTGGTCATGGAAAACTATCCTGAAGCCACCTTGTTAAAGGGGCATTGAGAGATACATATGGGAGTGGGCCCTCAATTATCCTTGAAATCAGTTTTTTTGCATCAAAGTAATACTTAGGCATATGTGTGGTGGCCTGGGAAAACCCTTCACATGGTCATTTTCTAGCAACTTGGTTTTTTTCTTTGGCAGAGAGCTTCATACTCTACTGAGTATAGGACTGTTTAAATTTGTCAGAAATTTCATCTAGAACTACAGTTACAGTATTTTAAAGTCGGCAAGTTTAAACGCAACACTAAAAATTGAAACTGACAATTCAAAGGTGTACACAAAATCTTTTAAATGCTATAATAATAATAAAACTACATTGTTATATCACACAGAATAGCTTGTCATATGAATAGGACCTTTTGATATGAACCTAGTTTTTTTGCGATATTATTAACAATTGTAAGTTCTTCACTTTCAAAATCTTTACAATGCATTGTCAGAATTCACAAGTGGTTTCAATGTCATTGAATGGTAACAATGTCATTTTACGTAAACATAGCATTTTACACATAAAATTTGATAAACAAAGTTCAGAAAAGTACTAAAATAAACTTAACATCTGAAATTTTGCATAAAAAACTCCTGGAGACTAAAGTTCAAGGTATAATCTCTATCTTGGGACCAAAGTTGGAAAATTGACTTGGAACTCATTTGTTAGGAATATTTTGGTATGACCCAGATATCTCAATATTATTAACACTAGCGACTTCAGACGGGTTTTCCCATACCACCACACATATAATACTAACTACCATCTGAAACATTCACCGTTATCATATAAAATTTCATGATTTTCTTAGTTTCGATATGATCATATCGAAACTAGGTGCTGAATTCGGAAGTTATGCTTTCGCGGCAAATCTCAACCAAGAAGTGCCGTTTTTTGCTTATTTGGCATGAAGGCGATGTCGGAATTGTATGACATTTGGATTTGGGCTATGTTGATGATTATCTTTACGTTATTTGCTCATTTAGTATATAGTAGAGTCATTTCCATGAGAAGATCCGTGACCAGTTTTAGGATATCTTTTTTTCTTGATGAATTTGTCAAGATGGACTAATTCTAAGAAAAATTAGCTCCTATATACCTCCCTACCTATAGTTTGCTATACTTCCTATGTTTGGTTAACGAGTTATCGGGTAAAACGTAAAAAGGTTATTGACCTTTGCATATGGGGTCAAAATTTAAACTTGCACCGATTTTGAAAAACAATATCTCATATTGTTTGTATGATCACAAGGATTACAGAAATGATAATTTTTACCACCTAGAGTGTCAGTTGTACCTTTAAAGGGATCAAAAGGACAGGTTCCATATAGGTCAGTATACCTTGACCTTTTGACCCACGCAAAATATTCCTGGTTCCTAAAAAAAATACCATTTTTGAGACCCAGTATTACTATTATGTTGAAACCTGTTGAAAAAGTGAGCGCAAATTGAGCAAAAAAAACCAGTTAACTAAAATGGTCCAGAAAAAACGTTCCTGAAGCCCTCTTGTTAAGCTTGAATAATGAAACATTGAAACTAATACGTGCAAAGCGCATTTTAAACACTAAAAAGACTACACCTTTTCTAGATATATAATTCATATATGGGGACGTGACCCTGTAACCCCCCCCCCCCCCCCCCCCCCATTTGCGCCGCATATGTCCCTACCTCTTTCTCTTCCTCCTTTTTATCCTCTTCCTCCTTCTTCTCTTCTTCCTCCCTTTTTTATACTATTTTTTCAATAGGGGGGGGGGGGGGGCATGGCCTGCTGGCCCCCCTGGATACGCCACTGAGCGTAGAGTGTACAAAAATTTACTGTAGAAAATTCAAAATGTAGTGTACATGTAGGAAATGAAAAAGGCACTGTACAACATAATATTTACAGATGTTTTCTTTTCAAATTGATTCCGAGTTGACTCCTGAGACGAGGTGACTTTTAATATTAATTATTTATCTTATTTTCTTTATTTTGAAACAAATTGTCCCAATCAATATCATAAATAAAAAGATGGTATTAGGGCTGGTAGCCGTAATCATTTCTCATGGCGCCCTCTACAGTCATAAAAATGCATAAGAAATGAAGAAAGATCATCAGAGTCACATCAAGCAAATGCTTCCAAGTATAAAAATGTACAGGCTTTTCTTACAATATGTAGAGTTTGACAGCATACAGGCTGTGGAGCTGTGAACTGAAAATGACATGGTGTGTTTGGAAAAGTGGACTTTTTAACTTTATTTTCAGATGTGGTATTAATTAAGCAGCTTGTGGATTTCAAGCTCTAAAACCCCAGTAATAAGAATGATAATCATTTATCTTTTCTATACAGGCACACTATAATTGCCTTATGAAGATGGCAATTGAGCCACCATGGTCACTGTATGTGTGTTTGGGCAAAAGGTCATAATACTATTTGTGGAATCAGATGTTGTTGACAATGCACAGGTTGATGTAATTAGGGTTGTTGTACATGTAGCGGCAGAAGTAGTTTCCAGAATCGCTGGAAAAGGGTTGACAGCAGACTTTCTTCTTTGTTTTGTATTTGGTTCCTCATTTGGAGACCTTTGTGCATCTGGAGCCATTACTGCGGCTGTCGTCAATGACGTTGACGGACATGCTGTTGACGGACATGCTGTTGACAAAGATTGAATAGTGGCTTCCTCCTGTTTCCTTATTTCTTCATTCTGTTCATGTTCTTCCAAAATTGCTTGCACTTCCTGAAAGACAAAAATGGAAATTTTGAGATGAGTGTTGCGGTGTAGGGTCCAGGGGCATAGTGGAAGCTCTTGGCATTCACACGCTCTTCAGTGCAGTCAAGAGTATGTGAGGTACTTACTATAATTCTGCATTGTGGACAGCACTTTATGCAGGAAATGGGATCTATTATTGTAGTTATCAGTCAGTGCTGTAAATGGTTTTGAAAAAAGTTCTCAATAAAGAAATCCATGTGATAAAATAATTTAAATTGTACATGGGGGAGCGTGCGTGTTGGCGCAGCAGATAGTTCCCTCGCCTTGCACCAATGAAACCAGGGTCAATTCTGTGCACGACCGCGGGCTTTATGTGCATTTGGTTTATCACGATCCATGCACGCTATCGCAGGTTTTCTCCGGGTTCTCCGGTTTCCTCCTGCTTTCAAAATCGGTGTTTAGTTGTTTCGGTTATCAAAAACTTCTTTGACCCAATAGTATTTGGGGAGCTGCATTAAAAAATGGTGGATGTGTAGCGGGAATCGCTTTTATTATAGGTTTTGGCTGTATTTTGATTATTTAATTATAATAACAGTTGGAATACCCTTAAGACCTATTTTTGTAATGTGCGTAGTAGTGGTTAGCGCCGATTTACTCATTGTTGACCGTGTCACCGCTGCGACCGCTGCGCGGCCGTCACCTGACCTTTATGAGCCAATCAGGAGCGCTAAAATTAGCGTCGGGTTATGCCCCTCGCCATATTGGATTGGTGATGTTGTATACGCTGTGTTGGAAAAACGGGAGAGCTGAAAAGAAAACTTCAGAATCCTGCGAAAATCAGACGAATTGGTAGGCATCCTTGTAGAGTAAGTACAGTAGTTATGTATAGAAACTATTTGGATCAAAGATTGAGATAGATTTCGAGTTTTGAGTGAAGTTTGGTACATTTTCCTGATCGAGTTGAAACAGAACATTATAAAATGTTTCGCCATTCACTTTACATGTGACAACGGATGCAGCAGTTTTCTATTTGCTAATATTCATCATGTTGACGTAGCATTTTTGATACCCCAAATTTCTCGTTTTAATTATATCAGATTACTTCAAAAAGCCGATTGTGAATGATAATATGTTGTATAGCGTTATGCGAGACCATAATCTAGCCCTGGTTTGCAAGTTTGGAGAGATTTTGGACAGTTTTTGAATCGCGAGTTTGTTGGAAATTATCGTGACTTGTGTGTGAAACAGTACCGTTTGCACGCAGTAATAGCGTATCGTGTCAATACAAACGCCATCTGTCGGCGCGCGCTTGATGTTTGGAAGCGGATTTTAATTAACGGCGCGGTGTGCTTGGATGTTGTATAGGTGAATTTTGGGCGCGTTGATCATTACAGAGTGTTCCAAAAATATTCGCTGTATCAAATTGCATGAGTTTGGGTGACGACGAGTGAACATTTGTACAATGACAAATTAGTTGGCATGTTGGTTGGTGCATTATGGCGCGATTGGATTGTTTTGATTGTATACAAAAACGACATTCAGATTGTGCTGTGGAAAATAATCAGCACACCTTTCGGATTGTTGTGTGGCGATAAGATCAAGATTTGTTGTGTAAGCTGACACTTGCTTAAATTGTGGCGAGTTTTGAAGATTATAAATAGTGGCAGACTATTTATTAAATTATAGTCTGTTCCTGGCGCATTTATTTTGGAAGCGATGGGTGGTGTAGGCTTAGTTGTCTAAGTCGTGTGGTATATACATAGGTGGTAGAGAAAGTACGGTAGCATGTTAAAAGGGTGTTTTCTTGAATTAAAACAACACCGATGGTATTTATGGAGGGGTAGGCCTATGATGATAGGAGAATTAAAACCATTTATAACAAGTGATATCTCTTGTGCATTGGTTAAAATTAATGCCTTTCCTTTAAGTTCCTCACTACTAAAGTAATTGTTAAGACATGAAGTGATATGGTATATAAGGTGGTTCCTGCTTGTCAGTAAATAGAGTAAAACATGCCTAATGTTTTATTATCGAAACAAAGTGTTTAGTTCTTCAATTATGATCTAAAATATTGTACATGTTGAGCCTACTCGGATCTTATATTTCTATTCCCACAAACTGGTATAAATGTAAACATCGCGTATGATGCCGTGTCGAGGAAATAACGATAGCAGGATGTTCTGTATTCTCCCTATAAACAGAGTATTGATAGCCGAGTGCAGACAACGACGTTTCTTGCAGTAGATACCCATACCATAGGTAATCAAGGTTAATTATTTTTGTATCGTGTGCTTGTATGTATCATAAATATTCGATGCAAATATAAATGTGTAGTTTAAGATTCTATAAAAGTGCATTATGAAAATGTGAGTCATCATTCCCAATGGAGTCCGTGCTTGAGTTATTTCGTCGAAATTCATGAAAGCGGATAACCTAGGTAGATTATTATCATTCTATATTAGTAAGATCAGTGTAGTATAGGACTTAGTGCAGTTGAGTTGCCCATATTACTTGAAATGCTAATAAAATTGTAACTCGTTATGACATAATTAATGATTGCCCTGATGATAACCAAAGAAAATCTAAGCTTAATATTACACTCACATTCTTAGTTCGTGTAATACGTAGGCCTCTATTGTTATTGTATTTATATTTTTATTATGTGAAACTCAACCCATGCGATTGTTATGCTCGATGGGGGGTGGGTTGAGTAAAAACCTGGGTAGGATAAAAATACTCATACGAAGGCCTCTATTGTTATTGTATTTATATTTATATGATGAAAAACTCAACCCATGCGATGTTTATGCTCGATGGGGGGAGGGTTGAGTTAAAAAGTTGGGTAAGGCAAAAACACTCATCTTACATTTTGGGGGGGGGTCAAGCTGAGTGTACAGCCTATGCATGTCGTATTGTTAGGTCAGTCATAACACCAGGTAAGATGGGATAGCGGTGATCTGTTCAGCGAGAAGTGCAGTAGCGAGAAGTGCAGTAGCGAGAAGTGCAGTAGCGAGAAGTGCAGTAGCGAGAAGTGCAGTAGCGAGAAGTGCAGTAGCGAGAAGTGCAGTAGCGAGAAGTGCAGTAGCGAGAAGTGCAGTAGCGAGAAGTGCAGTAGCGAGAAGTGCAGTAGCGAGAAGTGCAGTAGCGAGAAGTGCAGTAGCGAGAAGTGCAGTAGCGAGAAGTGCAGTAGCGAGAAGTGCAGTAGCGAGAAGTGCAGTAGCGAGAAGTGCAGTAGCGAGAAGTGCAGTAGCGAGAAGTGCAGTAGCGAGAAGTGCAGTAAAGAGAAGTGCAGTAAAGAGAAGTGCAGTAAAGAGAAGTGCAGTAAAGAGAAGTGCAGTAAAGAGAAGTGCAGTAAAGAGAAGTGCAGTAAAGAGAAGTGCAGTAAAGAGAAGTGCAGTAGCGAGAAGTGCAGTAGCGAGAAGTGCAGTAGCGAGAAGTGCAGTAGCGAGAAGTGCAGTAGCGAGAAGTGCAGTAGCGAGAAGTGCAGTAGCGAGAAGTGCAGTAGCGAGAAGTGCAGTAGCGAGAAGTGCAGTAGCGAGAAGTGCAGTAGCGAGAAGTGCAGTAGCGAGAAGTGCAGTAGCGAGAAGTGCAGTAGCGAGAAGTGCAGTAGCGAGAAGTGCAGTAGCGAGAAGTGCAGTAGCGAGAAGTGCAGTAGCGAGAAGTGCAGTAGCGAGAAGTGCAGTAGCGAGAAGTGCAGTAGCGAGAAGTGCAGTAGCGAGAAGTGCAGTAGCGAGAAGTGCAGTAGCGAGAAGTGCAGTAGCGAGAAGTGCAGTAGCGAGAAGTGCAGTAGCGAGAAGTGCAGTAGCGAGAAGTGCAGTAGCGAGAAGTGCAGTAGCGAGAAGTGCAGTAGCGAGAAGTGCAGTAGCGAGAAGTGCAGTAGCGAGAAGTGCAGTAGCGAGAAGTGCAGTAGCGAGAAGTGCAGTAGCGAGAAGTGCAGTAGCGAGAAGTGCAGTAGCGAGAAGTGCAGTAGCGAGAAGTGCAGTAGCGAGAAGTGCAGTAGCGAGAAGTGCAGTAGCGAGAAGTGCAGTAGCGAGAAGTGCAGTAGCGAGAAGTGCAGTAGCGAGAAGTGCAGTAGCGAGAAGTGCAGTAGCGAGAAGTGCAGTAGCGAGAAGTGCAGTAGCGAGAAGTGCAGTAGCGAGAAGTGCAGTAAAGAGAAGTACCAAAAAGAGAAGTACCAAAAAGAGAAGTAGCTGGACAGGCGTACAAGAGCAGACATGCAATCAACGCTTTCAGATCACCCCTGTCTTACTTAAAAATAGTCGTTAATATTATCTTATGTAATGGTATTATGGTATTTTAACCATTAAAATTGTGTGTATGGAAATTAACGTGTACTTTTCTCTTCCATAGGGGTTTACCTTGTGTTGCAAGGTCAAGTCGGTCAGGTCAGGTCAGGTCAGGTCAGGTTAGACCAGGTTGTGGTAGAAGTAGGACGGACCGTTATAAAGACTTTGACCATTGACCCAATCTTGTATTAAGTGTTGCTAGTTGTAATTGTGTTTGGATGTTATAAAATAAAACCCACGTTGTGAGATATATATTGTGTAAGAAGGAGAGCGAAAATAAACTGTGAACTTAAATAATTGTCCGTGTCATTGGTTCGCGTTATAGAGCCGGAAACGCATGGTTCTGCCCTGCAAACGAACCCGCGTGGCTGATTAACTATATAAAAGGTTTCCAAATTAAACCCTTCCCACGCCCAAAATTTGGTGGTGTCAGATCTGATCAATTCTGCACACTTGGACATCGCACGCGTGTGTAAAAGCTAGCAGCGCTCGCGCCCCCGCGACAGATGTTACAATCTAAGTGCAGATAGGGTTGCGCAGGAAGTTCGCAGCACCTTAGTTGATGCGACCTGATTCTGATGATTCACCAGCAGCAAAATTACAGCGCCTTGTCTACTTTGTAAAAGGCGCTTTATAAATCTCATTATTATTAGGCCAAGTAAAAAAAAAAAATTCTCGTCCAGGTTTTTCAAAAAAAGGAGGATGAGGGGCTTTATATTTTTTATTTTTCAAAATGGCCGCCGTTTGAGATTTCTGGCAATCTATAGTGTTTTCCCTATTAAATGAAATGACAATTGAAAAAGAGACAATTGTTAGACAAACAAGAACTTGTTTTACACTTCTGAGCAGTGTTCGAATTAAGGAAAAAAATCAGGTTGTCCGGCGGATATTAAACCATGATATAAAATCAGGTTATCCGCCAACATTTTTGGTTATCCGCCACCAAAGTCAAGATTTCTCGGGATTAATTTAAACAAAATTGAAATAATTTATTCAAACATTATAAAAAAAAATAATGCTGCATCATGTTACAGGCAACACTTCTATTGCCATAACAAGCAAAATGTACATGTATACATGTAGTTTTACTAAATTTAGTTAGATGTTGTTACAATAAAACAATAATGGTATTTTTTAACACTGAAAACGGTTCTCAAAAGTCATAATTTTAATTAGAATATTATGAAATACCAATGTATTATACGGTAGGATCTTAAGTTATAAATTACCATAGCTATGGTGTGGGTCATGGGGTATTAGGTGAATTATTTCGGGTCAAATCTAGGTCATCTATACTTTTGGACTTCTAAAAAAAAAAAATGTAAAAAATGGTTTTTTTCTTTTTTTTGAATAAAAAATAAAAGATAAAAGGAGGCGGCCCCAAAAAAGGAAGCGGGCGGGGACGAGAAACATATGGTTTTTTTTACTTGGCCTTATTATTATTATTATTATTACAGACTTTTTCACAATTTAGACCCCCCCCCCCCCCCCCCCCCCCCCAAAGAGGACATCGGAATTCCATACTTTTTTGAAGTTTGATCTGGATACATTTACCACCTCATACATCTAAATCGCAATCTACATGATGTGCACAAAGCCTGTGTTGTCACTGAGAAATGAAATAGTGATCGACTGGTTTGGTCTTGGTCAGGGAGTTTGACAAGGGTGTATCTCTCACCGTTACTCTTTAAGTTAGCAGAATCTATAATAATGAGACATTTCTTTGGTGAATTGGCCGGTCGGTGGGGGGGATGCCAGTCGGTGGATACCAAATACACAATCTACGTTATGCAGATGACACCACCCTGTTGGCAATAAATATGGCAGAGATGGCTAAGCTAAAGTCAAAGTTGAGAGTGAGCAACTTGGCTAACTTACATCTCAATGTCAGCAAGACAAAAAAATACTGCAACTCACGACTTGCGAATCCCCCTGGCTGGGAGATCAACTAAATGAGGTCAAAGGTGATATACGAGTCATGTTCCCCCGGTGTTCATGTTTCTTTTCTCCAAGTTTGAGGTCAATCCCGGGCAACTTTAACGATTTGACCTCTAGATGACCTCAGATGACCTTGAATGACCTCTAATTATTTTTTGACATGTTCCCTTGGTGTTCATTGCAGGATGTAACCCCTTGGTGACCATTGACCTGGGATGACCTCTAATTTTAGACTTGTGTTAACCCGGTGTTCAGTTTCTTTACTCCAAGTTTGACGTTAATCGTGCAACATTTTTACGATTTGACCTTTGGATGACCTTTGACCTCAGATGACCTATAATTACTTTTTGACATGTTCCCCCGGTGTTCATTGCACAATTTAATCCCTTGTTGACCTTTGACCTTGGTTGACCTCTGATGACCGTTGACCTCGGATGACCTTTAATTTACTTCAGACATGTTCACCCGGTGTTCATGTTTCTTGTCTCCAAGTTTGACGTCAATCGGGCAACTTTTACTATTTGACCTCTGGATGACCTTTGACCTCTAATTTATTTTAGACATGTTCACCCAGTGTTCATGTTTCTTTTCTACAAGGTTTGAAGTCAATCCGTCCATCCGTTCAAAAGATACAGCATTCGGGAAAAAGGCTAACCAAAAGGCACAAACACACTTCAACCAGCATGCTTATATAGGCTTTTTAAGCCTGGCCCGAGCAATTTGCTTGAGTCTGGTCCCTTCAGGACCCTAGCGTGTGTCTGTACGGACCGACCGTGTAAACAAACACCCCACCCCTACGCACACCAGGGGTCGCATTCTGACGCGTCTGCGCGTCCTAGACCTCTCACTTTCTAATAGTGATGCGTCAGGTTTGAAATTGGAAAGACTTGGGGGTCCCGATCAAAATTGAAGGGACCCCTTAAATTTGACGATGTATGTAAATGGAAACCTTAAGAAATTCTGTAAATTACATATCCATCCTTTCCTCACAATATAAATTCATTAAAACTGCCCATAAAAAAGTAAAATTTTCAAATACCCAAACTTCAGGACCCCTCAATTTCTTGGGGGGACCCCTTAAATTTGTTTTTGGAAGTCCTACGGGGTCTTGAAAAATGTCATGGGACTAAATTCATTAAAACTGTCCATAAAAAAGTAAAATTTTCAAATACCCAAACTTCAGGACCCCTCAATTTCTTGGGGGGACCCCTTAAATTTGTTTTTGGAAGTCCTACGGGGTCTTGAAAAATGTCATGGGACCTCTCACATTTTTGATCCAGTGCTATCCCTGACGCACACACCTGTTTGTAATGACCTGCAAACGAGGACCCATTTTTGGTACTATCCAAACGAGGACCCACCAACCTGGACACACCGAGGACCAAAATGGTGGCTTACACGGGTGTCAAACCGCCAATTAGACTGTGTACTATCTAACTGAGGCCTAAGGGGGGTAGAGGTGATACGAGGACCTCATTTAGATAGCGTTTTAACGTTGTTTGCAATATTTTGCACGTATCAGGGAACCGAGGACGTCCTCGTTTGCAGGTGTGTCCTCAGTTGGAATGTAAAAACGGGTGTGCGTCCTCGTTCGGAGGTATTTGTCAACGCGCACAGACAGACAAAATGAGTAATAATTATGAACTTTTATACTCAAACCCACTCCTCCACAAGGATCAGATATGGTGACACAAGAGGGCGCTGCACACTTTTTTCTTGGACCCCTGACTAAAAATGTTGTTATTTCATTTTCATGTTGAAATCTAGGTCAAATGGAATTTTAAAAAATCGTTACCTGGGAAAAATAACCAAAGAAGCATTTTTGACCCCGTATAGCCCACTCCTAGAATAATGTTCTTATTTTGCTGTACCCATGATGACGTACCCTGTGACGCACCCAGGTAAAGTGACTGACACTGACGCACCCAGCGCATGACTGGAGGGCCGACTGTTGCGCTATTCGGCAAATGTACCAGCGTTCAGTTCCCGGGTTCAGCCAACCACACTTAATAATGTCTGGTACCTTGCAACTTTTGCGTCGAGCGGGTAACTTTTCAAATACACGCCCGGCCACTAAGAATTTTGCTGTGACGTTGGTAAATGAAGATTACTTGTTTGGCTGGTAAGTTTACAGTCGGGCTGGTTACTTTAACATGCTACCAGCCCGGCTGGCTGGTTGGAGAAAAAATGATGGTACACCCCTGAATGTGGTGGTAAATGACGCAACTCTCTTGGGGTCGTATAGTGTGTCATACAACTGATATGTAGCGATGTCGTTGTCCCAAAACCGGCAAAAAAAAATGGTACAAGTGGCAAATGTACCGACGGAAACTACCTATGCCTCTGAAAAAGGTAAAGTAAGTGGTACACAACAAAAGGTATATTCGCCCCGTCTTATGGTACACAAACTGGCTGGGTGACATTTAAAAAACCTTTTCCCATTTTTGTCCCTATTCACCCCCATGTCCCTATTCACCCTGTTTTACGGTATATTAACTTTATACTTATACATGTAGGCTACAATTTCTCTTTGCCCCCCCCCCCTCCATATAATGGTATTAATTTCATGACCCCCTCCCATATTGTGTAAAAAAACTATGACCCCCAGGATATTTGGGACCCCCTACTGAAGAAAATGACAGCCCCCTTAGTAGTTAGATTTTTTCTAATTATTGCTATGCCCGATATGATGTTGTCAGCTTATTCATTCTTTCTATTTTCTGGCGTGTTTTTGCGGGTAAAATGTGTACCTTTTTCCCATTCGGGATGCGAATGTCATGATGAGGGTGAGGTCTACACTCTAGCTACGGTGTTGCTTTGACTTGTGAAAGACTATTATTATTAAGAGATGGCTATACTCATGTAGCTTGTCTACGATTTTCAAGTGGGCTCATCATCATGTCCTTTGATGTTTTATTTGGAAGTGACTATACAGCCGATGATCGGGCAGCCATTTCGAGAAAAGCTATACAGCTGATGATGTTAAATGACTCACACTCCCAAGTCCATCCCGGGAACCCGTAGTAGCGCTAGTAAGAAACAGAAACGCAGGCGCCGGAGAGCCGGGGTGCATGGGGCCCGACTTCACAGAATTCCTCCCGTAGGGCCTATAGTGATTAGTGGGTCCAATTTAGATTGGCCCTGCAGGTTATTGGAAAGAACTGTGCCACTTGGATGATGCTACAACGAGGTTAGCGTTTATTCCATATAGAAGAACACATCATCGGCTGTATAGTTTTTCCCGAAATAGCTGCCCGATCATCGGCTATATAGCTTCTGCCGTTTTATTTATCCTATGAACATAATTAATAAATACATGAGAAAATGTGTACCATACCTTTTTTCTTGTGAGGGTAGACATTCTTCTTTTATGTCGTTGCTTTGGAATTGGGGAAACATATGTTGTTGCACTTGCAGTGCCAGTGGTAGTTTCCAGAATCACTGGAATAGATACAGATTTGAAAGGACTGACAGCACCGATTTTGATGCACGGGCATTCCCCTTCCATTGGGGTTGGAGGGTGGCTTTTGAAACCATTCCTGTATCGCATGACGGCTGACGGGTCAAATTGATTTAGCTTAAAGTGACCACTACACACATACACTCTGGAATAGTTCGTAGGGTTGAAGTCGCTTCTTGTGTTTTGTATGAAATGGACCCATCCTCGGACTGTCGCTTGGTCTGTCGGTATGGCATAAATGCTAATTCCATCATCACGACTTGTGTTGTTGCATCCACCGACATAGCAACGATTTCCGCCTGATCGTCTTATTTTTGGTTCTGACATTTAACCGAGGTTTTCAATACAATCTTCACTCGTCGTAAGCTTATTAAATACTACTCGAAAAAGCAAGTGGCGCGCAAAGGCAGAGGCTATACAGCCGATGATCGGTCAGCCATTTCGGCAGAGGCTATACAGCCGATGATCGGTCAGCTATTTTGGCAGAGGCTATACAGCCGATGATCGGTCAGCTATTTCGTGAAAAACTATACAGCCGATGATCGTTATTGTGCAATGAATATAGCAAAGGCTATCAGTCACTATCAGCCGGAAACGGCCTGACTCCTATGGTTTCACACCACTAAATAACGTCTGGCCCTACCCCCTTTGAGGCAAAAGTCCAAAACCGGCCCGTTTCTATGCCGAAACGGGAGACCTATTGTAAATTACAGTTTAAAATTAGGGTATTTACTACAAGTTATGGCGAAATTAATATAGTGTGAATTTTGACAGACACATCAGCGTTCTTCAGGTCCAAAAAAATTGATGCAATGATGATTTTTTAATATTTTAACAGAGACATTTGTGTTCAGGTCATTTCCGGTATCTGACGCAATAATCTTAATCAACAATTGCGTGTGACCAGGAAAACTCAACTCGTACTTTTTGAAAAGGCTCTAGCTCAAAATTATGCCGGTTACCCCCCATATATGAGTTGTTGAGTTAGTAGTCATGGCTTTCATCTTCAAGTTGAAACCAAATTTCAAGTTACCAGTTTCTTATAACGTCGAGAAATATCCATTTTAAAAGTGTGCATTTCACGTGTAACCCTATGGGAGATGTATTTAGTGGTGTGCAACCCTATCTCTTATTGTTTGTTTGCAGTGGCGTAACAGCCGGGGGAGGCTCCCCCCCGAAGGTGCTCAGCAGGAAATTCAAACCTACCCACCAGGAAAAATGGGGGGAAGGGAAAAGAGGAAAAGAAGGGGGAAAGGGAAAGAAAAGAGAGAGAGAAAGGAAAAAGGGAGGAAAAAGTGTAAGAGCACGGATATTAATATGTTTAAGGGGTGAACGCATGCGCAATTGATCCATCAAATAAAAATACTCCCTCCGAAGTTTATTTGATGAAATAACCATTTTAGAGGGGGTAAGTTTGTTTGATTGAACTGCCTTCTATTTCAGAGTTCAGAGTGGTAGGCCTAAGTTTATTTGATGGAATAAAAAGGCTGTTCCATCAAATACACTTACTCCCTCTGAAACAAAAGGCTGTTATACTCTTATTCCCTCTTGATGGAATAGCCATTTCAGAGGGGTAAGTTTATGTGATGGAACAGCCTTTAATTTCAGAGGGGGTAAGTTTATTTGATGGAATAACCATTTATTTAAGGAGTTCATCAAACGCCTAAAAAAACTGTGTCAGATAAAAGTGTGTCAGATAAAGTATGTCAGGTTACGGAAACACCCGTATTATAGGGACACGCCGCTGCAGGATATGTTTGGATCTGATTTTTTAAAAATCTGCTTTAAAACTAAAGGTGTACATGACCAAGGGCGTCAATCCCATTGTTTTTCAATTTGATTTATAAACTATGTTTTTTGAACGAAAAACAGTGTTTATCGATAAACACCGTTTTTCAATTTGATAAACTGAGTTTAGTGATGATAAACTTTGTTTTTCGAGCGAAAAACAATGGTTATCTATATACTGTTTTTCGAGCAAAAAAAAGTGTTTTTCAATTTGATAAACAGTGTTTATCGATAAACTCAGTTTATCCATTTAAAGCTTGTACATCAAGCTTGGGTAGAACTCCTCAAGCTTATACATTAAGCTTGCTTAAACAGTGTTTATCTTTATCGATATCAGTTTATAAGTTGAAAAACATTGTTTTATAATTTATCGGTCGAAAAACATTGTTTTATAATTTATAGGGGTTAGGGAGAGCCTTGCGCCTATGAGAAAAATATGAGCTTAGGGGAGCTTAGTCTGCTTTCTACCGATACCAAAATCAGGGATGCAAAATGTGCGGGAGTGGGGAGCACCGTGTGCTCCTAGGAAATAGCAGGAAGAAGTATTGAGGAAACCCTAAAATTGTACAGGATCCAATTGGACTTTTAAGTGATGAGGACATTCCATTCTCCTGAGGAAGAAAACACTTTCTGCAACCTGTCCAAATCTCAATTTTGATAAGAGAAAAGTGTGAGTGTTGTTGAGGGAGACTTTGGATCGGGTCACACACCTTTAATGGTTGGTGTGTGTTTGTTTTTTTCAATAATAAGACTGCAATAACTAGACGGTATAATACAATCAAATATCCTTTATTAACACTAACACAATAGAAAACAACATATACCAGCACCAAAGCCAACAATTATCTTGTTGTTCGCTGGTCTCAACTCCGATCCCAACCGAATGACCGAACAGTGTCGCGCGGGTCACGATCGGTTGTAACTTGTATTGTCTGGTACCATTGGCTACCCGATGATCGGTTGAAGTCAAACTGCGGATTTTACCCCCTCTATCGATGATCGGCTGTATAGTCTGGTACACATTGGCCACCCGATGATCGGCTGTATAGACACTTCCGCGCGCAAAATCAAGAAGGTCATCTAGTAAAGACAGCTCGTCACCACTAGAATACAGGGTGTGTCAATTTACTGTCAAACAATGTGCCATCCACGGAAAATCATGTACGGTACGGGACAGCATGGGCGGCCGAATGGACCAAAAGGGTATAAAACGCGTTATGTAATGTAAATTGGGAATGCACGCAGGGTATGAAACCACACAACTTATGGTCCACTGTCACTTCAAATACCAGGGATGTCCAGAGGGCCGGTGTGAAGGCACGCCTCCTGACAGGGACTTACACCCTCCAAGCAAGCAAGGCCAAGTATTATCCAGGAACAGACAGCACTTGTCTATTATGCAAGAAAGATGCAGAGAATCTGCAGCACTTCCTCACTCAGTGTGAAACCCTGGAACCTACAAGGGAATACCACCTACAACATCTTATAAGCAGGCAGTAAAGGAAGGATATCCTGAATTCAGTTGGGAAACTCTACAAGGTGGAAATACTTCTCTTCACCAACTGATACTAGACTGCACCGCTGTGGGATTATTCCCATATCCCCCGGAAGGGCACACACTGGATGCTATAGAAAGTACTTCCAGAAGACTTTGTTATGCACTTCACCGAGTAAGAAAGAATTTATTAGCAGCAATGGATTGATTGAGTCAATCTAATGATGGACCTTTATCACGGCAGTCTCTGAGACAGCATAATGATGCATGATTAACTTTTTCGCGTTGGCGATGTTTTACGAACTTTGTTGGATGTCATATTCCGAGTGACTCTACGTTTCGTCGTGTTAGATAGTTTTAGATGTAGACTTTTAGATAGATTTTGATGTTTTTTAACCAAATTGCCCCCATACCCTACCCTGTTTAATAGCAGGGGTGCGCCTATTTTAAGGCGGGATTTCACAACTAGTACTACTACTAATGTAACATTACAAAAGGTAGTGCAAAAATGCAAAAGGTAGTGTAAAATTGCAAAAGGTATTTAGTGTAGAAATGCAAAATGTAGTGTACAAAACATTAACCATGTTAACAGTAGAAAATGCAAACGGCAGTGTACAAACGGGTATTACAAAAATACAAAAGGTAGTGATTATCTTTCTCACTCAGTGCAATCCTCCTCCCAGTGTTCTTCCAGGCACATTTCTTTTTTTATCAGTGCAAAACTTTTAATGGAAAGCAGGCTTTCTTGACCCTATTATCCACCAGTTTTACATTGGTATTTATTTCCAGTTATATGTTTTCATTTTAACGTGTCTCATTGTTATGTATTTTGTGCAATGCCTGCGGATGATGGTGAAAGGCCCATGTCATGTGGTTACTTAGATAATAAGGTCTTGTGGGCCATATGCTACGCGGACTCACAATTATAAGCATGAAAATGTGAACGAATGGGATCTATCAATTGCACCTGCCTAAATGGAACAGGTATGACAGAAAACGTAAACAAGTTATGGCGCTGTTTAATATGAATGGCACTGTTTTATAGTACAGGGTGTCCCCCAAAAATGTTAACACTCCGGCCACATACGATATCTTAAAAGGACAGGAACACACGGGTCTAATCTTGATGTATTATGAAAGCTGAGTAAATAAGCTTTCATTTGCATTTTATTGCGTTCCAATTGGTTATTTAGAACGGGAGATATTGCTTCAGCAAACATGAGGAAGCAAAATCGGCTTGGTCCAATCCTCTCATGAAAGTGAAGCTTTTAAAATGCACGAAGTAAGAAGCAATATGATTAAGTCAGGCCCGTCAGATGGGGGGGGGGGGGGGGGCGACGGTGGCGATCGATCCCCCCCCCCCTTTGAAAATCTTCCCCGGAAAATCCCCCCTCCCCCAAAAAAATTCCCCTCAAAAATATCTCCAAAAACTACTTCCGGTATTTCTGTGCATCGACCAACAAGAAAGGTTAACTATGACACCATAATGGAACAGAAAAATTAGAAAATCAGCGTGTCTCCGAGGGAAAAAAATTAGCTCTATCACTTCCGGTGATTTATTTTTGAAAACGCCCCCCCCCCCCCCTTTGAAAAAAGTGTCTTACGGGCCTGTAAGTCACACACACACATCAGTTTTAATCTCTTCTTTGTTCATTTCAACGCATTCTTTTGATTCTTTTCAAGCTTAAATTGATTTATGGTTAATTTCAGTGCAATACTAGTTTTTATTTCAGTGCAATATTAGTTAATTTATTTAATTGGATGCATGGACCATTTCAACGAAGAACATGAAATGTTTCAATTTCAATTTTAAAGATTGCTTTACTGACAGCTACCCATTGTAAAAAAAGAGTATAGAACTTGAACTCATGACAAAATACCTATAGAATTTATGTGGAATATATTTATTTATGTCTTTTAAGCTTGAAAAGAATCGAAAGAATGCGTTGAAAAGAACAAAGAAGAGATTAACTGATATGTGTGTGTATCTTAATCATGTTGCTTCTTGCTTCGTGCATTTTAAAAGCTTTACTTTCATACTGAGAGGATTGGACCAAGCCGATTTTGCTTCCTCATGTTTGCTGAAGCATATCTCCCATTCTAAATAACCAATTGGAACGCAATGAAATGCAAATGAAAGCTTATTTACTCAGCTTTCATAATACATCAAGATTAGACCGGTGTGTTCCTGTCCTTTTAAGATATCTTATGTGTTAACATTTTTTGGGACACCCTGTATAAACTTGTCACCTGTTTGGATAAAATAAAAGTGTGAAGGAACTGTTCATGGTTGAATGAATAACATCAATATTGAAGGTGTATATAATCCGGCCCTTGGAGTACACTTCAGGTCCATAAACTTCAACAATTTGTCCAATCCCTATGCAAGAAAGTGTCATTTTTTATTGGTCATCAAATTTAATAAATGGCAGCATTTCAAGGGGAAGGTTAACTGTTGGGTGAAACTTTATTGCACATTAAATGTGTAACATGTCAGTCTACATTTTACATTTTGTAACAGGTTAAAGGTAGATGACCCGATCACATTTTCGTAACACAGAATTATTTCAAACATACGGTGATTTTCATATCATATGAAAGCTCGTATTTTTCTCATCATCATACTGAAATTTGACGGCCTAAATCGGTATAATTACGGAGAAATCGATGAAATAACGTAGAATTACCGCGAATGGTGGTAACCACCGATATAGTTGTGTACTACTCAATGGGTACAGTTCACAGCATCTTGTGCGTCTAAAATAAGAACCATTAGAGCTATGCAACTCAAACTTTGGAACACGACTTTTTTAAGGAAGACCTTTCATGTAGAATAGAAAACTTCAAGTTGAAAACCGGAACATCTACCTTTAAGACCCCTAACTGTTTTCCAGAAAAATTCACATTTCCCAGGGGGACCTGTTTATTTGCATTCACAATCATATTCTGAAATTATTATTAATGTTCAACTTATTGCCCACATTACTTATATTTTCTTATGGCATGATTATGTGCAAACATGCCACATTAATACGGTTTTTATCCATCTTTTCACATATCAAATGTATAAGGTTTATAAATCTCTCCACATGTCAATGTTATGTTTCTTTTTCTTATGTGTTTTCAAACTGACCTTATGTGTAAATATGTCTGTACACATATCACATTTATAAGGTTTATCACCCGTATGCACTCTTCTATGATGTTTCATGTTACTTCGCTGTGTAAATCCTTTCCCACATTCAGGGCACTCGTAGGGTTTCACAGTCATATGTACAGGGAGGTGTTTTCGATACGCATTCGAATGTGCAAATTCCTTTCCACATATCTCGCATTGCTTGGTTATCTTTACTTTGTTGCTGTGCTTCTTATTACGATGCCAACGAAGACTTGCCATCGAAGAATATTCTTTGTCACAATCTTCACATTTAGTGTTTGCACTTTTACAGATATTTTTATGTCTGCTAAGTGCAAGCTTATCAGTGCATGCAGTACCACATACTTCACATATTGCGTTCTTAAGTCGATGCATGTCCAAATGAGAAGTGATTCGGATTTCTTTAACATATTGTTCACAAATAGGGCATAGCCTCATTGCTATGGATAATTCTGACACTTCAAAATCACGAAGACCCTCCTCTAATATGTTAACATGACTTGTACCTTTTCCACCATCATTCTTTTTCCTCTTCGGCTTTGAGACTTGCTGGTTACTATGCATTTGAACTATGTGTTCTTTCATATCTGTTAGTTCTTGACACAATACTTCGCAAAGTTTACATCTGTATTTTGATGGTAATAACTGCCACTTCTTGATTAGGCTATCTTTAGGTTCCTTGGTCTCATAACTAAAATAAAAGAAACAAATGAAATATTGTTATATATACTAATTGAAACCTCAGGATTTCATGTTTTGTAGTATGTCTGAACTAAACACTTCAAAAGAAGTAAGTTCCCCTTTAGGGGTTCCCTTATATTTCCAAAACAATACATTGGAATGAAATGGGGTTTTCAGTCAAATGATTATGGGCTTCATACCAATACTTGACCAAAATTTCAAATCAACAGGTGCTGTCAGGCTCGAGTGAGCACGTATTGAATGACGGAATGTCCCATTTCAAAAGTTGCTAAAATAATGCTTAGTACCGGTTGTATCCGCGTTGTTGTTGGGTTAAAATTCTGGTACAACAAGAGTTGGACTTCCATATCGAGTAGCGCGCCTCATCAACACTATGATAAATCGATGTCGTCAATTGATACACCAACGTGGTGAATACACACACTACCAACTTTATTTTAACAACTTTTGAAATGGGACATTCTGTCATTCAATACAAGCTCACTCAAGCATGACAGAACCTGTTGGTTTGAAATTTTGGTCAAGTATTGGTATGAACATCATAACAATTTGACAGAAAACCCATTTCAACCCAATGTATATTTTTGAAAATATAAGGGAAACCCTAGAGGGGAACTTACTTCTTTTGAAGTGTTACTTAGAAATGACCTGTGCTTTAATTGATCTTTCATTCACCTTCCTATTCATTGACTAACTTATTCAATCATTCATTCATTCACCTATGTCTATTCAGTACTCAATTAAAACACACATATAGAGACACTAGTAGGTAATAAATAAATATCATCATAAAATACATAATAAAATATCATGTTTCGACATTATGCCAATAGGTGATCTTGTCATCTGACGATTGCTAAAGTATGAAATTCAGAGTAACAACTTTATATAGCCACGTTCATTGTGTTTTCTGCGTGTGGACAAATATGGGACGGACAAAGGAAAAGGAACAACAATCTCTAAAAGCAGCTCTTGTTTTCATTAAATTCAAGGCATTTGGACATTCTACCAGTGGCGTAGCTAGGGTTTTCATACATGGGGGCAATTAATGTAAGTGAACAGACATGATTATTCCGACCAAAAAAATGTGTGCGTAGCACGCGAACATTTGCGATTTTATACTTATTTTTAATTTTTATATGAATGAGGTATATTTTGGCTTTAGGCCACACAAAAAAGAAGTTCAAAAACACGTTTTAAAGAAGAAGAAAAAAATTGTTGTTGATTTGTTTGTGTTTTTTTTATTTTTAAACAAGCAGAAAACATGTGTTCATCTTTTTTTATTGTTATGTGCTTTCAATTTTGGTGCTTTTTTTTTTTTTTTTTTTCATTTTTTTTTTTTTAACTTTGGAAAAGAAGAAAAAAAAAGCGACCCTAGATTTCCGAAAATTCGGGTCGGTCGGAAAGGGCAAGTCAACTTTTTTGGGGGGCCTTAAAGAACTGTTTATCGGAACATATGATATGATTGTGCACCTAGCCAGGAGCCGCATGGTCAAACAACATGATTGTGACAATTTCCTAATGGCACCGTAATAATAAATGCCTGGAACATCATGTAGGATGGATAAGTGCACACTATTGATTATATTATTATTTAACGTGACTTGCTGACTTTACAGCCTTTAGCTTTTGTATGGTGACAAATGATAAGTCAGTAAATTTGAGCTAGCCAACGACTTGACTGGACTTCAAAGTGTGTTGAATGACTTGACCAAGGGAAAGTTAAGAAATAAAACTTGATTGGAGTAAAATCTGTTTGTGCCTTGTGAGTTAAAGTTGATAATCGCTCTATTCCTTTAGAGGGGGACAAATCTCAAATAACATTAAAAATTATCAATCTATGAACTAGATTAACATTTTGTCATCTTATTTTCTAATCTCATTTTAGATTTGTCCCCATAGCAATCTTAGTAGATTAGTTGTTTAAAGGCATTTAGAGAGTACAAATACAATACAAAATATTTCACACAGACAGCTAGCATGGCCAGCTTTTGGTGAACAAGGTTCCACTGTCCTCTTCTAGTAGGATGGGCATACATGTATAATTCATAATATTTTACAGTGATTGTGAATTTACAAGGGTACTTACGATTTGGATGTTTTCTTGGGGTGAACCTGCAATGCAAATACATAAATATGTGAATAGGAATGGATTAAGAAGAAAAAAGAACACAAAAACGAAAAGACTGTGTGTGTAATGTTAAGAATATGATTTTGTAATATCATTAAAACTTCACAACAATTCATGGCTTGAATTTGCATATCAAACCCAGTTATAGATTATGAAGAAAGCATTATTAGTAAAGGTCAAAAACCTCAATTCAGTGACCATTATCTGGCTAGTAAGGTTTGACGATTGATTTGACTTCTATGGACCTTTTAGAAAACAATTAGCCTCCATGTGCCTCGCAAAAGTGTGGAACTCCCTGGAGACAGCAAAATCCAAAATGGCTGCCATGCAGGGGCCCCAAAATTTAAATTGCTTCAATTAAGCTAAAATAAATACCGAATTGTTCGGCTGAGCACAAGGATTTCGAAATAGTATAGTTTGTCCCACTTCCAATGTTTGGTTAACGAGTTATCAGGTAAAACGTAAAAAGGTCGTTGACCTTAACTTGCATATGGGGTCCAAACTTAAACTTTAAATGTTATGCTTTTTATGCCATTTGCGCTTTAGTCAGGGTTGCTATTCTGTTGAAGGATTCTAAAATGCTAACAATCAGTATAATATTAATCCAATACATAGTTTATTTTAGATTATTGTTTAATGTGTGTTTAGCAATGGTTTCAGGTATTAAAATGGACCGAATTCTTTGCAGTACCGCTTGCAGTACTGCAAAACTCCGCTTGCGTTCCCGCGAAGCGGGAATGTAAGCTCCGCTTGGTATTTCCGCACGCGGTTATGCAGATGTTTATTCGTATTTCCATGAGCGGAGAAAAAAATTCTCCAGGGGAGGTGCCACTTCCTGTTTGCATTTCCTCTTCGCAGAATTGTCGCTTTGGCTTTGCTTTCCCGCTTGCGGACATGCATGTGCTTATTTACATTTCCCAACGCGGCACAAACTAACCGCTTGCAATTATTCAAAATTCACATCTCCGCTTCGCGGGATTGTTGCTTCAGGATTGCTTTGCCACGCGCGGAAAAGCAAAAATATATCAGCATTTCCACAAGCGGGGTCATTTTGGTGGTATTACCATTATTTAATCGTATTTCCGCTTCACAGAGTTGTCGCTTTTGGATTGTTTTTACGCGCGCGGGAAAGAACATATTTTTTAATACTTCCGCTAGCGGAGTCATCAAAATATTCTTCAAATGCTCAACTTCTTCTGTGCATTGATAAAAATAAAAAAAATATTGAAAATGAAGCGATGGCTTTTCAATACAATATTGGTCAAAAGTATACACCAGATCACACCAAATGAGTTTGAAAATTGAAATTTTTTCTACTTCTGAGGGCCTCAGACTCCCCCCTGTTGGAGCTTTTAAACCATCTATACTAAAATCAAGAATATATCAGTATACAAAAATGCTCAACTTCTTTCGTGCATTGATAAAAAACAAAATATTTATTGAAAATGAAGCGATGGCTTTTCAATACAATATTGGTCAAAAGTATACACCAGATCGCACCAAATGAGTTTGAAAATTGAATTTTTTTTCTACTTCTCAGGGGGGCACATCCCCCCTCAGACACCCCCTGACCGAGCATAGCATTGGCCTATACCCAATGGAATAAAGATATTTAAATATACTATTATTATTTAATTTGTTCAAGTTCCCTATTGAATCGCCTATGCGATCCTCTATATTGGTATGTGATGCGTAACCCTTAGTCTCATCTTCGGATGTGGTGTTTGTATGTATTATGAAGTAGTTACACCAATGAATCATATTAAAACATATGTCGATTTCCCCCTTCCTGTTTTGCCATAAACGGCGTATGATGAGAATCTCCTTATATCTAACTGAGATACGAAACTGCGGTCCTACACTAACCCCTCTGTCTAATACAGCATATAACCACAAGATGCACTATATTATGATTTGGGAGTATCAATCATGATCATGATTGGTCACATGATTGGTCAGGTTATAAACATGAAATTTCTTCCCAGTTTGTTGACTTTGATACTGATCATTTTAATAATGTTGACTCAAATGGGATAGTTGGAAATTAAAAGTTTTGAATGCTGCTACAAATACAATAGGTAGGCCTACTAAAGAGATTAACTCGGAGCCAGAGGTTATAATATAATAATTGATAGACATAAGATGAAACTATCAGTTTTGTAATATTGGAGAACGCTTGGTAAAATGAATGCAAACATGAATACCGCCGGAGGAGGATTATAATGAATCAATATCGCGGAAATGTGAATAAATAATTGTATCCCCGCAAGCGGACATTTGATGATTATTTCGATGACTCCGCTAGCGGAAGTACTAATAAATATGTGCTTTTCCGCGCGCGGAAGAGCAATCTAAAAGCGACAATTCGGCGAAGCGGTAATGTGAACGAATAATGGTAACCCCTCAAGAGAAGGTACAAACAAATACATGGACATTTCCGCGCACGGAAAAGCAATCTAAAAGCGACAATTCCGCGAAGCGGAGATGTGAACAAATAATGGTAACCCCTCAAGCGGGTAGTTGGCTCCGCTTACGGGAGTGCCAATAAATGTGTGCATTTCCGCGTGGGGAAAAGCGATCCAAAAGCGACAATTCCGCGAAGCGGAAACGTGAACAAATAATTGTATCCCCGCAAGCGGGTGTTTGGTCCGCTTGCAGCAATGCTAATAAATGTGTGCATATCCGCGCGCAGAGATACCAAGCGGGCCTTGCATTCCCGCGAAGCGGGAATGCAAGCAAGCGGAGTTGTGCGGTACTGCACAAAAAACTGTTCAGAAAAATAGTTCATGGTTTTGGCTGTTTTGTAACCTAACAGAAGTCTCGCTATGATAACATTTGTTGGTTAGCTCCAACTGAGTAAAAGACTTCTTCATGCAATTGATGATCCATTTACAGTCAAAATGGGGGAAATGGTGCTTAACCTACTTACACCTCATCCCATTTAATATCTTGAAAGGTTTCAACAACTAATCTTAAAATTGTGTTCTTTCCACACATATTTGAAGAAAAGGGTTCTTACGACTCCATGAAAAAAATCAGCCATTATTCTTTGTCAAAAAAAATAATCTTAAAAGCTCTTTAGATTGGGATGTTATATCTTCGAATTTAAAACTCTTTTGGACATGGTTTTCCATCGCCTATATTCATATATTTAGTCACATATATTCGAGATGTGTTTGACAACAATGGAAGGCTGATGTGTTCATCTTTCCAATTATACCTTTTTATTTCAGTGATCAGCCACTTTGGTTGAGAATATGGAGAGGTCTCAATCTGAATGTGCAATAATCACTATTTTGTGCACTCTACATTTGTCATTGTAAGTTAACACTTCATTGAAAAGACAGCAGAGTTGTTATTTGAGCAAAATAGTGGTGAATTTGGTAAATTCAGATAAATAAGGCCGTTCCACATTCTCACTCAGGTGGTTGAGGACGGAAACAATTGATTGATCGCCATGAATTTGGTATCATTTGAAAGAAAAACATACAAGTCACCAGCCTTTCATTGATATGTAGCACAATATGAACATATCACAAAATGTCCAAATAATTGAAAAAAAGTTCCAAACTATTTTTTGAGGAGTTGAATAATGGACTTTTCTTACTGTGTGATCAGCAGGTCCATCATCTTCAGCCTCAAAGTCACTAGGGAAATCATCATCATTAGCATTGGAGAAATGACCATCATCATCTAAAGGATTGTAATCAGAATCAACTGTATCATCATCAAAATCAAGATGATGACCGTCCTCCTCTGGTTCTTCTGGTTCTTCTTCTTCGCTGAAGGTAGCATCTTCCCCCTTCACTGAAATGTCATCTTCAACTCCTATTTTGACAATACCTGCCATCCTGTCTTCAGTCATTTCTTCAACATCTTTTATCAACCTGTCCTCTCCGTCCACTCCTGCTGAGGTAGTGCCTTCCCTCTCATCTTCATCAACATTTGTCTTGACAACGCCTGCCGTGCGGTCTTCAGCCATTTCTTCTTCACCATTGTCATCCTCGTCTCCATTCATCAACATGTCCTCTCCATCCACCTCTGTCAAGGTAGTACCTTCCATTTCATTTTCTGTCTTGACAACGCTTGTCATGCAGTCTTCAGCCATTTCTTCTTCACCATTGTCATCCTCGTCTCCACTCATCAACCTGTCCTCTCTGTCCACCTCTGTCAAGAAAGTGCCTTCCAACTCATCTTCATCAACTTCTGTCTTGACAACGCCGGCACTTCGGTATTCAGCCATTTCTTCAACACCACCATTGTCACCCTCTTCTCCATTCATAAACCTGTCCTCTCCATCCACCCCTGTCAAGAAAGTGCCTTCCATCTCATCTTCATCAACTTCTGTCTTGACAACGCCGGCCATCCGGTCTTCAGCTATTTCTTCTTCATCACCATTGTCATCCTCTTCTCCTTTCATATACCTGTCTTCTCCATACACCTCTGTCAAGGAAGTACCTTCCATTTCATCTTCTGTCTTGACAACATCTGTCATCCGGTCTTCAGCCATTTCTTCTTCATCGTGGCCATCCTCTTCTCCATTGATCAGCCTGTCCTCTCCATCCACCTCTGCCATGGCATCTTCAGCTTGATCTGTCTTAATGGTAACTGCCACATCTTGGGTGCTAAGGTAAGATATTATGGGAAACATTTGCATTCATATTTATAAATTTCAAGTTTTGACGTATTCAATCATTTTTAAAAATTGCACATTTTTGTTCGCAATTATTTTTCTAAATAGCGTTGACAGCAGATTGTCTTATTCAATTACAAACAGTAACTTGGACAATACCCTATTGTAAATCATATTGGGCAATCATGTAAAATCAAAATGGAGTAATAATAATAATTAGTATATAGCGCCTTTCCAAAGTGATCAAAGCGCTGTAATTTCGCTGCTGGTGAATCAGGTCGCATCAACTAGGGTGCTGCCAATTTCTAGCGCAAACCTATCCGCACTTAGATTGTAACATCCACCATTTTTCTATGCAGCTCCCCAAATACCATTAGGTCAAGGAAGTTTTTGATAACCGAAACAACTAATCACAGATTTAAAAAAATGTATGTCTAGCTCTTACCTCGAGGTATCTCTGTATATTGATCTGTATCTGTATGAATAAATAGGCATTCAGGAAAGTTGCATGAAAATTGGGTATTCTATATACGCACCATTAGATTTCCAGGGTGGCGGTAGGAAGTTTTTGGAGAAATAAAATTCCCCCTCTATGCAAGCCCAAAAAAAAGAATTCCCCCCTGATGAGTAAAAAAAAAGAAGAAAAACCCACCCCAACTCAATATGAATGAATATATTTTTTTTTTTTAAATTTCAAAAAAAAACCACCAAAACCCTTACAACGGCAAAAAAAACAAAATCCCCCCCGAACCCAACTTCCTCTCCCCCCCTGGAAATCTAATGGTGCGTCCCTAATCTGGTCCAAACAAAATCAATCATGATTCATTATAGATGTTAAAGGTATATTATGTGATCTTTCCAGGGAACGCCCTCAACATCGAAAAAAAAAATGAAAGCAGATTTTCTTGCAGATTTACATTTCTGATCATAAATCATGCATACATTCCAAGTTACAGGGCGATACGATTCTTAATTACTTCAAAATCATGGTTTTAGAGTGAAAATAAACTGTCGGAATCCCGACGGTTTATATTTTTCACTCTAAATTCACTCTAAAACCATGATTTTGAGGTAATTAGGAATCGTATCGCTCTGTAACTTGGAATGTATGATTTATGATCGGAAATGTAAATCTGTAAGAAAATCTACTTTCTAAAAAAAAATATGAATAGAGGGCGCTCTTTGGAAAAGATCACATAATATGCCTTTAACTTGTAATCAGCAATATTGACCCACTATTAAAGTTTGGACATAATCTCTCTACAAAGGTGTCCTGCCTGCATGTAGCGCATTTGTTTTATGTAACCCATAGCTGGGAAGCGGAGGCCCATTTTTAGGGTTTTTTGGTCCCGGTATGCCGGCACAGGGAGACAATACCAAAATGTTCCTTGAAGACTGTTATGTAGCATAATAGGTGGACATCCTTGCCAACTCGGATGTTAAGGGCAGTGTCAACCCGGCACTTGTTTCAAAAATTGAATTTCATATTTCTCTATTATTTTATACTTCATTACCATCATAAGTTACTAATCGGAAGCGATTATTTCCCGTTCTTTTGGGTGATTTTAAATTGTTGTTTTGGTAAGTTTGAGCCAGGAAAAGTCGCATGGTTATTTGGCGGGAATTTAGCGGAGTTCCGCGCTTTTCAAATGCTGCGACAGCTGTTCGATCATTGCGTCGCACACTGAAACTTCCCGTGCGTAATACTAGACGCGCCGCTTAATATCCGCGACGTAGATGCGAAAAACAAAAGAGCGCAAAACAATGTCTAAAAATGTAAACAAAGGCCAATCTTACGATCATTTAAATTTCAGTTTTCTTCCAATTTCTTCACATTGTGACAATATAAATTGAATCTGATAGTTTATTTTGATTGTTCATAATAGTATACTCGCTTTTTAGGTCACACGCCCATGTATTCCGTGAACATTTAGCTTTAAATGGTGGAAAAGGTCAATATTTTTACTAAATCGATGTTTTCTAGAAGATAAACAAAAATATCAAATTATCAGGTAAGCTTTTACTACCATTGTGTAGAGGACTTTCAGGGCTAGGAGGCAATTTTTTAATTTTTTTTCGATTATGGATTTTAAACTCGAGATATGCATCCATTTCTAGCGAAATGTATGCAAAAAATCACGACTTTCACACTTTTCCGATTTTTTCTTTTTCCAAAATAAGGCTTAGTTTTGGAAATATTGCTAATATTTCCAAAACTAAGCCTTATTTTGGAAAAAGAAAAAATTGCTTCCTAGACAAAATTGTCTTGTTTACAAAAATGTATATCAGAACAAATTTACCATTTTTTATTTTATAGTTATGCTGTCTGAAAAATTTTGGGTAAAAAAAATAAATCGCTTTTGGTTCATTTCTCAAAATTTAGTTTATTTGGTATCACATTGATATCCCCATCGGATTCCTAATCAAATTTCCTTTCTATAAATGTATACTTTTATGTACTTTTTAGAGAATAAAACATAGTTCTTAGCTGTTTTGCTATAGACGATGGTCTTATAATGTATAGGCTGTACCATATTTGGAGTCGTGTATAATACACGACGACACAAATATGGTAAAGCCTATACATTATAAGACCATCGTCTATAGCAAAACAGCTATAGAACTATGTTTTATTCTCATTCTTATTTAGTTTATTGGTTATTTTGATCTTTTATCATAAAATAACGTAGTTTGTTAGATTTATTTTAAACAAACAACAACAAATCTCCCCCTTTATAAAATCGGCAAATCCAGCGAGGTGTTTTCCAACATCCTGCTTCAAATTAATCGCGTTCTTTACCACACACGCACCTGTCATCGCTGCGTTATACCCACAACGCATACGGCGGCGACTTTGTGTAGGGCACGCTAGCGCGATGACGCGTTGATCATACGCGCTGAAGGTATTATTTTTTCGAATGAATTAAACCCCGCCCCAAACTATGCACCATTGTCTCATAATGTATGGGCGTGTCGGCTGAAAATCAGCCAAAAACCAATCAAATTGCCTGCTGACATCTCAAACCACACCCACTATATAAGAATATTCAATATTGTCAAACTTAGAAGCAAAAGTTGATCATCAAAATAATAGGGTTGACACTTCCCTTAAGTTGATCTTTGACCTCGATTTAGGGTCAAAGTTCACATGTGTTTCAATGGGACGTCAAAACTCATTTAACAAGGAAAAAAACCAATCTGTTGACCATCAATACTTTTTGACCTGTGACCTTTTGTTGAAAATGACACGTCAGCAAAAAACTGCCATTTTTACCGTTTTTCACGAAATTGGCCAAAAATGACACGTAATCATTATTTAAAAAATATTATTGGATGATCGGACTACATCTAATATTGTTGGTTAATAGACCTACTTTGATTTTAAGAGTAAGACAATTGTAAAATCTACCAGCAATGGAGTTTTCATAGCAACCATCATTTATGTCTACATTTTACTCCCTTTTGACCTATTTTTGACGTTTTTGGAGGCCATTTTTAAAGTCTGGTGCCATGGCAAAAGCACACCATTGATGTTCAAAATCTATTTTAATATCAAGTAGGGTAAAGTCGCCAGTTTTAGGTCAGCGCCTATTTTCAGTCACTTTGACCAAATCGTGTAATGAAAATGACCTCGTCGCTATAAACTGACGGCTAAAAAATCGCATATAGTTGATGCCCGGTATTGCTTAAAAATGGCGACAACCGATAAAATTACACGATTTTGGCGAAAGTGACCGAAAATAGGCACTGACCGAAAACTGGCGACTTTACCCTACACAGATATGGCTCATTCCATGAAGTTGGGGCATATTATGTGACATCCAAGTGAAATTTTCAAAATGGATATTTTCCAACTCTTTCTTCTTTTTAAGGTTCTACATTTACCAAAGTCCAATGTAGAACTTTTTTTTTTAATGTAACATTTGGTGTAAAATAACCGCACATGTTCAACAGTTGGATGACATTTCCAAAAATCCTGATGCTACATGGACACCATTTCCCATTTCCATCATTTTCTAATAAATTAGCTTAAGATGTGGGCCAAGTTTCTATACCTCAATTAACTACTTGGAACCACAAATACATGAAAAGAAACCAGATTTGTCTAGGTTGAACATAACTTAACGAACAAGACATCGTAGATTAACTGTTTTATGTAAAAACTCATTGAAAAGTGACTCTTTATTTTGCAATTTGTATAATGAATTTAAATAAAGTACATATCAATATTTGTTTGATGTAAAGTACTCTATAAACCATGCACATTGATTACATTATAGTCATAAAGTAAGTATATGAAGTATTATTTACCTGTATAATGTTATAAAATGCACTACCGATGCTACATGGACACCGCGTCTTGTAACATTGTTAATAATAAGACTATTCATACTGTTACAATTATTTGAGTGTGAATGGTTTGTCTACTTGTTCATCATATCAAGTAGATACACAGAGTGAATTGCTTAAATTTATCTAAACACTGTTCATGTAAAATTTACCTTTTCTGTGTACTTACAAGTAAGTATTACGATGCTACATGGACACCGTGCCCTAAAATATTTGGAACAGCTCGAACAGGTGCATCTTTTTCAGATCAATAGAGAGGATGTACTATGATGTTAACTTTTTATGTTATAAGCACGTACACGATAAAATTAATAACATGGATTGTAAAACTACAAATTACACAAAAAGATAACCTGCCATGAAGCATAAAACATAATTACCTATGATACACATACACCATTTCTTACAATTACACAATAACAATACACCATTGATCAAAGAAACTTAAGATGTCCACTGAAACAAACTTCATGCAGTGTTGTTCTTAAAGTACCCTTTGTGATCTTAGTCTCTTTGCTCGTTTCTGATTGAATCATCCTCTATTATTGATAAAGATGATTGAAAAGTTTGATCACTTAAAAAGTCAGTTTGCAAAAAAAATAATTTAATTGCCATGATGGATTTCTTTGGAAAGGTACTAGTTTTTGAAAATGATGGGTTCCTTGTCTTCATCTCCATAAATTCCAGGACGATAGAACTGTCTTCTGAATTAATGTCAAGAACCTGCAAAGCAAAACAAAATAAACCCTATGGCTTAGTATCTTCATGGAACATTGTGTATTGATATTGGAGTAGATTATTTATTCATGTTGCACTTTTTGTGTTGCAGGAAAATATTTATATTAAAATCATGCTGGAGTATTTTATTTATTATTCATTTAACATGAAAAAGAATAGCAAAGGATAGAGAACTTAAATGATTTACAATTATTTGTTTTATTTATAGTAAATAAAACTCAAATAAGGGAATGTTTATTGTGAATTCAGTGAAATGCTAACGGAAATGGTGTCCATGTAGCATTGTGTATTAATATATTTCATTAGATATACATCTCTCATAATATGCCTTTTTTCTGTAAAGTGTAGTAAAATGTAGGCAATGTTTTGAATGTTTTGGGTGATGGATAATTTCGAATGGGGTAATTGTTTTAGTCTAATTAGGCAACTTTTATGAAATGCTACATGGACATGGTGTCCATGTAGCATCGTATTGTAAGCTATATTATTAGCATTAAAAGAGCAAAAACTAATTCATTATTAACTTCAAAGTTTATTAATGATGTGATTCTACAAAAAAATTACAATTTCAAAGAAATATAACGATACCCAATGCAAAATATTGCCCATCCTATGCCAGATGCTACATGGACGCCAAATTATTATGGCGTCCGTGACTCAAAATTAATATCATAACATGAAAAGAAATTCTGATTCAGTGTTTCCCTTTCAATAAAAATGCATTAATAAATACAGACATACAAGCAACATTAAGAAATAATTACAATCGCACTTACCATTCACAAAACTATCCAATGTTTACATTTTGATGCTACATAAAAGTCCCGATGCTACAACGGGACACCAGCGACTGAAACCTTGATAAAACTAGCCCACATGTGGCAAATTCCAAACAAACCTGATAGCTATTGACCTCTATCCTTACAAAAAGAAATATGGAATGTTTTATTTATCTCCAGGGGGGGGATTCCCACAAATTGCATAGGATGTTTATCACGATGCTACATTTTATGGTTAGGACACCATGCACACGGCACGGTATACTTTTTCATGAATATATGGAATGGTCTTCATGAAATTTATTCTCATTTGCAATAGTTTTCAATTGATAAATGCTCTCAATTTTGGAAAATAATTTTAAAATGTATGATAGAGAACTACCCCCATTCAGCAATGAAAACTCCCGATGCTACACGTGTATATTTTGTGGACACTGTGCGTAGCATCGGAAAGGCAATTTTCATGTTGCTTGGGTGAAAAATCAGTCCAGCGTGACGAGGTGTTTTGGTCAGTAAACTATGAATACATCTTTTATTAATCAAATCGATTTCCAAGCAATTCTATGATAGTTTTGCTTACATAAAACTCATATTAATTGTTGTGTTTTCCATGTCACGTTTTTTAGCAAAAATGGTCTTGGACACCACCTCATTTTTTATTTATTTTTTCTTCAAGGAAGGGTCGATTTTTTTTTTTTTTCATGGCTCAATACTATAACCTAGTAATGTTTTTGGACACTAACAACATTTGATATACACATAGAGTAAAACAGTTTATAAGCTGCCTAAAGTACCAAATTCTGCTATTTTAACAAATGCCCCCAACTTCATGGAATGAGCCATATACCAAATCATTTCTCAATGAGTTACAATATTTTTTAAAGAATGAAAAGTGGAATTTTGGCCGAATTTGGGAAAAATGGGCAAGAATTACCTATTTTGTTCAAAAGGTCATAGGCCAAAAAATGTTGACCGAACATCAAAGTTGTTTTTAACCTTTTTTTTGCTCTAAACAGTCAGCCTAACAATATGATATACTTTTTGTGGTCAATAATGTGTTGTTGGGTTTTTTTCCATGTAAAATTAAATTGTTGACGTCCCATTGAAACCCATGTGAACTTAGACTTTGATATAGAAATAAAAGTGAACCCACATGACTTTAATCTACTAAACAATTGCGCGCTAAGGTTGCCTATTTTACCCACTAAAATCACCAATATTAATGTAGATTTTGGCTTGAAACAAGCTTCTAAAAAAATGTAAATGCTTTTTGGGGGGCACATGCATAGCACGCAAAAATGTGCTATCTTTGTACTATTGACCATCATAATTACAGGAACCTTAAGTGCTAATCTGGCTACAACACTGCCTAATAGTAATAGTGAAGTCTAATAGTACTTAATATACATTTTAATACTTACAAGTTTAAGAGAAACTTAAATGCTGCTTGATTTGAAGAGAGGTTCATCTTTTGCTTCATGTTCTTGAAGTCCGTGACGATTTCGGGTGACACTGTCACAAGCAATGTTATGCAGAAACCACTGTTTCCATGTTGAGGATCAGATTTTTGGTGGGATATTTTTCTTTTTTCCGTTGGTGATAAAGATTGTGGGTTGATAATGGGTGTTTCTGTCTTCTGGGTACTTCTTGATGATGATGTACTATGAGGTTTTTGCTTTTCAAATTCAGTATAGAGTGGTGTATCATCCTTGCCAGGTTGGTCGGAACTCACATTTCCCTTCAACGGTGGAGATTCAGGAAAACCAACTGCACCTTCCTGAAAATAAAATTATCAATTTTAAGAAAGCTTTAATGCAAAACTGAATTTATGTCAAACATTTGAGAGATATTGATGTAAATAAATTGAATGGGTTGAAAATTCTTGTTGTATTAGAGCCGGGGGGGGGGCACTGACATTAGAAAAGGGTACCGTATAGGTATGTGCCGCGCTGAAGACCCCTTTTGCCGCCCTATGCTGCTAGCTCTTATGACCCCCGCCCCCCTTTGAGCCTGCATCAGTTCTTGAGCGAAAATTTGCGTTCCAAAGCCCCAATTTTGCGTTCTAAAACCAACAAAAAAATCAACAAATTGTGTTCTTGCTAATCAAAATTGAACTATAAGCCAGTTCTAATCAAAATTGACCTATATAGGCCAGTTCTTTTTTGAAAAAATCAGTTCCTAAGACCCTATTTTTTGTCATAAAATCCAAACAGTTCGGTTCTGTAGCCCCCCCCCCCCCCCCCCCACCCTTTTTTGAGACTCTGGGTGGCACATCCCTACCCCAAAAAGGTTGAGTGCCCCCCCCCCCCCTGCCATATAGTGACAAGTTAAGTCATTTCATTCATTTATTGTGCTTTATCTCACCTTTGCAGAACCATGTTCAGCTTCCGACCCATTCAATTCATCTTTGGCTTCTTCCCGTTTCCTTGTTTTTTCTTTCCGTTCATGTTCTTCCAAAATTGATTGCACTTCCTGACACACACACAAATCAATCAGTATGAAATGGAAAATGTGAGACATGCGTAATTTACAATATAAATAATATAGACTCAGACAAACTGGCGAGAATTAAATTAACAAAGACCTTAATAATACACAGCCTCGAACCCGGTCCCTCTCGCTATCGCGGCGATTGGTTACTCCACTAGGCTACAGGGACAATATGACTAATTAATGTTAAAATATCATGGTTTGAAATAAGGATTTAAGAACCAGGAACTACATTTTACACAAGTTACAGTTAGCGTATAGTCACGTACCACCCTAACATAACAACTCAACGAGATATACCAGCAACATTTGGGAGTACCAGCTGGGATTTGAACCCTGGCCCTTCCGCACAAATGATGAGCGCACCAGTGTATAGACCAAAAGAGGACTTCCCCAGGTCTATGACATAACACACTTATATCTCGTGACAGTATCTCCACGCGGTCACAGCCCCCCCCCCCCCCCCCCCCCCCCCCCCCCCCCCCGAGGGCTTTGACAGTGAAGAAACTACCGGCTTAAAAGGTGAAGGGAAGAGAGGAAGAGAAAATGGGGAAGGAAAAGGAAAGGAAAGGGAAAGAAAGGAAGAAAAGGAAGGAAAGAGACCCGAGGAAAATAATTATGTAGATAGTTGATAAGTAAGGAAAAATGAGTGGAAAGCTGTGAAAATTAAATAGAAACTTGAGAAGAGATTTAACCATCCAAACACTTGATGATTTATACATGTGTGAGCATGCATTACATGACTTTAATCAAGGGTATTAGTACTTAGTAGGGCAAAGAAATTGATTCCCCTCCCCTCCCCCCCCCCCCCCCCACACACACTTAGCTCTGCTTCAGAGCCTCCCTTATTCCCACCCCTTCATCAACACAACCCCCCCCCCCCCCCTCCCCTTCACCAACCATTATACTAATATATAATGATCATGAGGGAAATGGTGCAAACTATTGGCCCCGAGGTGACTGGAGGCCGTGGGCCTACTATTTTCCAGAGACCGGAGGTCGAGGGAAAATAGTAGGCCCACGGCCTCCAGTCACCGAGGGGCCAATAGTTTGCACCATTTCCCGAATAAAGATCATTAAATATTTGTTTTATATAACGCATGAAAATATTTCTGTCATTTTACACATTTTCATCAACCATCAGTGATAGTGATACGGTACTCGCCTAATTTAGCAGAGTCTGGGAAAAAGTGGGCGACTGCCAGGTCCAAAAGCTCCCATCAAAATGTACTATTGACCGCCAGGTCCAAAAGCTCCCATCAAAATGTACTATTGACCGCTTGACACGTTATTTGGGTGAAAAGGTGAAACTATTTTATGTCACGTGATGCAGTTTCCACCAATAAGATGACAGGAATATTTGCATGCGTTATATAAACACTGATAGATGTCCCCCGCATTATCCCCAAATAGGTCTCCCATACGAGCTCAAATATTAGTAGGCTAGGGTAGCTAGCGTAGGCATATTATGCGTTAATTTAATTTTTAAAGTTACAATTTGACATGTACATGTATAACAAAACTTATATTTTTACTAAACTTGTCCTTGTATTCAACTAACCCTCTTTCTCTTGATAACTTCAATGGTGTTCCGTTTCCGTCTATACGATTTTGGTGTTGACAAATACACGGAGTGCCATTTTGGTTGTGGAGACTGTGAAGCTGCTGGGTTGGCGACTGTGGGACTACTGCTAACACTACCATGGGTTGGACTGGGAAGGTTCAAGGTTGGTATGGCGTCTTTACGCAGCTCCTTTTTTAAGGGCACTTCCCCCATTAGTCGTGATATTAAACTAACAGTATATGCATCAGGTGCAAAGTGGAGACTACAAACTATTTTGTGGGCGAAATTATATTTTTTTAAGTCGCTAGGCTTTTCGCCAAAGTTAATTTTGCACTTCACCAGCCACTCTCGTGCACGAACCGGGTCGTGCTTGTATGGGAAGACGTGTACTTATGCCTTTACCACTATTGGTGCTGCATCCGAAAACACTACAGCGAGGCATGGTGACCTAAGAATCACATAAACTTACTAAACTTACAAATAACGGTCAAAAAACGAGACTATTTAATGAAATAATGTTCAAACGAAGCCTGTTTATCACGAAATCTCAAAAAGCAGTCGCGGCAACGAAGGGGGCACACCACTAAATACGTCTCCCATTGAAATACACGCGTTCGGCCCTTTTTCAAGACCGTATTTTTACCCCACGTAACAATGATGGAAGTTTTTATTTCGCATGAATGTATTAGATATGTGTTGAATTTTATTTTAAACTTGATTTTTCTTGACCCATCTAGATGAAATTTTTCGCTACGGGCACCTAAACAGCGCCCTCACCATTTTAAACCGATATTTTCGCTTCCTCACCGGTTCCGGCAACGATATCCTTCCGCAGCCTAGGCTCCCGTGCGTATTCGATTCCGACGATTTTTGACCACATTAGCAATGCTGAGGTTCTATTCTATCTTTTTCATAAAAAATAAGCAAGATTTACTTCTATTTGCTTCCCCTGGAACGATGATCAAATTGATATAGGTACTATTTCTCCGAACCATACACCAAACGCGGAAGGATTTAGTGTAGTGCCCCCTTAGAAGCAAAACTTTTTTTGAGTTTTCATTCTTTTTTCTACATATTTCGAAAGAACAAGTATTTCTAAGATAAATTGCCAAAGCATACCTCTGTGCGATCTGTGGTTCTCAAATAAGAGCATTTTTCTGAAAAATGATGATGTCCCAAATGTTCATAAATCGTGTATAAATGCAAGAAATCACCCAGTCCGGCACCATCTGGTCCGGCACCCTCTGGGCTGACATCGATTTTGGCGAACTATAGTGTATGCATTATCAATTGTTTCGTGAATAATGTAATACGAACTAACTTAACATTTAATAAACATTTGATTATAATATTACATACAGACAAAGTCCGACACAAATTCACTATTCTCTAGTTTTCAGTAATGGTAGCTCTAGAAGAGCTGTTTGGGGTTTAAAAGGGTCTGTTTGAGAGATATTTCATGTGATCTTTCAATTCATGTGGTGATACATGGAGGTGAACACCCGCTGTAATTCTTCAAACCGTGGCATGTGATTCTCCTCTTGTTATCTGTCGAAGATTCTAACACCAAGTGGTCGCCTTCTGCGCACGTCCGCTTGACACACTCTATGGGACCCCCCCCCCCCCCCCCCCCCCCCCCCCCAACCCCCGGGCATGGCGTTTCTCCCATGCATGTCAGGTCAGGTCTGCGGTTCTGTAAGATCATGTACACGGCTCTTGGAAGCGTGGTGATTACCTCCCTGTGTCCAGGATACCGCAGGTGACACGGGTGGTAACCATATCCTCGTTCCTACAATACACCCAATACGAACCAACTTCAATTTCTAAAACATTTCTGGTTAGGTATGCTGTAGTTTTGACAGTATCTACTGCTCATCCGTCAAGCTATCACCGCTAACCATAGAGTACAATGCCCCTTTTGATGATTCGTCAAAAGTTTAGTGGCCAAAGGCTAGCATGATTGTGTTTAGATTTGATTTAAAATATTGTATTGTACTTTTATCCTAATGGTAGTAATCTTAAGAAACTTTATTGACAAATAAAACTGCGAAAATAGAGTGAAAATGAGAGTTTTTCAAGTAAAAGGTACCATAATAGGCCAAAAACAACACGTCTTCGAAGGGGGCACACCACTAAATACGTCTCCCATTGAAATACACGCGTTTCGGCCCTTTTTCAAGACCGTATTTTTACCCCACGTAACAATGATGGAAGTTTTTATTTCGCATGAATGTATTAGATATGTGTTGAATTTTATTTTAAACTTGATTTTTCTTGACCCATCTAGATGAAATTTTTCGCTACGGGCACCTAAACAGCGCCCTCACCATTTTAAACCGATATTTTCGCTTCCTCACCGGTTCCGGCAACGATATCCTTCCGCAGCCTAGGCTCCCGTGCGTATTCGATTCCGACGATTTTTGACCACATTAGCAATGCTGAGGTTCTATTCTATCTTTTTCATAAAAAATAAGCAAGATTTACTTCTATTTGCTTCCCCTGGAACGATGATCAAATTGATATAGGTACTATTTCTCCGAACCATACACCAAACGCGGAAGGATTTAGTGTAGTGCCCCCACGAAGGTCATCTTGTAAAGACAGCTCGTCACCACTAGATTACAGGGTGTATCAAACAGTGTCCCATGCCCAAATCATCCGGCTAGTCGGATAGCCACAACATCATCAGCCCCATCATGTCAACACGTGATCCATTCATATCATAGATAATGACTATATTTGCAGTGGCAAATGACCCGGTGTCAAAGAAATCTGCGGATAGCGGCCCGGTGCCAAAGGAATCAACGGCAACCGACCCGGTAAGGAAACCCCCGACAAGCCCGGTGCTAAAGAAGACTACGCGCGAAACTAAGAAGACTTTACTAATTGGAGATTCCATAATCAGAGATATAGACGAACGCGGTTTGGACAATACTACAGTTAAGTGTCTACGAGGAGGAAGGGTATGCGATGTAAAAAAGGCCCTGGATACCACCAACCTGAATCCCTTGGAATGCATAATTGTTCATGTTGGGACCAACGACTGCACGTCTGAAGAAAAGCTAAAGGAAGCCTCCGCGGAAATATCTTCACTTGTCAAGGGACTAAAAACACGCGCACCACATACGGACGTGGTTCTCTCTACAATTTGCCCCCGCGTGGACAGCGACGAATACGACAACCGCGTCAGTAGACTAAATACATCTATCAGGGTCATCGCGGCGGAACACAATTGCAACGTCGTAGAGAACAACCAAGCTGCCGAGGACATCAACGCATCTCTTCTTAACACGCGCGGTCTACATCTATCATCGGAAGGAACGCGCAAACTCCTGATGAACATTAATGCCACCCGCCGGATTGTACAAAAGCGACAACCTCATCATCATTCAGACTCTCGCGCGCGGCATCATAACCATGATGACCCACATCAACCCCGTCGCTGCCATTATTGTGGTGAGGAGAATCATATGAAGAGAAACTGTAGACATGGGCGTCCCATCACTTGTCACTCCTGTCATGACATAGGACATAAAGCACACATGGACATCTGCCCACTTAATAACTGAAAAGCAGGCCATGATGATAGTGCCGTCAGTGTTTCTTACAATAATGTTTCTAACGATACACGTACGGATTATGATTTCACCCATTTTAATATGTATACCGTCCTATCTGATGATCTCAAGTGTGATGCTGATATATGTAATGATATTGATAATAATGTTGATGTATGTAATGATACTGATAATAATGATGTTGTTTTTACTGTTCCAAATAATGAACAACTCTCTAATAATCATGGTTCTAGTAAACATGGTAAAATAGGACGACATAGGAGAGGTGGTAAAGGTAACCAATTACGGCGTAACAATACTTATGTGAAAATGGCTTTCAACAATGTAAATCGTATTAAATCTAGTATGTATGAAATTCCTATCCTTCTCAATCAAGAGAAGATTAAGGTTATGGGGCTAACTGAAACATTTCTGAATAACGACGAGAAGGTTGATGTGAAAGGTTTCCAGTGGGTAGGTAAAAATAGGCATGGAAAGGGAGGGGGCGGTGTGGGATTTCTAGTGTCTGATATGTTTGATATTATCGACGATGACTTATTTAATTCAAAACATGATGATTATGAAAGGCTATGGATCAAAGTTCGCTTTGGCAAGAACTTGTTCACAAATATTGCAGTTGCATACTTCCCAGTCGAAGGTGCCGATCCAAACTTAACGGATGAGCTCTATAATCAATTACTATCAGAAGTCATTCAAATTGAGGAAAATAAGGGGGATGAGCATATTCTTGTCATGGGCGACTTCAATGGAAGGATCGGTGATGTTATCCCTTGTGGGGATCCTATACGTAACACAAATGGCGTGAAACTTCTTGATTTTTGTGATGATGCTAACCTCTCTATTATGAATTGTTCACGCAAATGTCAAGGGAAAATCACTTGGTTCCGTAACCACTTATCTAGTACAATTGATTATGTTTTAGCTTCTACAAATGTTGAGGAATGTATCAAATCTATGATCGTGGATGAAGATCGTAATTTCAATATCGGCAGCGATCATAATATGATTATTCTGAACATGGTTTTCAATGATGATTTTGTGAAACGTAAGAACAAAGATAACAAAGTCATATGGGATATTACACCAGATTATGACTTTAGCAAGTATCATGATGAGATTAAATCTAAATTTAAAAACTGGGACGCAAAAGCTTTTGATAACCCGGACTCCCTGTGGAGCTCTTGGAAGTCTAATCTCATTCAAGTAACAATAGACACAATAGGTGTGAAATCACTCAAGGGTAAGTGTAAGCCATGGTGGGATAATGACATTGATGAGGCTATTCAAGAGAGGAAGAGTAGTTGTCAATCACATCGTAAGTGGTCCACTTCAGGTGATAATAACAAAGAAGAGGGGGATAAGCTTTGGAATGAATATCTGGGTAAGAAGTCAAGAGCCAAACAGCTTATTAAAGAACGTATTACTCAGAAAAGGATTGATCGATGTATAGATATTACACAAAAGGGCGGTACCTCAAGTAGAGATTTTTGGCAAGAATTAAGGGGTCCGAAAAATGTTAAGGAGCGTGTGAATTCTTTAAAGCTTCCTAACTCTGATAATATCACTACAGATAGGAAGATTATGAACCAAACTATTCAACAGTATTTCGAGTCTCTCGGTAAAATGAATAAAAGTTTACATGAAACAGATAATGATGTTCTGGTTAAAAACCACATTCAGCATGTTCAGAGTGTACTTGCTAATGATCATGATCCAACCGATGCGGCTGAATCAGATAAGGTATTATCCGATATTAATGTTAATATTGATGACGTTATTGAGGCATTAGGCCAAGCTAAACTGAACAAGTCTCCCGGAATAGATAATATAACAAACGAGCTCCTCAAGAATGGCGGGGATGGTCTCAACAGATCAATCCTTCAACTTTTCCAGAGACTTGTTCAGCTTGAAAGCACGCCACAAGAATGGAACAAAGGTATTATTATACCAATCCATAAAAAGGGTAATAAGAGTAATCTTAATAACTACAGGGGCATCACATTAACTTCATGTGTTTCTAAAGTGTTTAATCGTATAATTTCTAAATCAATTTCATGTTTTGTTGAAGACCACCAATTTCTTTCGGAAATACAGGGAGGCTTTAGGAAGAATTACAGATGCGAGGATCATATTTTTTCCCTGAAAAGTATAGCAGCCACGCGATTGGCTGAGAACAAATCTACACATTTAGCCTTCCTGGATTTCAGTAAAGCCTTTGATACGGTCTGGCGGGACGGTTTGTTATCACTTGCATGGAAGTTGGGTATTCGGGGCAGTATGTGGAAAATTATTAGTAGTCTATATATGAATGTTCAATCTAATGTTAAGTTTGGTGATCTTATTACAGATTTTTTTGAGGTGGAAGAAGGTGTAAAACAGGGATGTGTGCTTTCACCAATTTTATTCTGCATTTACATACATGAATTAGCTAGGCTCATAAGGAAAGAAGGGGTGGGGGTTCGTACATGTAATGTGCAAACAGGTTGTCTTTTTTGGGCTGATGATGTAGTTCTCATAGCAGATAACGCAGTCGAATTGCAAAGGATGCTAGACATTGCATCAACTTTCTCACGAACCTGGAAATTAGACTTTAATATTGATAAATCTAAGGTATTGGTGGTAGGCAAACGTACAGATAAAACTAAACTCTGGAAACTAGGCAATCTATCGATTTCCGAGTGCGATCACTATAAATACTTAGGGGTCCACATTTCAAGAAATTTGTCTGATCACACTCATGTCAATGAAGTTGTTAAGAAAGGCAATAGGTTGATCGCGTATATAAAATCGATCGTTGATAGTCACGATAATTTCAATAGGATTTATTATGGTAACATTCTTTGGAAATCTTTAGCGGTTCCCTCTATTAACTATGCATGCTCAGTATGGACTTGTGGTAGCAAGGCTGATAGCAACAAAGTAGAGAACTTACAGCTACAAATGGCAAGATATATCTTGAAGGCACCCCGTAACACGCCAGGCGTAGCCCTCTATGGCGACTTGGGATGGAACCCCATCGCCTCCGTTCAAGAAGTTCACAGAATGAAGTATCTTGCACGACTCTCTAATCTAGAGATGCACCGTTGGCCAAAACTTATGTTAAACGCTCTAATGAATCTAAACTGCGACATGGACCATATTAGGTACAAATGGTTGTCGTCGATTAGAGATACGCTTAAAAGATGCGACATGGAATACATTATTAATGACGCCCCCACAAGTCCACGCTGGGTCAACACATTTAAGCGCATTAATAAGATTGTCTGTCACAATGTATGGAGTAACAGTGTTAGGGAAAAATCTTCTCTTAGCGACTATTTGCAGTTTAAAAACACCGTTCAATTGGAAGACTATCTTTTAGACAAAACTGATTTCTTTGGTTGTAGTCTAAAATTCAAAGCGCGATCAAACACGCTTCCATTGGAACATAGAATACGCAATTGGTCTTCAAATAATAAGGATGGTAAATGTATGCTTTGTAAGGATGATTCAATGGAAGACTTAAGACATTTCTTATTTACATGTAGATCACTAAATGAGATAAGGGTCGAGGAATATCTCAAACTCGAAAATAATCTATGCAACAATGGTTTTAGTGATGTTTGGCTGGAATTTATTATCAGTAATCTGGACTCAAAATTGTATATAATGCTCGGTTGTCCAATTAATATCACCACGCCTTACAGACACGCTAAAGATGCCCGTTCTGCATATGTTATCCTTGACCAATTCTGCAAATCATACCTTAAACGCGCGTGGGCTGTTAGATGTAATATTATGAACTCAAAGTGAGTCTAGAGACTATTGTATACATGACTATATAATAATCATTAATGTTCTTTCGTTTTGTCAATTATTGTATGTATATATGAACGCACCGTCGGGTAGACGGGTGCCACTGTTGTAAAAGTGTATGTTCAAATAAATAAATAAATAAATAAATAAAATAAATAAATAAATAACAATTTTCTAAAGAAAAATATAACGGTTTAAGGGAATTTTCTCTGTTCGGACATAAATCGTATTGCTTAGTGGAACCGCCATACTCCAGATAGGCCGCTTGTTGCGCAAAACTCACTTGTATTGGTTCTATCGTATTCACGGAGCGGTTTTACAAACGAACTGGCTATTCCCAGTACGATACTGCGAATTATAACAGTTTGTCTACTATTCGCAGTACGGTTCATAGCCAATCACAAATCAGATACCCGGAAAATACCCGGATGTCGTTTGGTCTATCCCTCAAGCTTTAGTTATTAAAATTTGCAAATATACAATGCTTTGAATTAACAGAGAAATGAAAGTTTATTTGACTTTTACTTAAATACTACCGGACTTCTTCTCACCCACTTCCAATTGCATTCGTTAGTGATGACGGTGACGAGGGAGACTTTTACACATATTGATGTATTGATGTAATTCCAGAAGTTTGTTTTGCAGTTGATTAAAATATTTACTCTATCCAGAATCCGGAACATTTTTGTTTTATTTTTCGCACAAGCTGTGACAATCAATTTGTTGTCCATACTAATTTTTGGCCAAAACTGGTTTGGTTGCCCTCCCCAGTGGCGTAGCTAGGATTTTTTCAGGGGGGGGGGGGGGGGGGGGGGGGGGGGGGAAGGGGGGGCAAGAATTCTAATTTTTTTGTAAAAGGTTGACCCCAAAAAAAATTCTAGTCACTTACTAAGGGGGGAGGTCAAAAATTGCCTTCTATTTGGCTAATAACCTCGGTCTGCGCCAACTTTTTGGGAACTGAACTGAGTTTACCCCTCTCAACTTCTAAGACCCTAACTTTTTTAAAGCCAAAATCGATTACGTTACCGTTATAGTAGTTTATACCCTCTCTCAACTACTAACTTTGTTGGCGCCAAAATTGATTTGAATGACATTTGATAACCAAAACAGAGTCTCTGTTCTGACTCATTCCATTAAAAAAAAACCTTTTATGTACACATTTATAGTTTAAAAGTTACAATGCTTGATAAAGTTGGCGCTGGATTAGGCCAAGGGGATATTAAAAACGTTAAAAAAGTCATTTTAAACTGTTGCACTGTCGTACTGCGTATAAGCTGGCAATCCCTTCTTATTCGCAGTATCGTAAGAGTATCATACTGCGAATAAGATAGCAACCCCTTCTTATCCGCAGTATCGTACTTCGAATAAGCTGGCATCCCCTCTTATCCGCAGTATCGTACTGCGAATAAGCTGGCAACCCCTTCTTATCCGCAGTATCGTACTGCGAATAGACCCTTCCTTTTACAAAACAGCTGCCAATGGTAGGACCTGTTTGACCTTCGTCGTCAAACCGGAAGCATTTCATATTGTGGGGTATCGCTCGTTCTCTTCCGGATGTGATCTAGAATCAATTTCTCCGACAACCGACCGACTAAATGTGAATGTAAAACCGTTAAAGATGTCATAGTTTCAGGTTATAGTGGTTATATTAAAATTAATTTCAAATTTGTTTTGTTCTTTTAATATACGCAGAGTTTTGTATTGTTTAAGTGGGGAACTCCCCCGTGCCCAATAATGGTATCGTCCAAGTAATTGATATCGCTCTGTTTGTACTGACCCTTGTATTTGAACATACTGTGCATATTGTACACACTGCGCTGCTGCAGTGTAACAAATTTATGAGACAATTGGCGTTACACGTTAGTAACGTTTACCATGAATCTTTGCGAAATTGACTGTCTGGTTTTAAATATCATGAATGGTATTTTATAGAATACTAAACAGGCTAACTATCTGCAACTGTAAACTGGACGGTCAGTCACTGTGAGTCACACCCGAAATCATAAGTTGTTTCCTATATTAATATTGATATACTACTACATGTAGTACCCCGGGATTTACCATTGACGACTCATTTTTGAAACACGCTATAATAGGAGGGTATAAGGGAGCACCACACCAAATATCTTTCTCATTGAAATACGTGTAAAAGTGCCATATTTCAAGACACCTTTTCTACCCTCCGCTTACATTTATGGCATACTTGTCACCTATGACCATTTTTAGTAACATCTCAACTTTAATTTAAGCCTTGTTTCATGAGGGGTTATTAAGCTAAATTTTCCGCTACGGACCTGCACATAGCGCCCTCACTTTTTCACGTTTTCTGGCATGCCTGTTCACCATTTAGGCAGGTGCTTACGCCCTGGGCACTATTTAGGTCGATAAATTAAAAATATCGTATTTTATCATTGTAGGTGCAACGGGTAGGTCCCATTCGTTCATTTAAATACAAACATACCATCCCCGGAGAAACAAATTGCCCGAAAACCTCACATTTACAAGCCTAGTCTTCGTGCTTTTCCGGAACTATTATAGGATTACACGAATTGCGCATTGATTTGGTACAGTGCTCCCATAAAAGTGATGACGAGCTGTCTTTACCAAATTGTTCAATTTTCACTTTTTCATCTTTTTGAACTGTTGTTGAAGCATGGTTGGTTGTTGAAGGATGCTGTTGTTGAATCATACGTCATTACACCACCGTTGAATCTTCGGTAGCACGCGGGGACACTCTAGCACACACCACTAATGAACGTTGATCATAACTTATTAATCGGTGTTTTTAGCTTTGCGGGGGGTCCCGGTTCTAGATATATTTTGCTCATTGCTCCGCCTACTTTTCACTGTGTTGTTATTGTTCGCCGAGAGGATTTACTAGCAAGTCAATGGAGAAAGTGACTGATAATGCATGATTTCAAGTGTCATTTTATACCATTTTTAAACCGGGTCCCCAACAAGTTTTGGAATATGTGGTAAGTTAATAGGTCTATTTCCTAAGAAATGTGTTCATACTATGGGGACCCGGTCCAGAAAAAATAGTTTTAGCAGGTTTAATGGGCCGACTTTTCATGCTCGTTGATGTCTGTGTATCATTGTAAATGGGCAAAAAACCTTTGTACACGTAAGTCAATGGGGAAAATCATTGCCGAAAATGCCAGATTTTAAATGTCATGTTATACCCATTTCTAAGCTGGGTCCCCAACAAGTTTTGGAATATGTGGTAAGTTAATAGGTCTATTTCCTAAGAAATGTGTTCATACTATGGGGACCCGGTCCAGAAAAAATAGTTTTAGCAGGTTTAATGGGCCGATTTTTCATGCTCGTTGATGTCTGTGTATCAATGTCTATGGGCAAAAAACCTTTACACGTAAGTCAATGGGGAAAATCATGGCCGAAAATGCCAGATTTTAAATGTCATGTTATACCCATTTCTAAGCTGGGTCCCCAACAAGTTTTGGAATATGTGGTAAGTTAATAGTTCTATTTTGCAAGAAATGTGTTCATCTTATGGGGACCCTGTCCAGAAAAAATAGTTTTAGCAGGTTTATTAGGGCTGATGTTTCATGCTCGTAGATGTTTGTGTAGTAGTCTATGGACAAAAACCTTTACACGTAAGTCAATGGGGAAAATGCTAGATTTTAAATGTCATTTTATACTTATTTCTAAGCTGGGTCCCCAACAAATTTTGGAATATGTGGTAAGTTAAGTTCTATTTTGCAAGAAATGTGTTCATCATATGGGGACCCGGTCCAGAAAAAATAGTTTAAGCAGGTTTAATAGGGCCGATTTGTCATACTATTGCCAGTGCACAGACCTAACTTCAGGTCTAAATAGCTGCCAGTGCATGTTTTGTGCACATATAGCCTGACGTATAGTCAATGACAATGGGGAAAATGACCACTTTGCATCTTCACCCACCCAACACGAATGTTACCCGCTATGGGCTGGCGGGCGAGTCTTATTTCCACACCTGGTCACATAAGTCATGGTGCACTCGATGAGTTATGCAAAGACTCGTTATCAACATTTTAAATGCTTGGCTTGTGGCCTATGCCTAGACATTTTAACTATTTCGTTTCATAAATGTTTGCATTATATATTAATATCATATTTCTAGAAATTAATGGAAAATGTTGTTTCATTTTCATATTTTCAGCACCACAACTTACACTGTATGGACTACCTTTATTGTGTCAAGGCCGTTCTTCATTTGGCAGGATATTAATAATATAGGCAGGCTATAGATTTACACAGTGGTATGTAGTGTGAAATTTAAAGTCATTACAAACCATGTGTGACCCAATAGTACTCACTATAACTCAACAAGATCTGTTTGGCCAATCACCTGGTAGAAGAAGCTGCTGAATTGGTGCTTTTTATCAAGAAAGTTAAGAAGAAACAGATGGGATCTCAAAGTCTTGATTGAAATTTAAAAACAAAACAAAATTGAGAGTGGCAAGGAAATGCTGAAAGTCTCATCTGACACAGGTATGTACTCCTTGGGTAAGGCCAAACAAAGAAGAAGGTCTGTCTCAGAAACATTTTGCAAAAAAGTGCTGTGCAATTTTATTTTATTTTATTATTTTTTTTAGGCTTCAGAATTGGCCAAATAAAAAATAATAATGTGATTCTCGTCCAGTCTTTAAAAAGCCAGCAAGGTCCTTACTATTTAATAATATTTAATGTCTAACTAAAGTCTAAATGCCCGGGGGGGCCAGTCAAACATAATGGTGTACACAGGCGTGACCAAATTTTTTCCAGACACCCCCATAACAAGTTTTACCCTGCAAGCAAAATTACCCCCTAAACAAGTTTTTAGCGCGCTTTCCTTGCAAATTTTGACCCCTAAACAAGTTCTTGCCAGAATATGACCCCTAAACAAGAACGGGGATAACATTCTTCTGGGAACGGGGAACAAAACAAGTTACCCTAAACACGTTCGACCTGTATTTTAAGCCACCCTTTTTCTTGAAAATCAGCGTTTTTGATACCCTTAACGCGTCACGCGCGTGACGCGTCCTACACTGAAAAAACACCCCTTTTTACGCGTTCGACCTGTATTTTAAGCCACCCTTTTTCTTGAAAATCAGCGTTTTTGATACCCTTAACGCGTCACGCGCGTGACGCGTCCAACACTGAAAAAACACCCCTTTTTACGCGTTTTTTTGGTCACGCCTGTGTACACTATTATGTTTGACTGGCCCCCCCGGGTCTAAATGTCTAAAGTCTAATGTCAAAGTCTAAATGCATGTCAGACATGTACTTCTTTGGCGGAATAAATTATTTTCGTGTACCATACATAACACCAGTGGTGTAGCCAGGTTTTTCATGTAACTTTTTGATTTGCCGTGGGGGGGGGGGGGGGGGGGGGGGGGGGTAAGAGGTGTTGCGTCCCCATATCGAAGTGAAAAACTAACATTTTCCAACTAATTTGCCTTTCTCCTATTTGTCAATTTCCTTTCCCTTTTCCTTCCCCTTTTGTTTCCTCTTCTCCCATTCTTTGCCTTTCCGATTTTCCGCTGCCTCCCGATTTTCCCGTTCAATTTTTTTCAGGGGGACACCTGCCCCTTGCCCGTATGGCTATGATTTATTGCACCGCCCCCCTATAAATACATGTATGTAGACATGAGATTTCCCACACACTTTCAGGATGTTCAGGTTTTTGTTCAAGCAAAGTCATTCTCATGCCTGGGTAACAGTTGACTTGACCTAAGGTTGAGTTAACATACCCAGGATACCAACCATACCCTTATGCTGTGAACAAGCTTTTTATTTTGCATGTATGTGGGTAAACATGGAAGTGCGTATCAGACGCTTTCAAAATGATGGTCAAATGTGAAATTGTCAGATTCAGCACATGCATGTATTGTACATGTATTATAAATTATTATTATAGAAATGAATACAACTATAATAGTTGTATTCATTTCTTGTTCATTTTACTCGGTAAACACCCTGTATATATTATAATGTATGGGTTACTCTCACCCTATATGCCAATTCTTGTATTTATTTGCAATTGTCATTTTACATGATTCAAGTTATACTGCCTAAAGTAAAAAAGTTTAAAAAAGTGTACACATCTAAAATACTGTATTATCCCTAATAAGCGCCCATGCCCTAATAAGCACCCTCCCCTAAATGTTAATTGACTTTGAAATGTATTTAACCTTTCAAATTCAAGATATTTTGATATCAGAAGAATCCCCCTATTTTTCTCATTATGTCTGTAAAATTTTAGGGCCCAAAAATGTTCCATTTGGAAATTATAGGCTAAATTGTGGTGAATTACTGCCTAAGGTGGTTAACCACCAGCCAGTTTGTGTATAACTCAATGGGCAAATTAATTGTGACCTTGTCCTTCTAAAAATAGAACCATTGGAGTTATGCAATTCAAACTTTGGAATGCAACAATTACAAGTATGACCTTTCATGTAAAATAGAAAACATCAAGTTGAAAATCGGGCCAGCAATCGGAATATCTACCTTTAAGTTTATATGAAATGAAGACCACGAATTGTATCTCTGAATCATAACTCTCTGTCTGTTACACTAATTGTAACAAAAATAACCATGCATTTGGAGACGATTCACATCACACAATTTAAAACGTTTAAAACACTGAATCCCAAAATGTACTTTGTTTTTCTGTAGAAAAATGCCACTAAAGATCATTACCACCGATTTAAAATGACTTGGCTAACCACCTTGGGCACTTATTAGGGATAATACGGTAATTCCATTATGTGAATTCAGGTTGTTTTAACATCCCACAGCGTTTTGTCCCAGTACCGTTTCGACTCAATACCATTTATTCCCACAACCGTTTCATCCCAACATTGTTTCATCTCATTACCATTTCATCCCAGTGAGCATTGACAACAGTACCCCGGAACAGTACGTACAAACCATTGCTGGTCCATTGATTCGCTCAATGAGCCCTTTTGCTATTCCGAAAAAGTGCAACTGCGCAGAAATTGATAGGAGATAAACATGCTGAGGTTGCTATACTTTCCCAATTTGGCGAACTTTGTACTTTCATAAAAATGCACTGTTATACTTGCGTTTTGATTGAACCCTGTTTTTGGCAGCTGGAGATGAAAGGAAATAATTGATTTGGAACCCAGTAGTATATTTTAACGGAATAAATCATATTGAAAACTGGAAACCAGGCTGCGGAAAACGGGTTTCATTTGATTATCGTTATATCTCTATTTGTATGAACATTGCACCTCAAAGGTATTGAAGATTGTGCAGCTGAAAATAAATGAAATGATTTATACTGATGACACAACGAGTCACAGGGGATTCCCAAGGAGTCGCAGTTCATCACACGGCTGTCTACGGTCGAGGTGGTCTTGTTTATCTCAAAAAAAATTCCGACGATAACATTTTCTGAGCATGCAATTAATGGCGAAAAGGCTTATAGCTCTCACCTTTCCCTGAACCAACCAATCAATATCTCAATGAGGATAAAACAGTAATGGGATAAAACAGACTCCTGCCTAATGCAGGAGTCTCCCGCCTAGACACTCTTTCTCCCGCACTCCCGCCTAGCGTATAAAATCTCCCGCCTCAACAAAATTACCTCAATTAAACTGTTTATCAACACCTTTATACTAGCTTCCGTGGGTACGTTTGTGATTTTGACCATACAATTTTCGTGCGGATTTGAGTAAAACATCATTGCTACCAGATTTTTTTGGGGCAGTCTGTATCTCTCCCTCCCAGCAAATCCCAAAAGTTGACAGCCCTGATAAAAGTGTATTGGGATGAAACGGCATTTGGATCCAACTGTATTGAGATGCAACGGTAACCGAAACTATTGGGGTGAAACGGTATTAGGTTGGAACGGTAGCAGAAACTATTGGGATGAAACTGTATACGGTTGAAAATATATGTTTCCATTGGATTCAAATTATTGGATTCAATCCCAGGTTTATTAAAACCATGGTCCATGCATGACCTCAATGTTTTTGAAACAGGTTTTTTCCACTCTGCCAATTTTTTATTGCGTTTTGATTTACGATCTAACGCCATCATATTTTGTTTTCCTAGGTTCCAGGGATTCTTTGTGCGAGGGTATACTAAAACAGAGGTTTCTGCCAAGTATAGGAATATGATGATGATTCTAGACTTTCAACTGTTAACTTTTTTTGTTGGGAGTGGCTCTTTTAGTTTTACTTCATTCTTTTCTTCCATCTTTTCTCACTTTCATTATAGCCAACATGCTTATATAGACTTCTTATGCCTGGCCCAAACTTTTTGACAGAGCCTGGTCCCTTTCAGGACCCAAGGCATGTTTCCGTGCGGACCGACCGTGTAAACAAACAAACAAACAAACATGAAATAAGACGTAAGGCCTATCAAATAAGCTTATAGTTATATCACAGTGTTTCACTTGGTTAGAAAAGAACAAGTCAAAAAGGCTGCAAAGGCATGTTCCCGCGGCTTGTAATATGTACACTACGTGTCTACTATTTGCCTATAGGCAAGTATCTTTTCTTTGGCTATTTTACTTAATATAACTTTTTTAGTTTACGGTATTTTTCTATGGCTTTTATTTCTTATTAAAATTGTAGCGGACAAGAACGAAAATATATCGTAAACAAAACACAGCTGATCGGGTGGGTGGGCGTGACTCGGGGGTCAGGCAGGTCATTTCACGTAACTGTCAATCAAGACACCTGCCGAAAATTTAGCGTGAATAGGGAAACATTTTCTATGAACGTTCATGAGTGGTGTGACTCTAGCACTACATGTACGTTTATGGGCAATGTCTGGCTAGACGTCCCGTAACTCAAGTGCGCATGCTCAAACCAATCAAGGATACGTTGTAACTATACGGTTTATTCCGTACGGGACGTGAGGCAAGATATAGCCCGTTTATGGGCTGTAAAGAATTTGGCAAATAGTTAACCACACCATGAAAGTAAGACCATTGAGACTCAATCCTAGCAGGTGTCCAAATTCGCCCACTGATAAAGTGGGCAAACATGGCCACCAAGACAAAATGCGTAATAAATTCACTATTTTTCATGTTTGAAACCCAAAATAAGTGTTCCAATGGAATACAAATCTGCTGGGGAAAGGTTTAAGTTTGATTTCCTGTTTGAATTAAAGGCATATTATGTGATCTTTTCCAGAGAGCGCCCTCTATTCATGATTTCTTTTAGAAAGTAGATTTTCTTGCAGATTTACATTTCTGATCATAAATCGTACATACATTCCAAGTTACAGAGCGATACGATTCCTAATTACCTCAAAATCATGGTTGTAGAGTGAATTTAGACTAGTCACTAGAAATAGAATAAAAAAAAGTTGTCGGATATCCGACAGTTTATTTTCACTCTAAAATCATGATTTTGAAGTAATTAAAAATCGTATCGCCCTGTAACTTGGAATGTATGTACGATTTATGATCAGAAATGTAAATCTGCAAGAAAATCTGCTTTCAATTTTTTTTTCGATGTTGAGGGCGTTCCATGGAAAGATCACATAATATACCTTTAAGCAAATTATGATGTTTGTTGAAGAGATGAAGGGCAGTTGGTGATTTTGGTGTTTGGAGGCTTGATATCTCCCAGCACTATATCTGGGGGAGCTCACTAGCCAAAATGATGTCATAGGTACTTGTAGCCAATTAAATACAAGGGGTGTGTGAGGGGTGTGTCCGAGACATCCACTCAGCATTTTAGTAGTGATGGGCACAACGGTACCATAATGATTTTTGTGATAGAAATAGGTGGAGTGTATACTCTCATCCCTATTGAATTGTGTATGAATATTGATGTATATTAAGGGGAGTATGTGGCCAATGATATGCTGGGTTTCATGACAACCAGTTATGCAGGGGTTAGGGACAACCTATCAGCTTTGAGGAAAAAAGTTTGTGGATATCCTAAAATAGTGATGGGCTAACTTTTATTTGTTCTCTCTCTTTTTTTCTTTCTTTTTCTTTCTTTTGGGATTTTTGAAGAATTATTTTGATATATATTTATTGTAATGAGTGTGGATTAGTTTTTTTGGGGTGTTTTTGTGTTGATATATTTTTGTTTTGGGTGTGATTATGTTGTTTTAATGGCTTTTTAAGGTGTTTTATTGTTGTTTTCTTGTTCAGTTTTTTTTTTATTTTAGTTTTGTCTATTAACTTTATTTATTTATTCATTAATTTATTTATGTATTTACTGTTTGTGTTTGGTAATATTTATTTACTTGTTTAGTTATCAATGTTTTTCTTTTCTTTTAGTGTTTTAAGTGTTATGGGGGTGGGGTCTTGTGGGTATTTTAGTAGATTTGGGGACAATCTTGTGCTTCTTGGCTTGTTTGTTTCTTTTTGTTGTTTCTTTTTCTTTGTTTTTCTGTCGTTTTTCTTGGGGTAGGCTGTGGGGATTGTCTTTTTCTTCCGGTGTGGGTGGGCTGTTTGTTTTTTCGGGTAGGGGGTATTGTCTTTATCCGGGGGGGGTCTTTTTTCTGGATAATGGGTGCTTGGAAACATCTTTATTTTATTCTTTGTTGTTTTTTCTTAAGTGGTGGGGGGGGGGGGGGGGTATTGTATTTGCTTTTTTGCTCATTTTCTGGATATTGGGTGCAGGGAAACAGCTTCTAATATGATTCATTTCATAACTTGTGGAGGGGATATTTGTTTGGTGGTGGCTGATGTGTGTTAGGATTATTGCTCTTTTTTGTGTTGAAATTGGTCTTTATTAGCTACAAGAAAATGTCTTCATCATTTCCCGGGGTGCTCAGTGGTCATTACAGGGGGGTATCATGCGCGTCCAAGGACTTTCAAAAAGTACCCTAAATACGTAATCGTGTTAATGTGAAAAAGCACCCTAAACGAGTATGGCACAGTATTTTACATACCCTAAGCAAGTAATATCAGTATTTCCAATACCCTATAAACGAGTACTCAAAATATTTTGATACCCTAAACAAGTACTCAAAATATTTTGATACCCTAAGCAAGTTATTTGTATAATTTAAACCTCTTACCGCGTATGACACATTTCTAACCCGTTTTTCCTTCCCTAAAGCTAAAGGTATTATGACACAAATGCCGAGCTGATTTATCAGATGACTTGCGAAGGATACAATTTGAGAAAAATATCTCGCCCATGCAACATGGCTATTTATAATCCTCATGGAGCAAATAAGGACCCTAAATACGAAAGGCAATGATTTAAAAAGTATACCCTTTTTTTCTTAATTTGGCTTGTTTTGATACCCTAATCACGTTACGTACGTAACGTGCCCCAGCTTGAAAAACTACCCTAATTACGTGATTTCTTGGACATGCATGATACCCCTCTTGTAATGACCACTGATCACCCCGGGCATCATTTGCAAATGGACGGATAAGGTCAGAATACTGCTGTACTGGAATGTTGTTGTTGAGTTCTATGTGGTATATATACAGTTCAACGCAGGCCCATCTCCATGTGTGAAACCCCCTGTGTAAATCCCTATAGCTTTCAAAAAATCTCCCGATTGTATGCCCATGGAAATAACTCTGCAAAGACCCCTTGGTACATGTCCAAGCATCTGCCCTGCTAAATCTTGTACCCGTTGATTGTGAGCTGTGATGATATCCCATGTGTCCCGGTGTAGTTCATAAAGTTCAGGGGCTACAACTTTGACTGCCGATCAACTGGGTTTGTTGGTTCAGGAATAAAACAAAAAAATTGTTATTAGTTAAATCATCTCCTTTAGCTTTTTGTTATGAACCAACATTATGTCACCTACATGTAGTATACATACCCTTTGATGGTAGAGTAAAATGACAGAATCTGCACCCCACCCATTTCTCTGCTGGAATTCCTTGACCATGCCTACACCAATCATGTTTGAAGCCAAATTTGCCATACTGAGATGTAATGCTTTATATTTGAATCTAGTAAGATAATGTGATGGTTGAAGATGTTGGATCAGTGTGTGCAGATTGGAGCATCGATGTGTACTGTGTGATAACTGACTGGCCATGTGGCATTTGTGTAACTATTGGGCAATCTTGCTAATCCCATACACCTAGCTATAAGGCCTATTTATTACACAATTACCACACTTTAATCAACTCATAACAAAGGAATTGGTCCTTTCGCTGTCAGTATTGTAATTGTTTATTGGTCGTATCTTATGAAATATAATGGTCAAGATCTGGAAGCGTGTTCGGACGTTAAATTGGTCACTTTTATTCAAAACAGCTTAAAATAAGTTTCCCTCAACCAATCTAAACCAGATAAAATTCATATTAAAGCTAATTGATTTGTCTTTATACCGTAGTAAATTGTTTTGAAAACAAACAAATACTTTTTTCTAAACAAATGGCTGAAGTTGAGTAAACTTTTTTTTGACTCACCCTGTATGTACCTTTCTATACAATGCAGGAGTAATACACTTTGATGCTTTTATATTTTTCTCTGAGTGAATCCAAGTATTTATGTTTTGAATTTGTTGCTGTTGTAACAGCATAATAACATGCTTTTATGTGTGTATGTAAGTGTCATTTCTATCAAATGTTTAAAATAAACTTTCAATGAAATCTTGATTTTGGAGGCCCAAAATAACTGACATTTAATTTATTTTCCAACAAAACATAAAATACTTTTTGGAAGTTTCACAAAATGTTTAGGTATTGAGGATTTCCCTTTTGTTAATGTTACTGTTAGAGCACTTTCAATTAAAGTTTGAAAATGATATTACAAACTTTAGAAATATTTTTGCCAAAAATGACTGAAATTACATCATTTTTCTGGTAAAATGCAACCCAATTTTTTTCAAGCGACACTAAATATTTTGGTATAGAGTTCAGATATCGATATAGGAAGGATAGAAGATGCCATTTTGTGTGTGAGAGCGCTACTTTTGGATTAACTGTAAATACAGGAAAGATGTCTACTTGCTACAAATTGACTGAAATTTCATCATTTTCCTGGCAAAACGCAACCAAGAATTTTTTTTGAAGCGACACAAAATATTTAGGTATTGAGTTAAACAATTGATATATGAAGGGTAGAATATGCCATTTTTTGTGTGGAAGCACTACTTTTGAATTAACTGTAGATACTGGCAAATATGCCCACTTAGCGGGCATATCTGGCAAATTTGCCAGGGCTGGACAATACGGACACCTGCTAGGAATGGACTAGAGGTCTGTACTACTATGATCATGATGATCACACTAGTACTAGTAGCAGGGTTGTAGCTAGCCACATTTGAGTGCCGGCTAAAATCTCACACATTTATCGCCACGGTCTGGCATTTTCAGCCATTTTGTGATATTTGATGTTCATTTGCTCAATTTTTGAATCCAAGTGCTGGTTAATTTGCCTGAAAATGGCTGTGAGTGCCGGTTGTTTAGCCTTAGTGCCGGTTGCTACCGACCGGCACCGACCAGTGTAGCTACATCCCTGACTAGTAGTACCAAGGTAAGGAGTTATCATAATTATAATAACTATATGTAAAAGCTGAATGCAAACTGCTTATCCACAAAAATAGCCTGTGTAAGTAAATGTAATAAATATAAATTATAAGAGGACCTGACGTTTCGATTCTAACAGAATCTTTATCAAAGGTAAAATGACAGAATACAACATTTCAACCTAGACAAATCTGGTTTCTTTTCATGTATTTGTGGTTCCAAGTAGTTAATTGAGGTATAGAAACTTGGCCCACATCTTAAGCTAATTTATTAGAAAATGATATGGAAATGGGAAATGGTGTCCATGTACATGTAGCATCAGGATTTTTGGAAATGTCATCCTACTGTTGAACATGTGCGGTTATTTTACACCAAATGTTACATTAAAAAAAAAGAGTTCTACATTGGACTTTGGTAAATGTAGAACCTAACAAAGAAGAAAGAGTTGGAAAATATCCATTTTGAAAATTTCACTTGCATGTCACAAAATGTGCCCCAAAATTCATGGAATGAGCCATATATTGAAATGCCCCCCCCCCCCCCCCCCCCCACACCACTATTGAAATCAGTCGGGGGAAATTACTGCCAGTCGAGGGAAACGTACTGCCAGTCTGGGGCTGGGCCATCACTAGAGGGTGGTTGTTTTTTGGGGGGTGGGGGGTGTAATCCAAATTTGTACATGTAGTTGACAAATCTATGCAGCAGTCGGCTAAATAAAGGAAACTGTTATAGAGAAAGCTGATGAAAACTCTCCAGATTGACAATTAGTTGTTGACTGTGCTTTTTTTAGACTGTGCAATTTGTTTTACCCCCCCCCCCCCCCCCCACTGCCCTCCCTCTCCCCCCCCCCCCCCCCCCCCCCCCCCCCCCCCACTCTCACAATATCCTGCGCACGCCACTGCCTTCCCTATCAGCAAAATCTTAAAGATTGACTTTTCAATATTTTGAGAGTAGCAGCCTGGGACGCAGTGGCGTAACCAGAAGGGGGCAACCAACCCCTCCCCCACCCCCACCCCCCACCCCAATAGCACTGTCGGTTCATTTGACAAGAGGAATCATGGAATTATGATGGTCAAAAGTACAAACACAAAAATGTTTCATGTGTCCCAAAAATCGATTATTTGTTGGTAGAAATGTACCTCAATCATAGTCAAAATAAATGTAAGGTCAAAAATCTTCGCGCGCTACGTGACCATTTCTTTCGTCGCTAAATCTTGTCGGTTCACTTTCATTTCTTGCCCCTCCCCCAAATATGAAACCGCTAGTTACGTCACTGAGGGGATTTCATGTAATTTCAGTTTCAGCTGTAGGGGGCTAGGTCAGTTTGATATGATTTTTATCTCATCAATTTATTTATTTAGAGATTTAGATTGACAACTTAATAACATTTCACTGCTTCCAATAATTCAAGACCTTCTTTCATCAAAATAAGAAGAAATTTCAGGTTCAGAACGGCACAAATATTACAGAAACACGATACGTTTGATCACAAAGAGGCTACTGTAGACTGTGTCAATTAACATTGTTGAAGACATCATTTGCATTATGGAATTTTAGAGAAGAGAGGTAATCTTGTAGGGTTTTCAGCATCTTTCTTTCCAATTCCATGAGAAGGTTGCCACAACGAGGAAACACAAACATGGTTTTAGGTCTAAGCCCGGTATTTGATATTACTTCACAAGATTACACAACGGGGGAACACAAACATGGTTTTAGGTCTAAGCCCGGTATTTGATATTACTTCACAAGATTACACACAGGTTAATTCTTTAAGAGCGACCATCGTTTTCAGATTCTTGGTTAAATTCGTCAATGTATCATGAACCGAGTTCATTTTGTCATCTACCTAGGCAAAACCAGCTCTAAACTGATCAATTATGCAGGTTGTTATGCGAGCAACTGGCTAAAAATCATGCATTGATACAATCAGGCATGAGAATTTTCCTTTTTTAAAAGAATTCCTTATATTTTTTGGTCCAAATTTCCGCACTTTTATTTAATTTCAGCCTGTTTTTGGCCTTTTTAGCCCAATTTCACGCACATTTTCAGTTTTTTCAGTTTTTTTTCCAGTTTTTTCCATTCTCATGCCTGTACAATATAGCTGAGGTTGATGGCCTACATGTAGAGAGTGCATCGAAATTAACTGGTGCTGTCTGTGGGATAATATTTTGTCTCTTTTTTTGTTGTTGGTAGGTAAGACACATGCATGTGACATGGATATTTCTGTCTGAGACAATCTTGAGTCTGGTGGGCTTTCCTTTTTAAAGGGATAAAGTTGATCTTGTAAGATGAGCCAATATCATTGTTTTATGCATTTTATTATAAAGATTATGAAATGAAGTGTAATTCAAAATTTGATTGATATGTCTTTTTATGTACAGGAAAGTGCAGTTGGTTTCAAGTCAAACCTGTTAAATGATGGAGGTAAATCTGAGCTGCCGATCGCCCGTCTGGTACACAAATACATTGTGCATGTAGTACAGCAAGCAAGCCTAAAAGAAAGCAAGACGTCCCACAAAGTTTTTCATTGTACATTGAACTGGAGAGAAGGGAGCGAAAACGTTTGCTGACTGATGTGAGCTTATTATTTGGTCGAGGATTTTATAACAATTAATCAAAACCGTGATTTCCTTTTGGATGTGACGTTTGCTGATGACATTAACTACATTAGAAGTATGAGCAATACCACAGAGCGTATCCATTTGGGAACATCTTTCCCAAAATGGAAGGAACAGAAGGGGCTGTTTGACAAAATGCAAGAGCCCAAAACAGTACTTATCTTCTATCCAGAGGCCCGGTCAGGCGGGCGGAAGCCACGCAAAAGCAACAAGTCATCTGTTAGTCCAGCATTATTCATGGAACATTTGCTGGATCTGCATGAAAAGTGTTGCACAACGTGTATAAATCCGTGAGTTGTAACAAACCATGTTTGCCTTATCATATTTCCAATAACTAGAAGTCACTGAAAAACTTTATTATTTTGATGCTGTCAGATAATTATGGTCAAATAAGCCCAAGTAAGTTAAAAACATGTTTTTCGTCCAGGTTTTGGAAAAAAAGGAAAAGGAGGGGCTTTTTATTTTTTATTCTTTATTCGAAAACAGACATAAATTACCCTGTTTAACAGCGTTTTAGCCCATATTTGGCATACAGAATGATGTCTGCAAAAAGGAGGATTGGAGGAAGCCCTTTTTATTTTGCGATTTTGAGACCTATAGAATAATACCCTTCTAGTGATCACAAAACTCTCCACAAATGCTTCTAATACAATATGCAAAGTTATAGGATAGGTTTAAACTTATGAAACATCTTATTTAAAAGTTATGACTCAAAGTTTGCAAAATGAAAATAAAATTTCCAAAAAGGAAGCGATCAGGGTCTTGAAACATGTAATTTTTTTATTTGGTGTACATGTAAAGTTCACAAAAACACAATGTGGAGCCTTTTTTGTATGCGCTTAGCACTCTCAAAATTGGGACTTTTTTTTGTTGATCCCCCTCCCCCTATTAAATAAGTACCAATTTGTTTGTGATTCCCTTTTGGGAGACTTTTTCTGATCTCCCCTTCATTTTTTCCAACCCCCACCAAGGTATTTATGAACACTCCCTAAAAAAAAAAAAAAAAATCTTTTTTTTATTAAAAAATCCATTTTTTAGGGGGATGCCAGAGTCAAGCCCTCTGCAGGGAAAGCCACATATGATGCTAATTGATCTATGCGTTTAGTTCTGACGATGAAAATAATAGCAATTTTAGCAATTTTCTCATTAAAATAGCTTAGAATTAATATGCAAATTAATGGGTTCACAGACCCCACCGGGTTCAGATGGTTAAGGAGGAGAAAGGCTCACCATTGGGCCAACCAAAAAAATTGACTTGCCCTTTCTGACCGACCTAAATTTTCGGAAATCTAGGGTCGCTATTTTTTTTTTTTTTTTTTCAAAGTAAAAAAAAAGAAAATTGAAAGAAGCACATAACAATAAAGAAAGATGTTTGTTTGCTTGTTTAAAAAATATAAATTTAAATTTAAAAAAAAAAAAATTAAAAAAATGTGTATTTGTGTAGGTATCTCCCTGTTTAAATTTAACTTTAAAAAAAACAAAAAACAGACTCCGGCTCTGAAAGGGCAGGTCAACTTTTTTTTTGCCTTACTTAGGTTACGCTGGTTTCCCAGATTTGCATTTATTCATCTAAAACTTTTAAATATTAAACATCTACTAAAGTTTAACATAAACAGTTAAAACAATTAGTACCATGACACCACTTTCAAAATTACATAATTATATTCTGCCATAACAAGACAAAAACATTTTGTAACTTTCAAATATCCGACCAGCTCTACTAGGCGTGCCTAGTCTTGTTTAATCGTAAGTTTTCTTGTAAATTTGTATTCATGATACAATTATTTCTCGTCATTACCTTTCTTTAGCACACCAGTGGTTGCAGCTTCTACTAAGACAGAACAAGCTGACGATGACGTAGACTGCATGTTAAAGACGGAGGTGGACGAAGAGGATGGGTTGATGAATGGAAAAGTGGATGATTACAATGGTGAAGAAGAAATGGCTGCAGGCATTTTCAAGACAGAAGTTGATGACAATGACAGTTTGGTAAAAGAGGAAAAATCAGAGGTGAAGCGTCAACATTATGAATGTGAAGATGATGGGTTGATGAATGGAGAAAAGGATGAGTACAATGACATGGCTGACGACAGGATGGCAGGTGTTGTCAAGACAGAAGTTGAAGATAATGGCAGTTTAATGAAGGAGGAAGAGGCTACCTTCAGGGAAGACGAAGAATCAGAGGAGGAAGGTCATCTTGATTTTGAAAATGATGCAAATGATTCTGATAACAATCCTTTTAAGGATAGTGATGATAACCATTCATGTCTAGATATCACCATGAATGATATTGGTAACTATGATAATGATGATGATAATTACCCTAGTGATGACATTGATGGTAAAGATAACAGAAATAATGCAGATCAAAGTGATGCTATGCAATCTGATTCTCAACATCGTGATGCTGACCAACCTGATGATGAACTGTCTCAAGATTTACAACCTGATCACACAGTAAGAAAAATCTATAATTATTGACAATTGACATCATAGGTAAAGAAAAAGAAGAAGATCTGTCTCATATACCCCATGCGCTTAAAGGTATATTATGTGATCTTTCCAGGGAACGCCCTCAACATCAACAAAAAAATGGAAAGAAGATTTTAAACTTGCAGATTATATTTCTGATCATAAATCATACATACATTCCAAGTTACAGGGCGATACGATTCTTAATTACTTCAAAATCATGATTTTAAAGTGAGATTCACTCTAAAACCATGATTTTGAGGTAATTAGGAATCGTATCGCTCTGTAACTTGGAATGTATGTATGATTTATGATCAGAAATGTAAATCTGCAAGAAAATCTACTTTCTAAAAAAAAATAATGAATAGAGGGCCCTCTCTGGCAAAGATTCACATAATATGCCTTTAAGTATGTGGAGTCACTTGTGCCGCATAATTTTCAGTTCAATTCAATTCAATTTATTCAGCAAAATTAATATAAACAAATAATAATACAATATGAAGGAGAGGCTAGAAGCCCTAGTGGAAACCCTGATATACGGGCTTATATAATGGACCCTTGACACACAGGCTGAAAAAGTAGGCAATACGGAAAGCTCCTTGCCGGGAAATTTGAGCATTTGGAGGGAAAATTTGGCATTTGGAGGGAAATGTTACTCTTTCATAAAGAAATGCATTCCATTTTGGAGGGAAATTTAGAATTGCTTGCCGGGAAAAAAACATTTTTTCAGGCCATGCCTTGACACAAAATAGAATGATAGCAAATAGAGCATTATAATGACGGGAGAACAGAAATACACGAAACAAGATTATACAGAACAGCACAAAAACAATACACATGACAAAGACACAGAAACAAAGAGAGAACAAGGCAGAACACATGAACATGACAAGAGACAAAAGTTGCCAAGTTTAAAGTAAGTCATTAATTATGTTCTTCAAGAGGAAGGAATGAAAATAGAGGAAGATGAGAAGAAAAGAAGAAGAGCTAACAAAGTTTATGTATTACTTAGAGAAAGAGGGGTGTGTGTGTGTATCATAGGTAGAAATGTAGCATTTTTTGAGCTGCCTTTTAAATGAATATTTGTTTGTGATTGTGTTGGGAAGAGCGTTCCAGAGCTTAGCACCGTAGTTGATAATCTGATGTTTTCAGGGGCGGGCCAACCCCCTTATTTTTGACAGGGCGAAAACGGTAAAAATGTGTAAAAACGTGTAAAACCGTTTGAAAAATCGCAAAGGGGTGGGGTGGGGGCATTAGTTATTGACTGTGTGATTATTTTGGACTGTGCTGTTTTTTGGAGTGTGCGATTATTTATGACCGCACACATTTTTTTGACCCCCACGCCCCACTTACATGAAATTCACGAGGTGACTGTAAAAAAATTGGGGCTACCTTTTTACTATTTTTTTGTTGGTACATCGGGGAATTGAGAAGAACCTGAGTCAGGGAATTGGTGCCCTCCCCCCCCCCAGGGAAATGGTGCCCTCCCCCCCCCCCCCCAGGGAATTGGTGCCCTCCCCCCCCCCTCCCCTATTGAGAAATCCTGGATCCACCCCTGATTTTCAGCTGTGGTGGTTGGGAGAGGAAGATGAAATCTGTGTGCTTGCCGTGGTGTGCGGGGATCTGACGGTTTGTGGTGAAATAATTTGCGAAATTGGGAGGAAGGTTGTTATAGTATAACCCTACCCGATGAGCCCAATTCTTTTAATTATATTATATATGTGGCAATTTTATTGTAAGCAAGAAAATGATTTGAAGAAGCATATTTTTCACAAGTTCAAAAAAAGAAAAATATAGATGAGGTCTGTTTTAATCCAATCATTCACATTTTATTTTTTGTATACCAGACTGATCTCAAGCGCCCTAAGAAGATATCGCAATCGTAAGTACCCTTTCCATTCAAGATTAAACTTATGCATGGTCGTCCAGCCCAGTGACCCTGCGACCTGTTAACATCGTGTGACATGGTCGTCCAGCCCAGAGACCCTGCGACCTGTTAACATCATGTGGTCGTCCAGCCCAGAGACTCTGCGACCTGTTAACATCGTGTGACATGGTCGTCCAACCCAGAGACCCTGCGACCTGTTAACATCATGTGACATGGCCATCCAGCCCAGAGACCCTGCTACCTGTTTACATCGGGTGCAGGTCGGTATTCCGAAGTGTAATTGATCCGAAAGGTTTTCATTCCGAACGGTTTTTATCCCGAAGATAAATATTCCGAACGGTAACTGTTCCTAAGGGTCATTTCTCCAAAAGTCATTATTCCAATAGGTTATTATCCCGAACGTTAATTGAGGGTCATTTCTCAGAAAAATATCTGAAAAAACGGTTTTTACACCTACCCTGTCATTTCTCTGAAAGGTTTTTTCTCCTAAAGGTTTTTTCTCCGAAAGTTCGGAATATAGACCTTTTGGAATAATGAACCTTCGGAGTAATGACCGGTAGGAGTAAAAACCGGTTTTCAGATATTTTTTGGAGAAATGACCCTTAGGACCAAAAACCTGACGGAGCAATGGCCTTTCGGAGAAACGACCTTCTGGTTAGGGTTAGGGTTATCCCTAACCCATGGTCACAAATGTTCTGCTTTGTAACTGCCGAATTCCGCGTTTTTCCGCTTTGTACATTTTGCATTTTTCTGTGATGTAATTTTTCCCAAGAGAGCTTAAAATTTACAATCTATAAAACCAAAATAAACACACTTTACAGAAAAACACATCATTTTAGATTTTTAGGCCTACCTTATTATTAGGCCTACTGTAGCGGTAGCTGACCCTCTATGTCGCCATTGTATTTTAATATTTATATTGTTTTATTCAAGACTATTCATAAATTTTGTGTTTTGGACGTTTTTTTTGCATTTTTTCCCCTTCTTTTCATCAAAATGTCGTTTTCCGCGTTTAACCTCAATTCCGCGATTTTCGTGACCTTACCCTAACCCTAACTCCTAACGATTTTTTACCCTAACGGGTTTTGCTCCAACAGAGCATAACTCCTAACGATTTCTTCTCCTAACGGTTTTTGTTCCGAAAGGTCAATATTACGAATTTTCGGAATATTGACCTTTCGGAATAAAAACCGTGAGGAGTAAAAACTGTTCGGGGCAAAAATCTTTAGGAGCAATGAAGTTTCGGAGTAATGACCCTTAGGATCAAAGAACTGTAGGATAAATGATTTTCGGAATAATAAACGTGAAGAGTAAAAACTGTTCGGGGCAAAAATCTTTAGGAGCAATGCTGTTTCGGAGTAATGACCCTTAGGATCAAAGAACTGTAGGATAAATGATTTTCGGAATAATAACTGTGAAGAGTAAAAACTGTTCGGGGCAAAAATCTTTAGTAGCAATGCTGTTTCGGAGTAATGACCCTTAGGATCAAAGAACTGTAGGATAAATGATTTTCGGAATAATAACCGTGAGGAGAAATGACCTTTCGGAATAAAAACTGTGAGGAGAAATAACACTTCGGAATATCGATCTGACCCCGTTTACATCGTGTGACATGGTCGTCCAGCCCAGAGACCCTGCGACCTGTTTACATCGTGTGACATGGTCGTCCAGCCCAGAGACCCTGCGACCTGTTTATATCGTGCAGGGGTGTACTTTCGCGACATCCTGCGAGAATCCAAATGGATTCTCGCAGAGGAATTTTGTGAGAATCCATGGATTCTCGCAAATGGATTCTCGCAGAATATTTTTCCGAGAATCCTTTTTACTGAATTTAAATTCCGCATTTTAAACATTTATTGTACTATTGTTAAGAACAATCATGATTTTAATTTCAACTTGAACAGTTTAGAGTCAAATACCAGTCATCTAAGGTCCTGTTTTGAACTTAGAAGAAGAAAAAAAGAAGAAAAAAAAGTTTTTTAAAAAAAAAGGGTTGTTTTTTTGTTTGTTTTTTGCGAGAATCCACCTGGATTCACGCGGAAGTGATTTTACGCGAATCTTCACGCGAATCGATTCGCGGATTCGCGCCGAAAGTACAGCCCTGTCGTGTGACATGGTCATCCAGCCCAGAGACCCTGCGTCCTATTTACATCGTGTGACATGGTCATTCCAGCCCAGAGACCCTGCGACCTGTTTACATCGTGTGACATGGTCGTCCAGCCCAGAGACCCTGCGTCCTATTTATATCGTGTGACATGGTCGTCCAGCCCAGAGACCCTGCGACCTGTTTACATCGTGTGACATGGTCGTCCAGCCCAGAGACCCTGCGTCCTATTTATATCGTGTGACATGGTCGTCCAGCCCAGAGACCCTGCGACCTGTTTACATCGTGTGACATGGTCGTCCAGCCCAGAGACCCTGCGTCCTATTTATATCGTGTGACATGGTCGTCCAGCCCAGAGACCCTGCGACCTGTTTACATCGTGTGACATGGTCGTCCAGCCCAGAGACCCTGCGTCCTATTTACATCGTGTGACATGGTCATTCCAGCCCAGAGACCCTGCGACCTATTTATATCGTGTGACATGGTCGTCCAGCCCAGAGACCCTGCGACCTATTTACATCGTGTGACATGGTCATCCAGCCCAGAGACCCTGCGACCTATTTACATCGTGTGACATGGTCATTCCAGCCCAGAGACCCTGCGACCTATTTATATCGTGTGACATGGTCATCCAGCCCAGAGACCCTGCGACCTGTTTACATCGTGTGACATGGTCGTCCAGCCCAGAGACCCTGCGACCTATTTATATCGTGTGACATGGTCATCCAGCCCAGAGACCCTGCGACCTATTTATATCGTGTGACATGGTCATCCAGCCCAGAGACCCTGCGACCTATTTATATCGTGTGACATGGTCATCCAGCCCAGAGACCCTGCGACCTGTTTACATCGTGTGACTTGGTCATCCAGCCCAGAGACCCTGCGTCCTGTTTACATCGTGTGACATGGTCGTCCAGCCCAGAGACCCTGCGACCTGTTTACATCGTGTGACATGGTCGTCCAGCCCAGAGACCCTGCGTCCTGTTTACATCGTGTGACTTGGTCATCCAGCCCAGAGACCCTGCGTCCTGTTTACATCGTGTGACATGGTCGTCCAGCCCAGAGACCCTGCGACCTGTTTACATCGTGTGACATGGTCATTCCAGCCCAGAGACCCTGCGACCTGTTTACATCGTGTGACATGGTCATCCAGCCCAGAGACCCTGCGTCCTGTTTACATCGTGTGACATGGTCGTCCAGCCCAGAGACCCTGCGACCTGTTTACATCGTGTGACATGGTCATCCAGCCCAGAGACCCTGCGACCCGTTTACATCGTGTGACATGGTCATTCCAGCCCAGAGACCCTGCGACCTGTTTACATCGTGTGACATGGTCATCCAGCCCAGAGACCCTGCGACCCGTTTACATCGTGTGACATGGTCATTCCAGCCCAGAGACCCTGCGACCTGTTTACATCGTGTGACATGGTCATCCAGCCCAGAGACCCTGCGACCCGTTTACATCGTGTGACATGGTCATTCCAGCCCAGAGACCCTGCGACCTGTTTACATCGTGTGACATGGTCATCCAGCCCAGAGACCCTGCGACCCGTTTACATCGTGTGACATGGTCATTCCAGCCCAGAGACCCTGCGACCTGTTTACATCGTGTGACATGGTCATCCAGCCCAGAGACCCTGCGTCCTGTTTACATCGTGTGACATGGTCGTCCAGCCCAGAGACCCTGCGACCTGTTTACATCGTGTGACATGGTCATCCAGCCCAGAGACCCTGCGACCCGTTTACATCGTGTGACATGGTCATTCCAGCCCAGAGACCCTGCGACCTGTTTACATCGTGTGACATGGTCATCCAGCCCAGAGACCCTGCGACCTGTTTACATCGTGTGACATGGTCATTCCAGCCCAGAGACCCTGCGACCTGTTTACATCGTGTGACATGGTCGTCCAGCCCAGAGACCCTGCGACCTGTTTATATCGTGTGACATGGTCGTCCAGCCCAGAGACCCTGCGTCCTGTTTACATCGTGTGACTTGGTCATCCAGCCCAGAGACCCTGCGTCCTGTTTACATCGTGTGACATGGTCATTCCAGCCCAGAGACCCTGCGTCCTATTTATATCGTGTGACATGGTCGTCCAGCCCAGAGACCCTGCGTCCTGTTTACATCGTGTGACATGGTCGTCCAGCCCAGAGACCCTGTGTCCCGTTTACATCGTGTGACATTGCAATGATGTTAAACTTTGAAGAAAAACTTTCCTGAACTCATGAATCTATTTTGACTGTATTATCCATTAAAAATCATCACAGGACATTTTTAAGGAATTTTTCAAAATATTTGTTGGATTTTATTTAGTTTCATGGTTATAAATGTAATTTGACCCCAAAAAATGCATTTCTAGGAAAAAATCACAGATAGAGCTAGAGAGGGCGTCCCATGGAAAATATCACATAAAATGCCTTTAAAACAACTCTATGGCAAGATACAGGGCATGTCAAAAAAGTGTCCCATGCGGGGGAAATAATTAAAAATATATCTCATGTTTTTGGTTTTCAAAAGATAGGCTGTTGGTAAGCCATATTAGTCCTCTATCAAATACACTTTAAATTCCATTACATTTAACCCCCTAACCGAGATTTGATCAATTCAGTAACAAGAGTGGAAATATCGCCACCTATGATCAGGAATTGGATTTTCAACTGCAAAACGGGATTTGAAATTTCCAATGGTGATGTATAGACCATTTCAAATTGAGATCGGAAATCTTCGGAAAAACAGGTCACGTGGAGTAGGTGCGTTGCGCGTTCTTCACAACTTTTGATCGCATTCACAGCATTGTCCTAGTTGGTTGTCCGCCTAATAATTTACTATGTTTACATACACGCGTGCACACATGAGAAGTAAAACATGGAACGAGACTATTTTGGGCTTTTTTATCAACAAAGGCGCTGACGGACAAATTCCAAATGTATCAAGCAGATGGTAAAAAGTGAAAATATTACCCCAAAGTCTTTCATCTCACTCGTTTTTGTTACTGAAATACCGCAACATCAACTTTGTGAGGGATACAATCTATCACCAACACCAGCGCAATCTACCACACGGGCAGACGGGTGAAAAATACGTGTTTTTTTCTCCGGCACATGGCCATGACCTGTCAGGAGCTGACAGGTCATGTAACCGAGCGTCAAATCACTCCGCTAATCGGAAGCATTCGGGTGGTCGTATATTTTCGGATTTGAAATGGTCTATAGCATTATATCTGTAAGAGTGGCACAACATCGATTTTGGGTACAGCATTAATCAATTGGGTATATCTCGGAATTGACGAAACCAAATTATATGAAATAAACTGCATCTGAAACCCAGGTGTTTGGGCTTTCAATATGATTAAACATTTTACACCAAATTTTAGAACTTCATCATTGGTCAATAAGTTGGTTAAACGCATGCATAGTTTTTTGGGACACCCTGTATGTGAAATAGTTCTCTTCTCTGTACATGAAAAGTGACCAAAGCCAAAGTTGACATGCCTGAGTAGATTAGCCATAACTTAATAACAAAAACTCCAAATGGATAGAACAAAAATGTTATGACACATAAAGATTGCTACACATGATTATTACTATTTCACATTCAATTTTGATATTTTACACTGCCAAAGAAATTTCACACAAAGGCACTTTTTTGACAGGCCCTGTACAATGCAGTATGGCAGTTAAAATAATTGCCACCTATTTCAGCGTATGTCTGGCTGCTATCATAAACATAAGGCACGTTCAGACATGGCTATTTACCTCGAGCTAAAGGTCGAGTTGAGGTCGAGTCGAGGTCAATTCGCGATAATGGTCAAGTTAGTACCCATGTGGACAAGAGTCGAGTTAACTTAACCCGACCTTAACTCGACCTTAACTCGACCAATTTACCTCTGACAAAAGTCAGAGGTAAAGTCTTATCTCGACCAGTTGACTCGAGTTAACGTACTGTCTGGACAGCGCACTAAAGATAGCTCGAGGTAAATATGACCTTTCGCCAATAAAATTGACCCGCTGCTGAAGACTGCGTTGTTTTTACGCATAGCTCGCTTAATATAATTGTTATCCTAGTTTGTACATAGGCCTAGGCCACGCGTGTATAATAGTTCATACATATTTAATAAGCATACCAAAATAACGGTCGTGCTACTATCTCTTCTTATACATTAACTATAAAGAGTAGGCCTCATGAATTTCTAAAAACACATTGAAATTCATAATGTATTATGTCTTAAACGAACAAATAGTTCTTTTAGGATTGACTCCTAGCTCACTTTTTACTTTAAACATTGGTATTTTAGACATTTTAAGACCCACTCGTCTCACTTTTCTTAGAATTGTGCATGCTTTGGTTTAAGTGAGCCAAACATTTTGGAAATAGTGAATTTCCATATGTTTAATGATACAAACATCAATAGATGTAGTATACACGTGCACCACCACCTCTTATTTAACATCCGGAACTTAACTCCAGGGGCAGGCGGTCGAGTTAAATTCGACGGGTTAATTTGGTCGTGATAACGACGTGTTGCCTGTGTGTGGACAATCGGTCGAGTTAGCGAAAAATGTTCAGGTATTTTACCACGGGTCATAAAATATTTAACTCGAGTTAAAAGCCAGGTCTGAACGCAGCTATTGAGTACCAAGCTCGTGATTAGTATCCATCATTTCTAGCAAGCCCGAGGGGTGGGCGGACGCCAAATTTCTCCTAAAGTACCACAAAGGGGCAGTTCCAAGCGTTACGGAATGACATTCACAAAGCATTTTTATGTTTGAAATCATAATATCTTCTCACCAAACTAATAATATATTTTAATAGCAGCTACTAAACACTTTCAGATATGGTACAAAATTTGACCATCAGATTTTAAATTAACGAAATGTTGATTTTTATAATTGCCGTTACGGAATGACACAAAATGGACATGATTTTTCTAGTCATTTAGACATTGATAAAACTTTGTGATATTTAGAAATGTATCACGTTTTATTGACTTTTGGGTGATTCTGTATACCTTTACCTACAATATGACAACTTCCTGGTTAAAATTGGTTAAATATTTTTTGAAATATGACGTAAAGACCGACAAATGAGAGCGTTACGGAATGATGTTTTGTCCACAATGCAATATTCATAAGAAAATACATAAGAAAAAACAAAATCATGTTTAACGTGTAAATTTATGAAAATTTAAGCGGTAAGTTAGCAACTTAAAGCAACAAAACTTATATAAAAGCATAAGAAGGGGTCAGAGAAGGGTGCTACATAATATGGGCATTTTTCTGGGGGGAAAAAATCACAATTTTTTACCAAAAATCAGGTTTTTTCAAAGAAAATCATACTTAATGTATAAAAATTCAGAGGTATAGACCTTCCGGAATATTATCGCTACTCTGAGTTTCATGGACAATCCCGCTCTACCGTTTTTATATATATATATTTATACGCTCTACCGTTTACGGTATTGAGCACTCTATTCAAATGTCGTAGTCTAACCAGAAATGGTTGTCAATAATAATTATATTACGCTCCTGATTTTTTTCAGTTGAGCACTCTCTGATTATCTTTTGATGTGTATTGACCACTTCGGGAATATTATGCTGCTCTGATTGCTGATCAAAAACACCATTGATTGTGTATTCGCATTATCATATGTGTACTAGATCTGCGATCGGAGAAGCATCTATTCGCCTGATGATTGGACAAAATGACCGTATGGGATTGTCCATGAAACTCAGAGTAGCGATAATATTCCGGAAGGTCTATACCTCTGAATTTGAATTTTTATACGCTCTACCGTTTACGGTATTGAGCACTCTATTCAAATGTCGTAGTCTAACCAGAAATGGTTGTCAATAATAATTACTTAATGTATATCAATTATAAAGACAAATAGCTCATTTTAAAGAGCTTAAAAATATCTTTCATTTGATACTAAATATGTGATGGTAGTACTTTAAATTGTAAATTTACAGCCTTTTTCAATTTTGTAATGTTCTATTTTGCTTGGAACTGCCCTTAGGTCAAATGATGTTTTTAACCCATTAAAACGTTTCAATAAAAAATATGCCAAAAAACATTTTGACATCTCCCCTCCCCCCCCCCCCCCCCCCTTTTTGTCATGGGCCTGCCAGGAATCATGAACACTTATAATCATAAGCTGGGTTACTGTATATGATAGCAGCTAGACATACGCTGAAATAGGAGTTCATAATTACTAAAATGGCAGACACATACAGAATGTGTTTCCTCGGCTTGTCAACACATTTAACATAACTTTTAACGAGTAATAATTTTGGTTAGATTATCCAAAACACTTGAATTAGCATAGTACGGTATAGCAGGCTAGCAGCATATCCAGCATATCGCTTTTCTTACAATATTTCATTTTAAAATACATAATTGTTTGTTTTATTTTATTTCAGATGTAAAAAGAAGAATAAGACGCATATAGATAGAATCAAGTGGCAGTTATTACCATCAAAACACAGATGTAAACTTTGCGAAGTATTGTGTAAAGAACTAACAGATATGAAAGAACACATAGTTCATATGCATAGTAACCAGCAAGTCTCAAAGCCAAAGAGGAAAAAGAATGATGGTGGAAAAGGTACAAGTCATGTTAACATATTAGAGGAGGGTCTTAGTGACTTTGAAGTGTCAGAATTATCTATAGCAATGAGGCTATGTCCTATTTGTGAACAATATGTTAAAGAAAACCGAATCACTTCTCATTTGGACACACATCGACTTAAGAACGCAATATGTGAGGTATGTGGAACTGCATGTACTAATATGCGCGCACTTACGCGGCATAAAGATCGGTGTAACAGTGCTAACAACAGGTATAAATGTGAAGATTGTGACAAAGAATATTCTAGATTATCAAGTCTTCGTACACATCGTGATAAAAATCACAGCAACAAACCAAAGGTAACCAAGCAATGCGAGATATGTGGAAAGGAATTGGCCACTACTAACGCTCATCGAGCACACCTCGCTGTACATTTAACTGTGAAACCCATTGAGTGCCCTGATTGTGGGAAAGGATTTACACAGCGAAGTAACATGACATATCATAGAAGAGTGCATACTGGTGATAAACCGTATAAATGTGATATGTGCACAGAACTGTTCGCACATAATGTCAGTTTGAAAACACATAAGAAAAAGAAACATAACATTGACATGTGGAAAGATCGATAAACCCTATAAATGTGATGTGATCTGTGAAAACCCGTCGGATGTCGCAAAATGTGAACTAGGGATTATGGGTAAAATGTAGAAAATCAAAATCAATTTTTTTAAATTTGTTATGACATCACAATCATCATTCACTCCTTAATTTTTCTGTAGTGATCGTAGAAAAATGATCGAAACAGTAATAAGAACAGTTTCAGCTTTCTTATGATATAAATATCTCCAATATGAAAAATCCCACCATGTGGCAGGTTTTCACAGATCGCATCACAAATGTGTTGTGTTCAGAAATGTTTGCTTTTTAGTTTAAAAAACACAAAAGAAAAGGAAGCATGTTCACATGTTCACATTGATGGTCAATAATGAACAATAATTCCAGAACATGATATTTGTAGAGTTGTGAATTGTATATCATACAGATTAGTACATTAGGCTGGGTTCACATAGGAGTATACGGTATATGGTATTCGCTATACGCTATTACGGGCACGGCGAGTCACATAGGGTATACGCGAGCCCTACACGTAGTAGCCGTATTGCAGCCACATCCAAACAGGACGGTATACGGTGCACGAAAATCGAACACGCACGATTCCCGGTATACTATACTATACTACACTATACCAAGGAGTTATAGTTGTTAACTATAATAACTCCTTGACTATACGCAGGTATACTGCCTTGAATGGTGCCGTCTTATGTGACCGAATAGCGTATAGCGTATACCGTATACTCCTATGTGAACCCAACCAATCAAATTGTTTTTCTAAATCAAAAACCACACCCACGATAAGAATTTCAGTTTGAAAACACATACCAGAAATAACATCATGATAATGTTGACATTGTGGAAAGAATGATAAACCTTTATGTGGTATGTTTGCACATAGTCATGATAGAGAGCGTGTGTGGTCTAGCGGATAGATCGCAGGTCTCACGATACAAAGGTTGTGAGTTCGAGCCCCGCTACGGGCTAACATGTTTGTATCCTTAGGCAAGGTACTTAGTCTCAATTGCCTCGTGGTTCAGAAGTCACGTAGAAATGGTGGTCTCGTGCATCAGAAGAGCAAATTCCGAGCATGTTCAAGGTCACAGACTCCTTTGTAAAGAGTAGGGATCACCCCCGTCTGTGTACACAAAAACTCATGTCCCTAGGTTTCAGGGGCACTACCGTTAATGCCCGAGGTAGGGCGCTGTGTACAGTATAACAGTATGTATGTAATATCAGCAGGGCTGTCACAACTCTCCCACATTTGGCGGGCGTCTTCCGCTTAGATAATCTGCTCCCGCTCTCCCGCCAAGCATCATAATGCATTATATTAAAATACAGTGTGTGGGCTATGTGAACGAGTGCACCAATTTGAGTTGAGTGGGGTTTGATAGCACGGTTTGTTAGTTATCGAGCCTCGATTTTTCGCGCAGCTTGGAGATCCCACGTAACGTTTGTGTTAAGAACTCAGGCTTGTTTTCCAAAAATAACAGATAGGCCTATAGAAATATCATATACTGAAGCTGAAGGGGTCATACAAACACAGAGAAGAGGCTAGAAAACATTTGTCTTTTGTGGGTTTTTTGGCTGCACGTTTTGGAAAATTGTCAATATTATTTGAACCATTTTGACGCAGCACTAATTTGTTGGTCGCACCACAAACAAAATGTTCTATTTGATGACTGTAATAAAAGATAATCGCATACAGATCTATTTGATGAGTGTAAGGCTATTTTTTAAAAAATCATTTGTCTCAAAGCTCCCGCGCGCGTTATTTAATTGATGCGCGTTAGAAGAAAAATCTCTTTTTAAATTTTTTTTCTTTAATTTTTAAAAAAACGCATTCCGCATTAGGTTTTGAAAAACTGAAGAGCTTTGAGACAAAAGATTTTTTTAATATAGCCACCTAATAAAAGAACAACGCATACAGATCTATTTGACACACTGCTTGGATTTATTCATACACGTTGCTTTGCTTGATGAATTTTCTTTTAAGAATATGCTGTTAGGCAAGGCAGGGTATGGGCCTGGTATGGGAATGGGATACACCACTGACCCTCTCTTCTTACACTCCATTAGCAGTGTTGTCATTGTCTGTATGATTAACTTTGTTTGCTTAGGCTAAATTTTAAAAAATCTTTTGTCTCAAATCTCCTCAGTTTTTCAAAACCTAATGTGGAAAGTGTTTTTTTACTTTTTAAAAATATGAAATATTGAAATCCTTGTGAAAGTGACCTTTTGTATTTAAAATGATGTGATCAATGAAAATCTGAAAAATCTGTGAAATTTTGGGTTTTTGGTTTTTTTTTCTTTTTTCTAACGCGCATCAATTAACTACTGCGCAAGGGAGCTTTGAGACAAATGATTTTTTTAATATAGCCTGATGTCTTAAATACACTACATTAATAACAGAGTGCAGTTTATATTGCCTTATTCTTTTGTATTAGAATGTATGTTTGAGATATTTCTTAAGAATCCATGTGTCAAAACATGAAGATATTTTGTGTTACTTATGTCCACATAATAATCCTTTAAACTGCTAGGCCCTAGGCCTATAGGATAAAAACCTAAGCTATTTAAAGGTAGATGACCCGATCACATTCCGATTTTCAACTTGAAGTTTTCTATTCTACATGAAAGGTCATCCTTAAAAAAGTCGTGTTCCAAAGTTTGAGTTGCATAGCTCTAATGGTTCTTATTTTAGACGCACAAGATGCTGTGAACTGTACCCATTGAGTAGTACACACACTATATCGGTGGTTTAATACCACCATTCGCGGTAATTGTTATTTCATCGATTTCTCCGTAATTATACCGATTTAGGCCGTTAAATTTCAGTATGATGATGAGAAAAATACGAGCTTTCATATGATATGATAATCTCCGTATGTTTGAAATAATTCTGTGTTACGAAAATGTGATCGGGTCATCTACCTTTAATGGGTACAACATATGTATACATTAAAAGGGTTGGTGTTCCTATTGAGTTGACCCAGGCCAGATTGTTATGATTTATACATAAAAAATGCAAAAAAAACTTGTATTTTGTAATGAAAAATCCTCTCAGAATAACTCAACAATGTGACAAATCCATGGAATTAATCAAATTATTGTATGGCTGTGTTCATCTGTTTCTATATAACTTGGATTAGTGCATCAATGTACGCAAATTGAGGCATCAACAATACAAGCGTCATTCCACATAATGAATATCCATCCATCAATAATGCAAAATGAGTAAAAGATACACAGGTAACAGGTTTCATACTTTTGTTGATTTCTAAGAACTAGAAAAAATGAGTTAGGCAATTATCGAAGCAGGCTGACGATTTGTGGAAGGTTTTTTTTTTACACTTGGATACCACAGGCTCCAGTTCCATGTCCACTGAACCATTTCCTAAATGCTATTATTGCTCTTTCAACAAGAAAAAGAAAACAAATGAGTTATGAAGTTTATACTGGAATACTAAACTTGAGAAGTGAAGGTGACTCGGACTTTTATCTAGCAAAAGTATGTGACCTATTCAACGATAAACCAACATTTATTTTGCGTGTTGTGGTATTGCCATTTACGGCACATGAAAGTATTTGTTTCACGTTCACCAACAAACAAAAATGGGTTGGTGGATATGGCCCGTAGAACAGGGTTCCGTTGGCGTTGTAGGTTTCTTTTGCACTTTTTGATGTTATTGCTTTAAAGTATACTTTAATTCGACCACATTAACTTATGTATGAAGAAATACAAGTAAACTGACACTCTCTTAATACAGGTTGCCACTGAGTGATTAACTGACTAGTGACTGGGGGATGGGGAACCAGCGCGTAAGAAGAAAAAACTAAACCATTTGGATTTCTTTCTAAACAAATTTGGGGGGAAACCGGGGAAATCACTCTTAAGACCCTAATTTTTTAGAGAAAATCAGTTCTTAAGACCCTATTTTTAGTCAAAAATTAGTCTGCTCCGCTTCGCTCCAAAACCACAATGTTTGAGACCCTGGATGGCCACAGTTAAGTGCCCATGGTCTCATCCAACAATTTCTTGGGGGGGGGGGGGGGGGCGTTTCGATCGGGAGTGTTTCGATCGAAAAACAAGTTTTTCGACAAACTTGGTTTTAGTCAAAATGATAAACCAAGTTTTTCGAATTATTGGACATTAGGCGTCGAAAAACTTGGATTTTCAATTGATAAACCAAGTTTTTCAAATTATTTTACATTCCGCGTTGAAAAAACAAGTTTTTTGATCGAAAAACTTGGTTTTTCAAAATGATAAACCAAGTTTTTCTAATTATTGGACATAAGGCGTCGAAAAACTTGGTTTTTCAATTGATAATCTAAGTTTTTTGAGAAAAACTTGGATTTTCACTTGAAAAACTTGGATTTTCACTTGAAAAACTTGGATTTTCACTTGAAAAACTTGGATTTTCAATCGATAAACCAAGTTTTTCGATCGAAAAACTTGGTTTCTCAAAATGATAAACCAATTTTTTCGAATATTGGACATTAGTCATCGAAAAACTTGGTTTTTCAATTGATAAACCAAGTTTTTCGACGCCTAGGTGAAAAACTTGGATTTTCACTTGAAAAACTTGGATTTTCAATCGATAAACCAAGTTTTTCGATCGAAAAACTTGGTTTCTCAAAATGATAAACCAAGTTTTTCGAATATTGGACATTAGTCATCGAAAATCTTGGTTTTTCAAATGATAAACCAAGTTTTTTGAATTATTTTACATTCCGCGTTGAAAAATTAAGTTTTTCGATCGAAAAACTTGGTTTTTCAAAATGATAAACCAAGTTTTTCGAATTATTGGACATTAGGCGTCGAAACACTTGGTTTTTCAATTGGTAAACCAAGTTTTTCGAATTATTTTACATTCCGCGTTGAAAAACCAAGTTTTTCGAATTAATGGACATTAGGCATGGAGAAACTTGGTTTTTCAATTGATAATCCAAGTTTTCGAGAAAAACTTGGATTTTCACTTGAAAAATGTCTATGGCCCAATGTCCAGTAACTGGACATTGGGCCATAGACAATACACTTTGATAAACTTGTTTTTTTGATCGAAAAACCAAGTTTATCAAAGTGTTATGTCCATTAATTCGAAAAACTTGGTTTGTCAATTTGATAATACAAATGTTTCTAATTCTTTTACGTTCCGCGTTGAAAAACTTGGTTTCTCGATTGAAAAACCAAGTTTATCTAAGTGTAATATCCAATAATTCGAAAAACTTGGTTTATCATTTTGATAAACCAAGTTTATCTAATTATTTTGCGTTCCGCGTTGAACTTGGTTTTCAATTGAAAAACCAAGATTTGCTTCAGTCAAATGAAAATATTGGTTTTTCAAATCGATAATCTTGGTTCATTTGAAAAACCAAGGTTTTCGCCTAACTGTCGAAAAACTTGGTTTTTCAATGATAAACCAAGTTTTTCGGGGAAAAACTTGGTTTTTCGAGTTACAGGACATTGGGCCTGCTTTTATATACATGTGATTTTTGATATTGTGCAATTATATTATGTAATTTGAGTACAGAAAAAATATGAAATGATGATGATGACATGAAATGAAATGTTTTGGAGTGATTAACTCCTAGATTTCTTGATTGAAAGTCTGTCTGTCTGTCCGACATCGTCTGACAAAAACAATCAATTCCTATTAGTCTCGTTACTATATTGTAAATGCCAATATTTTACTGTATGACCAAAGCGTTGTACAGCCCCTCGGTATGTAAGGATAAATAAATGATATGAACGCGACCACAGTGAAAAACACTGAGCGCTTCACAAAAACCGCGCGTAATGTGTAAATGTGGGACTTTTACCCCCGGATATCTTTTCGTAGAAATGTTTATGTCAGCAGGTAAGTAACATGCTGAATCGTTGATAAATCTTCTTTTGGTCGATTGGAAATTAACGAACAGTTGAACAGCATGAAACAAGCTATAGCTAGTAGTACTAGTACGTAGCAGCTGGGTGTCGACTGCCAGTGGAGTGGTGTATGACTGAGAAAGGAGACGAATTCGGCAGGGAATCGTGAATTGTCATGATCATGATGATGACCAAAATTTGTGTTGGCCTACATTATTATAAACGAAGAGAGTCAGCCGTCCTCTAATTTGATACCATTTAAATGTAATCTTTTTCATGGAACGTCCGCAATCCTCGAAAAAAATTGTAGATTTTCTTGCAGATTACATTTTGATTGATTAATTGATTGATTACATTTCTGAATCTGATGATCATCTAAAGACTAAAAGGCAACCCATCTTCATGAATCGTCAGATCGTACAATCACAGTCCTAGCAGGTGGCCAAATTGTCCCACCGATTAAGTGGGCAAATATGGCCACCAAGACAAAATGCGTAGGCCTAATCATTAATCAATTCACTATTTTTCATGTTTGAAACCCAAAATAATTGTTCCAATGGACCAATGGAGTAAAAATCTGTTGGGGTAAGGTTTATGTTTGATTTCCTGTTTGAATTATTTATGGTCACATTTTTTTACCTCGGCACCCATAAAAGGTGGTTTTGTTACATTTTTTGTACTTAAGGTATTGTATTTGTGTAACCCTCCATGCGATTGACTTGTGTTTGGACTTATTTTAACGGCAATTTCATCCCTTTATCTGAAGAGAGAAAAAATCCATCACCTTTGATTAAATTAATACAGCTCGTTACGTTAGGCTAGTATAATGTAATTTCCAGTTTCCCGTTCCCTACCGACCCAACTTTTCAGTTTTACCAAAACTTTCATTATTTTGTGCAAAATTACATTTTCTGACAAACTTGAATAAAAATCAATTTTTTTAGTGGCTCAAAATACCAGGCATATCTTCCTGTTGATTTTAAGGGATTTTTATGGCAGTGGTGTGGTGTCATGGTATATGGTTGATAATGAAATTGTTTGCATTACCTACTCAGATTTCAGATGTGAATTGACGTTGCAATATTTCAGACAGATTTGTTGACATTTTCAATAACACATAGATCTACAAATGGTTCCTTTAATTGTTTTTCAAAGTGTTAATTAAGGTGTAATATATACAAATCAATAGGTAGTTAGTAGTTAACACCCCTTTCAGATGCAATAATGAAATTGAGTGAAATAATGAATAATGAAATAGACACCTATTTAAAAATATGAAACGGGAAACTGGGAATCATATTTCATTAGCCTTATAGCATAATTAGTTAGGGTGGTTGAGGAAGTGGAGGAGGAGGAGATAATTGTCTAATAATGGGTGAAAATGGACCGTTTTCCTGTAATAGAGCATTCATATTCTTAGTAATTAATATTATGTCAGTTTAGTTATAAATGATGCAACAATGCTTTACATCATTTACTTTAAATCAATTAAGCTAATTAGCTAATTTTCAAATCTGATTAACGAAGTAGGATGAACCATGTGAAAATAATCCCAAATCCGTTTTTGTCAAGGTTTCAAAATTTTCCTTACAGGAAAATTGGAAAGAGTTTTCAAGGCTCTGATTTTAATGTAAAACTAAAAGCAATGAGTTCTAATATGTATTTGCATAATTTAGTTATCTTTTCCATCATCTAAAATTTCGTATTTTGACCACCCTGTATATATAAAGGGGTCAAAAAAAGTAAGTTCCCGGGGAAATCTAATTTTAGAGGGGAACTGTTCCCCTCTAAAATTAGATTACCTTTGTTTACATAATTTCACACACAATTAGACGTTTTGAAAAATTTCAAATGATTATAAAAAGAGAAAACGCTTGGCTACCAATACTAAGTTTTCCGTTTTCGATATCATGTTTACTTTTCCCGAAACTGACATTTCCTCGAAAGGATGTTTTCAGAAAAAGTGGCACTTACTCGTATTGGATTTTGGCAAATGTCATGTTAACGAAAACATGATTTGGGGATATTTGGTTTTTTTAGGACAAGTAAAGATGGTATTGAAAAGGGGAAACTTTGTACGGATAGTTAAGCGTTTTTCCTTTTCAGAAACGTTTCGATTTTTTAAAACGTCTAATTGTGTGGAGGTGTTACGCAATCAAAATTGTATAGGACTTTGAAAATGTCCACTGTTTCTGAGAACATCGTTTTGGAAAAATGAGACCATTTTAGGAAAAGTAAACATGATATGGAACAGAAGAAACTTTTAATAAAAACCCAAGCGCTTCTTCTTTTCACAAGTCTTTAAATTTCTCAAAATGAATAATCCTGAGCGGAGTTACGCAAACAAACTTAGTCTAATTTGGGTACAAAAAAATCACGAGAGAGAGTTTTAAATTGGCTGGTATAGGACCAAGTGCCACTTTTTCTGAAAACATCATTTTGGGGAAATGTGACTGTCTTGAGAAAAATAAACATGATATCAAAATTAAAAAAACTTTTTATGGTAGCCAAGCGTTTTATCTTCTCATAATCGTTTTAATTTTTCAAAACGTCTAATTGTCTGTGAAGTTATGTAAACAAAGGTAATCTAATTTTAGAGGGGGACTTACTTTTTTTGACCCCTTTATTTCCTAATAAGCTGAACAATTAATTTTGTATATGGCTGGATGGGTAATTTACTCAATTACAGCAAAAACATCTCTAGCCTTTGAATAGGTCCTGCATTTTTATACAACAATGGAGGGGAAAAAAAGAAAATTATCATTTTGTATACAATTTTAATTGTTACACCCTGTATAACGTTTAGGTCACCCTGTATATTTGATTTTGAGTTACCATATTTTCAATCCTTCGATTATAAGCTTTACAAATATATGGTTTCATACACTTTAGTCTTAGATGTAAACATGTTGATATATTCTACTGAAACCGCGAAAGGAGGTATATTTCATGAAATAGACTCAAATGTAACACAAATGTAGCCCAGGTTAAAAAACATGACCCTAAGCAAATTCTGATACTTGTTGAAGAGATGAAGAACATTTTGTGATTTTGGGTTTTGTGGTTGGAAAGGGGGTTAGTGGTAGGGAGGGGTTGTGGTGGAGGGCAGGGGTTTGTGGTGGCGAATGGGGATGGTGGTGTGGAAGCATGGGGATGGGGTGGGGAGGGGTGGGTTGGTAGGGTGTTTGTGGTGGGGGAGGGGTTTGTGGTTGGGCTGGGAAGGGGAGAGGGTTTAGGGTGGGGGATTGTGATGAGATGAGGAGGGGGTTGTGGTGGCCTGGATGCATGGGGTGTGGGAGGTAGGCCGTGGGGTGGGGAGGGGTTTTGTGAATGGGAGAGGAGGGGTTTGTAGTGGAGATGGGGAGGGGAAGGTTTGTGGTGGGGATGGGAAAGGGAGGGGTTTGTGGTGGGGATGAGAGAGGGGGTGGATTGGATGTGGAGGTATTTTGGGAAGGTGGAGTAGGTTTGTGGTTGGAGTTGAGTGGGTTTGTGATGGGGTGGGGGAGGGGATTGATGTGTGCTTGGGTGGGGGTTTTTTTCTTGGGGTGTGACTTTACAGTGTGTAATTTTTACCATGTTCCTCTATCACGGTTATTATGGTTTTTGGTACTACCAATGTACTGATCGCACATGCAATGAGATGACGTAACACCGCAAATGCTGCGCTGTTGTTGATAATGAAAACATCTTTTGGGCGTATAACAAAAATCAAAATGGCAGAAATTAAAATTGGAATATGAATGAAAATTATGAAATCTCTCTCCTATAGAGATAACTTTCAAAATCAATATGTTGTCACGCAGAGAAGACTTTAACAGTAAGCTTCTTTACTTTTAAGTTAGAATTCAAAGAGTGATATTTGAAGGTGATGATCTTGTTTAATTTTGTATAGCGCACGACACGAGTGAAATTTTTTGGTCGCGGTTACCATCACAGATTTGATTATTTTCTCAGGATTTTCTCGGTTTGTGTTGGAAATCACGGGAAATCGCGGTTTTAGTAAACTAGCATCTCGGATTTTACCTAACAAAATCGCGGTTGTTTTTCCAAGGCCTATATATGATGTACAGGGTGTCTAAAAAAAACAGTGCACATTTTTACCCAACTTATTGACCATGAACTTCTAGAATTTGGGGTTACAATTGTATACATATATTGATACACTAAACGCTTAGCTTTCATATTTATGCCGTTTATTTCATCTGATTTGGTTTCGTCAATCTTGAGATATGACCAATTAACTAAAGCTACCGAAAATCGACGTTGTGCCACTTTACAGTTTGCAATGAATAGAAAGGGTTACTACGGAGAAGTGGCGGGTGTTTTTCACCACCCCCTAAAAAATCCAATCTGAAATGCCGAGTATGCTTTTTTTGATACTTTAGTATAGCTAGAGGTTCCCTCTATCCATACATACCAAAACAAGTACAAACATCCCACGCATGATGTCACCAAACATGGCCGACCTCAAAATCGCGCCGTATTCGCTGGACAGTGAAACATAGGCCAAAATAGCCACACACAAAATCAAATATCAGAATTTCACCCGTTTTTTGCTTTTAAGTGAGGGAAATGGTGTTTCTTACATGGCCTATGCTATAATATTCAGGACCATACAATTAAAATATTTTTCAAAATGGCGATTTAAAAAAATTGTAAGGTGGCACACCCCCCCCCCCCCCCCCCCCCTACTATCGGACTTTGACGGCTTACCCTATCACCTGGTAAGGTGGCACCCTCAATTTGTTTTCGTCAAAATGAGCGTGTACGGTACCCGCAGGGCGGGGCACCATTTTGTGTACGTTCCCGCTATGAGTCCCGGCCTCCCGTGGCCAGGACAAAGTGTACGGCGCCGTACGGTCCCCGCCCCCCCATAGCCAGGACAAAGTGTATACACCCTGGCTACTGTTCCGGCGTATACATTTTGTGTACCAGAGCTTACGTCCCCGCTATGTATGTGTGCACCCCGGCTATGGCCCGGGGTGTAAATGTGTACTCTAGCGTACGCCCCCGCTACACTGCCCGGCCATTCCCTGGCTTATTTTTCAGTGATGTACGCCCCCTGCTACACGCCCCGGCTAGCGGGGGCACGTTTTGTACGTCCCCGGTAAATGCCCCCGCATAGCCGAACAACGTTTTTTGTACAATTGTGTACGGTCCCTGCCATGCCCTGGGTCCCCCAGGGCCAGGGATGCAATTGATAAGTGCATTAATGTTCATGTAATATATACATTATTTAAATATCTCAACCTGCAACTATTTCCAAAAAATACTGGCTTGATTTTTCGGAAGATAGCAAATGTTAGATGCTATCTTCAGAAGATAGTAACTTGTAAATGCTATCTTAAGAAGATAGTAACTCCTTAATTGCTATCTTCAGAAGATGGTAACTTTTAAATGCTATCCTAAGAAGATAGTAACTCCTTAATTGCTATCTTCAGAAGATGGTAACTTTTAAATGCTATCTTAAGAAGATAGTAACTCCTTAAAGGTAGATGACCCGATCACATTTTCGTAACACAGAATTATTTCAAACATACGGAGATTTTCATATCATATGAAAGCTCGTATTTTTCTCATCATCATACTGAAATTTGACGGCCTAGATCGGTATCATTACGAAGAAATCGATGAAATAACGTCGAATTACCGCGAATGGTGGTATACCACCGATATAGTTTGTGTACAACTCAATGGGTACAGTTCACAGCAGCTTGTGCGTCTAAAATAAGAACCATTAGAGCTATGCAACTCAAACTTTGGAACACGACTTTTTTAAGGATGACCTTTCATGTAGAATAGAAAACTTCAAGTTGAAAATAGGAATGTGATCGGGTCATCTACCTTTAATTGCTATCTTCAGAAGATAGCAACCCGTAAATGCCAACTTCAGAGAAAGCATCACATTCAGAAGTCAGCTGGCGCCGTTATTAGGTGTGTCATACAGCTTACTCTGAAAAACGCCTATGGACAGTGTTCGAAATAAGTGGATTACACCCAAAAAATGCGGCGGACAACCTAATTTAAGCTTATTGTTGTCTGTCGGACATCCATGTTTTTTTAGTGTAAAATAAATCTCATGTCTTGTTAATCTTGAGATATGACCAATTAACTAAAGCTACCTAAAATCGATAGGTTTTCTATTCAAATCGACATAACGCAAAAACTATTTAACCAATATCAATGAAACTTTGTATATAAATTGGAAAGATAAGTCAATGCACATTTCAGATGGTTGAATGATGTACAATTTTCTATTTTTCTTTTCTCCAATTCAGATCTTTCTTAAAATCTAGGTTACCATGGCAACTACATCACAGGCCAAATCGGCGCCAACAGTCGTTGCGCCAGATTCAGCTGAGGTATTGTCTACCACATCATCTGATAAGCCAGCATTTGATCTCAAAAAGAAAGTCAGATCAGAATACCTGAGACTAAGAACTCAACAAAGGTTCAAGAGAGCTGATGAAGTTAAGGTATGTAAACTGCTAAAAAAAAGGTGGGAATTTTTTTTTTCAATCACAGTTTGTTCAAATATCTCGGGATACAGGGTTTATCAGAAAGAACTTTACAAGGCAATATGATTTATAACAGTATGAATTCGATTCATATTAATCGAACCGTTTCACATATCTTGAGCAAACGCCCAGCTTTCATAAGAATTTTAAATTTTGAAAATCGGCCAAAATTTGTGCTAGCGCAGTGTTTTAGGCACTAAAACAATTACATTTTCCAATATTTTTTACTCTTGAGAAAAATTTGAGGGAATAAAATCAAAAGTGAAGGGTATTTCAAACCCTTTGTATAGTGTGAGTGAAACCACTGACTAGTCTAGTATTATGGTAGTCATAAGTCAACAGTGCACAGCTTTCTGAAAAAAGGCCTTTAGGGTAAAATTGTTTTAATTTGGCAATGCTTGTTTACTGCAGCAGATCATCCTGAAGATGCAAAAAAATCAAATACAGTTTTATTTGAAGGATATATTAACTAAAATACATGAAGAACAAGACATCATTTGGTGCAAGGCACCAATATGTCTCATGCCCTCAAGTGTCTTCTTTTTTTTTTGGCAGAAAAATATATGGTTTATGTCAAGACAAAATTGGTATATGCCCATATGTCAATTTAACTAATGTTTCTAGTGTGACAAGAGTCTAACAAACATTTATTTAGGCTTATTTATTCATTTCCAGCAAGAAATAGTAACATTTAGGCACTTTTAATCAAATTTAAATCTAAAAAAATAAAATTAAAAAAAATGTGACCCTAGTTTTTACGATTTTAGGGTCGGTCGCTGAGGGCAACACAACCCTTTTTTTTTGGCCTTAAATCACCATTTAGATCACTTCATTGCTTAAACAACATGGAGCCTAAAACGATGGGACCCATTAAAAATAACACTGGGAACCACAATAAAAAGCATTTTGGTCCAACAATATATCAAAAGTCTGCTGCGATACTACAGATTACTCCAAATATTTACCACTTGGAACAAAAACACATGAAGCCATCAAAATATAACACCAGGAACCACCAAAAATTACATTGGTAAACATTGTAGGGGATAAAAAACATTGTGACATTGGAACAAACCCTAGTATCAACGTGCAGTTTCAACCTCTCGAAGAAAAAAACCCACTAATTAGGTGTAAGATATTCAATTTACTCTGAAATTACTGAAATATGAAAAACTTAAATGTGATGTGTCAAATATTGCACATTATCAATGCTCAAATATTCGTTTTGATGGAAATATCATAATTCAAAAAATGAACCATACACAGACAGTCCTTTTTTCTTTCAGACTTTCGTTCAAACCTTTTAACATTATGAAAATTTAGAGAAAGTAATGACAAATGAAACTAATCAATAATTTGTGTTTTGACTACTCAGATGGCATGGAGTAGTAACAGAAGATTAATTCAAGGATCTGCAGAAGCCAATGACATGGTGTGGAGAGAGAAACCATTCCAATCCATTCATACAGCAGCATCATTTGATCAACTCCCAGTCACAAGAAAGGTTTGTTTGAAAGTTAGATGTAAGGAGTAGTAGTTACTAAGAGGAACGGGCGACTGTTGAATCCAAGATACATCAAGGAAATGATGCCAGACTTCAATCAAAGTCCATGGCGGAATAAAGCTTAAAGGAGGTGTCCCGCAAGCATAAAAGTGTGCATTATATGTTAGAAATTTAACTATCGAGCCCAACTTTTGTAATGATATAGAAGAAAACACCACACTTATGACAAAAACAAATAAAAACCGCAATCTCTCAACATGCCCTTTTTAAAATTCGCGGCGATCAAAAGTCCCAGTGTCGATGATGTCATAGTTGTACAATACACATGCGCAAATTTGAGCACCGATACCCATGACGTCATCGACACCGGGACTTTCAATCGCCGCGAATTTTAAAAAGTGCATGTTGAGTGATGGCAGTTTTTATTCATTTTTGTGACTAGTACAGTGTTTTGTTCTATATAATTACGTAACTTCGGCTCGATAATTATGTTTATAACAAATAATGCTCAATGTTGTGCTTGCGGGACCATTCCTTTAACTACACTATCTATACAATATACGAAACCAGTCCAAACTGAAACAGTATAGGAAACCACAGTCAGGATTACCAGAGGTATACAGAGAGACGAGCAGAAATACTTTAAAAAAACAGAATCTTGCCTTCACTTGCTATGTGTTTGTCTTTATAGCCTATAGTTCAGTCAGTTCCAAATTGGCGAAACCTGTTTACAGTTGTCCGTCGAAAAGTCCCACTCGCCCTAGGGGGAGGGAGCGCCACCAGGGAGAACCGCCGCACCTGAGCCAAAGGCAAGGGTCCTTGAACTTAAGTCCATACCCCCTGCAGCACGCTCGTTATAATAAACGGTGACCTGCCAAATGTCGAACTTAACGAATGACGTAGTCAACCAAATATGGTATGTCCACTTCCAGTCGGATTGTGCTTCCCCAAGAGAGCGCCATGTGTGTGTGTGTCACTTGCACTAACGCACATGCTAAGCATTATTAAAATTAAAAATACAAGTCACAGGAACAAAAGTCATCTTCCTGATTCCCAAAAATAAACCATCGACAAATTAACAATACGCTTCCTGAAAATCAGCTAAAGTTAATGCAAATTTATAGTGGAGATTTACTTGAAATGGGTTTGTTTTGTCAAATCCATAATTTTGTATACTCTCTAAGTAAAATGTGATTTTCGCCACACTTTCAATTCTGTGTTTACCGCGACACCATTTTAAAACAAGCATACCATTTCGACAAAAGATGGCGCCCTAGCAATCAACCCAGATTATGTTTGAATCCCAGGAGCGGGATGTCCTGAAAAAATAATGGCCCTATTAGTAGCATAGGCTACCCTCTAAAGTGTAAATGATGATTACTTTATTCCACAGTGTACAGTAGAACCTGGCATGGACTTCCCCAAACAGACAGCGCCATTGTACACCCTCAACTGTGTCAGCTCAGTACCATGTGTATACACGTGGGCACCATTGCAACAGAACTTTATGGTAAGTCACATGATCTCACATCCTCATTTGTAGAAACTGGAGTGGGCAGGGATTTTAATCACTCTACTGACTTGTGAAGAGCCTAAACAAGGAGCTCAGTACATAATGTCCAGCATGTAAGAATGTGATATTTCAAAAATCATGGAGCTTATAGTCGTCGTCAGAATACTTCGGCACTTTTTTTATTGACAACTGCGTACAGCGTAAACACGGAAGTGCGTTGTACTTGTAGAACAGCGTCACAACAGCGTTATCTTTTGCTTTGAGCAGTTAGACGCGCCGCGGCCCCTGTAATCCGATTGGCTGCGACCGTATCTATGGTCATGAATGTCCCCGCCCACGCGCTCATCAACTAGGTCGCGTGCGTTGGCGGTTTTAAAAAGTGCCGAAGTATTCTGACAACGACTATAATATAGCACTCCTGAAATACTGTCAGGAACTTTCTGTGGGATTCCAGCGCTACAGAAGCCCTGAAAATGAAGGTCTGGTAGTAGCCTATATCATCAAAACTACATGATCACACAAAGTGTTAAAATTGTCCTGAGAATTAAGCATCTTACTCATACAGTTTTCTCAACTATAAAACTGCACTTTCATATATAAACGGGTAGTAGGCCTATAAGTGAAGGGAGCCAGAGAGGGACGAGGTAGTGAAGATAAAATGTTCTCCACATCGATTTGTATTAATTTCAGATTGAAATAATCATTATTATAAACATAAAAAACCTTTTTGAAAACAAAGTACATGGATGCATGGAATGTAATGAACATACAGCACATGAATCCAGCGACATACACCTCGCCAGGGTTGTCACTAAGGCGGCTGGGAGGAGCCGGAACTCGCGATTGCCGACCGGCACTCTTAAAAAAAGTGTCAAAAACCCCTTTTATTTTACAATTTGTGGATAAAATCATTAAACCACCTCATAAAACAAGAAATTATGTGGCAGGAACCCTCAAAGTGCATTAATAACCCCTAAAAAACATTAAGAAGGCCTCTAGACCCCATGCTATGATCCACTGCACTTTGTTTGCAACACTTATTCCATTCGCCGCCAGTAAAATTAACCGACACTAAATTTTGGCTAGTGACAACACTGCACCTTGCATCTTCCGAGTTAAACAATTGTATATTATTTTGAGTCATGTGACCCAACCTTTCAGCATGTGTTTATAAAAGGGTTCAAGTTTTCTCCCCAATTATGCTTTCACTTTGGTACTGCAAATTATTTTAAGAGAGATACAAAGCTCTAAAAGGTACCCTAACTTTGGGGGCACCTGTATATGTGTATTATATAATTAAATATTGCACTTCTCTATATATCTTGTTTATCATTTGCTCTTATCTGTATGGTTGCTAAACAGTGTATGAAACTAAGGTGTTGCTCGAAGAAACAACCAAAGCCTGGCAAGCCAATGCATGCACTGATTGGCTACTCGATTACTAAGTCACAACCGATGCCAAGATCCAACGTCTGGTTAACAAGATCATTTTGGATCTAAGGAAAACGGTAGTTAACGAGTGAATTAAAACTGATTGTTTAATTTCAGGTTGATGATGAAACTGTACTGCATAACATTCCATATATGGGTGATGAAGTGCTGGATCAAGATGGCGCTTTTATTGAAGAACTTATCAAGAATTATGATGGCAAAGTGCATGGTGAAAGAGGTAGATTTATTTCAGAACTGTTGTAAAACTATAGCCCAAGCGTGTGCAACCTGCGGCACGCCGGCCTCTAATCTGCGGCCCGCGAAGCAATCCCAAAATTCCCATCGATGAGGCCAGTTTTAACCGGACTCCCAGGTTTACACAAATGGCGGATTTTAGTGTATGCTCCCTTATAATTAGTAGGGTAACGCGCTGCATTTAGTAAATATAACTCGAGGCGTGATTGCGTATTAAAATCCCTGGTTAAAATGGCGCCTACAGCAGCAACAGCGAGTAAAAAGAGGAAATTACACGAAGAGAAGCGGGTATTAAATGAGCAATGGATTGAGGATTATTCTTCCTAAGCTTCCCCTCACAGCACGACCTTGAGCCGACCAACACATCAGCAGCTTGCATTCTCACATTCTCGAAAAGATCTTACCATATTACACCAATTTTCAAGGGACTCCATTGGCTCCCAGTAGCTCAGAGAATTGTTTTCAAACTACTGCTGATTGTATATAAATGTTTAAACAATGTTGCCCCATCAGGGTTGTAGCTAGCCACATTTTAGTGCCGGCTAAAATCTCACACATTTATCGCCACGTTCTGGCATTCTGAGCCATTTTGTAGTATTGATGTACATTTACTCAATTTTTGAGTCTTAGAGCTGGTTAATTTGCCTGAAAATTGCTGTGAGTGCCGGTTGTTTAGCCTTAGTGCCGGTCGCTACCGACCGGCACCGACCAGTGTAGCTACATCCCTGTGCCCCATCATATTTATCTGAATTGTTATCAAACTATGTGCCAACTTGCACTCTTCGTTCTGGACAAATGCAACTTCTTCAAGAAACTATATTTAAGCGCTCTTGGGGAGACAGATCTTTTGCTATTGCAGCTCCTCGTCTCTGGAATGAACTTCCTTCCTATCCATATAAAAACTGCAAAAACTGTTACGATCTTCAAAACACTGTTAAAAACACATCTGATGTCTGAGACTTTTTGTAATAATTAAGTAGTTTTATTGTTGTTGTTAATCGTTTATTTTATTTATATTGTATTTTGTATGTTTGTGCCTTGAGCGCTCTTTTTTATAGTGGATATGTGCCTTGCCACTATCATTATTATTATCCAAATGGCCCGATTGTATCCCTGGCGTAAAGAATGTTAGGACCAGTACTTAACTTCTCCTTCGCTGTAACTGTTAAGATTTGTTGTTGATAAGATTTTAATTTCTTAATATATGAACCTTATATATTACTGCTACATTGAAGATGACAATAGTATTAACAAGATTTGTTTTATATTATTTTGTGTAATAGCTGGTGCCTTACTAGCTGATAAAATACTGATAGATCTTGTGAAATTTGCGGCTGCTGCGGAAGAAAATGAAAATGGACCTGCTGAGAAATCAGGTAAGATGGCATAATTTTGGAGTGATTTAATTTCGAAAGGTATGTGGATTCGCAAAAATAATTTGCATTGAAAGTAACAATAACATTTCCAGATTCGCGATATTAAATGCCCGCTAAATAGCAGTAATTTTAAAATCGTGAAATAAAGTATCCAAATTATAGTGTTTTACGGTACGTTCACCGTTGTATCATGATTAATGTTACCAGAATATACCAGCTAATAGGTAGATAGAGAGCATGTACATGTAGATGGACTGAAACAATCTTAGCCTGATTATCATAAGCAAGGTATAAATCAGTACCAGCACTTTGATGGAGTAGTAAAACAGCCTCTTGCTGTATTTCACGAGTGTCAAAGTCTAACCACATTATTATAGTGAGAGGTGTATGAAATGAACTGCAATACTCATCCAGTGCTTTTTACCTTTATATCGAGAGCTCAGAAACACAAGGCCCTCATCTCCATTTTGGGAAAAATGAGATATTGGTATCAACATTTTCAGAAAGAAATTCTCTTTCCAGTAATACACCCTTATCTCCATAACACAACCCTTTCAAAGTTATAGCCACTCACAAAGCCTCATCTCCATCTTCCACCCAATGTGTTTAAAAATCTTCAATAGTCTTTTTTCTCAAAATGGTCAAAATGGAGATAAGGCCTTGTGGTTCTGAGCCCTCCATATAATGGATTTTGATGTTCTGGCATAACTTTCACGAAAAAGATAACAACCAGAGTAAAATGTAGAAGAACTTTGGAAAAAGATACTTTTTACCCAATAATTAGTATAGAGCTAATATTATTCATTCTTCATTATTATAATCTGAACAGGTGACTCTGCAGAAGAAGGTCCGCAGTTTCCCAAAGACGTTATATTTGAAGCTATCAATTCAGTGTTTCCAGATAAAGGAAGTGTAGAAGAATTGAAAGATAGGTAAGAAACTTAGTTTCCTAAAGACGTTACCGTAAATGGGGTGAATAGGGACATGGGGGTGAATAGGGACAAAAATGGGAACAGTTTTTTAAATGTCACCCGGTCAGTTTGTGTACCTTAAAACAGGATGAATAGGGCCCCCATGTCCCTATTCACCCTGTTTTACGGTATATTTGAAGCTATCAATTCAGTATTCCCAGATAAAGGCAGTGTAGAAGAATTGAAAGATAGGTAAAAAACCCAGGTAACACTTTCCACGCGGCTATTAGTTTTACCATATACAATAAAGATTTTTTTAGAAACCTTTCCCAACTTTCAAAGTCTATCTCAAGAATTATTGAACCAATAATAGGAATGGTTGTACTTATTTTAATGCATTTCTCATGGTGATTCCAAATACGGTAATGCAATTTAATTATTTTGACATTTGGTGACATTTTGGAATGTTGTGTGCAGTTGTCTGTCATATGGAAAGTGTTAACCCTAACTCCCCAATTCTGCTTTGAGGAGTCAATCTAACAGGTGGAACAAGTTGGTCAAACAAATGGGGGAAAACAGCCCAACATTTAAATTTTAAGTCAGTTAAAAACCCAGGAGCTTCAGGGGGACGCTGCCCCCTGGACCACCAGCGGGGCTTTGCCCTAGACCCCAAATGGAGCTTCAACAAGTTGGTTACTAAAATGTAGAGCATCGGTAAATCTAGTTGAGAAAGCCTGCCCTAAACAATCATCTCATCTGATCATTCCATATACATTCTATTCCAGGTACCGTGAAGCCATAGATCCAAATGATGCTTTGCCAGCAGAATGCACACCAAATCTTGATGGTCCCAAGGCAAAGTCTGTCCCACGTGAGCAAACTATGCATTCATTTCATACTTTGTTTTGCAGACGATGCTACAAATATGATTGCTTCCTACATCGTAAGTATTAGGCAACAGAATGCTAGTCTTTTTTTTTTACAACATATTTTTGAACATTTTAGAATTTCTTTGAAAACAATTTGATTTTTTATTGAAAATTGATTTTTATTAAAAATTTCAAAAATTCACAAAAAATGTCACACAAATGTTGAAGACTCCGGCAAAACGCCAACCGGCATACTTTTTTTTCTTTGTCTGCTTACCTTCTATTACTTCAACTTCTACTGTAATTCTTGGTAGATCCTTAAGATGGTGTTGCACCAAGTAGTGACAAAAGTCATGTCCAATGCAGTGACAAACAAATTCACAAAAACATGGACAACACATTTACACTATACACTATTTACAATGTGCTGCATTTAGTTGTTGAGAGCTCCAGCTGCTTGTATTTTACATGAGAATAATATCTTGGTAACATGCGCTCCTTTGAATTGATGTGTGGTAAACACATAACACATACAGTGAATAGGCTAGAATTATAAATCATATGTTTGTCACCAAATGCAACTAAAACAAGTATATATTTTTGAAATAGATTACACAAATTCATGTTTCTGAATGCATGTTTCTCAAAGGTTTTAATACCATTGTTTTCTTTTGGTACGCCTTGCATCCGCTGTAATCCTGATTTATAACGGCTGGCAGGACATAAAATACTTATTATAATTGTAATAAGAATAAGATATTCTATATAGTGGGTGTGGTTTTGGATTATCAACAGGCAATTTGATTGGTTTTAACCTGATTTACAGCCGATATGAACTATATATTTGTGTTGTCGTCCAAATATGGTACAGCCTATACATTATGAGACCAACATATAGCAAAACAGCTACAAACTATAATATTTTACTCCCTAAGTATTAATACTATCTCTTTCTATGGTGTATGGCAATAACCCTCGTAACTTGTCACTATTTTCGAACCACTCTGCCGGCTCTACTTTATATACAACTAGCAACTGCATTATTGCTATACTCAACTTCTCTTTATAATTTTTTTTTTTTTTTGTCAAGCATGCCTAAAATAAATGCTTTATATAAGCTTACAAGTGAATCTTTTTTGGTTTCTAATATGGTTAGAACAATCCTACTATGAAAGTTTGACTTGGATAATCTGAATCATACTTTTATATTTACTATAAATATGTACTTTTTGTTTTCTAATTACTTTTCCTTATGTGTTATTGCAGCCTACCGTCCAACTCCAAGTCAAACCAAACCCAAGAATTCTGAAATAACACAACAGAGTGAACCATGTAGCGCAAACTGTTTTCTACACAAGATGGATAAGGTACATTGATAAAACTATATATCGTAAGCCACAATATATGAACACCTCAACATTTTATTTAGAGCTTCAAAAAATGTGTACAAATTGAAATATACTTTTCCTAAATAATTATGTTTCTTTTAATACTTAATAGAGAAATGAAACATATTAAGCATACCTTAAAATCCAACTCTCATAAATCCCTAGGATACCTTTGAAAAACAACCCTATCCAAATTTCAATATCATGAAATGAGGCATAATTGTAAATCTTAGAATGTTCCCTAATCACGATCATACTTTTCAATGTGACGGATGACATATGTGACATGGCACCACGAAACAGGCGAAAAGTTGCGGTATCTGAATAGGAGATACAGGCCGAACAATGAAAAAAGTCGATAGGAGTTATCGGTATTTTTACTTCCAAGAAACATTTGTTGAACATTTCCCAACGTTTTTTCGCGTAATTCTGTCTCTAAACATTAATTTTTGGTAATATTGAAGACTGGAGGATGTAGTCTAAGTATTGAATTCGGCAGCTGTTTCGCAGCGTTAAAGATAAGGGAGGTTAATTAATTGGCTATTAATTATGTTAAATTGTAAGATATCTAATTGAAACCTTGGTATGATGTTGTCCATAGTGTAAAACTCATCTGTAGAAAGTTTCATTGAAATTGGAGTAAAGAAACATGCTATTGCTAACGAGATATTGATACATCTCAAGTGCCATTAATTATTTACACACGTTCGCGTTGTTACACTTCCCTGACTTTGACGGTCAATTTCTCAAAACTGGGTTTCTTGATAGTGTCAACTTGCTCATATCTATGGATAGAAACAAGCTAAAATAGTGGTTAATATATCATTTTCAAGCTGAAATATTATATTTTAAGAATATGATTAAAAAACTATGAACAAATGTTTGCGACTTTCCACCCATTTCGTGGTGCCATGTCACATATTTATTAAGTTTTCTAAAATTGATTTTCTTTTTTATATCTCTCATATCCAGCAAGATATATCCAAGTTAGCAGAGACATTAACTGAGGCAGAGAAGACTAAAGGATCTCCACTCCGAGGCGGGAAGAAAGGTAGAGGAGGAGGGCGCTCCAACACAAGTACACCTACACGCATGATATTAGAGATGGAAGGAGACAAGAGCGCTGGTACTCCAGAGAAAAGAACATTTGGTAAACAATATTTGTTACAATTCTTGCTGTTTGTTAATAAAGATGAGAATAAATCAAAATAGGAAAGAAATCGATGATTGGACATATTGGTGCAAACTGATTTGAGGGCTGCAACGATCCTTGAATACGTCCATTCTTCATTTTTTCAAAAGCAAAATAAATGTTCCTTCATCCTTCAACTTTAAATGATTGAAATGATTGGTTTATAGTCTCATGGACAGGGATAGCGCTACTGGGGGTTCTTCCGCGTTTAGCGCATATTTTTTCATTTTGGCGCAATAAATTAGCTGAAAAGCCAAAATAACCCCTTATTTTTCAAACTTTTATGGGGTTCAGGGGTCTAAAAAACCCTGATTTAAAAACCTAGCGCTACCCCTGCTCATGGACTATATTTTAATCATAATTTTTTGACTTGTAAGTCGACGAAAAATCAAACTAAACCTGTTCTATGGGTCCACTGACTTTTTTTCAACTTTTGTTTTTTCCAATGAATTTTTTTTCTTCTAGTGAAATGTGGAAATTTACCAAACCAAACACACAAAAAACGTTATCCAATTGATTGACCCTATCTGTTTTCCTGTAGAATAGGGTTGGTTTCCTTTCGTTTCGTCACTGAATGAATGTAATTGAAAACTCTTCTCTTCATGTGGTGTTGGTATAGGACAGGACACAAATAATTAACTTGTTTAAGGCCAAACAAAGAAGAAGGTCTTTCTCAGAAGCCCGCCTGCATTTGTATGTGAAATGAGCTACGGCGCGTAGGTCTATGCGCTGGGGGCTAAAAAACTTCTCTTTTTTTTGGATTTTTTTTGATTTTTTTTTTGTTTGGATTTTTAAAAATAAAAGTTAAAAAAGTTCTCTGTAAGCTTGGATAAGCAAAAAAAAATAGCAAAAAAAAATATATATATATATATCTTGTATCCTATTTTCTAAAAAAAAAAAAATCACACAGCACTTAGCTTTTTTGCACAATGTTTCTGAGACAGACTTTCTTCATTGTTTGGCCTAACTTGCTTTAATTTCTACCTTATATCTACTAGAGTGTCCTCAAGAAAGATACATTTCAAGTATTCTTTAAGGTACATGATGTGAAATCAATTAGCAAATATTTTCATGAAATTTGTTTTGTGTTGCAAAAATGACAGATTTTATTTCCGAGTTGAGTTCAGAGAGTGCATCCTTAACAACAGAGGAGTGGATAGGTGCAGAAGCTTCCGTCTTCCGTGTGTTAAGACCAGTTTTCTTCAACAACTACTGCATGATTGCTTCCCTTATCAAGACAAAGACATGTCAACAGGTAATAATAAATGCATGATTCTTTATATGTGACCTGCTCCCACAAAATGAGCGTAAAGTCGCAGCAAAGATTTTGCTGTATTGAGCTAGGATGGCATGTTAATGATTTTTGCCGTTTGTTGTGAGTATGGCATGGCTGGTAATACTCTTAAAATAAGAATACATAATGGCATTTTAGAATTCCCCTATAATAGAAGGGACCTTGGGTCCATACCAACAACAATTTAAACGGCATATCAATAACATGCTATCCTAGCTCCATTCAGCAACATCTTTGCCTCAACTTTCCGCTCATTTTGTGGGAGCAGGTCACATATAAGGTTCTCAATGATATCATTCTGGAAATTAACATATCTTAAATAAATGTATTTTACCTCGAAATTGTATTAAAACAAGGAGAGATTAATAACCATGAGGTAACTCAGTATTGCCAATAGCACAATTTAATATACAAATTGGGCTATTTTTGACTCATTCATTATGGCCGAGAAATCAAGTAAAGTGCTCTGCCAAAAGTTGGGCTATTATGGTTTTTCATGCTCTCAATGAAAATTTGGGTTACATTTATTAAAATTGATTTGTTGTCTCTATTCTAAATAAATGCAACATACACTAACGATCAGTCACAATTGTCCCTTTGCAGTGGCAAAGCCAGGTGGAGAGCAAATGTTCCCCCGCCTCCAACCCCTACCCCCCCCCCCCCCCCCCAAAAAAAAAAATCTGCCCCGCCCCACTTGTTCCCCCACCCTAAAAAATAGTTAAAATTTGACAATTTTAGCATTTTTGACCAAATTAGGTTAAACTAGACCAAATTGGAAAATGTTGGCATAACATAGCTCAATTTTGTGCGCTAGCACGCATTTTCATACCAAATTAGTTGAATTAGACCAAATTTGACAATTTTAGTTGAAAATGGCATGCATCTTCTTTTCTTCATGTCCCCTCAAAAAATGTTTCCCCCCTCCCCCCGAATTTTTTGTTATGGTGCTGGTGCCGCCATTGTCCCCTTGATGTGTATGAATTGAATTTATTTATATATATGGCCTACCGTATTATCCCTATTAAGTGCCCAGGGCGGTTAGCAAAGTCATTTTGGGTGGGCCCTTATTAAGTTACCTTTTTTAAACTCATTTATCGTAAACACTGTCGAATTCAGCGAGGTTGCGCTAGCGGAAAACCATGTGCAATCGAAAAGTAAACTGTTTAAAATGTTTGGGTAAAATCAACATTGTGGCGTCGCAGTGTCTCACTGTGGCCACATAACATGACGTCAGGCTTACTGGTACTGCGCTTTACTGAAGGACGCCATGGTATAAAAATGTTGTTGTACAGTGCTACGTTAATTGAAAGGGTGAGCGCTTATAAGGGGTCGTTTGTTGGTAGTCATTAAGAAAAATGGGGGTGGGCGCTTATAAGGGCATGGGCGCTCAATAGGGATAATACGGTACATGTTGTAAGGTAAAGTCTATAAGTATCATTATAAGGGGTCGTTTGTTGGTAGTCATTGAGAAAAATGGGGGTGGGCGCTTATAAGGGCATGGGCGCTCAATAGGGATAATACGGTACATGTTGTAAGGTAAAGTCTATAAGTATCATTGTATGTATCAGCCAAATATGTTGTATATTTTGATATTTTAGGTTAGTGATTTTGCAGCCCAAGAAGGTGATATTGTAGACCTGCCACCAGAAAGAAATCCTACACCACCAAGGAAGAAGAAAAGGAAACAAAGGTAGGACTAGAAACACTGGGTGTCACCTCACGTTAGGTAGTGATATCTGTGTGTATCCTTGTGGTATAATCATGATATCTTATGGGTTAATTCAGTGAGATGTTTTTACACCTGTGTAATCCAAGAGGAATGGTCATGGTGTAGAAATGCAGTGTCTATGAGCTGACATCTTCCCCCAACTTGAAGAGATGTGAGGGAAAATATCATGGGTTAAATCTTTATAAAGTCTTTGATAAAAGTTTGTTATATTAGTACGGCAGCTAGCACCTTTTTGATTAATGGAACGAGGTTCCAACATCTGACCACAGGATCATTTATGATGTAACCTACTTTATGCAGATATGGATGCCTATTAGAGGACCTTTGAAATAAGATATAAAGCTTACAATTGGTACTTAGGGTGACTGTAATCAAAATAACCCAAAATGTGCATCAAAACAAGTGTATCTTATCCCCCCTTTCTCTCTACAGGCAGCTCAAAACACCAATTTAGTCCGTCGAACAAATTTAATTTCCATTTTAATTTAAGACGCCCCCCTCCCAATTCATGGTTGAGCGTCACAAAAAAGCTTCATATTGCATATGTGTACTGTACAGTCACATGTTGTTACTGACAAGCAAGGATAGAGCCCCGACTCATTTAATCAATAGCTGGCAAACGTCTAAGGTAGGCTCCAGACAGATAATATTGAAAAATCTCTGACATTCTTTTCTAACCTTTCATATGAACCAACAATATTTTTGGAGACTCTTCTCCTTCATGGTCAGGCAACTCTTTTAAATTTAGGTATTTTGCCCATTTTCAATGTGTCATGTCTGCTGAATTCGGCAACCCATTTAAGATTTTGGCTTAGTATTTATAGCAACATTTTTAAGATAAATTGTCTCAAGAAATATCTGTGACAGAGTTGTGACACCATGAAAGATATGGAAAAAAAAATTACACATTCATTTTCCGCAAATGTTGGGGGCCCTATCGGGGTGTCTGCCGGGCCATTTGCAGCAGATAATTTGTCTGGCAGGGGCCATTCTATACTCTGTGTGATGAACTTGTTCATTTGTAAGTGGTTTGGGATGTACTACCTCGTTCCATTGATCAAACACATTTTTCAGCCCCTTTCTGGGGTCCCTAGCCACATGCAGCAGGGGGGGGGGGCAGACATCCATATCTGCACAAAGTAGGTTACATCATAAATGATCCTGTGGTCAGATGTTGGTACCTCGTTCCATTGGTGAAAAGGGTGCTAGCTTGCCGTACTATATTGTTGTGTTGTAAATTGAAGCCTTAATTTACCATTTAATAAATGCATACCCGGGGTTTTAACTAAGTATTATGCTATACAATAAATATGTAGATAATGAAGAAAAGCTATAGATGGGGTGATAGCAATGTTTATCAACAAAAGCAACGGTCGAAGGGACTGGATTGACGATACATGCTTGAGGGAACGGCATATGACCACAACACTGTCCACTTTGCCTTATTGCCCTTTATAATGCTTTGGCGCGAGTTTTAAAAGCATAGGTCCTAAACAAAACAGGATGCGCGCGCACACCGCCGGGCAAAGAAAAAATGGCAACTGCCGACCAAATGCCAGGCTAGACATCACATGTCACCCCATCTATACTCTGCAACACAGTGATTTTCCCCAATAGTCATCTTCCAAGAGAATTACATCAGGAGTCCTCATCTTAAAAATGGTGAAATTAAGGCTCTCAAGTCAACTGCACTGGTAATCTACCAATGAATTCTTCTTCTTAGGAACTACTTTGCCTCAGTATTACATCACTGTAGTTTTAGCTCCATAGGAGTAGGTAAATACATATTATTTGAACTGATTTTGTCTTCATTATTTCCTTTGCCTATAGGATGTGGTCTATGCATTGTAGGAAGATACAATTGAAGAAAGGTAAAGGTAATGGTATCAATAGCGTAATTATGTTTCATTATTTCTAGATTAGATCTATTTTTCTCAGAGCTCTTTCCTGAAATTTGTAACCATATTGTCCTTTTAACCTTTTGGCTACTGGGTGTCCCAGAATGATTTATACTGGGAAAGGTGCATTTATTTAGCTATGAATACCATTGTTATTGGTCAAAGTGCTTAGGATTCTAACATCTACATATATTTAGCTTAGCGTTCATGGGAATTTTGATTTTTCGCGATAAAATCAGCAAGTGCAAAATTTAAAATGTGCGACTATATTCTTTTGTAGGTCTATGTAAGGAAGCTCAAAATCGCGAAACTAAAATCAAGTAAAATTGTTCAAAATGAGCAAAGTGCAAACATTGCCACGCACGATAATGTGCACTTTTGCAGTATGATGATAATATTTGTGAAGCCAATTGAAACTTGACTTGGAATCATGTGTGGTCTAGTGGATAGCACGTAGGACTCACAATACAAAGGTTGGGAGTTCGAGCCCCGCTACGGCCAACATGTTTGTATCATTGGGCAAGGTACTTAGTCTCAATTGCCTCGTCGACCCAAGCGATATTTGGGGAGCTGTTAAGGTATCAAAATCTAAGTTGTGCACTTATTGACGGGTAGCCGCCTAAGTGTAGCGACCAAAGGATTCTGATATCTAAGGGGTCGTCCAAAATTATCGCCATTTTCGCTTACGTACAGAGCGTACGTAACTTTTTACCCCCCTCCCCCCTCGAGTTACGTACGCAATAAATGGCGAAATTTTATTTTATTTTGTACTTTAAAAAAAAAATCCCGCCTCTCAAGATCGCCATTTAAGTTACGTACGGTTGGGGTATATTTTGACCCCCGCCCCCCTCTTACGTACGCTTTGTACGTAACTGAAAATGGCGAAAATTATGGACGACCCCTAAACTGACAGCGATAATAATTGGTTAAAAAGCGCTTTTGGACTGTGCTTGCATTGTGGAAAGTGCTATATAAGAACGGTAATATTATTATTATTATCATTATTGACAGGTGTCTGTAACATGATTTGTATCCACTGTATTCTACATTCAATTGAGATGATGCAGTTACTTCTATGAATAGTATGATGAGTACTAAGAAATACACATCCACAGGTGTCTCTAGGAAAATGTTAAAACATAATTGTGATTTATCGAACATTCCATATCAGATATTAGTGGTTTAACCCCCTGGGGTCTACCTGTCTATCTTACAGTGGTTCTGATTGGTTTATTACAAGATGTACTCATATGAATAGCCAATTCAAATGCAGCTTGTAAAATGTTTCACTCCCATCTTTATCAGGGATACAATTGTTCTAACAATGTCTCTCATTGGTGCAATAAATGATGTATCCATCTTTGTAACCCATCGGCCGGTATTTCTCAGGGGTTAATGAACATTCCATATCAGATTATGAGATTTTCGGACACGAAGGAGAGGGCGAAATGGTCAGGTGTTATATTTTTTATTTGTTCAAATTTGTTTTGAAAATTTGAGTAAATTGTCACAATTTTAAATAACTATTGAGTTGGGTTTTTTAAATCTAAAATGTGTAAAAAAAACACTTGAAATCCAAAAAAGTATGGTCAGTGGAGCCCATAGAACAGGGGTTTTTCCCTGCTTGGCATAACCTATAGGATTGCCAAATCATACAATGGCTTAAATGACCCTGATGGTGTAATAGACATTGTGTAAAGATTTGTAATTCTTTCTTTTGTTTCATCAGACAACTCCGCCAGTCATGTATACAACTATCAGCCATGTGACCATCCTGGCAAATCATGTGATTCTGAATGCTCTTGTATCATGCTGCAAAACTTCTGTGAGAAATACTGCCAATGTTCATCAGATTGTAAGTTAAAACTGTTTTATTTGTACAGGGTGAGTCAAAATGTTCTAAATTTTAATAAAAAACTGAATTTTTCAAAAAAAATTGGTTGGCGGGATATTCAAATATGAAAATGCAATGTGTGCCATTTCAAATGAAAATCACTGCTCGTGGACAAACAGGTAAATTTGGTTGTGCAGCAAAGAGGGTCACCAAAGACAAACGAAAAATGCGATCGACTTTTATTTTTCACACAAAGTTAGGATTAAATACATCATTCTTGCACATTTAAAAAAAATAAAATTCATTTTGGTTTTGAAAACAAAATGGCTTCTTTCCACTATTGCAGTCTTTTTGACTCACCCTGTATGTCTTCGGGTTGTACGACCCTGGATAAGGCCAAGTAACAAAAATAATGTGTTTCTCGTCCCTGCCTGCACCAATTTTTGACGCTGCTCCAATATTTTTGTTATTTGTTATTTCCACAAATTCCTTCAAATTTCAAAAAAGTTCCAAAAAAAATCACAAATCATACCTGTCTTTGTTGTGTGTCCATCATTTACTATTTTTCAATGAAAAAGACGCCATTTTTAAAGGGGCATTGAGAGATATGTATGGGAGTGCGCCATCCTGGAAATCAGTTTTTTGCATCAAAGTAATACTTAGGCATACTAACTCCCAACTGAAACAGTTTTTACCAACATTCGCTGTTTATCATATAAAATTTCATGATTTTCTTAGTTTCGATATGATCATATCGACACTAAGGTGCTGAATTCGGAAGTTATGCTAAGTTTTACTCACAGACTTTCATGGCAAATCTCAACCCGGAAGTGCCGTTATTTGCTTAGTTTGGCATAAAGGCGATGCCGGAATTGTATGATATTTGGGCTATGTTGATGATTATCTTTACGTTATTTGCTCATTAAGTATATCATACATCTCTCAATGCCCCTTTAAAGCTGATTCCTTCTTTGTTTACGTTGGTATAGGTAGTGATAAGAATATTGAAACAATTCTTGCAAACAACTTGAATTTTGGCTTCTGAAAAATAACAAAAAGAACAAATAATAAGGGTCGCCCTCACTGATTTAAAAAAAAGTTCGGACGAGAAACACATTATTTTTGTTACTTGGCCTAACCCAAGATTAGAAAGCCTCACAGGCAGCTTATTTCTGTAAGGGTCCATTGAAAACTCAGGGACAGATTGAGACTATCAGGGTCTCGTACCCTACTCTTTTTAAAACTGACTGTGATATATACGTGAACAGGTATTGCTCTGTGAACACTAGACCGACGGCTCATTGCCTCCTCTGAAGGATGAGGCGCTGTTATGGTTCCTTTACCCAATTCCAATTTACTTGTAAATGTTTATGTTCACCTTCTCAATGTCAATCTTTGTTAACAATAATTAATGCATCTCTAACTCAAATTTGTCGTCCACTCAATCAGCTGACGTTGACAGACTGATTTAATTTTTGTCGATTCTTCCGAAAATTTACTAATATCATACGGATAGTTCTTTTATAATATAAAATATTATAATTTTATAGTTTATCCATAAATGAAGAAAAATATGCGTGAGTCAATTTAATGCAGAAATCAATGGGGATCTTGAACCTACTATTAGTCATAGATTCACCTCATGACCAGGATATTTAGTTCCAAGATTCACCATGCAGGAAAGTTTATTAGGCCTAATAAAAATAAAGTTTGTTTCCGGTAACATGCTGACAAAAAAGAGGGTCGGTCGGTCGGTCGGGATAAAATTTTATTTTACAAAAAAATATTATTTTAGATTCACCATGTAAATTAATTGCAAAGCTTCCGAATTTTGACCGCCATTGCAATCTGAACGCCTGGTCTGAACGCCAACTTTCGAGGCAAATTTCATGAAAACGTGCAACTTTTTGGGAAATGTGGAACAAGATTTAGATGGTCCGCACAGGGGTGGTGGGGGGGGTGCGCCCCCTCAGAGTTTTGAAGATTTTTGAAAAATCAACCCACGAATGACGCCATGTGCACAATTTTCACACGAAATTGCCACACCACCCCCGTACAATTTTGTTTTTTAGTGTTTCTAGTTAATCATATTCAAATCCACACTTACACTTTTTTATACGAGTTATGTAGCATACTCGAAGGAGCGCTGGAGCTAAATTTAACATATCTTATTTTAGATTTACACAACATACGTAATGCACAAATCATGAACAAAAATAATAACCCTGAAATTGTATATTAAATCTAGAATATTAAATCATTATTTTGGGTTTGTAGAGAAACCCATTTAAATTTTGCGAAAGCGGTGTGATCTCGACCGACCTCGTGGTCAAGATTCGCTCAGCGTTTTACACCGCACGTGTGATGTTTGGGGAATACCCTTCCTCCAATGTAAACCTATGTACACTCTGAGTGTGAATTTGCATGATTTAAACGGTAAAGATCTCACGATTCTTTGCTGAAACCCGATCGAATCTCTTCTGTGTAGGGGATAGGGGATACCGCAGCAGCTGCAGTGGAGCAATGTAAAACTGGGGATTTAATTTATTTGATTTCTTATTTATATTCGTACGGACGAACGGAGAGTAAAGTTCGGAATTGTTGCAGAATTCATGGAAATTTTAAGAGGGTCGGTCGGGTTACCGGATACAACAATTTATTTTTATTAGGCCTTAGGCAATGATTAACCACATAAGTGATTAGTCAGTGCTATACAAATCCATACAGAAATGCGTAAAACTGCAAAGATTAAGGAAAAGATTCACCTCTTTAAATAAATGACTAGTTGAAGATTCAACACTCCCAACATATTATTAGATCATTTTGCATTTTTGGAAAGATTAGTTTGCTCTCTACCGTTCAATTGGTAAACACTGGAGGAGGGTAGGTCCAAGATTCACATTGATCTCTGTATAGTGCATTCACCTATACAATATTTTTATTATAGCATAAGAGCCACATTGACTCTACATACTCAAAGGCAGTAAACTGTGCATATTTCACTCAAAGATAAACATGTATGTTTGTGACAGCAGTTAATCTGATCTTATTGCCTACTAATAACTCTTCAGACTGAACGAGAGATTTATTCCCTAACCCTAACCAGCACAGCTATGTTTTTGTGCGTATCGGGGGAGGGGGGAAAAGTACTATTTTTTTACCCGAAAAATCACCCAGCACCCCCCCCCCGAGATTCGAGCGCGGGACCATCCGCACCCCAGTCTGTCTCTCTACCAACTGAGCTAAACTCCCAGCGCATATGCGGGCAGCAACTTCCTGCCCACATATGCCTGCGGTTGGTGACGTCATCGAGGCAATGCAGCAGCACATGGCAGTGAGATTTAGTGAGATTCAGCTGGGTTAGGGCTAAACTAAACCATTTTAACAATGCTCCATGTTTGTTTCAGGTCAGAATCGTTTCCCTGGTTGCCGCTGTAAAGCCCAATGTAACACTAAGCAATGCCCTTGTTATCTAGCAGTAAGAGAATGCGACCCAGACCTATGCCATACATGTGGAGCGAGTAAGTAAAAGGTTATGCATATTGCACTTTAACCCTAACCTCCTAAGTCACATTTTGAAGAATTTTTTTTTCAACGACAGAAATGCAGACAAAAAGAGTGGCGCCGCCACCGGGGCTCGAACCCACAACCTCTCGGTTGTCGGACAAATGCTCTACCAGTGCGCCACGGAGGCCAACCATACTCGGGCCAGTGTATTGGCCCGACTATGTAGCCTGGGGCCATTATTTCATTGAAAAAGTGCCACGCCAGCTGGCACAGACAGACTTTACCGTGCACATTTGCGGTATTGAGGATGGTTAGGGTTAAAGGTAGATGTTCTGATTTCTGGCCCGATTTTCAACTTGATGTTTTCTATTTTACATGAAAAGGCATCCTTCCAATTGTCATATTCCATAGTTTGAGTTGCATAACTCCAATGGTTCTTATTTTAGAAGCACAATGTCACAAGAAATTTGCCCATTGAGTAGTACACAAACTGACGGGTGGTTAATCATCTTTGGCAGTAATTCACCACATTTTAGGTGGAACATTTCTGGCCCCTAAGATTTTACATACATAACGAGAAAAATATGGGGATTCTTCTGATATAAAAAACAAACAATGAAACTTGTGACCTCTCTGCAATAAAATAGATCATTCCAATCGATATCTGCACAAATTACGGAGAATTATTGCATGATCATTCTCACGGTGTTGTCAAGAATGGTGTGCCTGATTACACCTGTTCGTTTCTATGTGACTTTGTTCTGTGAGGGGTCGCGCTCTGATGCTGGTTTCTGGAATGGGGTCACCACCAGAAAAGGTTGGGAACCACTGGATTAGATACATTATTAATTTCTAAATACAAATATTTCCTTCTATTACTTGTCTTATTAGATGTGTTTCCTGAGAAAGCCAACAGTGAAATCATTTCTTGTAAGAATGTGAGTCTACAAAGAGGATGGAAAAAGGTAAGTTATAATCTGTTGTCTTTGGGGTTCCATGTGCAAAAAGGGACACTCAATTACTCTTCATAGCATGAACCTACACCATCAGACCAAAAGTAGGAGACAACTGGATTGACATAAGGTTTTTTTTCAAATGTCTGCTAAAATCCAAATAGTCTATTGAAACATAAGAAGGCTTATCGTAGAGATTAAAGTGATGTTATGAACCTTTTGCATATCCAATATGCCTGATTTGAATGATAAATTTAAATAGAAATATGTTAAATCCTTTCCTTTCACTCAATTATGCCTCCTTTTATTGTCACTGATCAATATTGGTTGAGATGTAGAAGAGGCTGATCTCTAATTAGGTCTTATATGTGTTTTAACTATACATGTATTTTCTCTGAGATGACAGCCTGTCTTGATTGTGTTGCCTGAATTAAACTACTTGCATTTATGTTTTGATTCCTGTTTGTAGCATCTACTGTATGCCCCATCTGATATTGTATGTTTTGATTCCTGTCCATAGCATCTACTGTATGCCCCATCTGATATTGTATGTTTTGATTCCTGTCCATAGCATCTACTGTATGCCCCATCTGATATTGTATGTTTTGATTCCTGTCCATAGCATCTACTGTATGCCCCATCTGATATTGTATGTTTTGATTCCTGTCCATAGCATCTACTGTATGCCCCATCTGATATTGCTGGATGGGGAATCTTTATCAAGGAGGCAGTACACAAGAATGAGTTTATATCAGAGTATTGCGGTGAGGTGAGTTCATGTCATTTCCATATTAAAACTCAAAGGTGGATGTTCCGATCACTTCCCATCAACATATTTTGATATAATAAGAAACCCATATTTTTCTTGTTATTTCTGTTAAATTTTTGGTGCCAGATATGTTCCATTGAGAAGTTATAAATGCAGTGAATTACTGCCAAAATTACTGCCAAAAGTGGTTAACCACCTGGCCAGTTTGTGTACTACTCAATGGGGCAAATTTCATGTCACCTTGTGCTTCTAAAATGAGAACCGTTGGAGTTATGCAACTAAAACTTCGGAATACCGCTATTTTACAAATGACCTTTTATGTAGAATAGAAAACATCAAGTTAAAAATCAGGCCAGCAATTGGTACACCTACCTTTAATTTGAGGGAATTTGATATAATTCAACCCAGACTAGCTCCACTGGACACTTTTCCTGACCAATTTATATGGAAATGAAACATCAGTTTGTTCAAACTTTTGGACACTTGCAGACCTTCAAACTGCCTTGTTCATGTCTTGGAAAATATAATACATACATGTACCACATCATTTGTCGCATAAGGGAAATATTAAGGGTACTGGGTGAGTCAAAAAAAAATTCAATGTTTGATTTTTAACTTTTCTTAAGATTTTTGGTAGAAATGCACATTCTTTCTGACTTCTATTGTATTTTGTTATTTAGGGTTATGTAAGGGTTCACAATCAATAAAAATCATAACTCTTTGATGGTTTTGCATTTTATTGTGTTTACAGATTATATCTCAAGACGAAGCAGACCGAAGAGGGAAGGTCTATGACAAGTACATGTGCAGTTTTCTCTTTAACCTCAATAATGGTAAGTGAATTCAGAGCTAAAATCTCAACAAATTAGAACATGTATGGTTGTATGATACATGGGGCTGCATTGTTTGTGCATATAGTCAAAGGTCACTTGAATGTCAAATTGAAATACACTACTGGCCAGAAGTGTTAACACTTTCCACGCGGCTATTGGTTTTACCATATATAAAAAACAGATTTTCAGAAACCTTTCCCAATTTTCAAAGTCTATCTCAAGGATTACTTAACCAATACTAGTCATGTTTGTACTTATGTCATTGCATTTCACATGATTATTCCAAATATGGTTATGAAATTTAACAATTTTAACATTTTTTAAACAGTTTGAGACATTTTGGAATGTTGTCTGCAGACGCCTGCCGCGTGGAAAGTGTTAACATACTTCATTGAGAGAACTTATTCCAATAAAAGAGCAGTGTTTGCTTCTCATATCCAGATCATATCCTATACATACATACCTGAATGTTCTGTCACATAATCATCTTCCTATGACCTTGTAGTCAGCGTTAGATAGAAGTAAGGGGGAATGTAGGTTAGGCCAAACAAAGAAGAAGGTCTGTCTCAGAAGCCCGCCCGCATTGGTATGTGAAATGAGCTACGGCGCGTAGGTCTATGCGCTGGGGGCTAATTTTTTTTTTTTTTTTTTTTTAATTTAAAAAAAAAAGTTTTAAAAAGTTCTCCGTAAGCTTTGGATAAGCAAAACAAACAAAAAATAGCAAAAAAATAAATAAATAATTGCATACCTCATAGCCTATTTTCAAAAAAAACAACAAAAAAACAAGCACAGCACTTAGCTTTTTTGCACAATGTTTCTGAGACAGACCTTCTTCTTTGTATGGCCTTATCCATAGTCGGATAACCCAGCAGAAGATTTTGGTTATTCGCCACAATTTGTTGTTATCCGCAATTGTTTCAGTTGTTTCGGTGTCAAAATCTTGGTTATCGGTCGGATAATCGGCAAGAAAAAAATGGTTATGCGCCACGAAATGTGGTTATTTCGGGTGCATGGATTACTCTATTTCAAACGTTGCTTGAAGTACACATAATTTTGTCAAAGTAAAGAACCTTTTACAGGGAGATTCTCAATGTAAATTGCCATCAATTTTTTTAGAGCTTAGGGCAGTTGATCTGTAAATGTGTAAAGACTTCTGGCAGGTAGTGTAAATAGATATGAAGATGGTTAAGTTTAGTGGCAAGCTTGGAAGGTGCTACTTTCAGGCATGAGAATCTTCCTGATAATTCAAGATTTCCTAAATTTCCGCATTTTTATTTATTTAAATTCATTCTCATGCCTGTTCTTTAGATATTGTAGAAGCTGAAATGTTCGCAGTGGTTTTATTTTTGCGCAAAATATTTTTCCTCAAAAATTATAAAAACACCGTAAAATTATTGTTTACAACATTCATGCAGTGCATCCAGAAGGTCGCCTGCAAAAAAAACAATTTGCGAAATGTCTATGATATCAAAATGCGCGAAAATATTGGCTTTTACAGAATGCGCTTCAAACCCCCAAAGGGCATTAGGCTAAATTTAAAAAATCATTTGTCTCAAAGCTCCCGCGCGCGTTAGTTTATTGCTGCGCATTAGAAGAAGAAAAAATCTTACAACATTTTTTTTTAAAAATTAAAAAATTTCACAGATTTTTCAGATTTTCATTGATCACATCATTTTACATACAAAAGTCACTTTTACAAGGATTTCAATATTTTATATTTAAAAAAAACAAAAAAACGCATTCCGCATTAGGTTTTGAAAAACTGAAGAGCTTTTGAGACAAAACTTTTTTTTAAATTTAGCCTTACTTTATACACAATGAATGAAAGATCATCAATCTGATCGACATTGTACTGTATGCTACTTCTTGATGATAATGCTACATTGCTCTTCTCTTTATTGTTCAGATTTTGTTGTTGATGCCACAAGAAAGGGCAACAAGATCAGATTTGCCAACCATTCCAGTCTACCAAACTGCTATGCAAAAGGTGAGTTATAATGGTGATACAAATAACCCAAAAACTGTTCTACGGGCAAACAGACCTCAGGTAGGGTTGGTTGGTCTAGCGTTTTTGTTGGTGAAAATGTTTGTGAATTTTTTTGCTCTTCACATTTCAAAAATAAAATAAAATTATCAACAATATCAACAATGAGTATGTGGAGTCCCTTTTGCCGCATAACCCCCACACAATGACATTGGGCTTCCTTTTTTTTGGTGAAAAAATGGCACCGAAAGGTGGGCAAACCACACAATAAAAAAAGAATTTCTGCATTTAGCATAGCTATTCTCTTTAAAAAAACGCATATCGCATAGCTATTTTCCCAAATGTATGTGAGCCAGACCTTTTTGTATTGGCCTTAATAGCCATCCAATATGGCCTGGTCAATTTGCAGCCTCCAATAAGAAATCATCTTTTGGATGATTTACATATTAAATTATTCCTACTGCTTAACAAATTGTTTCATGAACACGATACACTGTACATATTAAATTATTCCTACTGCTTAACAAATTGGTTGTAATAATGGAAAAGCATCCATAAACAATGGCGTAGCCAGAAGGGGGTCCCACCCCAATATTTGAGTCGTGTTGGTTGAGATTGGCACTGTCAGTTTCCGAGCTTGATTTTTCACGCCGGTTTGGGGGACACCACGTCACTGTCGTCACAAATTCACAACCCCTGCTCTCAACATTCTGACGCGTTGGCAATTCTCAACAGTCTGGTATAGTGTAATAAATTGTTCTTTTGACGAATCCAATAAATCGTACTTACTAGTTACATTTCGACTCCTTACTAAGCTGGAGTCTTCGTCTGACTGGCAACCTTCTGATTTGTCCTATTGGTTTTATAGGCACGATTCTCGCCAATAGAGGGCGGAGTTTCAATCAGTTGGTCGTAAATGTTATTCAACTTGTAAGCCCCCTCGTCCTTATTCATTGTGTCTTGTCCTCGCCTGCGGATCCAAATGGCTTCTTTGAGCCATCTCGTGGTTTTGTGTCCTTCTTTGTCAATGATTTTGGCCTCGTCCCAATTTATGGCATGATTAGTGGCAGCCACATGGTCCGTGATGGCCGACTTGTGCTGTTCGCCTTCTGACGCCTTTCTCACTGCCCGTGTGTAAGACCTAGCCTCAAATTTATCAACCTCAGTTTTGTGTTCTTTCAGTCTTGTCCCGAATAAGCGACCGCTCTCTCCTATGTAAGTTTTCTTACAACCGTTGCATGGAATTTCATACACAATTTCCGGAGTATGGTCTGGGTCCCGCTTGTCTTTTGGGTGGACTAACAGTTTTCGAAGCGTGGTGTGTGGCTTCATAGCCGTGGTGAAGCCGTGTTTCTTAAACACTCTTGATGCTTTCTTAAACACTCTTGATGCTTTCTTGATAGTCTGGTATAGTGTGTCAGTTCACTTTTATATTTTGTCCCTCCCCCCCCCCCCCCCCCCCCCCCCCCCCCCCCTCAATATGAAAAACCTAGCTACGCCACTGTCCATAGATACTTATTGTTTCTGTTATGGTTTACACCAGTGGTTCCCAACCTCTGGGGTCGTGACGCACTTTTTGCGGAGTCGCTAACTAGCCTAATTTAACCAAAATAAAATGCTATATAATGTTGTATCATAGTAACACACATGTGACTTTGTTCTGCGAGGGGTCACGTTCTGATGCTGGTTTGTGGAATGGGGTCACCACCAGAAAAATATTGGGAACCACTGGTTTACACCTAACATGGTTTCATGTATCATGTTTCATTTGCTTGTAAATGTGTGTGTTTGGATTCTTAAATAATATTTGGTAGGTGGGCTTGTGAGTTTGTGTATGAGTGCATGCTTAGTGGATACATGTGTTGTCGAATTGTGTGGTATAGGGGGTTTATGTGTGGAGGGGTGAGTGTACACTTGTGGTGTGAGGATGTTTGTTTCATTTGCTTGTAAATGTGTGTTTGGATTCTTAAATAATTTTTGTGTGGGGATTTGCAATCATAATTATGTATTTTATATGTTATCGCTGTTTTATCATGTATTTATATGTATTTTTGATGATAATATTATATGTTTTTATATTGGAAAATGCGCAATTTGGCCTTTGGCCACGATGTTATTTTATAATAAATTGAATTGAATTGAATTTAACAAGTGTCATTCAAATATTCTATCACACCATTTTTATTCCTGTAGTTTGTAGAAGGAGATCATTTTGAATGGCTCTTATATGAACATGTGTATAATTTTAATTGAAATCGTTGACACAAACTTCATTTTTTTTGTCAATTTATAGTAATGATGGTGAATGGTGATCATCGCATTGGGATATTTGCCAAGAGAGCAATACAGAAAGGAGAGGAACTATTCTTTGATTACAGGTAAAGTTAAATGTACTGTAAAAGCTGAAATTTTCGCGGAGGTTTTATTTTCGCGCAAAATATTTTTCCGCAAAATATATAGTTTTCAACATTCATGCAGTGCATTCAGAAGGTCGCCCCCGAAAAAAACAATTCGCAAAATGTCTATGATATCAAAATGCGCTATATTTATTTTTGTCACAGTTTCTAAAAAAACTGACTCATGATGAGTGAAGTACAAGATGGCCCCCGTTACAGATACAAGGCAATGATTGTACAGCTTAACAGCAACGGTACATCTTGACGATAAGAAATTCATATGAAAACACCATACTAGTGACTAGTTACTAATATACCACGCATGAAGATATTTCTTGATTTACAATATACTTTTGTGCACAGATTATTCACAGTGCTAAGATGTGCTTATGTGCTGTTATTTCATTTTGTGTGCGCTGCTGAAGTATACTGACATACCATGTATGTGTAAAACATGATGCCTGTTACACTGTTCTGTCAAATCCAGCCCTACACCATGTATAAAGTAAAACTGCCCAATGGCTATACAAGAAAGTGTTGTTTTAGACATGTTCAAGGGCTAAAACATTTACATGGTTTTGACAGGTGTATTTTCGGCCCTTGAACATGTTTAAAGCAGATTCCCCAAAGGTTATACATAAGCAGTATTACTTTATACATGCTGAAGGGCCGGATGGGGATACAAGGTTTTGACAGAACGGCATTGGCAACAATTCTCATGCTTATTATCCTTTGTAGTTCTATGCCTAATGTTGCTCTTGTTGAATCCATCATTTACAGATATGGTCCAACAGATGCATTGAGATATGTAGGTATTGAGAGAGAGATGGATATCATTGCTGGCAAGTAACTATACAGCAACAGCAGCAACCTATCCACAATTACTGCACTACTCACTGGCCGAGAGGGACACAATGTACAGCATTCATTCAGTATACAGTGTTACCATACAAGGTTATACTTGCCTGGGATATTTATGGACAATTCCCTTCTATCATTAGTGATATTTTTAGGTGATGTGTCATGCTCCCTTCTGAACCATTAAATGAACATTTGTGTCTACTTTTCTCACCAGGTATTATAATACCTGGTGATTACTGTTTGTTAAAACACTTTCCACACAGCTATTAGTTTTAGCAAAAGCAAGACAGGTTTACAGAATCCATTCCCAACTTTCCAGGTCTATCTTAAGCATTACTGAACCAAAACAAGGCATGTTTGTTCTTATTTTAATGCATTTCCTCAAGGTGATTCCAAAGATTGTAATGAAGTTTAATAGTTTTGATATTTTTGAAACATTTGTAAAATTTTGGAACTGTCGTCTGCGTATTTCACCCAGTTCATGTCCCAAATTATATATGTCATTCATATATTCTTGTTCATTGATTGGTTAAAAGCGGGTCACATGATCAAAAATAAACACGCTATTTTGCCAAAAGTACTATTTACGGCTCCCAAAAGTACTATTTACGGCTCCCAAAAAGACTATTTACGGCGCACAGTGTTTCACGTGGCGTTGTACTCCGCGTGACGCGAGAGGGCGCACAATTTGCATCTCCGGGCGCAGCGGGATGATCGTTCGTGGCTGGCTTTGAATTGAAGGACGATCGTTCGTGGCTGGCTTTGAATTGAACTATTGGAACTTACCGGATGATTTTTGAATTTGAACTTAATGGAACTAGAAATGTGAGTGATGTATATAAAACTTATTCGAGTCTCTGGATTAAAACTATGGTCCCTCGGTGACTGCTATTACAGTCACCTCGGGCCCATAGTTTTAACCAGAGTCTCTCATGGCAGTATATATTTGTATACTAACCTGACACTGATGATAAACTTGACCTGGGTTGGCAATATGATTTTAACACTTTCCACACGGCTATTTGTTTTACCATTATGTAAAAAACAAGATTTTTCAGAAACCCTTTCCCAACTTTCAAAGTCTTATCTCAAGAATTACAGAACCAATACTAGTCATGTTTGTACTTATTTTAATGCATTTCCCAGGGTGATTACAAATATGGTGATGAAATTGTATAATTTTAACTTATTGAAACATTTTGTTAAGTTTTGGAACTGTCTTCTGCAGACGACTGCCACATGTAAAGTGTTCAGACGTGCTCAGGTCCAGGAAATATTTGATCAGTAAGGCAACCCGCAGAACTTAGTCCATACTCCATTCCACTCAAAATACAAATGTGCTACAAATTATTCTAGTAGTTAAAGTTGTCGGGTGTATGACTCTAGTTAAATGCACTATCAGTTCCAAATTGGTGAAGCCTCCTTACAGCAGTGAATGAATTCAGAAGGACGCAGGCGCGCATGAAGGCAACAGGCTGTGAATCCTATGCGTACATGGGGCCAAGACCGTGTGCGTGTGGCCATAATCATACTTCAGTGGATATGAGAACCTGCCAATTGTAAATATTCAAAAGTTCTTGCAATTTATTATTGCCAAATTATGAATGGTTATTTTTTTTGCATTATCAGTCCTAGTCAAATCCCTAATTAGGCCAAACAAAGAAGATAGTCTGTCTCAGAAACATTTTGCAAATAAGCCAAGTGCTGTGCAATTTTTTTTTTTTAACTTTTTTTTTTAGAAAAAGGCTATGAGGTATGCATTTTTTTGTTGCTAATCCAAGCTTCCAAGAGACCTTTTTTTTTAACTTCTTTTTTTTAAACTTTTTTTCTAAAAAAAATAAAATAAAATAAAATAAAATAAAAAAATGAAAAAATGTTTTAGGCCTCAGCGCATAGACCTATGCGCCATAGCTCATTTCACATACCAATGCGGGCGGGCTTCTGAGACAGACAATCTTCTTTGTTTGGCCTTAAAGTATATTCTTAAAACAAGGTAGAGATTGTACACATATTACACAATACACATGCATTGCATCGGGTTTCTTGTGCTAGTGAAATGCTACTACAGTCCAACCTCAGTTAATCGACCCTCTACATAGCTCTGTATCCGGCTGAATGATCCCAAAAGAAAGCAAGTTCTTAACAGCCTAATCACTTTATTTTACACTCTGAAGCATTTGAAAGTCATCTTATGTTGTTAGTGCTGGTGTTTAATTACCCCCATCAGTCCCAATTTCAGCACTTCGGGACAGTCAGTCAATGCAGAATTACACATAATTCACTTATCCAGATTTTTCACTTATCCAGCCAATGCTTGATCCCATCGTGTCCGGATAACTGAGGTTGAACTGTATTAACATTCTCAATGAGAGGTTAACGGTTCAATTTAAAGGGGCATTGATATACTAAATGAGCAAATAACGTAACCATCAACATAGCCCAAATCCAAAATATCATACAATTCGGACATCGCCTTTATGACAAACTAAGCATATAACGGCATTTCCGGGTTGAGATTTGCCGCAAAAGTCTGCGAGTAAAAACTTCCGAATTCAGCACCTTAGTTTCGATATGATCATATCGAAACTAAGAAAATCATGAAATTGTATATGATAAACGGGGAATGTTGGTAAACTGTTTCAGATGGTAGTTAGTTTATGCCTAAGTATTACTTTGATGCAAAAAAACTGATTTCCAGGATAATTGAGGGCGCACTCTCATACGTATCTCTCAATGCCCCTTTAATCATATCATTGCATTGTAGAGTATTCATTCTTCTGTTGATTGATCAATAAGCCATGTCTCATATAATTATGAACTGATTAAAATACTAGGGTATACAAGCTTAGCTTGATATTTTACTTGATAAGGCACAGTTGATAAAATATTTGACAATTTAGAATTTTGTAGTAGCAGAATGTTCCTATTTTCACTTTTGTACAAATGTGACAAGAAACGAAGTTCCTCAATAAATTGAATATTTATGTAAGATAATTTATTATTGTGAATGTAGTCTGTTATTTGTATAATTTTGAGGTCTATTTTCATGAACCTATAGAATAGAGATAAGTTCATAACAAAGTTCCATCAGTACTTAATTTACATGACTTTAATTTTGAACATGATCAAGGGTTTCCCCCCACTATTGGTGTAAATGGAGTGTAATTTGTAGATGAGGCACAAATGCAGCTAACACACCAAAGTTAAATGATGTCATAGGTAGGTATTGGTCAATGAAGACCTGGGCAAACAGGATTGAGATCATTATTTGCTACAGAAATGGCTGTTGGTGCACTTTCTTAAAGACAATTTGGTTATAAAGGGGTCAAAAAAAAGTAAGTTTCCCCTAATATTTGATCACATTTGTTTGCATAACTCTACACATAATTAGACGTTTTGAGAGATTGAAACACTTATGAAAAGCAAAAACTCTTGGCTACTCATAGGAAGTTTCTCTATTTCAATATCATTATTACATCTCCCAAAATAGTCACATTTCACAACAATTATGTTTTCAAAAAGAATGGGACTTTTTAAGATTCTATACAAGTTTGTTTGCATAAATCCACACATAATTAGGCATTTTAAAAGATTGAAACATTTATGAAACGGGATAACCCTTGGCTACCCACACAGAGTTTCCCCTTTTCAATAACATGTTTACTTTTCCCAAAACAGTCGCATTTCCCCAAAATGGGTGTTTTCCGAAAAAGTGACGATACAGGGAAGTAAAGTAAAGTTATTGATGTGAATTGGCTAGTCATAAATGAAATACAATCGTTTAATTTTTAATTTCAAATAAGGACCAGCAAAAGAAAGAAAAGACTTTCTTTTAATTGAAAATAAAGACAATTCAAATTAATTTTAAACAGCACTGGAGACATTTTTGTAACTTTCTTGCATACGATTTTGAAAAGTGCCACTTCTTCTGAAAACATCATTTTGGGAAAATGTGTATGTTTTGGAAGAAGTCAACATGCTATTGAAGAGAAAAAACTTGCAATGGGTAGCCAAGCATTTTTTCTTTTGATAAACGTTTCAATTTTTCAATAGGTACATTTCTGTGTGGAGTTATGCAAACAAATGCGATCACATTTTAGGGGGGCATACTTTTTTTGACCCTATATAAAAAGAAAGGTGTTGACATTTTAAAACTGTTTAAATGCCCTTCTAAAAGTAACTATTTGAGGATCGACTGATAGCTCAAAATACCTATAAGGTATACATGTGATAATGTGTCGCGTTAAGGAAAAAAAAAAGTAGTTGTGTTGCCCTCAGCGACCGACCCTAAAATCGTAAAAACTAGGGTAGCATTTTTTTTATTTTAATTTTTTTAAATTCTTTATTTTTAGATTTAAGTTTGATTAAAGGTGTCTAAATGTTACTATTTCTGAATAAATAAGCCTAAATAAATGTTTTTTAGACTATTGTCACACTAGAAACATTAGTTAAATTGACATGGGCATATACCAATTTTGTCTTGACATAAACCCTATATATTTCAGCCACAAAAAAAAGAAGAAAAATTGAAGAAGAAAAAAATTGAAAAAAAAATTCTGACCGACCGACCCGAATTAAAAATTTTGGCACTTGAGGGCAACACAACATATTTGTTGTTGTTGGCCTAAGCGGGAATCCGCAAAGATTTCTTGTGTAGTCAGTCCAGCATGCTTAGCACCACTACGGTGCCAACAGGAATTTCCCCAAAACAAACTGTGCAAAATATGTGTTAAAGTAGACACTGGTGACAGAAATCAGTGATTATGTGGTGAAAGTGAAGCATGCTGATGTTGCTGCAAATCCCTAAACATCGGTCCTGTTCACGAGATCATGAAACAATCAAATCAAATCCATGGTCAAATCAACATCTTAAAATGGGTCCCAAAGTGCGAAATCACAAAATATTGTCAAATTGGCCATTTTACAAGGTGAAAACCCCTCAAATATGTATCAGGGTTTCAATACTCCAGCAGAACCTGCCAAAAATAATTCAAGTACCCGGGATATGATTAATATATGAACATTCAAAGGTAGACAGAACCGCAGCTTTTGCAACATTTGAAAATGTTGAGTTGTTGATAGGCTCAATATTGAGTGTGTATTTCTTATTTGTTTGTTTGGGGTGGGGTGCAGGCTTGTTCACTTGCTTCAATTTAAGTTATGTAGCATACCTTGGCACAAATTTTACCGCTTCCCTTAAAATGGTGACAAATAATGTGTCACCCCAAGACCCAATATTCGAGTTGTGTCGAATAATATTGGCTCTGTCGGTTTTTAGACGCCACATCACAACCCACCCACCCTCGCCCTCCAGTTTCTAACTCGGCGGTAATTCCCAAAAGTTGACTTCTGGCAGAGTCCTCGTCGGTTCACTTTCATTTTTCGCCACCCAATATGAAAAACCTAGCTACGCCACTGGGCCAGGTGCTTTTATGTTGTACAATTCAGAATTAATAATTGGTACCAGAAATCTGAGATAACAAGGAGATTTCTCTCCAGTAATCTGACACCACATTCATATAAATTGACTGTATACTTTTAAGTAACCAGACCTAAGAGGATTCGGGAATGTATTGATACATTGATAGCAAACACATTGTCATTCAATGCTCAAGATAAGCAGGCGCTAGACGATTTTTACCCTCGGTCCTCCTGCCATAGCGCCCGGTAATGCTGAAAAATAAACAACCGAGCGCTGATATTTTGTCCAAACCAGCGCTCGTTGATGATCGGGAAGCTTGCCAAAAACATCAAATTTCGATTTGACAATACGATTTAATAAAAAGTTAGCTCCCAGTAGACTGACTTTGGAAAAAAAGTAGCTCCTGGTAAAAAACTGTTATCTTGAGCCTTGTTGTCATTGCATAGCAAACACAAAGCAATGATATCCCACAGGAACTGAATTTGATACAATGCTTTTTTTCATTAGGTGCGGTTACTTAATACAACTACATTTTTTATGAATGCGGTATAAATAATAAATGTATCACTCAGATTTTCAGTACAGATTATTGATTTTGAATTCTTCTCATGTCCACACAAGTTGGATCCGGTAGGTGATCCATAGTTTGTGGTTCAGAACCACATTGGCAGGTCACGTCTACATCATTTCAGGTATCCCCATTTCCTAAGTGCCACTTTATTTCCACTAACATAAAAGCACCTGGTCAGGAACATTTTGCACTAATGAATAACACAACAAAGAAAACATATGAATGTTTTTGGCAAGAGTAATCTTGTTTTTGGTCTCAGCCGAGTGATTTTATTATTCCTTTTGCTACAGAATATTTCTAATGTGACGTGACATTCAATATTAAATGAAAAATATTAGTAAAATAATTGTGGTTATGGTACATTAAAGGATCATACAAAGATCACTGACAGGGGGAATAATCACCATCATTTATTTACATTAGTAAGTTTAGTTTGTCTTTATCATTTTGTAACTTTCCAAGTAAAATTGAAATTGATTAGGTAAAGACTGAAGCTAAAGCTTCCAGGTGAATTGCTTATAGTCTGTCATTTCGAGTGGAGGGTGAAGTCAGCAGTATCTTTTTTAGTGGTCACATATATTTTCCTAACTTCAATGTGATGGTGTTTGCACCTGTATGATCAAAGATGAATGTATGCCCCGAGGCATTGAAATACTGCATCACCGACTTGAAATACTGCAACCTTTGACTTGATAGTGCGAACTTATGTTATCTCCTCTCTTGAGGTCATACACAGTGTATACATTTCTTTCCAGGTTCTTCAATCAAATGTAGCAAGTCTGTTACATGCTCCCCCCACCAAAAGTAAAAATCTACATACTTATTACATACTATAGCCTGATCAGTCCCCAATTGGCGGGCCTCCTTATGAGCAGTGAATTAATACAGAAGAGTGTAGGCGCACATAAACGCAGCAAGCGCTCAGTGCATCCTGTGTGTTTGACCAAAATTGTGTGCGTTCACCGTATATTTCTCGCCAATTTGGAACTGATTGAACTATATATTTCATCCCATGTGACCAAATGTGACGTCAAAGCGTACACCAGTGGCGGTGGTTTATAGGACAGTGATTCTAACCAACTGGTGTAGCTGATTATCAATGAGATTTGACATTTATATTCAGATGGAATGAAGTGTAGGTTTTTTTGGCAATAATGGTACAGTATCAAATACACTACACATTGTATGCAGTTGGAATGACTCTCAATCCTCATGTGGTTACTGTATAATAAAGTTAAGTACACAATCTACTACAGGGTCTCCCTATAATGACACTATCATTTCACTTTAGACATCAATTTGCATAAACCAATATATTTCTCATCATTCTTCTTTGAAAGCAATTGTCAACAGTTGGAATGACTCGCAATCCATAGTTAGTGTTTGGTGAACAGTGCATATATCGACAACCAAACTTCCCTTTATAACAAGCAATTGTCAGCAGTTGGAATGACTTGCAATCCATGGTTAGTGTTTGGTGAACAGTGCATATATATACAATCAAACTTCCCTTTATAACAACATATTTCACATGCAGACATCAATTTGTATAAAATTATCTATTTTTCTATTCTTCTATCAGAGCAATTTCTCTTGAAGGGATTGCTCAGTAATAAGATACATAAAAACGCTTTTCACAATCTTTTGATACAGTGAATCTAATTTAAGACGACAACTAGGAATCAAGCTCTTGTGTAAGCTATGTGTGTCTATCATCATGGTGTCATTGGAAAAATGTCAATATTGCCGCAGAATTTGGCACCAAATTACCATAAGCATGAGCATTCATGCATTTCTATCTGAATGAAGGGTAACATCATTCCATGACAAGTTATTGATCATTTTGTGTAAACCCTTTCAAATTAATTTGGTTGGATACAAGGAATGTCTAGATATGTACATCTAATCAAGCATGCACAATCCTGCTTATCCTATCAATGAACTAACTACGTGTACTCCATCGAGTATCAGGTATAATTGCACATTACATGTGTGGAGAATGTTTTTGAGAGCAAGTTGTTAACCGGTTCAACTTGGATTAAATAAGTGTAATGTTAGGTAACAACAACTTCCAGTTTTGAGATAAGCTCATATTATCAATATTTTCATACAAACAACAAACATTGAGATTCATAAATAACAACATCATACAATATTTAACATTGCATATATGGCCTTTTGTAGGCTTACTTTCAATAGGCTCATAGTTTTCATATTGCTATAATAGAATTTTAAACGGAACCAGATATATAGATATAGACTCAAAGATGAACACTCTAATTCATGCTACGATATTGTTTTAAAAAGTTGTATAAAATTATTACTTACAAAGGATAATTTGAAACCCAATTGGTTGACATCGCTATTGTTTACTACTATTTAGATTGAAGGAAATACAATGTGACTTATTAACCATGACATTAACACTTGGGATACAGCCATATATGGAAGAGGTGATGCATACTTCACAATGGGGAAGACTTGGTTAATAACTGCCATGCATGTCTGCCTATAAGCCTATTCGCCATTAGCCGCCCGAAGTGCATTCTGGGTAATAATCGCCAAATTTACGGGAGATAAACATGCCGCAGTTGCGTGTGCTTTCCAATGTGGCGAACTTCGTAATTATCCTTAAAATGACTGTACTTGCAGTTTTTATTACCGTAACACCTCCATTTTTTGATATGTATTGCACCTTGGAGTATTGATTATCATGCGGCTGAAAATAAATGAAATGATTACTGATGGCACAAACAAATCACAGGGGATTCCCCAAGAGTCGCAGTTCATCACATGGCCGTCTACGGTCGAGTTTGTCTTGTTTATCTCCCATTTATTTCTGGAAGTAAACTTCTGAGCATGCGCGGTTGTAATGGCGAATAGGCTTATTCCAAGTCACTTATCACAATGATACCTTAGCCTTTTTACAACTGTTATTTAGCACCTACACAGCATTTACAGTTACTTTACAATATCATTGTTAACATGTGTGCATACAACTAGGAATGATTGTGGGAGTGTAACATTATGATGTTAGACAACACATTTTGTGTACTGAAGTATAAAGCCATTTATAGTTGCCACCATATATATTAGACAGTTCAAATCAAGTCATTATTCCAGGGGGTAGACCTATGATACAATGAACATTGTCAACTATCATCATACAGGCTTGGCCTATGAATTACAGTCATTTAGCTCTTTAATTACAATTTGTTTTTTTATACATTTCTATCAGTTTTTTGCTTGACATATTTATCAAGTTATGATATGATGCACAACATTTCTAAAACACCGCAACATTAGAATTTTACTTTAACAACTCATGAGCCTACCTGCAATCATAATGCCAATTGCTTAGAATCCTTAGATCTCTGCAAATTGGACATGAGGAATTAAATCACAAAGGACCAATACGATTTTCATTTTGTGCTAAGAATTGTTTGCTAAAAATGTAGTTGCTAAGTGGTTGCATCTTCATGAAGAAATACAGATTGCTTTTTCTTAAGTTGAAAGTCCCTCTATCTTTTAACAACCAAAGCTATAGATAAGGTGACCGCAATGTTTATCAACAAAAGCAACGGTCGAAGGGACTGGACTGTCGATACATGCTTGAGGGAACAGCATATGACCACAACACTGTCCACTATGCCTTATTGCCCTAAAGTTATAATTATAATGCTTTGGCGCGAGTTTTAAAAGCACGGGTCCTAAACAAAACAGGATGCGCGCGCACACCACCGGGCAAAGAACAATGGCAACTGCCGACCAAATGCCTGGCATGACGTCACATGTCACATCATCTATAGAATTTTGCAGAACTGAGAAATACTACTTAATTCTCTGGGTAGTTTAAATGTGTGTTACTTTTTACAGATATGTTTTATAACAATTATGCTGCTTATATCTACCACACAAGATATAACACAGATTCAGGGTTAGATTTCAGAAATGACAAACATTTTGAAGGAAAATATATATAATTCCAGAACTTCTCTGAACTATAATGAAATTAAAATCATTTCCTTCCAAATTTGACCAGTGAACGGGGTATACTCAATATCTAACAATAAAATGTTACAATTAAATTTAATTTACAAAATTAAAGAAATGGGGTCTAAATAAAATGTTATACACAGATGTAAATTGATACTCTGATACCGATGTAGGTGTGTAGGGTGTAACAGAATTATGCCTTCATTTTTCTTACATTCTTTAAGAGCTGTTTTCCAGAATGTCAAGTTACTTTATCTTTATAATCTAAAAACCACTGTAAATTATGACAACTACTAATGAATTTATACCTGAGATGATCTTTCTTTGCATACAATATGCATACCAGGCTCTCATTGGTGGGTCAAATCTTAGTATGTCAGATTAAAAGATATATATCCTGCAACCATTTTTGTCACATAGTGGTTGATACTCATCCAACTTGAAGAATCGTATTATTCAATCATTACAGTCTGTAAACAAAATTCGAAACGATTAAAAAAAACCACCAAACAGAATGTCAATAGACAATACCTATAGGGGTTTTTTTGCCTTAAAGAAAATGATGATGAAATGACAATGAGAATCATGGCTTTTTAGCAGAATCTGATGTAATTGAGATTTAAATACTGCATCATGGGAACGTATTTTCATCTGTGGTGGAAAATTGCCAATCAGCTTTGAGCAGTTTCACTGCACAGATGATCAATCATCTCATCAATATGGAGACTTATTATAATACACATAATTGTTCATCTGTCATGCTTGTTATAATTGCCCCATTTCATTATCATCACCATGATAACAGAAGTAATGAAGCCTACAAGAGATTGGTGGATGATCTACAGATTGATTGTCAAGTCTGAGTGAAAAGGAGAACTGTAAAACCAGAAATGTTTGTGTGCATTTAAATTTCGCGAAGATCTTTAAATATTCATTCAAAATTTTATGCCACAAATATTTTTAATCTACCTTGTAGCAGTGCATTCCAAAGTTACACAATGTAATTTTAAAATGTACATTCACGTAATGTTCATGCCATGAATTAGGCCAGTATTGCCAATTTGTAAAATGTTAACTTGTGAACATTTCAAATTTTACAGTAATTAGTCAATATCATCTAGGCAGCAGTAAATAAAGTTACAACATTTGCCCCAATCTATTCGGTCTGTCACATGATCACGTAGTAGTTCTATAGATGCTGTTCTGTTGAAAGACCATACTGCTGTAATATGTCTTGCTGGTATCTGATATTATGATGGATCAAGTCTGTGAAAAGAACAGAGAGACGCAATGCTTTATTTGTGACACTTATTTGGCATTACATAATTATCACTATATCGTTTATATAAAAGTAAAAAATAATCTAGGTTTGAATATGGTGGCACAGTTGTCTTTGCAAGTGTGTATATATATTCAATTTAGCGCTGGGATTTTTGGGAAATCATGCTCCCGGGACTCAATTTAATTTTTCGGGCGGGACCCAGGATTCCTGAATTTCTCCAAACATACTCTGGGTTGATTGTTAGGGCGCTATCTTTTATTGAAACTGCATCATGAGTGTTTCAAGATAGCAGCACAGTAAACACGGAAGTGGAAATCTGCGATGTAAATCATATTTTAGTGAGCATAAGGGCAAAAGAAATACACAGATTTGACTAAATAAACCCATTTCAATTGAATCTCCCCTATATCTTTTCATTAAATAAGACTGATTCATTAATGTTCTTATTATTTCGCCGATTGTTTATTTTTGGGATTCAGGAAGGTGATTTTTGTTCCCGGGACTCAACATTTTCAGGCGAGACTCACTTCCACCCCTTATTCAATGTGCGTGCAACGTTATTGCTACAAATGGTTGATTGATATCACTGTTTCATGGAGGGAAATTATCAGGGGTCGATTTTAACTTTTTTAACAACTTGTCCGTGGAAAAAGCTTGGGCCAGTTGTTGTATTTTACTACTTGCCCGTCAGCATTTCAGCTTGCCCTTAAATTTTTCTGAGTTTCAAGGTATTTCAGAGTTACATTTTTTTCTCATAATAAATCCAAAATCTGTGAATAATAAGGCTGTAAAATCTTTTAATCAATCAACTTGCACCTCCCCCCACCCGCTATTCATAAAATTAAACACTTGCGAATTAAATAAATAAAATGAAATGACGTAATAGACCGCATGCGCAATAGCGATGCAGGGTCAAATGTCAAAATTATTACATTAACGTTTCTAGAAATAAATTCCAAAAAAACCTGGTCGAAACGGCCTTGTTGTACCATGTATACATGTCAAAATTATTACGATAACGTTTCTAGAAATAAAAACCCGGTAGAAATCAATATCGGCCTGTCATACATGCATTATATTGATATTGTTAAACGACTGACTGAGGATTTAGACTAAGAATGAAAATAAATAAAAATGGCGACTAACGAGGTGTGACGATCGCGATCGCAATGAAATCAATGCAAACTTGGAATAAGTAGAATTCTACTTATTCCAAGATGCAAATAACTGGCATAAAAATAATAATTTAAACAGATAGTTCATTAAACGGAAATGTACAACATTAATAATAAGCTTAGATTGACAACTGGACACACGGGCAAGTAAGGCTGTACTACAACTTGCCCGACGCATTTACAACTCTCAATTGCCAACGGGCAAGTGTTAAAGTCGAACCCTGGAAATTATACATGTTAATCCTCAAGCTAATTACATATTTAGGACGCTGAACGATCCAGGCAATTCCTGATGATTTGTTTTAGGTCATTATTGCACAAACCGCACAATGAATCGTAGGCAGAGACTTGTGTGCGACTGGCCTTTCAATCTGGCAAGTAGCTACGATTGTTATGCGTTTCATAGTCCACTCAAGCGACTTAAAATCGCCACGAACTGTGTTCACTTACCCGCCTTCTTCTTCCATAAGACTTAGGAATTTTGGAATGCGATATCCTGGATCTGTCTGTCTGACCATCTCTAGCAATACCAGTAATTTCTTGATTCCTATCCACAACCTAAAAAAGAGACAAAGTATTTATTATTTTTATTACACTGATACTAGGCCAACAAACAAAAAAAGAGTTGACTTGCCCTTTCCGACCGACCCGAATTTTCGGAAATCTAGGGTCGCTATTTTTTTATTTTTTTTTATTTTTTTTAAAAATTAAAAAAAACATTGAAAGAAGCACATAACAATAAAGAAAGATGGAAACGTGTTTTTGAGTAGTATCTGCTTGTTTAAAAATAAATAAAAAAGTTAAAAAATCAAAACAAAACAAAATCAAAAAAAATCTTTAAAACTTTGTTTTTGTGCAGTAAATTTTCAAAAATTAAAAAAAAAATTAAAAAAAACACCGTCCGACCCTGACTTTGACCCTGAAAGGGCAAGTCAACTTTCTTTCTTTTTTGGCCCTAACTGCATGTGTGGAGTGAACATGCCAGTGGGATCTTAGCATAATTGCTGACTTTGATAGGTACTTTAGGTAGAAATTGTTACACATTTTCTTTAATCTTTTTCTGATACAAATTGGTTTGAACAATTGCGTTACATACATAATCAACATGTACATACATTATCAACATTTATAATGCACCTTTCCAGAAAGATCAAAGCGCCATGAAACAAAAATAACAATGCAAACAGAGTCACTATGATGGACAGAAATGAGACTTTAAAATCTTCTTGAAACTAGGCAGTGTACATGCCTCCCTGATGTTTTTCAGAAGGCTGTTCCAAAGTGAGGGTGCAGAAACATAGAACAATTTTTCCCCATACGATTTTTACCCATATGAGCAGTGAGAAGAGAAGTATCCGATGAGGAACATGTAATGGGTCCAGTGGCCGGTTTGACTTTATGAGAAAGAAAGTTTGTAAGGTAATCTGGTTTGTAACCCTGCAGACATTTGAAGACATACATCCAGGTCTTAAATTTGATGCGCTCCCCTATGGGTAACCACTGTAGTCTATCCATGAGAGGTGATGGGCTATCATACTTGTTAAACATTTCATGGTAAAAAGTATGCATTTGTTTAGAAAGCTACGCCAGAATATAATGTAAAAGCTATGTTCACAAAAGCTGAGACTGAACCTTCTTATCTTATACACTTACCTCTTTCCTTCCAATTTTTTGCTCAATTTCTCTCTTTCTTCTTGAGTAAAATAGTCCAATGTCTGCACAAAGAATAAAATGAAAAAAAGATATATATTATTCATAGATTGTATTTACATATAAGTGATACAGTTTAGTGACTATAAATTGCACACACTATAGTAGATTCATAAAGATTGGTCGATTGTTTATTGATTTTGACCTATTCCATTAAAGTTGAAGGAACCACAATGCACCAATCACAACGATTGCGGCATACAGGGCGAGTCAAAAAGACTGCAATAGTGGAAAGATGCCATTTTGTTTTCAAAACCAAAATGAATTTTAAAACTTTTTAAACGTTGCATGAATGCTGTATTTAATCCTAACTTTGTGTGAAAAAATGAAGTCGATCGCATTTTTCGTTTGTATGTGGTGACCCTCTTTGCTGCACAACCAAATTTACCTGTTTGTCCACGAGCACAGTGATTTTCCTTTGAAATGGCACACATTGCATTTTCATATTTCAATATCCCGTCAACAAAAAAATTGAAAATTTCTGTTTTTTATTAAAATTTAGAACATTATACGCTCTCATTGCATGGGTACGATTATAATTGATTATGCTAACTCACATGTAAACAAGAAATGATGCATCAAATTCCAATAACATCACAAATGAACTCAAGTTTCCAAATTTGAATGAGAGACACATTTTGCGATCTGATGCATATTTTGGGTATCTCGAGGACAAACGTGTAAAATGGGTGCACTGGTCAAAAGGTTCACCAAAGACAAACGGAAAATGCGAGCGACTTCATTTTTTTCACACAAAGTTAGGATTAAATACATCATTCTTGCAACGTTTAAAAAAAAATTAAATTCATTTTGGTTTTGAAAACAAAATGGCTTCTTTCCACTATTGCAGTCTTTTTGACTCACCCTGTAGTCTAGATGCTATTGGTTTCGCTGCGATATAATAAACTTCAAAGCGTTAAAGCCACACATCCCTAAATATCACTGCGTCTATGCATGAATTTAATCTACCTAAGTAAATAGCGCGCTATTCAATCGTGCCATATTAACAAGTGACACATATTGATCATCATTTCTAATCCTTCCTGTATAGATGAGGATTAAATTAGAAAGAAAATCAATTTTTAACAATGGCACGAGAAAACAGAAAAAACAAGAAAAAATTCTGGCTATGAACTATCTACGATGTGATTCAAGACCCACAGGGAAGCAGAGAACCATATGTGCCAATGATTAGAATAAGATTTCAAATCACTGCCTCCCCCTCAATTAGAAGATATTACCTATACTGAAATGGTAAACCGGCCAAAGTCTGTGAATCTACTATAATATGAACCAGTTGTGGGTCAATTTTATGGGTAATTGTGAACACTTAAAAACTTGGAAAAGATCAATGGTAAAAAAAGAAAACGTTTTATAGCAGCTCCATGTTTTAAAATCCTCAATTTCTAAAGGAATTCCAAACTTAAAGGGGGAAAAGCTCCAAACTGAAAAAGAAAGAAAGCCCCAATTGTTCAGGCCTTTTATCCTAATCAATATTCATTCATAAAATCAAAACTCTACCCTTGACCAGTTACGTTTGATCACATAAGGACATCTTTCATAGCTGGTTGAACAACAAAAGGTCTTATTACACTTTATTATTTCAAACCATTGGTTCCGAAAATCTATGGGTTATAGATTCTTTTGGTATCAAAATTGATTTTACCAAAAGGCGAATTACAAACCATCAATATATTAGAAATACAATTTTACACAATTGAATTGTTTTTCCTAGTATATTTTACAAGACAAATCAACTGCTGGATATAAAATAATTTGTGTTGTGTTGGTGTATATTTACCTCTAACACTCTGATGAGGTGTGGTCCAGTAGACAGGTTTGACACATGGATGTGTGTACTGAAAGTAGACACCATTTCCATTTCTTGCAGGACATCACGACGGCTAGTAGTACCGATGATAAGTAACCTACGTCCCTGTGTACATAGATGGAACACACAATGTCCATGAACAGGTGACATATAACATAAAGTTGTTAAGTGTATTAGTATTAAAACAGATGAAGAAGGGCTTACCATAATTACTGTCATCTACAAAAATGTATGCTGCCCAAAATAGCACATCCTAATTGTGACCCGTCACGTCAAAATGGACATGTTGGAGGCCAGAGTCAATTCTGAGTTATTGGTATGACTTGAAAGAGAACATTTTAAGCTTTGAAATGATACCATGTTGAATGTAATCAGACTTTGTAATCACAAGATATGAACTGAAGAAGCATATTTTTGTCTATTATTTTCTTTATATTTCACCAAAAATATTGGTCTTTATCTCAAAACTGTGTTTGCCGACAACATGTCCTTTTTGACGCGACTGGTCACAATTGTTCATGTGTATAGGTCAATAAATGCATATTGTTTTGAGACAAATGAGGAAAATCAATGCACCCGTGCCGATGTTGATGTGTGAATAATAGTCTGGGTTGAGCCATTATTAATACACAATATTAATTGAAATATTAAACAACAACATTAATTTAAATTTACAATTTGTGCATACTTTAACTATCTTAAATAAAATTTCAAACAAATTTTGATAACACCTGCAGTACAAATCGGCGAACCAATACTCTGAACAAGAAATCAAAACATGGGGATATAGTGCATCGTCTGCACAGCGAGCATGCAGGATATAATTAGACATTTTTAATGCACTTTACATATTTCAGTTTTGGGCTTTCCCACTGGTTCGCAACTGCTGAGGGTGTATGAATTATAGGTCAATAAAGTGTTGTTTGGAGAAAAATTAGACAAATCAATGCACAAGTGAAAATTGGTGAACCCACGATGCCTGAACAACGAATCAAAACAAAGCGTGTGGTGCGAGCATTGAACAGCGCACACGCGGAGTGCATTAGACACTTTCAATGCACTCCGCGAATTTTAGTTTCGTGCTTTCTGATTGGCTCGACACTACGAAGAGTGTATAAATATGTATCAACAGGCACGCACAATGAGGACAAGCTTTATGCTATCCTCTCCTTATGGTACTTGCAAGATATTTTTTACCATTCAATCCCACAAAATGTGTGGCTCTTTGGAGAGTGCCCTAATCCATTGTGGTATTAAATTTCTATAATTGTTTTACACACATTTGCCTTTAATATCAACCTATTACACATCTTACTGAAGGGGATACAGATTTCAATCCATTACTTGGACCATTTTGTAAGCATTTAGTTTTCTATCAGGTTTAACCTCTAATATCTTTACCTTTGGTGGCGCTTTCTTAAGTAGTACCAGCAGAGCTTGGAGAACCAGATTAGAGAATCGGTTACCCATCTGTACAAAATCTGTAATAAAAGAAAATAGTTCAAATAAACAGGTAAATATTTAATAGATTTCGTAGAAAATAGGGTTTCAATATTATCATCATTATCACACTAATTTATCATTCATCGCACGGGATGTGTGCCATAGCAATAAATAAGGCATGAACCATTAAGCTTATGGTTACATCACAACATTGTGTATCATTTTACATAAAATAATAACTTGAGACTAGGTGAAAAATAAGTATTATAGATGACCAACATATTATATGGATTGGATTACTTTTGAGCGGGGAGAGATACAAACCAAATATTTCTCGCCAATTTGGAACAGATTAAACTATTGTATGATAATGGTAAAGAATAGGAATCAAGAACAGGATATTGTAGCAGCAAAAATTCTTCTTTCTACCAACTATACAGGGTGTCCCAGAATGATTTATACCAAGTCTGAAACAATAATAAATATATAAAAACAGCATTGCAGTCCAACACTAATGCCTGCAATATAATGGGGAGCATGTTCTCTACTTACTTTGTTCATTTCATCAAAATATCGTTAAAACATCGTCATCCGTTCCGATATGGCATGACATTATTGAACATTGGTGAAAACCAGTTTTTTTCACTTTCAGCGTATTTCGAGTGATAAAACTCATACCAAACTTCAAAACTGCCGCTTAAGAGAGTATGATATAAATTGCTCAAGCAGAACAATTCCCTCACACCATTAAGGTATTGATTCACAAAACATAACCAACAGTTGATATCTAAGTTTGTAGTGGAAACCAAAAAAGGACACATCAAATTACCAGAATATCATTTAGATTGAGCTTTGTGCCAAACACTGTCAATGACGGTGAATGATTTTATGAGTTTCAAAAAGAGGTAATGTTGGTCAAACTTGGAATCCACCATTTTTAAAGAAGAGTTCACAATTTTTTTATTTTTTCTTTCCAGATTTCTTTTTATATTTCTACACTATTTTTACCTATCTTCCGGTTGATAAATGTGTGTAAAAGCCAATGAAACACAGTAAAACCAAACAACAAGCTCGGGTTTGTACTCCATGCACGAGAAAGTAAATGCAATTAGAATATTGTTTTATTTAGTCTCATTCTCTCCATCTTTGTCTTTCAATCAGTATACAATATTAAATGTGGATATTCCATACTTTCAAGCAGTTTCTGTTATAGAATCAAGGGTGAATATTTGTTCATGGATGTGTAGGCCTACTTCAAGAAAATATTCACCATTGGGTAGAAAATGCAGCTAGTGTGCATTTTCCTTAGTATCTACACACATGTTGACTGAAATAATAGATATAAAATGATTGATTTGGTATACTAAAAAAATTAAAAAAAATAAAATCCGGCCGGCCGACCTTCCCGATTTTAGGCTTGTGAGGGCAACACAAACCTTCTTTTTTTGCCTAATGGTGCCTCAACCTTTTATGACAAGGCATACTTACCTAACAGTCTCTCAATGTCATCAACTACTATGCAGCTCAGTTGAGACTTGTACGCATCTTCAAATATCTGGAGAAATTAAAATCAAACAAAAAGACACATTAAGCAAATCCTCCATACATTTACATTGAAACTTGTCTAGATTTTTGTTTGTTTTAAATGACACAAAAATCATCATGAAATTACTAGGTATTATTGGCTTTACATATGGATTAGACAATGAACATATGTGATGCAGCACATCAAAAGAGGGGACTTTGCGGCTGTGTTTTTCAAGATATAGATGAAAACAGACAGAAAAAATTCAAGGGAAAATTAAGAATTTAGGAGTTATTTTCACTCGTAAAATCTGAATGCCTTGATTAATTTTAATAGATTTGGTGTCATCTTAAAGCTTAGAAAATGTTCTGAGAGCACACATAATAAACTCAAAATTGACTTCACCTGCATAGTCCCCCTTTGATGTGCTGCATCACATATGATATTTATGTGTCTTTTCAAATCAAGGGTTATTTGGTAAGCTAGTGCTTGTAATAGATACATTGCAGGTTGATTGGGGTTGTGTCTGATTTGAGTTGATTCCTTCCCTTACATAACAACGTCATACAAAATAATCCGACCAGCAACACCTGTGTGCGCGTCCACATGAGGTCTATCCCATACCGCGATACTACCCTGGTATAGATAGTCACCGAACATTTAGACATGCCAGGCCAGCGCCCATGGTGTGGTGGTGGATTGACTCGCCTACCACTTCGGCGACCCAGGTTCAATTTTCAGGGGCCTCGAACCAAAAATTGTAGTCCTCCCTGTTGACCACCTGCCCCAGTTCTGTGATCCATTGCCAATGCAAGACCGTGGGAGTTAGGGTTATGATTGCCAAAAGCGGATGATAGTTTACAATGCATTATTAGCCATGTAATGTGATTTGGTCATTTCCCAGACACAATTTACATCTTTTAGGCTCACCTTTTTAATTGCTTGACATTTGGCAAACTCTGAGTATCCTATCATGTCTTCTGGTGAGCAGACTTTAACAAATGGAAACTCTGATTCCATAGCTAACCTGGCTGCTAATGCTGTCTTACCACTGCCTGGTGGACCTGTCAAAAAGAATGAGAAAATAAGAGAATTGATAAGTGTTTCTTATTCCAGAAGCGTGAATAGATACTTATAACAAATCCTTTCTGGGGCCTATCTGGAGGTGGGGCCTATCTGGCGATAGTCCCTAGGTTAGTGGAGGACAACTACTCAAATGTTGACCTGATGTCATGTGTATAACACAAACCGTTTTTTAGTTTACATCAACATAAATTTATAAAGACAAATTATATACTATCACTAAGTTGGGTCTATTTCACAACCAGACATCCATCTCCAAGCATCCTCTGTATTGGTTTAACACATCCCTACCAAACAAGACACCAATCCTCCACCCCCACCTCTACCAAACAAGACACCAACCCCTACCAAACAAGACACATAGCCCCCCCCCCCCCCCCACCCCATCCGTCCTCCTCATACTATTATACCTTCCATAAACAGACTGAAAAGCGGTTGTCTGGTTTCACAACCAGACATCTTCAACCACTCCCTGTACAGGTTTACCCCACCCAACCCTTCCCAACCTGCTCCATCATACCCCTAGTGATACTTTACCTTCCATAAGCAGACTGACAAGTGGTATCCTATCACTGGCTCTGGTCTGTTTGACAACCAGGCAACCATCTTCCAGCACCCTTTGTACAGGCTCTCCCCAATCAATGATGCCATTCATGATGTACCTCTCAAAGCTTTCATTGCTGACACCAAATGCCTACAAAAAATGAAGACAAAATGTTATCCTCATTTAGTAGTTTTGTTATAATCTGACGCATCAATGGATACATTATCAGCCTACAGAATCTAGATGTTCATAATTTTACAAAAAGAGGGTAGGTCCTAGAGAGTTGTTCTCTTCCTCCAAATGCAAATAGCTTCATGAGGCTGATCGGTTTGTCACGGACGGACGTTTGTGCAAAACATGAGCGAAAAACAGTTTGTAAAAAGTAACTACTGACATTTATTCAACTTTTTATGTTTAATGTTATAGAGAATCATCAACTTTATTGAAATACAAAAAAAAAATTAAGGTGTGGTTTTTTACTAAAAATAGAACGATGGAAATGTTTGTGTCACGGACGGACTAGATAGAAATAGGGTTCTCTACCTTTTAGTGCTTCTTTTTAATTTCTATCTAGTCAACTCCATATTCCCCAATGCTTTCCAGGTCAAATAGCAAGTAAGATACATGGTTTGAATATCTGATACACAGCATTTGAAAATATTTCTTATTTTTCACAGGGGTAGGGTAACAAACTTTGTCACGGACGGACATTTTTGAGCGTCACGGACGGACGCAAATGTTAACTACATAACAAACTTTGAAATTGCCACTTATTTACACTTTAGTATGAAAAAATGGTATCAAATACTTACAAAATAGTAAGAAAAATGTTAAGTCATGAATTTTTAGTCTTAGGAATAAAAAGCAGTCAAGATATTAGTCTTTTTTGGCACTTTGATAGCAGAGGGTGATCGGTTCAAGGTTCACATTGGTGTGAAAAAAATTACTTTTTGATATTGATATTGAAATGTACTTCACAATATTGTACAACATCTTGGCTAACTGAAACTGCATTTGAAAAGAAGAAAAAATGCGGAAAAGTTTTCGGAACAGTCCATTATTGCCCAAGGGTAGAAACAAGATGCGTCATGGACGGACATTCTTAGTAGAAGTTGACCTTGCCATATTTTATGTTAATGAAACATTTTCATTTTTTTAAATTAAAAATTGATAGATGGCACATTTATCCATTAAATAAGAAATATATTTTAGAAAAAAAGTTCTGGGAAGTAATTACCCTGCCCTTGAGATAACTTTTTGATGCAGAGCTGTCCGTCCGTGACGCAAAAAAGTTTTAAAGTTTTACAATTTTTTTCAAGGAAAGAGAGAAAAAATAAAAACATAGTGAGCTATCTCCCCTATATACCCCTTTCTCATGTAGAAATGAAACTTAACAATGGCGTCAATAAATAATTAAATCAGTGATTAAAAGTTGTCACGGACGGACACAAATTTTGTCACAGACGGACATTATTCAGTTCTGAGTACAAATGCCAAACTGAATCCTGCCCCTCTTACCATAAATGGCAAGAGATAGACCTGCTGCATCATATAAATAGATTGTATGCTGTGATAAAACTTTGTAAACAATTTTGACCCTTTGATAAATTTTGTTCGATTAATTGTGTAAAAGACTGTATGCTGTGATACAACTTTTTAAAACAATTTTGACCCTTCTTTGATAAGTTTTTGTTCAATTAATTGTGTAATTAAAGGTTAGTGATAATGGATACATGTAGGCATCCAACCGTGTTTTGAGTTTTTCAAAGTTTCATGAAGAAAAAGCCTGCAACTTTTGATAGTGCAATGCTTAAAATTAAATTTGTGCTAACATCTCCAATGATACTTTCTGATTTCAATGCTGTTACTTGCTTTTATTTTACATACACTTATTATATGGGGCAATTTTAAACAGTGTCTTTTAACTGATCTCATGCTACTTCTTTTATTTGCAAGCATTATTTCAGCATGTACAGGCAGTAAGGTTAACAAGCGCAAGCTATACTACAGATTCACCAAAGAAGATCTGCTGAGGGTTCACAAATGCGCAAATAAGCAAATGACTTCATTTGACTTTAAGTAATTTTACAGTGCACCTGGTGAGCATCATAACATGTGCTCACTGCTGTAGCAAACCTTATCATTTGCATAAAGGGCATACCTGTATGGACTAGTTCATTTAATGGTAAGAGGGGTGGTATTCAGCTTTGCTTGTGTGCTCAGAACTGAACAGTAGCTAACAGTGTCCGTCCGTGACAAAATTTGTGTCCGTCCGTGACAACTTTTAATTAAAGATTTAACTAATTTATGCCTGCCCTAATTAATTAATACTCCTGCATGGGATAGAATACATATAAGGGAGATACTTCACAATGTTTTTATTTTTTAACTTCGTCCTTGAAATTAGTTAAAACACTTTTAAACTTTTTTTGTGTCACGGACGGACAGCAAAACATCAAAATGTTAACGCAAGTCTAGCGATATAACTTCCCCAGAACTTTTTTCCCAAATATTTATCTTATTTGATGGAAAAGTGTGTCAGCTATCAATATTACATCCCAAAACTCTGAAAATGTTACATAAACATAAAAATATAGCATGATGAACTTGAAGTAAAATGTCCGTCCGTGACGCATCTTGTTTTCACCCCTTGGACAATAATGGACTGTTCCGCGAACGTACCGCATTTTGAATTTTTTTAAATGCAGTTTCAGATAGCCTAGATATTGTCCAACATTGTGAGGTACCTATCAATATCAAAATCAGAAATTTATTTTTTCATAACCATGTTAACCTTTAACCGATCAGCCTCTCATGCATCCATCTTGATTTGCTGAAGATTTCTATGAGAAAATGTTTCACCAGCAGATAATACAAACGGATACTTGATGTAGTCGGATTACCTTGCATGCAATGTAATAATATACAGGGAGAATCGGACAAAATGGGCACTTTTTCGCAAAGGCATCAATAAAAGGTCAGGCCTGCATATTCAAAACAAATCATAGTGCTGTATAGACCACATAATTATTTGGCTTTCATTCAAAAAACTTTCTTTTAAAATTTGTCCATTGCATCAATTTTAGTAGAGCCCTGTATTTTAAAACCAATCTATGACATGGCAATTGTTGGCTGGTTGATTCAGAGATGTAAAACAATGAAACTGGCGAAAAAACCTGAAAAGGTGCATGAATGTTGGATGCAAAATCTTAAAATGACTGAAAAAAATAAAATTAGAATTGTGGAATTATGAGTTAAAAAGAAAAGAAAAGCCTGAATTCAAGAGGAAAAACTGAATTGTTGCTTTCTTTTATGTATGGACAGTATTGTAGCTTGGATGATGAAACCATACATAACATGTGACTTACCGGTTTGATATCTGTTTCCAAGGCATGCTCAAAATCATTCCTTGTAACTTGCATGGTATCTGCTGCCTCAAAATCAACCTCGACTTTAGATGAAGCCTAGTAAAATAAAGAAAAGTAATTAAATACATGAACAGACCAGAAAAGATTTACATGCAACATACTTTGTCAATAAAAATAACAAACAACATCTGCCATGAATTAATACTTCTACATACTCCCTCAAAGTTCATTTGACTTCATCAGGACTTTTCAGTGAAATCACAATTTACACAAATATATTGATTCCTTTTCTTTTATGCACCAGTGCTCCAAGTAACACCAGACACCTGCGTACTGCATCCACCTGAATACTACACACCGATGTCCTCGTCTACGATTCACATAGAACACTATACCAGGCATTTTACACATGATCAGTACTATAGTTTGATCTGTTCCAAATTGGTGAGAAATATGCGTTTTTATATCTCTCCTCGCACAAAAGTAATCAAAGTGTATGCGTGCTATTTTGACATACGCAAGCGTTACGCATATGATTCACAATGCGCTGTGTTGCACCATGCGAGTGTTTTGTGCGTCTATTCTCTTCTGAATTCATGCGCTGCTGTAATTGGGTTCGCCAATTTGGAACTGACTGAACTATCGAGTAGCCGTTTCACCTGATACAAAACCAGACTATAGTTGAATCAGTTCCAAATTGGTTAGAAATATTTGGTTTTGATCTCTCCACGTGCAAAGTAACTCATGCGCTCAGGCCCAATTATGGCCACACGCACAAGATTTTGGTCGCACTCACACATCACGCATATGGTGCACTTGTTGCCTTCAAGTGTACCTGTGCACTTCTGTACTGATTCACTACTGCCCCAATTTGGATGTCACTATATAATACTTACTTTAATGAGCCTATTCATGGCCATAGAGGTAGCAGCCCTCACTAAGCCTTCTATTTCAGCACCACTGAAATTCTTAGTTCGTGTTGCCAGTTCTACGATATCCACCTCAGATGATAGTTTACCATTGTTCCTCATTCGTGATACATAAATTTCAAAGATCTGTAGTCGCCCTTCCTCACTTGGTAGACCTGTTTAAAAAGTATTAGAGACATAAATTTACTTTAGCTATTTCTCTAACAGAATAAACAATTACAAATATATTGTTTGGTCGCCACAAGTGTCAGCAAAATATGACACAGACCCAACTCCTGAGGCATAGTGGAACCATGCTTTCAGAAATCTGCATCTCTCTGCCCATGACAAAGATCTTTTGCATTAATCCACCCTTTTATTATTTTCTGTGAGGACAAAATGAGCTTGTTTTCTTCAATATTATAATATTACAGGTCAGATTCACCTACCTACAAATTCCTAAAGAAATGGAAAGCACTTGAAACTTTTTGTATTCAATGAGTATTTTAAAAACATTATTATTATGTTTACTGATGAATGATGACCATAATGTATCGTACATTTTTGTTAATGTATATGTATATGTATGTAATGATTTTGAGTAAACTTTTACATTTTATTCAAGACAAATTTGTTTCGTGTTGGCTTTCGCCCACACTCGTCAGTTGAATAATAAATAATAAACATTGCTCCCATGTGGTCGAGCACTTTATCAATACTGATTCAAGTAAAACTCTGGATTTTGTATATGTATGTATGTTTTTTTGTAATTTCTGTTTGTTGTTGAGCACTTAATAAAAAAAGTATTAAAAAATGCTCCTTTTGGAGCACTAAAGAGAATAAAAAAGATCCACCTACCAATTTCCATCTGTACTTCAAGACGTCCAGGCCTAAGCAAGGCATCATCCATCAAATCTCGCCTATTTGTCATTCCTAGAAGAAAATACAACACAATTTGCACAGAAGTTCTTTGTTAGTATTAAAGCTACAATCAAGGAAAGTAATAGTTGGCACACTTGATACAATTTAATACAACTATCCCTGTGCTCACAATAGAGAACCGACTTGGGACATAGCACTCTGTAATAGCACGCAGAGGTCTCCCCCTCTCTCTCATCCTTCCCCACCCCCCATCAATCAATGTTGAGAGAGCTGCCAAAGCTTCTGATGGCATGTGGCTCGGATCAACATTGCCTCGGGGGAGCGGGGCACTTTTTTCCTTAATTGGGACAAAGTGTGCCAACCTTTTTTCCTTGATTGTAGCCTGATCAACATGATAATTAGTTGCACACACAGAAAAATATGTTTAAATTAAAAAACAATTAAAATGTCATCCTTATCACTTATTTTACAAACATAATTTATAGTAGCTTATCATTTATATCTATAGTTTATGTTGTATTGAATTACTTCTCTTATGATACTTTTCTTGATTATTGAAATGTTTCTCATTACATCTTGCTACTTGTCAGCCTGTTTAGATAATAGCCTAACTCATTTTTCTAGTTTTTAGAAAACAACAAAAATATGAAAAGTGAGTTAGGCAATTTTCGAAGCAGGCTGACGATATGTTGAATAGTACCATGAATTATAGTGCAGGTGAATTTCAACAGGAGCAGTAACTGTTGGATAGAATTAGGTTGGAGATATACCTTTAAGTGAACTGTGGCTTGTTATAGGCCTAATACAAGTTAATATGACCCGTTTAAATCATTATTACAATCTGCCTAACTCACAAGCCTGACTTAGGCAGAATTGAAATTGTGCAATTATCAACACTTTCAAATGGTCAATAACTTAGGTATTATTACAACATGTGCATAATGTAATGAAGTCATGATATATGCAAAAAGCTCAATTTCACTGAAAAGTGAGTTAGGCAATTATCGAAGTAGGCTGATGAATATTGATGGATTGTGTTAATCAATATTATGAATATCTGTTTTAATAATAATAATAATACAAAATACTTATATAGCGCCTTACAACAAGTTCTCAAAGCGCTTAAATACAAAGATAAAAGTACAATACATAAAATACAAACAAAAACAAAATATGAGAGACATACAGGAACTGCACAATAGTTGACAATATACTATACACAATCAAACACTATGTATGGACTTAAAGATATGAGTCTTGAGACACTTTTTAAATTGGCCAAGAGATAACATTGAGCGAATATATGATGGTAAACTGTTCCAAATCTTTGGTGCTATGATCGCAAAGGTTCTGTTACTGTAAAATGTTGTGTTTAATGTGTATCACTGGTGTGTAATTTATCCAATGCCTGCGGCAATGGATATTGGCTGATAGCCAGCTCCATCCTCTAGTCTGGCTTTATCTGTATATTTTTCACCGCTGTTTTTGTGTGTGAATACAATTTAAACAATTAAATAAAATATGTAAAATTGTTATTGCATTTATTTCATTTTTATCAGAACTGTGATGCATATTTCAATCATGCATGCTCCAAGTACAGCAAGGAACAGCATTCATAATGAATGAATTAAATTGTTGCCCCCCCCTATACAATTGTTTATTATTAAGTTGTTAGTTAGGATCATACTACATGTAGTCTCAACAATTTCCATTATTCATGCCCCTAATGCGGCAGAACATAGAGATTGCTGCTCCACCTATAATGAATCCAACATTTCTCTACCTACCTACCTATAATTAATATATTATTGAGTTGTTCTACACCATCAATCTTGGCCAATAATTGATTGACCACTGTGTCATGGACACCTGTACTGCCACCCTGAAATAAACAACGGATTTTTAAAGGTCATACATAAAGCCTTCTTATTGTAGACAAATCAAAACTTGATATGAACATTTGCTTCATAAATCTATACAACTTGCATTGTAATTGGTTTATATACACAAGACTCATCTATACACTCTTATGCCCGTTCAGTCTCGTCATTGGGTATTGTCGAAATAGGATATTGTCACGTACATTTAAGCAATGTCAATTCTTATCCACCTAATGTCTACCCTCAACTTCTATCTTGCAAAGGTATTGCAAAATAATTCATATTCAATCAAATATGTTTTGTATACAAGTAGAGACATCAAGGATACCAAGTTGGCTCTATACTTACTGCAGTGCCTCTTTGTTTACAAATGGCATCAATCTCATCAAAGATAACGATATGTAGACCACTGTTAACACCACACTGTAAGTAAAAAAACACACACAAATTTATAGTAGTTATGGTGCAAACAAAGATTTGAAATGCTGATTTTCATAGGGCTGGGGAAAGGGGGCTGGTCAAGATAAGATATTCAATGGTGGATCATAATTGCAGTCATCTACTCAGCCTGAATTTATTCTTATAAAGAAGATCACTCCAGTATTATTGGCTTGGGATATGCTTTATTTGAATTGCACATTCTCTGTGTTTTAGTTTAATCCAAGCTTTACTTTTAGGTCTCTGAACTTCAGGTAAAAACAAACAACAAAAACTAATACAAACTATGGAACACATACTCAGATACCTTTTCTGTTAAACTGTCATAAATACAATCACGGACATAATTAGTTGGAACATACTGGTAATAATTAGTCTTTCATGCGTTCCCGTTTTCGCAAAATTTACACTATTGAAACATTGCTGCCTTTGAAGGAAAGCTTGAAGCCTTTCCTCAACATGAATAACTCCCCCCTCCCCACTGGGCAATGTTGACCCCTTCCAGTATCCCGTAACCCAAAAATTGTGTTTCAACATTGATCCATGGGGAGAGGGGGGAGTTTTTAAACACATGTATAAAAGTGTTCCAACAATATTGGCCGGGATTGTAGATCCTCTCTGAGCCATTTTCATTCACATCTTTTACAAACTCTAGGAAGTGCCTTATTCAATATCAATTCAATTATAAGTGGTGGGGAGTGGTTGGACTGGGCATTTACCACTGGTACCTAAAAGGTAGATGTATGTTCTGATTGCTGGCACGATTTTCAACTCAACGTTTTCTATTTTACATGAAAGGTCATCCTTAAAATGTTCACATTCCAAAGTTTGAGTTGCATAACTCCGATGGTTCTAATTTTAGAAGCACAAGAATATTGCCCATTGAGTAGAACACAAACTTGCTGGTGGTTAACCACCTTTGGCAGTAATTCACCACATTTTAGCCTATAATTTCTAAATGGAACATTTTTGGCCCTAAGATTTAACAGACATAATGAGAAAAATATGGGGATTCGTCTGATATCAAAATATCATGATGTGAAGAAAAAAATCATAGCCCCAAAAAAAGTGATCGGAACATACACCTGTAACTGCAAATCTGCACTAACCACTAACCAACTTATTGTAAAGAAGCACACTATATATTGGACTCACTCACCCTCTTCTGTTCTTCCTCTGCAGCTGCAAACAGCTTCCTTATATTAGCTTCTGATTCCCCTACATATTTGTTAAGTATTTCTGGTCCATTCACTATCTGTGGCTCCCGAGCATTCAGCATCTTCCCTATGGTCCTTGCCATCAATGTCTTACCCGTACCTACAAACAAACCACACAACATGTTTACCTATTGTTCTTGCCATCAATGTCTTACCCGTACCTACAAACAAACCACATGACATGTTTACCTATAAACCCAAGCTTTACTTACACTACATCATTTTGGTTGTCTGCCAACACTACTAAAGGTAGCTAACTCAGCTCCTATACCACTACAGAAAAACTGCTATAATACCAAATCAATTTTATCTATACTCTTTATAGACCACAGTAAAGATAAGTCTTTCCTCTACTTATTTCAGGACTTTCGGATCATTTTTGAAATTTCTTATGTTTTTCTTTATTTTTTGAAAATTCCCTAAATTTTCACCTTCTGGAATTTCTGTAGACTAAACGGAAAGTGCTATGGCCATGAAACTTTGGGAATAAATTTATAAGCATATTACCTAAATTCTCTCGTGAGTTTGTAAATACAGTGTTTACTTTTTGATTTTTTTTTTTTTCAATTTTGATTTTAGGGAAATTGTCAAAAGGCTGTAAAAAGGTCTAGAAACACTTAATAAGTAAAAACTCACGAGATAACTTTCTAAACTTAATTACCTTTAATATGACACCTTGTTTGTGCAAATTGAACATGTAGTTTTTTCTGTAGAAATTCACAAAATTTGGCAATATAGTGTTTCTAGAAAATAGTGAAAAAGTACTAACATTCCCAGTGAATAAACCATCTATCACCGCTCAGTTGTGGAGGGGAAAAAATTATGTTATTCCTTGATGTTTTGGCATCAAAATAAAATAAAAGTCTTTAGCATACATTGATTTTGAAGAAGAGAAAAAAATATTTACAAAACTATGTGTTTTCTGAAATTTGGCAGTATTTTGGAATTCGGCTACGCCTCCTGTGTTAAGTCAATGGGTTTTTAAATAACGAAAAATTCCGTAAATCAAAAACGGCTTGTTGGAAAAAATTCAAACTTGGCATATCATCTTTTCTTATCAATATACACATCCTCTGATATTTTGAAGCAAATCATTGCTGGTCACCTTAGCCGAGTTAGCCACCTTAAAGGAATAATGGGACAGGATTTGTAATGTGTCTAAAATGCAAATCAACATCCGAACAAATTGAGATATTCCATAAAATAATTAATTATGAAAAGAATCAGAAACAAAAACCTTTTTAGTTACAATTAAAAAATGTCAAATTTCTTAGAAAAAAAGAAAGAAAAAGGATGGAAGACACAGCTTAAAGATAATGGACTCATATACTTGTAAATAGAAAAAGTATGGATGCTTTGACTGTTTAAAGAGCAGTGATGAAGCTTGCAAGGTTACCTGAGATGCCCATTATGGAGCAAAGCGATATACTGGTTCCCTGCACCCTGGATCCTGCACCAACTCATCCATAGGTGCAGGTATGGGCTTGTCCATGACTTGCGGGAATCGACTCTACACCACGTTACGCTGTCGCTCTGTTCAGATGCGGCAAATAACGATCAACGCAAGCTGTAGTTGAGGTGACGCATTGAAAACCAAATGCATTTTCGCACTGCAATGGCTAGGGCACAATGGCCAGTGGGCTATGCCAAGTGTGTGAAGTCAGACACTATTGTGGGCGCAGACACAAGTGTATTTTGTACCAATCAGCAAATTTGTTATCGTTCTAAGCATGAAGCTGGCATTGACCAAATTTAATTATTTTACGTCATTTCATGCATATGCATGAACTTTATGACAGCAAATCAAGGTGATGACATAGTTTGCACGTACCTGCATCTATGGATGAGTTGTGTGGAGGCTATGGATTCAGTGAACCAGCATAACGATTGATTACACTAAAAACAGAGATTTCACACTCTGTCAACCTGAAAACTATCAGCTAATAAAGAGAATTGCATACTACAAACATACCAGGTGGTCCAAACAGCAGGATGCCTTTCACATGCTTGGCTCCAATTTGTTCAACAAATTCTGGCGGGAAAACTCTAGATGCAAATGCTCTCCTAAAGATATCTGAGAATTCCTTATCCAATCCACCAATTCCCATCTTCTTGAAGTCCCAGTCTGGGTTAATAATAGACTGTCTTGGACCACTGTGTCTAAAGGAAGAGAGACGATGGAGACAACAGTGCAACATTAGGGTATACTTATGGAAGATAGTCATGAGATTTGATTTGATTCATAAAATATTCATTAGTGCTGTTAGCGATTACACATTTTTGTGTTGATATGTCGTCGGAAAAAACCTCTGACATATCGATAATTATTGATATAATTTAACCCCCTGGGGTCTACTTGTCTATCTTACAGTGGTTCTGATTGGTTTATTACAAGATGTACCCATGTGAATAGCCAATTCAAATGCAACTTGTAAAATGTTTCACTCCCATCTTTATCAGGGATACAATTATTCTAACAATGTCTCTCATTGGTTCAATAAATGATGTATCCATCTTTTTAACCAATCGGCCGGTAGTTCTCAGGGGGTTAATAATGTCAATCAATGACTAGTGTTTCACAGATTCTGCAGATCGGTACCGATCAAAATCGGTTGTTAGAGACTGATCGGTTCTGAATCTGGATCGGGGAGATATCCCTGTCATCCGATCTAACCCATCAATTAAACAACAAGGGAAAAGTCATTTAAAAATGCAAGAAATGAAGACTAAAATAAACATATATTTTCCAATCTGTAGTACCTGGCTGATCTTTCCGATTTGCCGAAACCCGAGACGAATGACGTCGTTGGATTGCCATATTAATGAGTGGCGACCAAATGTTTTAACACGAGATCGACAATCTTTAATTTTGGTTACCATCATCACGCCTTCTCGCCACTATATTTTTCAAGGTAAAAAGGTACATATATGGCTTTCTTGGACTTGCGAAAGGCATTTGACACAGTGTGGTGGAGCTTTAAAAGTACACCCAATAGTGCATGCTGTAAAAAAACTACACGTTCATAAGTTGTAGCGAAAATAATGTTTAATGTGATAAAATGACTAGGTCTGGTGCAAAAATTTGATGAGCTCTACACTTACCCCTTTGACTTTCCTGTAAGGTTGACAGCAGAACTCTCTGCTTTCTGAAATATCACTTGAGTATTGGGCAGGCTTTCTCCAACAGTTATCTGAAACAAAAGACAACTACAATGTAAATAACTTGCCGGGTCAGAAATTCAAGGAGATTCCACGAATCCATTCTCGCAAAGATTCCCGCCTGTAAAGTTGTGAGAATCCAAGTTGATTCTTGTGGATAATCTGTCACTATTTGAATGGAGGAGAATCCATAGATTCTCGCCAAATCCTTGGCAAGAATCTAAATAGACTCTCGCATCCTTTGACAAACTTCTGACTCTGATTTGTTACATGATATGCATGGCAAGCTGTGTGCCAAAAATTGAAAACAAAATACAGTCCCCTGCACACACCTGTTCCATCCACACCACTCACTCACCTTGTGTGGTTTGCCCTGCGTTTTGCCTCCTTTAAGTACAGCAACATCGGCAGCTGTAATGTAATAATGTAATAATATATCAAATTTGACACATGTAACAAGATTGATGCACAAATAGTCTTTGTTGAAAAAGAAAACAATACTTTGGTCCATAGAGGGGAGTTATCAATCCAAATAAAGAAAAGGCAAATGAAACTTAGTCGCAAAAAATGTATGCATAAAGTATGATATGAAGTGCAACAAAAGACTATTTTCTCTAGAATTTCTTGTTTCTTCCTGCTATGTAATAAAGTGGATGTTACACTCCAAGTGCTAAAATGATTGTGCACTTGACAACAGCATGCTTAGATAATGCAACATGATTCCAAAGATTCATGAAGCCGTAATATAAATTCTAAATATTATTTTTATTGCTAAAATCATTTATCATTTAACAAGTAAACCTATTTTGGGGTTCCTGCACCTCAAGAATTCATGGTTTGTATCAGCAAATTTTAGCGAATTTCATTGGGTATAAAATCACACAAAATATTTTTAATGTACACACATTTACAAAATTCAATGAGTTGTGTCATTGGTTTCAATTTTATGCTGTATTCTATCTATGGGTTATTTTTATCAATTTGTCATAGTTGTTCATCTTTTAACCATGTTAACTAAGAATGAATCAAGGTTGGGTTTTTATAACAAATTTCACCTTCGATCTCCTTGACCACAAGACCTAACAGCTTTTTGCCGCCAAAACTGAAGACCATTTGTTGTCCGACCGTAAATGCTTGACTGCTGAATTGCTGATTGAATTCCAGACCCATCTTGTCACTATCATAGCTCTCAGTTGTTGTGCTATGGAGAAATATAAAAAAAATTAAAAATTTGTTTCTTCAGTTTTTAAAAATATTTGAATCAGGATTCCCAACTATAATCAAAACAAAGAATTCTCGATCAAATCGTATACGATTCCTCAGTGTCCCAGTCGACTGGGGCATATCGTGCATGACCGCGTCAATCGCGATGGCAAGGGTGCAGTAAAACCGGAAGATGTGACGTACTTGTAAACAAATAGGTAATTGACCAATCGCGGCCCTAATCAACAAGACCCCACGCTGTGTGATTGGACAATTATGCAAGTTCAATGTTTATACATGTTATGTATGATCGCGTTGTGGCGTGTTTGTCGAGGGCTCATCACGCTGCATTCAAAATTTGGATGAACGCTGGCGTGACTGGAATAAACGTTTTGATCGAGAACTTTTTGTTTTGATTATAGCAATGGATTGATGCATGTTAGGAGGTGTGTAGGGCTGGAAAGAATGTCCATTTCCCATGAAACAAGCTAAATTTCCAAGAAAATAGGCCAGATTTCCTCCCATTTCTTATGTATTTCTTAATTTGGAAAAGCAAAATGTCCCTCCAAATACCAAAATATCCCAGAAGAGGCTTCCTGATTTCCACATTTTTCCAGACCTTGAGGTGTGCCTTCAAGAAAAAAAGACCAAACAAAACCCTTATATCCGATCAAAATATTTCTGATAAGTTTATATACCCATTATTGTAAAGAAATGAGTGCCAGCAGGGCCCTTCTAATCCTAGAACTATGCTCTTATAAATCCTGTTATAAATGTCTGAAATCCAAAGACCCCTGGACTTCAATCGTGTTTGCTCTAATAGTGCCATTTGGCAGGTGTAATGTCTTAAGTAATTGGCAGGTCTTATGTCTAAGTAATTGGTCTGGTGTACCGTATCTAAGATTAATTTTCAAAAGCCTGATGTACAAAGTAGATTTTCAGGGTTCATGGTGTAAACCAAGCATGTGCAACCTTTTCTACCACACAGGCCGCATTGTGATTTTGAGATCTATTCACAGGCCGCAGTGATTGTCAAACATTTCAAACACGTCCGGAGGAGGAGTAATAGGGAAAGGGGAAGTCCATTGCTCATGGAATACCCGCTTCTCTTTGTGTAATTTCCTCTTTATACTCTTTATAAAATGCTGCAAGCGCCATTTTAACCAGGGATTTTATCACGCAATCACGCCTTGAGTTATATTTACTAAATGCAGCGCGTTACCCTACTAATTGTAAGGGAGTACACCACTAAATCAATCCGTAGTCATTTGTGTAAAACTATGGAGTTCCGGTCAAAACGGGCCGGATCAATGGGAATTTTAGGATTGCTTCGCGGGCCGCAGATAGAGGTCGGAGGGCCGCATGTGGCCCGCGGGCCGCAGGTTGCACACGCTTGGTGTAAACCATCAATAATCATTCATTAATCAGTATAGTTGATTTGTGTTGGCCTCATAAGTTATACACATATAGGCGGGCGGACCTTTCAAGTAGGGTCTGTCAGTACGGGTTTTTTTCTTCTCTAAATCTGTTTTAATTTTGAAATAGTTAGAAAAGATTTATTCCAAAAAAAGAGTCCGCAATTTGGGTCAGTTTTCATTTGGACAGGAAAATTGTGGAAATAAAATTGATTAATCTTTCCAATCTACCTCAAGAAAAAAGTAAAAAATTCTCAGGAAAATGGTTTCCACCAATGTTAACAATCTGGGTCGCCAGGGCGGACAGAACACAGTTTCTTTTTCGTTACTTTAGCTGTATTTCATTAGTAATTCATGATCTAAAAAAACCCAAGTGACATGGAACCTGTGCCTTGGCATGGATAAACGATCAAATCATCTTTCTATGCAACATATTCTACGCAAGATGGATGATGGTAATCTATTTATGGCATGTTTTACTCAATATCACATATTAAATTATAATTATAGAAAATTTATAATTACTAAATCTGATACCCAATAAATATAAATAACCACTTGTTATGAAAATCACACTGTACTGGGAAAGAGGAATATGTCCCAACATATTTCATAAAATGAAGCATTCTTTTTCTCAATATTCTTTGTACTTGTAGCGTATACTGTAAACGTGGACATTTTTGTGCAACATTAATTTTTGCACTTTTCACGCTCCAAGCAGCTACTGTGAAAATAAAAACACGCGAACATATTTATTTTGTGTATAAGTCTATGTAACAAACTTTCAAATCGTGAATTTAAAAACAAGCGAAATGGCTGAAAGTTGGAAAAGCGCAAACATTTAATCACGCGAAAATTACCACTTTTACAGTACTCACACTGCCTTGCCTCACATTTGAAAAAATGTCTGAAGCTCATTCTTTATCTGCTCTACATCTACATGTAGTACTGATTATACAAACGACATCAGAATTAAAACATGTGGTCTTTCAATCAAGTAATTTATAAGACATCTTATAATACAAAACATCTTGGTTCAAATGTCTGCAAGGAAACGTAAGACTCATGAATTATAGCACATTTGTATGGGAGGTAAATATTTATAGAGGTTGTAAGTTGTTGGTTGGCAAGAGTGGTTATTACACATTTATAATGTCATGGAACATTTTGAAAATGAAGTATTACCTGTTGAGGGTATTTCAATTAAATTTGACATGGATGGGACGGTAACACTCTATAAAATTTTACCCACTACTGTACGGTTCTCATTCACCGAAAATGGTACATGAAAGGAATTTTCAGGTTTTATAATCCTACTAGAGATACTTGAAAGCAGGTGTTGAAAATCAAGCAACTGGTACAGTTTAGATTTTGCAAGCACTCAAAGTGTCTGAAATGTACGTCCGCAACTACGGAATGTGGCATTTTTGTGGGAAAACAGGTGCAATTCTATTCTTAGCATGTTAAGACAAATTTGAAAGCTCATGCATATTCTAATTTCTCTTTATGTTAGGTCAGGGGTTCTCTACTCTACCTTGAGGGCCATGGAGTGCAAAAACATTTTAACACTTCTCAAGAGCCTGATGACACTTTTTTTCTTTTTTCTTCTTCTTTGTTTTAAAGCTGATATCTTTGGCCAGTCATTATTTGAATGTCTCCAGGAGAGTACCCCAAAGTATAGTCAGCGTCAGAGGCTATGGACATAATTCCAACAATGTGTGCGTATATGCAGATGAACCCGGAAGTGCGTACCACTATGCTTTAACAAATAAACGATACAGTTAGACCGTCACACGCTGATCGTTAAACCGTCACGCACATGCATGCACAGTTGTTCGCCCATTTCATGTATCTGGACACAGGTCCGCGAACAACAACAAAACACGCTCGCGCGAAATAGCTCAGTGACTGTAAAACTACATAAAAATGTGGTCACAACTTCCTATCCTTACCTTCTCTTTTGAAGAAAATCCACTTCTAATGTTATGCAGCTGATGTACTGGGTGTTAGGATCAAATCTATGTGGAGTCACTGTGAAAGAAATATAAATATATCAATGATCAATTATTTATCTTTCCACAGAGTAGGCCAGGGCTTGAATTAATCGAAGGCATCAATGGCAATTGCCTTCGATGCCCCACCTTAGTAGCAGTGTTGGAGTCGAGTCCTCATCATCCGAATCCGAGTCCGAGTCCTTGAGGAAAGGACTCGAGTCCGAGTCCGAGTCTTTGCCAATTTCTATGTCCGAGTCCGAGTCCGAGTCCGAGTCCTTATGTATCAAATTCAAGACGCAGTTCACCAATACTATATCAACGTTTTATTAGTCAGAATTTCAGTTCTATACTGTTTACTTATACAAATATGGACTGTTCATGAGGGAAAGGGGGTGAACTATTGCCCCAAGGTGATCTGGAGACGGTAAGCCTACTATTTTCCCGATGCCGAAGGCTGAGGGAAAATAGTAGGCTTAGGTCTCCAGATCACAGAGGAACAATTATATAGTTCACCCCATTTCACGAATAAAGAGCAGTCCATGTTTGATTTATATAACGCATGAAAATATTTTTGTGTGCGATTTTGATAAAAACATGAAAAAGATCTTTACAGGCGAGTCGATCCTCCATGCCATTATGGCAAAATCGTACGAGGCATGGCATTTTTTGCCCGGTCAATAGTACGCGGTCAATAGTACTTTTTGAAAGACAAAACAAGACCGGAGAGTTACGTTAAGCATGAAATGGACCAAACTATTTTGTGTTATTATGATGTAGTATCCACCAATCAGATGGCTAGAATATTTCCATGCGTTATATAATAATTACTTATCAAAGTATAATCACAGTCAGTTCAGTAACTTACTTTATTAGGCTTGTGTTGTCTTTGTGGTTGTTCTTTTAATTACTGCTTATTTGCAATTATTTGCATGCAAAATTACTTAAATTAGAAAGAGTGTATAGAGGAAAAGATCCGCAAGACGAGAGCAGCAACGCCAGATACTGATCACAAGGGCCACACATGTTGGAGTTGCTTCCTTGCCCGTCTTGGTCTTGTTAGTCATCCTCTGACACATAGATCAAATTCAACTATGTAACTGGTCTTTGTTGTCATTGTCGTCTTTGCTTTGCGATGGACGAACAACAACAGATCGAGTTAAAGAAGTAAATTATTGCTATTGCTAAGGCTAATAATTCTGATAAAAGCCAGGATATAATTTAATGTTCTTTGTATTTCATTGTTTTTAAAGCAATACTAAATCGACGATATCTTTGGAACTGGGAGTACTGTCATTGAAAGAAGATGTCAGTAAAATAAGGCTATGAAAATGAACCAGGAAAGAAAATTGAATATTTCCTTGCTTGACAACACCTGAGTTTTGACCTCATCAATCATCAAAATCAGTTTAGAGTTGGCCTAATGCTATATGTTGAATTTAAAGAAGATGCTCATTGCACTTCAGGAACATCAGCATCTGCACCATTTGGGGGGATAATCTAGCGCGATATGGCCGCATGATCAACCCCACCCCCCCCCCCCCCCTCTTCTTAATATGCGTTCCATGGTAGCGCTACTTGCTGGTCTGGTACAACAGCACCCTCTGTGTTACTTATGAAAGTTATTGTTTTGCTAGTGGCGGACTGCGAAATTTAGTCCCTCAGCAAAACAAAATTCAGATAAATTAATGAAAATAAAACACCTGAAAAAACCCAATTTTGCCGGACTCGATGAGGACTCGAAGCCGAGTCCTCGAGTCCTTGGGGTCCGAGTCCGAGTCTTTGAGTACTGGGACCGAGTCCGAGTCCGAGTCTTTGAAAAAAAGGACTCGAGTCGGACTCGAGTCCGAGTCCCGAGTCCTACAACACTGCTTAGTAGCCTTGATGCCCTCAATTGCTGGCTATTTTTACTCCATTCAAAAGTACATAATGGCCTTGGATAAAGTTGATGCCCCTTTCAAATTGCCTTAAATTGCCTGCCCTTTTCATTTCTTATTTCAAGGCCTGGAGTAGGCCAGTACACTGTAAACGCTGAAAAAATTGTGTGCTTCTAACCGGATTTGAACCAGAAACCTTTGCATCAGATCAACAACACTCTTAATTACCATTGAGCTACAGAGGCTACTGGCAGAGGAGCCCAATATTATAATCTATAGATGGTATATAAATGTTTAGGTTTAGATTTCTTTCTTTCACAGTGAGATAATTATACTACAGCAACTCTACTGGTAGCCACTACTTCTCCTGTCTCAATCATCTCAATGGGCCAGCCCTCAAATTAACCGAAGGCACCGAAGGCAAATGCCGTCGGTGCCCCACCTAGTTGCCTCGATGCCCTCAACTTCTGGTTGTTTTTACTCCGTTGAAAAGTACATAATTGCCTTGGTGCCCCTTTCAAATTGCCTGAAATTGCATGCCCTTTCCATTTCTTAATTTGAGGGATGCAATGGGCAATCATGGAAGTCTTTACTCCGAGGTTGGCATAGCACACAACACTGGGATTCCCATGCATGAGACCCTGTTCAATTCAGGGTTCCCACATCAGCCTCATTTAACACGTTTGTCCGGCTACGTTTCGTTTAATTTTTTGGGTTAATAACTTTATTTATATGTGTTGAATTTTTTCTTTTTTTTTTCTTCATGACTGTTCAATACTATAGTTCAAAACTGTGCAATCAATTCCAAATTGGCGAGAAATATTTGGTTTTTATCTATCCGGGCGCAAAAGTAATCCAAGCTTAAAAGCGCGATTTTTGAAATACACAAGCGTCACGCATACAATGACACTGTACACCATTTTGCGCCATGTGAGCGTTTTGCTCTCGATGATCTTTTGAATTCATTCGCTGCTGTAAACAGGTTTCGCTCTGCACAATAGCTACAATAGTTACAATAATATGTTACAATAGTTACAATAGTCACAACTCGGCCCACAACTCGCTCCACAACTCGCCGCACAACTCGCTCCACAACTCTCCCAAGTACAACTCTCCATCTCACAACTCACTACTTAGCCAAACCCATCCCTTTAGATCTCTCATTTACCTATTTTTGCAATATACTTGGATGCACTGCTAGAGCCATGAATAAACCCAAGGCTATACTTCACAGGGATATATCCAGTTATGAAAAAACTGCCATGCATAGAATACATCCTTTTCGAGTGTGTTTTATCAAATTTAAAATTGCTAGACTTCAAAACAATCCTGCATTATTCATTGTGAGATCCACCTTGAATGACATTTGAACAAGCTTTTTATGCATTCATGGCATATGCCCCATGTCTCTTACAATCAATCACAATTCTGAATTCTCTATTTCTCAAAGAGAAATATTGATGGCACTATTTGACCAAGAATCCCACAAAAAATGTTTGTTCATTGGTTATTTTCAAAACATGTAATCTGCTCTGCCTTTTGGACGTGAACCTTAGGCCAAACAAGATTATTTTTGCTTCATTTCAATTTAAATTATTTCCTTTTTTAATTAAATTGTCAAATGCTAGTTTATGTGCCCCTTTGAATCTATCAATGTCTGTCTTTACTACCAACATGGATGCATGATTTGGGATCTTTGCATTACCATACTATAGGGCGATACAGGGATTCATGTATGGACACTCAACTTCAACTTAGCAGACATCAGAATATGCATCCTTTTCGCGACTGTTTTATCACACAAAATTTGAAACCGCTATACCTCAAACTACAGCTACATTGTATTAATCATCCCAGGATATCTACCTTTGACAAATTGGCTTTTTATAAATTCATGGCACGTTGCATGTCTTGGAAATTTATCATGATCCAAAATTCTCATGTTTTCAAATTGAAATATTGATTGACCCAGTTGACTGACAATCCCACTAATATGTGCAATCATCTGATTCATGTCAAAAGATGTCATTTGCTCTGCCTTGTGGCATATCATGATCCCAAATTCTCATGTTTCCAAATTGAAATATTGTTTGACCCAGTTGATTGACAATCCTACTAATATGTACAATCATGGTCTGAAGTCCATGGTTTAATCATCTGATTCATGTCAAAAGATGTAATTTGCTCTGCCTCGTGGCTATGAACCTGAGACAAAAAGAATTTTGTTTAAAGGACAAATATTATTTTGCATCTATTTATTATTTAGTCTGTGGATGATGGATTTTTTCTTTATTTATTAAGAATTTGTAGGAGAATGTATGTTTATTGATAGCCTAAAGTTTAAATTATATATAATAAATTTATAATAATAAACATAAATATGATTACAACCAGTTTATCATTATTTATTATTCATTATTTATTATTCAACTGACAAGTGTGGGCGAAAGCCTTTACGAAACAAATTTGTCTTGAATAAAATGTAAAAAGTTTACTCAAAATCATTATTTAGGAGTGGGCTATAGAGGGTCATTTTTAGGTCATAGTTTCAGATCACGCTTGCTACATGATTTTTTGATGACTTTATGCGTACCGACAACATTTTCAACAACAAAATTGAAAAAAATGCGAAATCCAGGGTGCCCCAGCCAAAAAACCACAAAAAGTCTGCCATTTTGGAAAAAACAGTCTTTTGATCATAACTCAGTCATTTTTGGTCTAATTTATTTGATTTTGGTGGCAATACCCATGTTTTAGGGTACAAGGTGTCATTCTATGCTGAGTTCGTCTCATATAACCCCTTCGTTTTCTTGTAATAGCTGATTTTGGTCAAATTTGGACTGTGAGGGCGCTTTGCCAAAAAGTAGCTATCGCGTTAATAAAAATGAATTTGAATACATGCAATATGTTACGAGTGTGTCAAGAAACATTGTCTGAAGATGTGGGCATGTTACCTCATTTCATTTTACCGTGGCATCCATTTTAAAATCACAAGAACGCGTTACAAGCACTTCCATAGGATAGTACAGGGGTCAACGAACTTTCATCAGTGTATGTTTCAATGGAGACAACTCAAAGATATTCAAAATGGTATATCTTCATAACAACTACTGGTATTTAACTCAGATTTTCAGGAAATGCCTAAAATGTAACTCCTATCGTATTTCAAGATTAGAATTTGAGATACTTCGATGCGAAAGGTTTTTTTTAAAACAGCGCCCCCACAGGGCTATTTTCACTAAAAATGCCATTTTCAGGAAAACAAAACATCGTCACGCGATAAAAGTTGCATAAGATTATTCCATGTCCCCACAAACATGGGTATTGCCACCAAAATCAAATTGATTGGACGAAAAATGATTGATTTATGATCAAAATACTGTTTTTCCAAAATGGCCGACTTTTTGTGGTTTTTTGGCCGGGGCACCCTGGATTTTGTATTTTTTTCAATTTTTTTTTTTAAAATGTTGTCAGTATGTATAAAGTCATCAAAAAATCATGTAGCAAGCATGATCTGAAACTATGACCCTCTATAGCCCACTCCTATTATTATTATTGCTCCCATGTGGTCGAGCACTTTATCGATACTGATTCAAGTAAAACTCTGGATTTTATAATAAATTTATAAATGAATGAAATCTAAAACATATTCATGTTGGAGGTGAAACAGACTATAATGTTTTGCTAGACCGTTTGAAACCATCAGCGGATCTATATGATATGCGATCACATTTGATGCGATCACACATGATATCCAGGATATGTAATAGGAATCCTATCAAATTCACTGTGTACTGGGACAAGATGAAGAATTACTAGTTTCTAGGCAACAACACACACGCTTCAATCTACTGCATATCAATTACATATATGGCTCATTCCATGAAGTTGGGGCATATTATGTGACATCCAAGTGAAATTTTCAAAATGGATATTTTCCAACTCTTTCTTCTTTTTTAGGTTCTACATTTACCAAAGTCCAATGTAGAACCTTTTTTTTAATGTAACATTTGGTGTAAAATAACCGCACATGTTCAACAGTTGGATGATATTTCCAAAAATCCTGATGCTACATGGACACCATTTCCCATTTCCATATCATTTTCTAATAAATTAGCTTAAGATGTGGGCCAAGTTTCTATACCTCAATTAACTACTTGGAACCACAAATACATGAAAAGAAACCAGATTTGTCTAGGTTGAACATAACTTAACGAATAAGACATCGTAGATTAACTGTTTTATGTAAAAACTCATTGAAAAGTGACTCTTTATTTTGCAATTTGTATAATGAATTTAAATAAAGTACATATCAATATTTGTTTGATGTAAAGTACTCTATAAACCATGCACATTGATTACATTATAGTCATAAAGTAAGTATATGAAGTATTATTTACCTGTATAATGTTATAAAATGCACTACCGATGCTACATGGACACCGCATCTTGTAACATTGTTAATAATAAGACTATTCATACTGTTACAATTATTTGAGTGTGAATGGTTTGTCTACTTGTTCATCATATCAAGTAGATACACAGAGTGAATTGTTTGAAATTTATCTAAACACTGTTCATGTAAAATTTACCTTTTCTGTGTACTTAAGTATTACGATGCTACATGGACACCGTGCCCTAAAATATTTGGAACAGCTTGAACAGGTGCATCTTTTTCAGATCAATAGAGAGGATGTACTATGATGTTAACTTTTTATGTTTTAAGCACACAATAAAATTAATAACATGGATTGTAAAACTACAAATTACACAAAAAGATAACCTGCCATGAAGCATAAAACATAATTACCTATGATACACATACACCATTTCTTACAATTACACAATAACAATACACCATTGATCAAAGAAACAAGAAACTTAAGATGTCCACTGAAACAAACTTCATGCAGTGTTGTTCTTAAAGTACCCTTTGTGATCTTAGTCTCTTTGCTCATTTCTGATTGAATCATCCTCTATTATTGATAAAGATGATTGAAAAGTTTGATCACTTAAAAAGTCAGTTTGCAAAAAAATAATTTAATTGGCATGGTGGATTTCTTTGGAAAGGTAGTAGTTTTTGAAAATGATGGGTTCCTTGTCTTCGTCTCCATAAATTCCAGGACGATAGAACTGTCTTCTGAATTAATGTCAAGAACCTGCAAAGCAAAACAAAATAAACCCTATGGCTTAGTATCTTCATGGAACATTGTGTATTGATATTGGAGTAGATTATTTATTCATGTTGCACTTTTTGTGTTGCAGGAAAATATTTATATTAAAATCATGCTGGAGTATTTTATTTATTATTCATTTAACATGAAAAAGAATAGCAAAGGATAGAGAACTTAAATGATTTACAATTATTTGTTTTATTTATAGTAAATAAAACTAAAATAAGGGAATGTTTATTGTGAATTCAGTGAAATGCTAATGGAAATGGTGTACATGTAGCATTGTGTATTAATATATTTCATTAGATATACATCTCTCATAATATGCCTTTTTTTCTGTAAAGTGTTGTAAAATGTAGGCAATGTTTTGAATGTTTTGGGTGATGGATAATTTCGAATGGGGTAATTGTTTTAGTCTAATTTATAAGGCAAATGTTATGAAATGCTACATGGACATGGTGTCCATGTAGCATCGTATTGGTAAGCTATATTATTAGCATTAAAAGAGCAAAAACTAATTCATTATTAACTTCAAAGTTTATTAATGATGTGATTCTACAAAACAATTACAATTTCAACAAACTATAACGATACCCAATGCAAAATATTGCCCATGCTATGCCCGATGCTACATGGACGCCAAATTATTATGGCGTCCGTGACTCAAAATTAATATCATAACATGAAAAGAAATTCTGATTCAGTGTTTCCCTTTCAATAAAAATGCATTAATAATACAAACATACAAGCAACATTAAGAAATAATTACAATCGCACTTACCATTCACAAAACTATCCAATGTTTACATTTTGATGCTACATAAAAGTCCCGATGCTACAACGGGACACCAGCGACTGAAACCTTGATAAAACTAGCCCACATGTGGCAAATTCTAAACAAACCTGATAGCTATTGACCTCTATCCTTACAAAAAGAAATATGGAATGTTTTCTATATCTCCAGGGGGGGGGATTCCCACAAATTGCATAGGATGTTTATCACGATGCTACATTTTATGGTTAGGACACCATGCACACGGCACGTTATACTTTTTCATGAATATATGGAATGGTCTTCATGAAATTTATTCTCATTTGCAATAGTTTTCAATTGATAAATGCTCTTAATTTTGGAAAATAATTTAAAAATGTATGATAGAGAACTACCCCCATTCAGCAATGAAAACTCCCGATGCTACATGTGTATATTTTGTGGACACCGTGCGTAGCATCGGAAAGGCAATTTTCATGTTGCTTGGGTGAAAAATCAGTCCAGCGTGACGAGGTGTTTTGGTCAGTAAACTATGAATACATGTATCTTTTATTAATCAAATCGATTTCCAAGCAATTCTATGATAGTTTTGCTTACATAAAACTCATATTAATTGTTGTGTTTTCCATGTCACGTTTTTTAGCAAAAATGGTCTTGGACACCACCTCATTTTTTATTTATTTTTTCTTCAAGGAAGGGTCGATTTTTAATTTTTTTTTCATGGCTCAATACTATAACCTAGTACTGTTTTTGGACACTAAATTTTTTTGATATACACATAGAGTAAAACAGTTTATAAGCTGCCTAAAGTACCAAATTCTGCTATTTTAACAAATGCCCCAACTTCATGGAATGAGCCATATGCGGATCTATATGATATATGCGATCACATATGATATATATGCGATCATGTGATATATATGCGATCACACATGATATCCAGGATATATAATAGGAATCCTATCAAATTCACTGACAACACACACGCTTCAATCTACTGCATATCAATTACATATATGCGGATCTATATGATATATGCGATCACATATGATATATATGCGATCATGTGATATATATGCGATCACACATGATATCCAGGATATATAATAGGAATCCTATCAAATTCACTGTGTACTGTGACAAGATGAAGAATTACTAGTTACTAGGCAACAACACACACGCTTCAATTTACTGCATATCAATTACATATTGTCAGTTGCAGTTGAATATAGCTATAGAGAGAATCAAAGTCCATTCTGGTTTTATCCATCATGATTTATTTTAAACCTGCTGATTTAAAGAAAACTATGTTGATCTGAATGTAATCAATGTAAGGCAAAAAAAAGTTATGTTGTCCTCCCCAGCACTCAGAGAGGAGGGCAGGCGGGCGGCTTTTTTAAAATTTTCTTATTCCAGCAGAAGCTCAAAGTTCAGCCAACAAGAAGTTGAAATCACACAAAAAGTTGCACATATATGTTATAAACACTTAGTTTAATATTCAATGCTATTTAAACTGTAAAAAAAAGAATCTGAACATTTTGTTTTGAAAACAAAATAATCTGAGCGGCCCTAAATCTGACGAGCGGGCGGTCGAGGACAACATAACAATTTATGGTAAATGGCAAAATTCTGTAGTTTCTGAGTCAAATGTCCACAAAACCCTGGACAATTGGGACCCCTGGATTAAACGATCATATGGTGACATATCAAACTACAATCTACATGTAGGTCCTTTATACATGTCCACGTTTCAGTAAAATTTACACTTTTGAAAATAGCTGTCTTTGACGGGAAGCTTGAAGATTTTGCTTGACCTAAATAACTCCCCCATCCCACTGTGCAATGATGACCACTTCCAGTATCCCGTAACCCAAAAAGCATGTTTCAATATTGAACCAGGGAGAGAGGGGGAGTTTTTATTGACACACGCGCAAACATGTTCCAACAATATTGACCAAGATTCACTCCATTATTTGTTGAAACAAATGTGTAATACGTATTAAAGAAAAGTTTTGTTAAATCTTTCAAATTAAAAAGAAGATTGTACATTTAACTTCCAAAAGTCTATTTGCAAGGTGTGCATGTTATACATTGATACAGGAATTGTTAATGTCCTTATTTCAATTTTCATGGTTTTACCTTCCCTGGATAATCATTTTAGACACCTCTTTTCTGATACTAGTACATTTTCCAATTCCATCCTTGACATCCATTATCTATGAACAGTGATGCCCCAGGAATTTTGCAATAATTACGTTTAATTGATGAATCAATTATGTTCTGCACCGATACTTAAATGTCAAGTATGCATATAAAAAAACAGTGATTTGAAATGAAAATAAAATAGTACACAATTCACACCAACAAAATTTCATCTCAGTTGTAAAATACATTTTGTAAAATCAACAAAAAAAATTGGTAAATTTGAGGAAGATCTATTTAAATTCAGTGATATTACCATAAAATTTCAAATAATTTATTTTACATCGCATATTCTGTAGAAAGCCATCAGTTTGAAACAATAATTTGAAACCATACAATACAATTTCATGCTTTACATGTACATTTCCATCTCAATTGTGTGTAAATAATGTATTTGTAAATCAACAATTTGATTTAGTAAATGAAAGGAAACAAATGTCAGTGTTATGATTAAATGCTGATGGATTTTAATTTATATACTGTACACTCTATACGTGTGTGTGTGTACTGATGCAATATTTGCCAGTATTGTTAGTGGTTGTATTGATTTTCAGGATGTCATCACAGCGTACAAGCGGATGTCTGGTGTAACATTAATATTGTCAAACTGAAAATGACTGCATCTTCTATACGTTTATGATGATCAATGAGGCTGCCAGAATTGCTCAGATCTGCATACATGTATGCACCTCGAAATATAGCATTTTTGAACAGGATTTTTACCCAAACACTCCCTATACCATTTGCAAGTCATGCCTGATCTCAAAACATTCTTGGTTGTTAACTGTCTGCTAGCTATGTATAGGTTTATTATCAATTTCTGAAAATTTATGTTATTACCAAAAAAATAGACATTCAGAAATTGATAACAACAAAATTACAATTGCATGTGCCATATTCTTCTCCTGGAACCAACATTAACAATAAACAACATTATAATCAGTGGTAATATAATTCAATCGTTTCAAGTGGAAAAGATAACCGTAGACCAAGCGTAGGTCAATTGATATGCGCCTTACAAGGGCGCTTTGGTGTTTTTACCATTGGCAAACTACTATACTTCAAGAGTTATGTTCTGATTTTCTGAAATTTGTAAATGGATTTTACAACCTATTTCCCAATAGTTATATAAGAGGGTCATTCAATAAGTTCTACCTCCTCCCTCATAACATTGCTAATATGAATGTCAGCCTTATGACATTTGTCAAAAGTATAGCTCTGAATCATAGCTACACATTTATAGTTAATGATAATCGATATCTGTTTTTCTTTTTATATGATGCGGTCAAATCCGGAGAGAGATTTTGGACAACGGAAACGGAAAATTCCCTTAAAGGTATAAAATGTGTGTTTTTCAAGGGGGTTTTCCGTATTATATGGTTTGATATTATAATAGCATGATTTTAAAACTGAAAATGGAAATCAATGAATGATATCTGACAGTGTTATAGCTAGCCCAAGTTGAGTGCCGGTTGCAAGTAACGATCCTCCATCTCTGCTGCTCCGCGTTTTCTACCCGATTCCTGACGATCCTCCATCTCTGCTGCTCCGCGTTTTTCACCCGATTCCTGACGATCCTCCATCTCTGCTGCTCCGCGTTTTCCACCCGATTTCCCAAAGAAACTTGTGATGCGTTGCTGTGACATATTTAATAGAATTCCTCGCTTATTTCCAAGTTAAAAACTTCTATTTACCCGGGTATTTATTCCTGCTGCCTCAATGCATTTAGACAATTGCCTGCTGACCCCGACGCAGCGAGAAAGTTATGTGTGCTAGTTGCGTGCCAAATCAGAGTAAACTACTATAAGCTTTCATATCGGTGAATAATGCATGCGCCAGAGATTAGCGATCCCCAGGCCATGCCACGAGGCATCGATGTCTCTTGACCTTTGCACTCAATTAGCGAAAAGGACCAATCGTGGCCGGGATTCCCTGGTATTCCCCTTTACGTCACCAGACCTTTAGCGTGAATAATTAATTGACAGAATTATTTCGCTATGCTTGCGTAAATCTCGGAAACGGGGTGATTTGTAGGACTTTTAAGGTGGGGATTTCTTATTTTTGTTAATAAGTAGACATTCTGATTTAAATAGTAAAACTTTTAACATTCATTATTGCAATAATAGTCAACTTTTAACACCCACTATTGCCATTTTCGGAGTTTTGTGGAGACTTTGTGTGCCGGTCGGTAGATGCAAGGTTTAAGCCTTAAGGTTAGTGCCGGTCGGATCACTTCCGTGCCGACCGGCGCCGACCGGCGTAGCTAGAACACTGATATCTGATAAATGTATAGTATTATCATGTGAGATTGTAAGCTACTGGAATACTGATAATCAGTATAATTTTCGTTGTTACAACTCAAGCCACAGTGATGCCTCAACGTTAAATCATTAACATAATAGTCACTTTAAGAATTTTCATTATGTGCTACCTTCAGAATTGTCAATCAGGTAGTAAATGATAGAAAATTATCTCTTTGGAAGACTTGTAATTTCTCTATTTAGTCGGGTATATTGAAAATCACTTGGTTCTTATGAAAGTTAACTATGCCTTTTGCAGGGTGCTCTAGGGAAGGGATAAACTTATGGTTGTCCCGATCTGGTTCTGGTTAATCAGAGGGCATAATATTTCCAAAGAAATCAGTCACATTCAATGTTTAGGGTCTGTTAAAGAGATAAGTGACATTTTGAACGGTTATAATTGACCAATCGGTATGTTTTGCCTCTTACAATAGGCCAGGCCAAATGAATAGCACTTCGGCGATTTTTTGCAGTTTTTCATCCGTTTCCGTCGCACTAAATGTAAGGTTGGTTTTCACTTCACCTCTAGAAAAGTACAACAGATCAATTTACAATGAATTTGTAGCTGAGGTTCCAAGATACAATTGTGTGATATTTCATAAGACTGGCCTTTAATAATACTAAAGTTATGAGGTAGGAGGTAGAACTTATTGAATGACCCTCGTAAATAGCAGTTAGGTGTGTGTGCCCTCCTTTGTGAAAATCAGACTTCATTGAATAAAATGGGAAACAACTCACCTTCCAATTCTTGGTTGATAGAAAGCACAGCCCATTTTCTCTGTGAATGAAAAAGAAAAAAAGTCATGACATTATTCATTTGAATGTATATTGTGTGTCTGGTATGATTTACCCAGTGCCGCATCGTTAAATGCTCCACACTTTGCAGAATTTGCTATACAATCTAAAAAGTGTATAGCAGTTTTAGGCATAGTAAAAGAAATTACATGTTTCCCGTCCGGACTTTTTAAAAAAAGGAGGAGGGAGGGTCTTACTATTTACTATTTTCCCATTTTTTGATATTTTTTTCAAGATGGCCGCCAAGTCGAAAGTGACCAACTGACTGTGTTGCAGACACCCCTAAACAGGAATTTCCACTCTAATTGCCAGAGGAATACAAATATGAAAAGGTTTACCTAATACATAGAGCCAAGTACACATTGTTTCTTTATGTTTTCTTCATTTTTCAGGTTGAATGAGGAACAAAACATCATTGATCGAAAGGATGTAGGCCTACATGTATTGGTCCCCATGGTACTATTTGAGAAGCCATGTCAATAATTCCGTGTCATGCATGGCATAAACATGCTATGAAATGATACAGCATTTCTATTACACCTGCCATTCCTATGGGCAAAAAGGATCAATCACTAAAAAAATAAAAAATAAAAAGTTTTAAAAATTTTTTATTTTTTTTTACAGAATTTTTGGAAATAGTAAATAGTAAAAAATAGGAGGCGGCGGCCAAAAAGGAGGCGGGCGGGGATGGGAAACATGTTTATTTTTTTACTAGGCCTTATAATATATATATGCATTTTAATGTAACATCTTTTTTTAACAAACAGTTCGAATTTGCTATGCAAATTTTTTGCTAAAAATGTGTTTGTATTTTTGTTTTGAATTTTTCAAACATTTCAGGCATTTTTTGTGAATTTTTAACTATTTCCGAAAATTTCAAAAAATGACAAAAAAATCTTTTAAAAAAAAGGGTTTGCCGCCTTTATCATTTGAACTCTTACTACTTGTACTATATCACATTAAAGGCATATTATGTGATCTTTTCCAGAGGGTGCCCTCTATTCATGATTTTTTTTAGAAAGTAGATTTTCTTGCAGATTTACATTTCCGATCATAAATCATACATACATTCCAAGTTACAGAGCGATACGATTCCTAATTACCTCAAAATCATGGTTTTAGAGTAAATTTAGAGTGAAAAATATAAACTCTAAAACCATGATTTTGAAGTAATTAAGAATCGTATCGCCCTGTAACTTGGAATGTATGCATGATTTATGATCAGAAATGTAAATCTGCAAGAAAATCTGCTTTCTATTTTTTTTTTCGATGTTGAGGGCGTTCCCTGGAAAGATCACATAATATACCTTTAACACACAGATAAAAAGCTGGTAACCAAAATAAATGAGCCTGCTGACTAGAGTCTTACGAGTAATTTACATAAACATTTGCCTCTCATTCAATCATGAGTCTGCTGTATTTATAAGTACTAGCTTTCATAATTATATTTTCCAGAGTACAGAAAGGAAAACTTCATGAGCAATTTGACAATATTTCCTCTTAAATAAAATACGTAAATCAACTGGGTTACAGAGCTTTTAGAGAGGCTATTTCTGGAGACATAACTTGAGCACTACTTAATCCACTATCTTTCCAGGTGAAGCGACCTGATATTAACTAGCTTGACTTTTCTACCATTAAAGGTCATATGGTATAGACAGGTATAGACAGTGTAACTCTACCTACGAGAGAATTAAAACACCTGTATAGGGATAGAATCTTGACATTTTCCACGCGGCTATTAGTTTTACCATTACAAAACAGATCTTTCAGAAACCTTTCCCAACTTTCAAAGTCTATCTCAAGGATTACTGAACCAATACTAGGCATGTTTGTACTTATTTAAATCATCAATCATGGTGACTCCAAATATGGTGAAGAAATTCAATAATTTTGACATTTTTGAGACATTTTGTGAAATTTTGGAACTGTCGTCTACAGTCGCCTGCTGCATTGAAAGTATTAAGAACATCACACATGCAGGTGATGCTCTGTGTGTATTGAACCTCAGGGTTTGGTATGACTAATTGTTATTATTGAAAGCTAGGGACACTTTGAGATGTTTCATCACCATATCAGTAGTCAGGACAAGGCATTCATTAGCCAGAGGGCTGTCTGGGCATCATATGGTCACGAAAATGGTCGCCCTTATGAATGCTAAAGCCGTCCAATGGATGCCATTAAAAAAAATGGGACCAATTTTTATTTATAATAATTCAGAGCTCACAGCTTCCCTGAGTCAGGAATGACTATTTTAAAGCTAGTTGGGGTGGCAATATTCCGAGAGTCCTTAAAGACTGGCATCACAAATTTTGCATCCTAATGAAAATCAACAAATCCTTAATATCATGCATCCGTCTCCATGTTGGCTAACTGACTGCACGGACAATTAATAGCATACATGTACAATGTACATGTAGAGGGTACATTATACACATTTGATCCTCAATGTGTCAACTGTCAACACACGACCAGTGGACACGATAACATATATTATTATCGTCTCGTACCAGTACCGTATAATCTCTTTTCCATCTAAAGGCAAAATTGGAATATGAAACTGTTACATGTACATTCAAAAGCCCTACATGTATATTTATTTTTAGCCACATAGCGATTACATAATGATAAATTCAAGTACTGTAAAGTGGTCATTTTCGCAGGATTAATTTTACACGCTTTGCAGATTTTTAAATTCGTGATTTGTAGCTTCATCACATAAAGAAATAGATTCACGCGTTATGAATTTGGCGGTAGCTCATTCGAGTGTGAAAATCGCGAAAATATATGTAGTGCGAACATTTCCACTGTTAAAAGTATGATGCATATTAACGTTAGGGTCAATTGGCTTATGAGCCATTGTTATTACTTTAGTCTTCTGCATCCCCTCCTCAGATCATTTACCTCTGAAAAATCTGATAAGCAAGGAGGTGCTTAGGTTACATTTAACTAGCAAATTCAAATCAATTGGTTTATTTTTGATTGTGATAACTGTATAAATAAGGCAAAAATAAAGGTTTAGTCTCGGAAACCAGGGCGAATTGGTACGTGAAATAAGCGATGCATTTGTCTGTTCTTTTGTCCTGTGGTTCTCTGTAAGCTTGAATCAACAAAATGGTATGCATAATTTGGAAACCGGTCAAATTAAACATGGCCGATAAAAATATTAAAACATTGCATTCACCTCATAGCCAATTCTCTATTAAACAAAACAACAATAACAAAAATCACTCAGCACTTAGCTTTTAGAAAACATCACTATGAGATGATGCTACAATACAGATGAATCCATCCATAATGATGGTCTATGTACATCCATATTAAAATGTAAATGCTGATATTTAATTCAATTAAATCCCATACATGATAAACACAACATCAAATAACAAATAATTAGAGAGAAAATAATGGATTGCCATATAAAGGAAAAGGCTGGAAGGTATCTTGTATCTTTCATGATTTCAAAATTTTGATTAAACCCAATTTAAAAAACATCCAATCTTTCAGTCTTCATTTTTTAATACAGCACTTGGGGATCAAAATGAGAATGAATAATGTTTACAAAACTGGGAGGGGAGCCTCAAAAAGTGCATACAGTTGGACTAGAATGACCAAAGACGACAGAAAACACACAACAACTGAATTCAGGTTTAAACCTAAAAATTCTCATGCCTGAGTGATAGGTAGGCAGGGTCAGGGATTTCAGTCCCATGCTTGCCACATAAAATTGTAAAAAATGACACTTTTATATAAAACATACCTCAAAGCAAGATTTGATTTACATTAGTCATTGACATTTAACAATGTCTCTAATTCAACTACATTTGTACATTGTAAAAGGCCAACATCATTATCAATGTGAAAGCTATATCATATGTCCTGTCTGGCGGTAAATAACATTTAATACGCTGTTTAAATCAAATTTACTTTTTGAATAGAAAAGTATAATTTACACAATGCATGGTTTATTAAATGTATTGATCACCGTATAATATTACATTTCCATCGACTCATGAGACACATGCTGTTATGATACAATATCAAATCTAAAACAAATTAGTATATTAGGGGCCCCAGTGTTCAAATTAAGTAGTAATCAGGGCTTCCCCAATCCCTAAATTTCAATGCAGGTTATCCCTCGGATTACCATACTTTTTGAATATCTGTACTGTAGTGTAGATTTACTTTGGCAGACAACTAAAAATATTGGCGGATAACCTAATTTTAAAACATGGTCATATGCTGGAAAACCTGATATTCTTTCTTAATTTGAGCAGGCACATTTGATATTCCTCTGAGTCTCACATAGGTCTCCTATTCTATATCATAAGAGCAAATTAGCTTCAAATTTAATATCATCTGTCAATTCTTTTACTTTCATAATAATTGATTTGAAAATGGAGTGTACATGTATACTGAGTGATAGCCCATTATGTCAGTACTATCAAAGGCCCCTTATAGTAAATTGTGAGGTTTGACTAAAATGATAAAATTGTATCACATTTAAGCCAACAAATAAATTGCTGTGTTGCCAAAAGTACTAAAAATCTTGAAGTCGGGTCGGTTTGGTTGATTTTCCTTTTTTCTTTCTTTTTTTGCTGACAAATATTACTGACAGACCCTGGTTCATGACAAGACAAAATTAGTAAATGACAATTTGACTATGTTTCTAGTGTGATTAAAAGCAATCTATTCAATGCAGAAAATAGTAATATTTTGACAAATTGTATCCCATTTGTACTAACGACCAAAACTAAATGGATTTGGCGTAACATGTAGATATTTTTTTCTAAATTTGCAAGGGCTGGCAATTAATTAATTTGGAATGTACTATAATGATTCTAAATGAAATGATTCAATTAAAGGTAGATGACCCGATCACTTTTTCGTAACACAGAATTATTTCAAACATACGGAGATTTTCATATCATATGAAAGCTCGTATTTTTCTCATCATCATACTGAAATTTGATGTTGAGAAATTACCGCGAATGGTGGTAACCACCGATGAAATAACGTCGAATTACCGCGAATGGTGGTAACCACCGATATAGTTTGTGTACTACTCAATGGGTACAGTTCACAGCATCTTGTGCGTCTAAAATAAGAACCATAATAGCTATGCATCTCAAATTTTGGGACACGACTTTTTTAAGGATGACCTTTTATGTAGAATAGAAAACTTCAAGTTGAAAATCGGAACATCTACCTTTAAGGAGAGAGAGGGGCAAGTAAATGTGTATCTCAATTCCCCGTGTGTTTGCTTAGCTCTAAAATCAGTCCGATACTCAGCATATATACCAATAATGACAGTGCTACGTTGTACATTCTTCATTTTTTTGCATTGGTTACTACTGACTGTACCGGTGGTTTGTCTTATTACAGCATGCATTGCATAATGCATAGGGAAGATAAACAGACAGCACTACCTGTATTCCTACCTACCGCCCCAAGGTGAAAATTAAATTTACGCTATCGTGGCTCTATCTGGTTATCGCCGGTTATTAAAATGATGCATTTGACATTTAATTGGAAAATGGGAAATAGATCAATGTTACAATCCGGATACAATGGACAATGTTTTTATTGAAACAAATTAGGATAAATATGTTCAATGTGTTGATACTGTGGACATTGATGGCTACATGTACATTAATACTATATTTTCTTGCCATTTGTGGATTAATATTGGCTATGCTTGATTTGTGAAACAAAAACAAAACGTTTAAAGTCAAGGTGTACAGGCCTTTTGTACTGAACTCTCAAAATTAATTAACAATCACTTACAAATTTGTTAAGGCTGATAGATTGTCAAGAAAATCAAAAAGGGTAGTTTTGTAACTAGCAAGAGATTAGGCGACGAAAAACAACAACCCTGTTTTACGGGTGGACGGACCTGTCAAGCAGGGTCGGCCGGCCGGGTTTTTTTTGGGGGAGGGGAGGTTTATTATTTTTATTTTTTACCTAATATGTCACCAAAATCTGCAAAAATGGGGAATTTGTTTAAACATTTTGTGAAATTTTTTCAACAGATTTTCGGCCAAATTATTTGAGAAAAAAAATGTTTAAACAAATTCTTGAAAAAATGCAAAATCGGGGTTGGTAGGGCCTGTAAAACAGGGTTGTTTTTTCTTCCTTGCCTTAAGCATATTTTTTTGGAGACACCCAGTGATGATAATCATTAATTCTCCCTACATGGATGTCGAACCTAAACCAATTGCATCATTAATTCTCCACGTGTACACTATTTGACTCGCTTGTATAATTCACTGAGGTTATCAATCACTCCATCAGCAGTAGATAGCATAGAATTACTATTCACTCAAATAGGCTAAATATAGAATTAAAAGTGGTCTCAGCATGCTTAGGCCCCCCCAAAAAGGTGATTTTTTTACCAACTTGGGCTATTCTATTTGTTAATTGAATATTTATTTTATTTTTATTAATTTATTTGTTTAAATGCCATACAAAAAAAAAAAAGCTGTCTGGATGACGAACTCATTTTTGTGTATACTTTTCTGGTGCAAATTGTGGGAGGAAAACCAACCAAGTTCAAATTTAACACGATATTTTTTTAAATGTTATCTTTTTCTTAACATGTTAAATGGACACAATGTCATGCTGAATTTTTTTAATTTTAATTAATTTACTTCAGAATTCAGGATGAACATTAAAAATTGCCATTATTGTTGTTTCCACTAAAAAAAACCCAGCAAAACTTGAACAATGTTTTAAATATGTTGGAATACCACCCCTAACCATGTAAAATGCTGGTTGCGGCTCTACCAGCATTTTTGAATCGACGTCTTGTTGTACAATGAGGGATGATTTTTCTTAATCCTTATAGGTGTAAGGTCATGAATGTTATACAATTGTAAAAATAAACTAATCCCAGTTTTTATCATATATTTTTGTAACTGAGGGCGCTGCCTCCACCACTTCTCTTAATGCCCCTTTAATGCAAGATGACATACTTTTTAATGCTAACAAGTTAATCGAGCAAAGATGTGGAGTGGGGCCTCATCTAATACAGAATGTTTAACCTCAAACCTGTTTGTATTGTTTACTAAGGCATCAGCAGTAGACAGCATCTCAGGTCTATTTCTCCATGCAAGAACCTCTACTCAACTCTCAAAATAGTGAATTCACTTTTGTATATTATAAGGTTTGTATTGTAAATTGGATATACATGTATGTTACAGTGTTAACATTGTATCTTGTACAAGTTGAAATAAACAGAAATTAAATCATAGAACACATAACAAGATACTTTTGTATTTGAATTGACTTACATTTCACTTATTCATTTCAATTAACGTGAAACATACACAGAAATAGACACTGGGCAAATAAAATGCAGACAAAGATACACAAATTTGCTATAGTCACCGTGATTCAACAGCTATCACTACAAAATGTCAAGTTATTGCCATGTGATGCAGCACATTAAATGCGGGGAATTTGTGGCTGTGGATTTTTCAAGATACAACGGACAGATAAAAATAAAGAATATGACAAGAATTTAGGAGTCATTTTCACTCTGAATGCCTTGATAAATTTGGATACATTTAATGTATTCTTAAAGCTTAGAAAATACTATGAGAGCACACATACTAAACTCAAAATACGCCAAATCTGCAAATTCCTCATTTTGATTGTTTTCAGAGTCCAAGCCATTCAATCTAAAAATACAATAAATTTGTAATATTTTATATTGAAAAATCTGTTATCTAATATTCCATTTTTTTCAATATTTGAAAGTAAACAAAGTCTTAAATCACTGAATATCTTACACATTCTGAAGATTAATCCCATAAAGATCTGTACCATACCATGTAAATCGTAAATCGTGTTTCATATAACGTGTGAGGACACATTGTAATAGGCAATCTATCTAAAACTGCATTTTCTCCAATCAATTTTTGAAATAAAACAAAGGAGACAGTCTTAAATCACTGAATATTAAATACGAAAATCGTGTTTCATATTTGTATGTAGCGTGCCGTGAGCACACATTGTAATTGGCAATTTATTCAAGTCTAGATATTCTCCAATAATGCAAAACATCAGGCAAGCATGATATGAAAAGAAAACTTCAAAAATATTCTTGGAAACTAGTCATTTATAATGAAATTAATCAAATGAATTGTAGCGTACCTTACCTGAAAGGAATAACCTAAGCTCACTCATTTTCTGCATTGTAACTGTCAAATTCTGTGTTTTTCCGCTTTGTAAATTTTGCATTTTTCTGTGATGTAATTTTCCCCAAGAAAGCTTAAAATTTACGATCTATAAAACCAAAATAAACACACTTTACAGAAAAACACATCATTTAAAATGTTTAGGCTTAACTTATTATTACTGTAGCGGAGTTTTATATTTAAATATTGTTTGTTTTGTTTTATTACGTATCGTTTTTAAAATCTATATTGTTTAATTCAAGACTATTTATAAACTTTGTGATTTGGACGTTTTTTGTGCATTTTTTTTCTTCTTTTCATCAAAATGTCGTTTTCCGCGTTCAACCTCAATTCCGCGATTTTCGCGGAAATTCCGCAACGCGGAAAATTAGGGACCTTAGAATAACCATTGTAATTGTCTCTAACATGAACAAATCATGCTTTTGGCTTTTTTTGGTAGGTAATCATACCCATGTACTACAATGTAGTAATGGAGAAAGTTGGGCTACATAATTGTTCATTCTATTCAATTTTTGATTCTTACAGACTTTCTATTCAGCCTTTTGATCGGTACTATAAAATACTGGGCAGTATTTTTTTTTTTAATATTCAGAAACCCATTTTTCTAAATAATGAAATGCAATGCTGATTTTCAATGACTTTGATTCATGAGATTTCCAGATGTACACATTTTTTTAATAACAAATTTCATATCTGATCAATTAGCCGGTACCTCTTCGTCCCAGTTCAGTTGAACATGCACACACACATACGTAATAAGACGCATCGTTTTAAAGCAACACCATACTACAATACATGTACACGCATCTATGCATCGTTTTAAAGCAACACCATACTACAATACATGTACACGCATCTATGCACTATGTCCCAGGTTTTCCTCTCAAGAAATATTTGAGCATAAACCCTGTACTGTACTGTACACAAGTGGTTAGCATAACAGCCAGTCAGCCAGTTAGGGTGTGCATTTATTACTAGTTACACAGGAGGATTGTGTACAGAAATCAGATAGGATGCATCCGCTGGGAATCTCACATATCAAGGGTGAGGTAAAGACAGGACCTTTAATATGAAAAGGACTTTGTGAAAAATAATAAGCAAATCTGAGAGGATTTTTACCATCACAGCAAAATAAACAGACACACAAACCAAAGACAGTCTTTGCACAAACCAACAAAATGTTGATAACAAATTGTACATTTAAGGGTTTCATTAATTATATACATATAAAAATGTGTTCATTGCCTGCTACCTAAATCTCCATGGGCATTCAGCATCGAATTTTAAACAGTCAATAAAATATCCTGATGACATCCGCTAATTCATTGATGATTTACACACTTGATCTTTTACGATGACGTTTTGATGCTAATCTGTACCCTGATTGGCAGCCGCCATCATGGCACTGATTGATGCACTGAGGAAATAAGGGGTATTATGGGCAATCTTCCAGAATACATCACATTTTCAATTGGGTTTGCTGGGTAATATGTATAAATGTACTGTATGCAAAAATGTTCTTTTTCGTGGGATGAATCAACTGTCTTTTTAGTACACAATGTCAGTGGCGGCATCAGCATCTAAACAATTTGGGGGTGGGGGATAAGGGGGCAAGACCACAATCTGTGAGCCAAATGTGCACGAAGCATGCAAAAATGTTGGCTTTTATTGTGAAAATTGCCAAAAATTGCCTAAAATTTGTTCTGAATTAGACATTCAGACCAATTTAAGCTAATTTTTGCATTCAAAGTCAACATTTTCAATTGTTGGGGGGGGGGGGGGCAAAATGGGGTGGGCTGGAGCTGACTGTGGTGGGGGGGGGAATCCCTCCACCCTTCCCCAATATAGGAGAGCAAACGTTTACCTGCAAATGTCTTCATTTTCAGAACTAAAACTTTCCTCCATAATTAAAATTTCGTATTTTTTAAAAGCTTCCTTAATCCACTTTTTCCAGGCCTGGTTGCTGACCAATGCCAGGCTTCTCGTTACATTGCGTTTTCGCGTCTGGGATGCAATCATTTTGATAAAAACGCAATAAATTTTAAACTGGACTCTTTATTGCGTCCATCTGGAGGCAATAATTTTTAATCGTGTGTCAAGATAATTTTACACGTGTAAGCTTACAAATATCAGTTTTCGTGACAATCCGAATCGAAGTATACTTGGTAATAAAATATTAAATATTCTCGGTCTTCCTTACAAGTACAACTCTCGACTCTCGACTAATTCGCAAATTACATTTTTGACTTGGACCCCATAATTTCTTCTCGGACCCCATAATTTTGAGAATTGGTAAATTATGGGGTCCAGTGGACCCCATAATATTTGTACCTAACGAGAAGCCTGACCAATGCAATGCAACCATATCAATAACTTATTTCATATTTGTATTGTAGGCTCATCAAATGTATACAAATTTTCATTGAAAAAATTAGAGGGCATTCATTTCAGAAAGGTTATTCGAGACATGATATAAATGTTCCTCTCTCATAAAAAGCCTCAATACTATCAAAATATATATATCTTTAGTGACAGACACCAGGGGTCAAAATACTTCTTTGGCTATGAGGGCTATTTGGAGCAAATTCTGCCCAAAAATCGCCAGATACATGTACCTGTATTTTACAAGAAAATTGGGTAACCAGATTTTTTGGTGGAAAATATTTTTTCAAACTGAAGAGAGAGGAAATGTATTTGATTGATTCATTAATTAATTCTCATTTTCAATATTTTTTGTACAGGTTGTCCTAAAGAAAACTGTGCACATGTTTACCCAAATTATTTACCATGAACTTCTAGAATTTGGTGTAACAATTGTATATATATATATACTGAGTGATAGACTAAACGCTTAGCTTTCATAATCATATGCCGTTTATTTCATCTAATTTGATTTTGTCAATCCTGAGACATCTAAAATCGATATTGTGCCACTTTTACAGAAAGAATGCTTTAAAGATAAGCATTAATACCCTCGTTTTCCTAAGGGAGGGTGGTTGCCGATTGTGCTAAAATGCAAAGAACAGTAACCTAGTGATCTCTTTTACATCCCCTGCGCTCGTTTTGACGAAAACAAATTGAGGGTGCCACCTAACCCGGGGATAGAGTATGCCGTCAAAGTCCGATAGTCGGGGGTGGGTAATTTTTTTAAATCACCATTTTGAAAAATATTTTAATTGTATGATGGTCCTGAATATTACAGCATAGGCCTATGTTAGAAATACCATTTTCCTCACTTAAGCAAAAAAAACGGGTGAAATTCCGATATTTCGAACATTTTTGGAGCGAAGATTTCTATTTTGGCCTATATTTCACTGTCGAGTCCAGCAAATAAGGCCGGATTTTGAGGTCGGCCATGTTTGATGATGTTATTGTGACGTCACGCGTGGGATGTTTGTACTTGTTTTGGTATGTATGGATAGAGGGAACCTCTAGCTAAACCATGCATACTCTACATTTCGGATTGTTTTTTTAGGGGGTGGTAGCAACCCCCCCCCCCCCCCCCCCCCCCCCCCCTTCTCCGGAGTAACCCATTCTATTCATTGCAAACTGTAAAGTGGCACAACGTTGATTTTAAGTAGCTTTAGTTAATTGGTCATATCTCAAGATTGACAAAACCAAATCAGATGAAATAAACGGCATATGAAAGCTAAGCGTTTAGTCTATCAATATATATACAATTGTTACACCAAATTCTAGAAGTTCATGGTCAATAAGTTGGGTAAACACGTGCACGGGATTTTTTTTTAAACACCCTGTACAGTGAAATTTTACATACAATTTTGAGATGGAAAATTCATAGAACATTATCCATTTGAGTGATATTCTTTAAAATATCTCTCATAAAAACACCCACACAAGAACCACTTACTTTGTATGGTCCTCGTACATCAACTTAGTACTATGAGACGTAATAAATGTCCATCCATCACATCATCAGATTCAGGGAGTTTGGTTATTAACGTCACTCAATACTTGAAATTCAATTAGTAGACTCCATAGCTTTCAGATCTTATCATTTTGATGGGACTTATTTTGATAATTGTATTACAATTTTTTTTTCCTCTAGTAATTCAACATTTATCGCTATAGTGCCCAAACGTGACCTAACATGGAAAATGTTGTGTTTTTGTGTCACAGAAACACATAGATGAGAATATTACAATTGTCTACAAGTATAAAGGGTAGTTTAAAAGTGCACATATTTGTTATACATCGCCAGCAAATTATTATAATGCATAGCTTTTGTTTTGGTTTTTCCCCTATTATGTTGCATCATGTCCATGTCTCTGCCGACATGCATCCACATTTGTGACATTTCGTTTAATGATTTACTAAGGGTGGCCAAAAATATTTGCGAGCTCTGATATGATTTTGGTCAACCCACTAATGTTTGTATGCAGGCCTCAAAATAAGAAATGAAGAGGGCATGGAATTTAAGTCAATTTGAAACAGGCACCCACTTTCTCCAAGGCACTTTTGAATGGAGTGAAAACAGCCAGAAATTGAGGGCATCAAGGCAACTTGTTGGGGGCATCAAAGGCATTTGCCTTCGTTGCCTTCGATTAATTTGAGCCCTGTTTGTATGATTATTGTATGCATTGTTGGTAAAAAATACTGTACTGTAACTGAACACTATCAAATCATAATGCCATTCATTGGCGGAGCCAGGGGGGGGCCTGGGGGGCACGTGCCCCCCGGGTCCCTGGCACCAAAAAAAAAAAAAGGAGAAGAAAAAGAAAGAAAAAGGAGAAGAAAAAGAAAGAAAAAAGAGAAAAAGGAAGAAAGAAAAGAGAGATAGTAGAGGGTATAGAGTTCTTTATTTGTTACATAGTAAGTTTCCATGCCGCCACCCCTTATTTTGTACGTTCCCGGCACAGATCCCGGCATATCAAGGCAATAATGGCGTAGCCAGAGGGTTAAGAAGGGGACGACCGCTCCTTCTCCCCTGTCACCCAATTTTGCCATTGTCGCCTCAAATTTGATAAGAGAAATCATAGCTAAATTATGATGTTCAAATACAAAGATAGCATTTTTCGTTGTATGTGCCCCTTCCCCAAAAAATAAATTCATTGCAAATTAAGAAGATAGTTTGAAGCCAAAATATACCTCAATCCTAGCAAAACCGGGTAAAATAGCAAAACATTTAACAATAAAAGCAGTGTCATAAGGCCAAAATATATCTCAAATGTGCAATAAGTATAAAGAAACCAGGGGTTTTCGTAAAAAAATAAAAATAAAATGTGACATTTTAATAGAAGCAACAATGTATCTCAATCGCAAATTTAATGTAAAGAAGTCATTTTTGCGTGGTTGGTATCTCAATCGCGGCACAATTTATGTAAAATAGCCCCCAAAAATTCTCGCGCTACGCGCGCGACGTGACATGAACGTTAACATTAATTTTGGAATCTAATTTTAAGACAAAATGTATCTCGATCATGACAAAATTAGTTAGTGTTGAGAAGCCAATATTTCGCGCGTTTTGCTTATGTGTCTCGAAATATTTGCTTTAGTTTTTATAAAGCTTGTACCAGCCAAAATTGGCAAAATATGTAGAATAGCAAAACAAAATTGCGCGCTACACTCTCAGAATTTGTATATGAAATCAATCGTGTTATTTCCAGCCCCTGGTATAATGTGCCCATTATTGGAACAAAATTGGTTGCCAACATAATGCCAATTGAAGAGCGCCAATGTAAAACCAATATTGGTCCAATATTAGTTGGCAACATGATGCCAATTGAAGAGCGCCAATGTAAATACCAGGTGGGGGGAAATAACATGATTGATTTCATATACAAATTCTGACGTGGTCTAAATAATATGCGCAAAATATTTTCCTCGCCAATGAAATTCTTTGGCGGGAATCTTGTTATGACCTATTGTTGGTTAAAATTATGATGCCTTAACCAACGTTGAATGAACTAAAAATTAATTATATTTTTACTCTTTAACCAACGCAGTATTAAAAGTAATTTTTAACCAACGCTTCATTTTTAACCAATGTTGTATACTTTTTAACCAACATTCTTTTAACCCATGGTTATTTAATACCTGTTCTGAGAGTGTACGCACGCACATTCCCCAAACGATAAGACTTGGGACCAGTCCTTGTGTGACTTCATTTCTTGTTGTCCGTTTCGGGAGAGCCCGAGGGCCGAGCGGGTGGGTGAAGGGTGGGTGGATGTTTTAGAACCTCAAAATATTTACATTTCTTTTTAGTTATCAGCAAAAAAAGTCGCTCAATTTATATGACAAAAATTAGTGTAAAATATGCAATTTTGCGCGCTAAGCTAGCATGAACCTTCAAACATTACATTTAGCTTCATAACAAATTAGTATCAAATGTTGTGCGCTACGCGCTAATGTGACTTCAAACATTAACTTTATCTTTATGAAACTTTTATGAAGGCAAGCCTCAATCATAGCAAACTGTAAAAAAGCACATTTTTCGCGCGCCTGTTAAGGTATCAGGTCACTTGTTTTCTTTACTTCGTCAATGTATGGTATCTGATTAATAATAATTTCAAAAATATATGATTTTGATTTGCAGCTTTAGTTTTCTTTTAAATTAAGATTTTAATATACGGTATACATAAAACGTACAAAAAAGAAGATAGAATTACCCAAAAGAAAACGTTTTTATTGCCAGTAATATGTAGCAAATATATAGAATATATTAGTATAATATGCTCAACTTCTTTCGTACATTGATAAAAAACAAAATATTTATTAGAAATGAAGAGGTGGCTTTTCGATAAAATGTTGGTGAAAAGTATACACCAGATCGCACCACAACTTCTTTCGTGCTTTGATAAAAAACAAAATATTTATTGGAAATGAAGAGGTGGCTTTTCGATAAAATGTTGGTGAAAAGTATACACCAGATCGCACCACAACTTCTTTCGTGCTTTGATAAAAAACAAAATATTTATTGGAAATGAAGAGGTGGCTTTTTGATAAAATTTTGGTCAAAAGTATACACCAGATCGCACCAAATGAGTTCCAAAATTGAATTTTTTTCTACTTCTGAGGGGGGCACATCCCCCCTCAGACACCCCCCTGTCCGAGCATAGCTCGGAGGGCAGTGCTGCGCACCGCTTGGATGGTACATTATCAAATTCAGTTTTTGGCCTCCCATTAACCTTTCTGGATCCGAGTCTGAGTGCCCCCCGGATAAAATAATCCTGGCTACGCCTATGCCATTTGAACGTTCACATTATGCATACCCGCCAGAATATTAAAAAAAAAAATTAAAACAATCACTAGCAGTACACGTTAGGTAACATGTTGTACAAGTCATGATTTGGCTAAAGGATTCTAAATCGGACTATAAACCTTTAATTAAAGGGGTGGCTGTTGCAATTTATATGGTAACTCTAAGAGTTAATTTTTTTATTTCATTTTTAAATAGCATGAGCAAAATGCATTTGTCCACAGCAACTTTCTCATCTTGATCAACTAGACTACACATCCAAACATACATCAACGATAGTAATCATAAGTTACAACAATCAATAAGCAATGAATAAATTCATAATAGCCCACCATCAATGTTGGCCAGATATGACCGATAGTGGATGGAGCTGGTATGACCGATAGTGGATTGAGCTGGGTCAGACAGCAATGTGGAACAAATCAATTTTGTAATTTTTTTTTTTTTAGATTTTGTCAACTAGGTCTCAAAATATATGGGGGCTGTATATATGGGGCGATTAGCCCTCATAGTCATAATCCAAAAAAATAGGACCTGCAACAAAATATTTGTCAATATTGTAACGGAATACCGTTTTGCCCTGTAGACTTGCATTGTACAGTCAGGCCTATGTAATGTATAGGGGGAAAATAAGCTTATTAAAAAGTAAGAGTTTGGTGTTGAAACATTAGTCGATCGTAGAGAACATGTTTTTATATATAAATATGAGATTTGGAATTATCTAAATTGAATACTTTTGTTTTTATGAGCCAAAATGATACTCCGAGATAAGCGACGGACGAACGAATTCTGTATTTCCGCGAATGTTATTGAAATTGTTTACTGTTTATATCGTGTCCGTTTAGGCTTCAAATCTCACCTTTTGATATTCACACAGCCATCCCTAGTTGTGTAAAATAGTCAGTATAGCTGTCATTGTCTTGTAATGTTCACATTATGTGTATTTTGTGTGTAAAAGTGATTTGTAAGGAAAGATGTTCCGATAAATATTTATATTCTATGATGAACTTCCGCCATCTTTTTGTAACTACGCTCGGGAGTGTTTCTAGATATTAAATTATATTAATGTTTCTGATTTTTCCAGTAAATCACCAAATCGTTTTGTAAACCACTTGACGTTGTTGCAAATGTTGTGTAGATGTAAATTCATGTGATATTTGTGATATATTTTATACTTTAAATGTATTTTCAAACGTACAAAAATGTCTCAATTCATGCAACACGTTGCTAAGAAACAAAAGCAGTTGTTAGGGGGCGTGGCTTAGAACTGCGCTCAGCGTAACAGAGTGTTCTATTATTAGCGCGAACTAATCAGATGGCTGAAAGTCTTCTGCGCGATTAGAACAGTTCAAATGTTTTGGAAAGTAATTATTGAGGTGAATTTCGTCAGACCGGCGGGTGGGAGCACCCAGACAGGTTGGCAACCAAACCTCCTGCTGAAAAGCTCCCACACAGCCAAGCCAGACCAGGCTGAATCAGAAATTCGAACTTGAATGGAAGATGAAATATAAACCCATTAGACGGGTATGGGAATATTAATTTACACTTTAAACGTGTGTCAATACTGTTTGCAGTTATTTGTCTCCATTCTTATTGTTGTACTCTTAAGATCTAAGCTGAAAATACTGAATCTAAAAGGCATTCTGACATCTCCTAAGACACGCTACCAAAAATAATAGTTAAGAGAATAATCCTATGGTTCAAATGGATATGGTCCTGATAAGGAGGTTCCTATCCCGAACAGAAGACGGACGGCCCGTTCCCGTTACATTGGTGGCAGCGGTGGGATTTTAAACGTTTTTCTTAAGGAAATTCGGCCCACTTGTTGGATCATAGGAGGCTATACTGTGAGCTAGGAAATAAGTCTAAAGATTGTTAGCAGCCTAGTAACAGTATGGAAGACTCGGAACAAAATATGGAGATTGGAGATTTGTCAGATGCTGAGATCACAGCACCCAAGTTAGAATACTTGAAAAATATTGAAAATAGATTCAGTGATAAGTCTGTGAGAGACAAAATAAAGCGTGGAGGGAATCAGTCTCCAAAAGCTTACAAAACTGACAGTAACCCTACTTTAGGAAAAATAAAAGAGGGTGAAATCATAGTGGAAAACAAATACACAGGACATGCTTCGTGTCCTGACCAAACTAAATAAAGAAGGTATACACAGGACATGCTTCGTGTCCTGACCAAACTAAATAAAGAAGGTATATCCAGGACATGCTTCGTGTCCTGATCAAACTAAATAAAGAAGGTAAATTACAAATGTAATTTGGGTCTTGGACATAGCAACCAAGGGATTAAAATGTTAATGGAGCATTTAATATGATATAACAATATTCTGGTTATTTTATTATTATGCTGTGGAAATTCGACATGTGAATTTGGAAAGGATTACGCTAACTGATGATACACAGATCAGTGGTGGCGTACTATCAACTGTTTCTGGTTTGACTGACCAGGTGGAAACAATGTGCCTTGATAACCATAAATTCTCTTGGCAAGGCAGAGTGCATTTGAATAGGATATGAATATCTACTCCTGTTGGAACTGTGTGTCAGAGCATTCGTGTAATTTTGAATCTTGTAGTTTTCAAGATTGAGTATTTATGATCTTTCCATACACAGTATGATAATGTAAAATACTGGAACCTTCAAAAAGACCAAAACCATAAGAGACCTGCTGGTAATTCTTTTTATTATTATTTCAGGCTCTGGTTCAGGAATGGACCATCCGGGATCAAAACTGTAATGTGATTATAGGCAGTGTATCCTTAGGTCTCTTGTATTTGTGGTATTCTCGTTACCGGGTGCAGTGCCTCAAGCACGGTTCATAGTCTGGAAGGTCGGGATCACGTCTTCACTAGTGTATTAGACAACCTCATAAATCAACTCGTTAATTAAATTTTAGTCAGACCATAACTTGTCCATAACCTGAAGCACTAGGGTTATGAGGATGCATAGACGCGACGCGTGCTATGCAGTGGTCTGGTAACATATCCATAGAGCAATAGCTAAGCTCTAAACAGTAATAGAGATGAGAATACTCGCCAAAGCAAATACTTTGTAATAAAACAATGCAACATACATTTCTTTCTTTTGTTTAAAGGAAATTATTTATTTATTATTATCATTCCAAGAGTTATATAAAATTGTATCAATGGGGCCGGGGCTGATATTTATCAGAGTAATGTAGCACAAATCGACTTATGTAGATGAGGATGCAGCTCGGGAGCAGTCTGTATCGAATTGGGTAGAGCTCGGAAGTCGCCATCATTCACTGGCTGGGATAAAGTGTAGGAGCCAACTGTATTGAGTTGGTATATTTAATGCGGACTAGGGAAAGAACAATGTCCAGTGATGGATCCACAACATTTCCATGGGGAATTAAAATGTTGAACGTACTGATAATTATTCATCATAATCTACTGTTGTTGCCGCCGATAATATTGTTCGTCTTTTCGCTGATTTAAATACTGAATGAACTGTGTTTCAGTGCACATTACAGATTCTTTGACAAGGCATGGCAATACAACATTAACTCTATATTAGATGTATCACAAGGTATGAACTATTGAAAGTATCTCGAGATGGCCTAGTATATGTACCTGACACATTAACCTGCAGTATATGTGTTATAAACGTACTGATAGTACTACTTACAAGCCACCAGTCCAACCATAGACTGTGATGAGATACTCTCATGTCCCCTGAAAGAAAAGGTTCAATTTAGCAAGACCAGCTATATGAATACCTTATGCATCTGACCTATCTGCCACAAAGAAGGAACGACTACACGACGACAATGTTGAGGAATCTGACCGTATAGAGACTAGACTGGAGATCATTGGTGGAGGGAACTACTGGAACTTTGTCCAGGAACCACTGTGAAAGATTGCAACACTACATGTACTGAAGGGACTTCGCGGTTAAACCGAACTTACCTGTAACAGGCACCTAACTAAATGTGATTATGAATCGCAAGTCAAACTCATTTCGGGGACGAAATTTGCTAAGAAGGGGGTAATGTAACGGAATACCGTTTTGCCCTGTAGACTTGCATTGTACAGTCAGGCCTATGTAATGTATAGGGGGAAAATAAGCTTATTAAAAAGTAAGAGTTTGGTGTTGAAACATTAGTCGATCGTAGAGAACATGTTTTTATATATAAATATGAGATTTGGAATTATCTAAATTGAATACTTTTGTTTTTATGAGCCAAAATGATACTCCGAGATAAGCGACGGACGAACGAATTCTGTATTTCCGCGAATGTTATTGAAATTGTTTACTGTTTATATCGTGTCCGTTTAGGCTTCAAATCTCACCTTTTGATATTCACACAGCCATCCCTAGTTGTGTAAAATAGTCAGTATAGCTGTCATTGTCTTGTAATGTTCACATTATGTGTATTTTGTGTGTAAAAGTGATTTGTAAGGAAAGATGTTCCGATAAATATTTATATTCTATGATGAACTTCCGCCATCTTTTTGTAACTACGCTCGGGAGTGTTTCTAGATATTAAATTATATTAATGTTTCTGATTTTTCCAGTAAATCACCAAATCGTTTTGTAAACCACTTGACGTTGTTGCAAATGTTGTGTAGATGTAAATTCATGTGATATTTGTGATATATTTTATACTTTAAATGTATTTTCAAACGTACAAAAATGTCTCAATTCATGCAACACGTTGCTAAGAAACAAAAGCAGTTGTTAGGGGGCGTGGCTTAGAACTGCGCTCAGCGTAACAGAGTGTTCTATTATTAGCGCGAACTAATCAGATGGCTGAAAGTCTTCTGCGCGATTAGAACAGTTCAAATGTTTTGGAAAGTAATTATTGAGGTGAATTTCGTCAGACCGGCGGGTGGGAGCACCCAGACAGGTTGGCAACCAAACCTCCTGCTGAAAAGCTCCCACACAGCCAAGCCAGACCAGGCTGAATCAGAAATTTGAACTTGAATGCTGATAGCAGTTTAGGCTTGGGAATCCCGAAAATGCGGGCCAAGAAAGTCCTAAAATTGCGGCAATACTCAGAATTTGAGTTAGGTCCTATAAATGGGGAAAGAGATGATGATTTACCTCATCAGTCACCCAGTGTGAGGAAACACCTAAATGCTCAGGATAATTCTGGTAATGCAAATGAATTAGGGAATGCAATGTTCTGCATTCTGCAAGTCGTAATTAAAAACATGATCAAAATTGATTATTAAAGTCTTGACGTCAGTCTAGCAATATTTACGTCAAAACATACCTAAACAAACTTTATTATATGAATCCCAAAGTGCGTAAATGAAGGGAACGAGCTAGATTTTCGTACAAGATACATGGTGATTTTATGTAATTGTTCTAATAATTTGTGTGATTACCAATGATATGAAAAGATGGAAGATGAAATATAAACCCATTAGACGGGTATGGGAATATTAATTTACACTTTAAACGTGTGTCAATACTGTTTGCAGTTATTTGTCTCCATTCTTATTGTTGTACTCTTAAGATCTAAGCTGAAAATACTGAATCTAAAAGGCATTCTGACATCTCCTAAGACACGCTACCAAAAATAATAGTTAAGAGAATAATCCTATGGTTCAAATGGATATGGTCCTGATAAGGAGGTTCCTATCCCGAACAGAAGACGGACGGCCCGTTCCCGTTACAATATCAAAATGTAGACACAAGGCCTACTATTGGTGAATTCTTATGAAAACAGCCCTCATAATCACAATTTTAAGTATTTTAGCTCTGGTTCTAGGTTTATGAGCAAAGAGTTGAAAATAATTATTACAATGGGTGACATTTTTGAGCCACCCTGTAAGCAAAATATTGTAAAATTGGATAGCACTTTGCATGAAATGTATGACAGTATTTTAGTGATGTGTTGCCTGGGTGTGTCGCCAGCAATTAGTATTCCCTGAGCTACTGAGCCCGCCCACACTGATTTGGTTTGTTGTGCTGTCTTTATAGTGCCTTCCCTGTCTATGAAAACAGTTTCTGGCATTTCCCAAAAGTGTGTTTGTGTGATATTTAGGAGCAAAAGATGAGTCTGGTTGGGTAAGAGCTAAGAGATTTTAGATTTTGGTGTAAACAATTAAAGTTCACATTTTTATAAACAGATTCACTGATCTGTCATTTACACAACCTTTTCATATTTGTTATAAAACATAAACTAATTTGTCTATAATAACATGAAACTTTCAACCAAAACTTCCTGGAACAAATATAACATTACGTGTATGTTCAAAAGATCTGTTGGCATTTTGATAGAGCATTGAATGTCTCCAACAGACAAAAACAATCCTGCAGAGTACAAAAGATTTTAATAATAATACTAATAATAAAACCATGCTTATTGAGCGCATAACATAATTAAGTCCTTATGCGTTAAACAAATAAAATAGAAAGCAGATAATACATCAAAGCAAGTAACAAATGACATCCAAAAAAAATTAAGCATTAACATTAAATAAGTGAGTTTTAGCGATGATTTGAATTGCTTAAGAGTTTTAATATGATATGGTAAATAAATTGTTCCAAAGTTCAGCAGAAGCATCTGGAAAAGAATGGCGACCATAATGGTGTAGAAACATGTGCAAACAGATATTTTTAGCCAGAACTAAGATTGGGTGTGGGCTTGTATTGTTGAATAAGAACTTGCAGATACATAGTTGCTAGACCTCGAGACCATTATTAACTTTAATAGAAGAATCTTATATAATGTGTGATGTGATCGGTAACCAATGTAAGTCGCGAAGGAAGGGAGAAATGTGAGAGAGTACAAGTCGAGCAGCTGAGTATTGAATCCGTGGAAGGTTTGAGATGTGTTTCAGGGAGAGCAAAAGTAGACTATTACAGTTATCAAGTCGGCAGGTCACAAAGCATGGATAAGAGTCAAGAAAATCCATGGTGCCCCGGCCAAAAATCCCTGAAATGGCGACCATTTTGGCTAAAAAAATAGCTGATTTTGGTCAAATTTGTACCGTGAGGGCAAAGGGCGCTTTGTAAAAAAGTAGCTACATTTTGTATAGCATCAATAAAAATTAATGTTGATACATTGAACATTTTAAAAGTGTTTGTCTGAAGATTCGAGCATGTTACCTCATTTAATTTTTGGGATCCATTTCAAAACAACAATAAGCACTCACTCTCATAGGAGGTACAGGGCCAACGAACTTTCATTAGTGTGTGATTCAATGGGGGAAATCCAATTATATTCAAAATGGTGTAGCTTCAAAACAACAAATGGTAATTTACTCATATTTTCAGAAAATTATTAAAATATAACTCATATCATGTCTCAACTTCACAATTTGAAATGTTTTGCTACGCCAAAAAATAGCTGATTTGGTCAAATTTGTACTGTGACGGAGGGCAAAGGGCGCTTTGCAAAAAAGTAGCTATCTCATCAATAAAAATTAATGTTGATACATTGACCATTTTAAAAGTGTTTGTCTGAAGATTCGAGCATGTTACCTCATTTAATTTTTGGTATCCATTTCAAAACAACAAAAGCACTCACTTTCATAGGAGGTACAGGGCCAACGAACTTTCATTAGTGTGTGATTCAATGGGGGAAATCCAATTATATTCAAAATGGTGTAGCTTCAAAACAACAAATGGTAATTTACTCATATTTTCAGAAAATTATTAAAATATAACTCATATCATGTCTCAACTTCACAATTTGAAATGTTTTGCTATGCCAAAAAAATAGCTGATTTTGGTCAAATTTGTACTGTGACGGAGGGCAAAGGGCGCTTTGCAAAAAAGTAGCTATCTCATCAATAAAAATTAATGTTGATACATTGACCATTTTAAAAGTGTTTGTCTGAAGATTCGAGCATGTTACCTCATTTAATTTTTGGTATCCATTTCAAAACAACAAAAGCACTCACTTTCATAGGAGGTACAGGGCCAACGAACTTTCATTAGTGTGTGATTCAATGGGGGAAATCCAATTATATTCAAAATGGTGTAGCTTCAAAACAACAAATGGTAATTTACTCATATTTTCAGAAAATTATTAAAATATAACTCATATCATGTCCCAACTTTACAATTTGAAATGTTTCGATGCGAAAGGTATGTTTGAACAGCACCCTCATGCCTCACAATGCTACTTTATACTAAAAATGTCATTTTCAGGAAAACAAAATGCTGTCATGGGATACAAATTGAATCAGATGATTCCTTGCCCCATAAACATGGGTATTGCCATTAAATAATTGGATCAAAATGACTGGGTTTTTTCCTTCAAAATTGAAGATTCTTTGCACAGTGTTTTGCCTGGGGCACCTTGGATTTTGGAATGTTTTCAATTTTCTTTTCGAAACTAGGATCAATGTGGATGGAGTCATCAATTTATCTCATGTTCTAAATGATCTGAAGTTATGATGACCCTCTATTTATATAATAGCCCTAGCCAGGGTTGTAGCTACGCCAGGTGGGCCCGCCTGGCACTGGGCTGGCACTGGGCTAGGCCGCCTGGCACAAAAAAACAAAAACAAAATTTTTTTTCTTCTTTTTTTACTATTTGTGGATAAAATCATTACACTGCCTCATAAAACAAGAAATGATGTGGCAGGAACCCTCAAAGTGCATTAAAAAAGCCTAAAAGAAATCCCGGCCCCTGAGCCGCGAGAGTTATGTAACCAAATAGCAACATATTGAGCCCGTCCAGTCGCTTGGCTCCCTCCGTTCGCCATTTTGCCACCTGACACAAAAGTTGGCCTAGCTACAACCCTGGCCCTAGCCCACCCTATTGAAATGTCACCTATTCTGTGAAACTCTTCCCCAGGGCAAATTTATGTAATGATTAGAGAATAAAACATACACGACGACACAAATATGGTACAGCCTATACATTATAAGACCATCGTCTATAATAGCAAAACAGCTAAGAACTATGTTTTATTCTCATTCTTATCTAGTTTATTGGTTATTTTGATCTTTTATCATAAAATAACGCAGTTTGTTAGATTTATTTTAAACAAACAACAACAAGCGAATCCAGCGAGCTGTTTTCCAACATCCTGCTTAAAACTAAGCGCGTTCTTTAGCACACACGCACCTATCATCGCTGCGTTATACCCACAACGCATACGGCGGTGACTTTGTGAAGGGCACGCTAACGCGATGATGCGTTGATCATACGCGCTGAAAGTATTATTTTTCGAATGAATTAAACCACGCCCCAAACTATGCACCATTGTCTAATAATGTATGGGCGTGTCGACTGAAAATCATCCAAAAACCAATCAAACTGCCTGCTGCCATCTCAAACCACACCCTCTATATAAGAATGAATGATAATGCTCTACATGTAACTTTACAGATAATCACATTTTTAACTGAAAGTTCTCAATAACAGATTTTTACTTGAGTTCTGTACATTACAGATAGATTCAATTTCATCATGGACAGATAGCATTTTAGCAATACTTGGATTTCCAGTTTGCCCAGGTTATCCTAGGTTAGGAGTTACTATCCCTAACGGCAGGGTTGTCTCCACGCCGGTCGGGTGTAGCCGGCACTCACGCTGGCCGACCGGCACTAAAAAAATTAAAAACCGGCACTAAAAAATTGTGGCAGGAACCCCCAAATTGCATTACAAAAACCTAAAAAAAACCTAAGCAGGCCCCTGGACCCCGCACAGTGATCCGCTGCGCTCCGTTCGCTACACTCAATCCGCTCGCCACAGTAAAATTAGCCGGCACTCAAATTGCCCTGGGGACAACCCTGCCTAAACGGTGTGGGTCAAGGGGTATTAAGTGGGTTATTAAGGGTCAAATATGAGTCATCCAAGGTCCTCTTTTTGACTTAGAAAAAAAATGTAAATGTAAATGTACCCGCCCGAAATTCCAAGCCTTAATATGTACACAAGCGATTTCCAGTTTACCAAAGCTTACCTGAGGGAGATTAAATCCTATGCATACAGGCTTGATGTTAGGATGAACCCGTATAGTAATAAACACAAATGATTGACTTAGGGTAGTCTTCATCAAAGCTTACCTGAGGGAGACTGAATCCTATGCCTCCAGACTTAATTTCAGGATGAACCCGTACAGTAAACACGAATGATTGACTTGGGGTAGTTTTCACCTTGATGTGCCTGGAGGATAAAATAGACATGTTTAAATAGAAGGACATGAGCTTTAACAGGTTGTCTTGTTGCAGGTAGCATCCTGCGGACAAAGATTTCATTAATCCATTGAACTTGTAAAGAAATATAGAAATAATTTAAGAAAAAAAACAATGATTACCTTTCGCTACATGATCATCATTATATCAAATGTCCTAATGTTGCATGAGTGGGACTCCCCATGCAAGCCACCCAGTACAATTGCACTGTCTCTGACTCTTCCCATCCCCCTTCAGATAAATCTGGTTACAGAGACTCTTGACTGTAAATTATTTTGTATACACAGCAGGCCCTGACATGACACATGTAATTCTTTTTAAAACACCTTCAACATTTGGTACAAGCACTTTGCTTTAAAATGACAGTCGAGGAGGCTGGCTAGACATAGACTCAAACTTCAAAGAGTGCAATCTTCAGATCTACAGCATCCGACATCATTAGAGATTTAGGCTGGAGAAAGGTAGGCAAATTAGAAATCTACCAGAGGCAAGGAGATACAATTATGTTAGCTTATTACTGTTATAGTATTTGAACTAGTGACTTTACGACACGTCATGAATTTTGAACAACTCCCTTTTGACTGACAAATATTAAATAAAACAGACTTACTTGAAGTTTACTTTCTTCAGATCAAAATCAGCAGGTGATACTATTGCACAGTTTGTCAGTGAAAGTGCATCCGTAGGACAGTGTGTTACTCTCATGAGCTGTATTAAAATAAAGACAGATTATACAATTATAAGAAATATTTCAAAGAGGGCATAGGGCCTAACAAAGATAAATGTTTGTTTCCGGTAACCCGACCGACCCTCTTAAAACCTGCCGACCGTACAAATTTTATCAACATTTTGAAAAAATAAAATTTATTTTCTACCTACCGTTCGTATTTTTTCAGTCCAAATGTACGGAAATCTATTGTATTGAGAGAATAAATAATTTACATTCCCATTTAGTTTTGCATTCCCATTTTGCCGAAGGTCCAATTTTGAATGTACCCATTTCCATGAATTCTGCAACAATTCTGAAGTTTTTACTTTCCGTTCGTCCGTACGCCTAAAAGTTTATTTCCATTGAATCAACAACACAGCGGAGTATTTGCGGTTATCGCAATAATTACGTTTTTGGTACCACCAACAAACCAACCAACCACATTTGTAAAGGGGGGGTAAAAAATGTAGAGACACCGACAATTTTTTTTGCCAACCCCCCCCCCCCCCCCCCCCCCCCACCAAAGTATTTCTGAACACTCCCTTAAATTTATTGCTCCTTTGATACTGCAGTTGTTTTTTGCTCGTAAGAGAACGATTACCTATATATAAATGAACTGTAGTAATAGTTTTTATACTTATAGTCATACAAAAACAATAGTCATAGCCTACACTCATGACAGTTGACACTATAATACTGACTATACTATAATACACTAGTCACTACACATAAAAATCGAGAAAGCCGTCTTTTAATTTTTACAGTAAAAAGCTTACTGCTCATTCTGTTCTGTTCTGTTGAACTTACCCGATTCATTTTGAAGTGCTAGTGCGCGCTGTGTCTGTGCAGTAAATTAATGTTCTGTCTACTATAGATTCAGCTGTATGAACCTTCCGATGACACTAAAATATTTCCGTCATTTTCTGTGTGTTGGCAGTGCCACCGACTGCTGAAAATGAGCAATCAGGCGGGTGCCACTGTACACAGACTCCCATTGCCGAAATTGAAGCCTCTAGCGTGACAGCGCCCCCGTTCCAAGAGTTACATCGCGCGTCCAAATTATGCTAATAAGTTACAAGAGTTACATCACGCGTCTAAAGTATGCTAATGAGTGTGCGCCGTCATCTCAAGAGTTACATCGCGCGTACTCACGCCCACATGCCCATATAAGGGGAGGCTTCAATTTTGCGATTCGAATTTCCTCTCCCATTATATAAACTCCCTGGAGCAATCAATTTATTTTTATTTTGCTGATGTAAATAAATTATTAGGGTTGGGCGCTCTCTATAATGACTGTACTCACCAGGCAGTAATGGAACCGATAGTTTTATTTGTATACTTGTTAGGTACTTGATTTAGGAAAAACAACTTGATTTTATTGAAAATTGCTTGTTTGTGGTCGTTTTTTCAATCAACACACGTTAATCAGGCACGATTAACGCGTATCACGGTTCGTTTTTTAGCTGTGTATAGGCTTATTTATACGGTTTTGAAAGATTTGGGACTGAGAGATCAATGATTACTCTGTTTCGGATAAATTGTTCCAGTGACAGTTCTGAGGAGGAATGATCGAGTCATGTGTGTTGTAGTTTGTGAAAGGCCTGCTGCTGGTAGGGAGAGTGGTCGACCGGTGCAGTAGGTATTTGGACTGGCAGGAAAGTTGTCTCTAAGTTCTCACCTTTCCTGGACTGGGTTAGACAAGTGACTAGGATACGCCTCCTTCTGGGCTGGAAGATGGACCAGGGAGATGGAGAGGCGATTTCCCGGGGCGATTTACCTTTCGCCTTGTTGCGGTTAGGTCAATAAACGGTCCGACGTAGTCGTGTTGACGAAATGGCGCAGTTCTTCTTGTACGCTTCTAGCTTATATAATATATTATTTGCTTACAATAATTATGTAAAACCCAAAAAGATTAATGTTGTTAACACTGTTTTTCACTCTTTTAAACTTTGTGATGAGCCCATGAAGAAATTCCCTAGGCTTACCTAAATTGTGTAGGTTTTTTATAGAACCTTTTGAATTTCTTTATAGAACCTTAAAGAGCTCTTAGGGTTCTACATACAGGACAGAAAAAGGTTCTAAAGTGGAACCCTTTTTTCTTTTTTCTTAGAATGTACCTTGATTGCCAATACATGGTATTTACACGTTTTTTGTTTACATATAATATCCACGAGCTGCTTAAACGAGTACTTATTTCAATAGGCATATTGTTGGCTTTTAATAAAGCAAAACGGGTCCCTGGCACCAACAACAACAAAAAAAGGATAAGAAAAAGAAAGAAAAAGGAGAAAAAGAGAGATAGTACTGAGGGTATGGAGTTCTTTTTTGTTACATAGTAAGTTTCCATCCCCCCCCCCCCTTATTTTGTACGTTTCCGGCACAGATCCCGGCATAGCCAGCAATAATGGCGTAGCCAGAGGGTTAAGAAGGGGCCGGCCGCTCTTCTTCTCCTATACTTATTTGCCACATTTGAGATATATTTTGGCCTTTTATTGCGTTTAGCGCGAAAAATGTTTTGCTATTTTACCCGATTTTGCTAGGATGGAGGTAGATTTTGGCTTCAAACTATCTTCTTAATTTGGAATGAATTCATTTTTTAATGCTCTCTTTGTATTTGACCGTCATCTTTTACTAAGATTTCTCATCAAAATTGAGGCGACAATGGCAAAGTTGGAGGATAGGAAACGGGGGTTTTCGTAAAAAATAAAAATAAAAAGCAAAATTAATGTAAAGAAGTCAATTTTGTGTGGTTTGTATCTCAATCGCGGCACAATTTATGTAAAAAAATCGCCCATATGAACGTGATCTCAACATTTAAATTTGGAACCTAGTTTTAAGCAAAAATGTATCACGATCATGACAAAATTATATAGTTAGTGTCACTCACTCGGTTTGATTCTGCCCATATACGGACTACGCTGTAAGAAGCCAATATTTCGCGCGTTTCGCTCATGTGCCGCCAAAATCTACTTTAGTTTTAAGCTTTTTACCAGCGAAAATTGGCAAAATATGTAAAATAGCCAAAGAAAATTGCCCCAAACCGAATAACTTACGTTTTAGAACCTTGTTTTAACCCAAAATGTATCTCAACCTTTACAAAATTAGTGTAAGTGCCCATAGTAGGAACGTTACTACAGAGGGTATTTCCATTTTGTCAACATGGGATAGTTGAACATCAAGTAAGCAGGCTACATCTGGAATGAAATGTCAAATGATTATCAGCACAGGCTATGATATGACAGTTGCATCTGATATAGCAAATGGACAAATAGGCAACTTAAACGTGTCTGCTACGTGTGAGGAATGCAAGGCGCCTGAAGGTAGGCTAGGTATCAATAATTGCCAGTGTTGTAGTCGAGTCCTCATCATCCGAGTCCGAGACCTTGAGTACTGGGACCGAGTCCTTGAAAAAAGGGACTCGAGTTCCGAGTCCCGAGTCCTATACAACACTGGAAGTATTAAGAGTACTTGAAACAGGCCAAGGAACGCGGCCAACTGGTCAAGGCCCGTTAACATTCTCAGTATCATTAAGAGTTCAAGCCCATCACCATCACGACATGTGCAGATTAGTATTGTATGCTAGTAGAGTGGTATAACTGGATAACTATTCCAAGGCAATTATGAAGCTTGTTAATGATAATGATAGACCTGCTCGACAGTTTCAACTTTTGGACCACTAATTCGAGTGAAATCAACTTAACCAATAATCAGCCTCGTTTGCCTTACGAGTTACCCGCCATGGACAGATCAGAAAGTACCTTGATAGAGCGTCAATGGAGAAACCTGTGCACGCGTTTGTCTCATCCAGATTACATTTACTGTAACCGCCTTTTGTACGGACTTCTGATAAACTTATATTTATATTACAACGAGTTCAAAACTCGGCCGCAAAATGATTAGTTACAGGCACAAAGAAACGTGACCATGTAAGTCACGTCATCAGAAATCTAGATTGGTTTCCTGTCAAGAAAAGCATCGTGTTCAAGCTCCAGACTGCTCATCGTGTACAAATCACTTATCAATGCTGGTCCAAGTTATCTGTCTGAACTGCTGAAACCTTATTTTCCACCGGCTAACCTTCGCTCTGGCTCTCGTGAGTTTCTTGTTGTTCCAAAAAGCAAAATGAGGTCTTTATAGGTGATAGAGCTTTCTCCATCGCGGGCCATAACTCATGGAACACTCTCTCAATGGACATATGCCGGAAAAGTTCATTCAGCAGAAGTTCAAGTCGAGACTTAAAACCTACTTATTTAACTTGGAAATCTAAATGTTGTGTATTTATTGTATTTCGTATCTCATGTTGTCTGTTCAAAATATGCTTTATACTCTGTATGTATATTTAAGTAGATTTTAAGATCATTGTTGTATTTTTGCTTTAATCTTTTTATTCATTTGTTGTAAAGCACTTTGAGTTTAGATCTCACTAAAGTAAAGCACTCTACTAATAATGTGTTGTTATTTATCATCTTCTTTATGCGACAGTCTACAACATGATAACAATGACAATACGCAAGTATGTTATGTAAGATTGTTCGTCTTCAACCAAAATGGTGCTTTTACAGGCACCCTTTAATAACAGTCATTGATCTTTAATTTATTCGTTTAAATCCTCCAGAAATAACGGAACTATGTAACGAAGCGCAAGAGCCTACTTGTGATACGCCATTTTTCTACGGCCAATGTATTGATGGTAAACCGATATGTCGCTCAAAATGTCTTGACTCTTACTGTGGAAAAAATGGCATATGTACACATAATGATGAAAAAAACCAGTAAGTGGGTAAGGTGTTTTTTAAATTTCACATCCCTTTATCATGTTTATTAGCATCATAACACATACAATATTGATTCGCAATAATTTCTTTCAATATATTATTATTCTATACTTCATGACGTGACATGTTCCAGCTGCGTACTAAGATCAACATATTTCTTTCAATATATATATTTATTTGTTTATACCTTGTACTCGTCTCGCTTCTGTCTTTCGCCCTCATGTCTCTCTTTTCCCATAAAAGGACCCCAATGGAAATACGTTTCCTATATGGAGGCTTTTTGGCCTATCCCTGGTATTTATACATTTTTCCAATCCTGCCGTAATTTAGCAAGCATCTTATTTTTATGTCTTTTATGTGCTAGAATGATGGAAATGAGACTTCAACATTTTCTTGAAACTACACGAACTAGGCAGTGTACATGCATGCCTCGATGGTTTTTTTGGAGGCTGTTCCACAGTGAGGGTGCAGAAAATTAGGACGATTTCCCACATATGAGCAGTGAGGAGAAGTATTCGAAGATGAAAGTTAAGTGCAATGGGTCCAGTGGCAGGTTTGATCTTATGAGGAAGAAAGTTTGTAAGGTAATCTGGTGCATTACCCTGCAGACATTTGAAGACATAATTATGCAGATCCCGTACCGTATCCTAAGTTGGCTATACGCGTACGGAGTGTATATAACGTAGTTTTACCTAGTGCTGGTTCAACTAGCAAAACACAAGTTGTAATTGTATTTGTGACTGGAACATCGATGTTTAGGACTAGCATGACTTGTAATTGTATTTGACTGGAAAGGGAGAAAAAGAAGAAAACCCCCGTGATCTTTGGCTTGTTTTTCTTTGTCAACATATGATTCTAGTCTTTCTTGCACCGAATTACGTCTCAGTGATGAGTGAAAGCGTTATGGTATGGTTAGGGCGGGTAGTAGAGATAGAGTCTGCACCGGTCTGCACATGTTACACCATTTAGGGGTATCATCATGTTTGTGTTTTACGACGTTTAGGGTCCATTCGGAGATGCTTTGACGAGTATGGGTATAGCCGTATGGTGGGAGGAGGTCATCCTCCCGGCCCCCGGGAAAACCTCAAAGCTTAATAATATTCAAATGTCTGAGATTTGCGTAAGGTATATTACATGTACCTAATAAGACATTGGCATGTCATATTTTGCTACATGCAACTTCAAATGTGTTTGTTTTCTGCATATCAATAGTATTATTTAAATTTCAAAATATTCTTATCGAAATGTTTCAAAGTATGGGCCAAGGTTTTAAATTGACATGTATAGCTCTATGTATTCAAAAATGAGAACGACAACATTAAACAAATCCTTTCTACTTCAGAAAGTTTGCAATGGCAATCCTACCGCCTATCCTACTGGCAAATCATTGCAAATAATTATACCGTACTTGTTCATATAAAAAATACCAGTTTTATTAAGATGTTTTATAAGTAAGTAAATTCAATTATGTCATATTTGGTACCAAATAAATGGCCCAAGTCTCAGCCTTTGATCAAACGTTTAGTTTTAAATATTTATATATTGATTTTGTAACAGTAAAACATGTCATTTTTGGATCACGTTACGAGTCTCAATGAAGGTTTGAAATTACTTGAAAGCACACTCGAATTAGTAACGCGCAAAGAACCTTGTTCTATGGGCAAATGGCCCTCAGGCTTAGGTACTTTGGGGTTTAGTGTTGTTTCACGAGGATGTTTCAAAACAATTCAAAATTAAAAGCAAATTAAACGATTCGAGAAAAAGGTTCGGTCGGGCCCGTATAACAACATGGCTTGCATAAGTGACTCATAACTTTCATTGTTGTTTCGACACATGTGTACGGTATGTAAAATGACAGGAATCACTCAAAATCATAATATAAAGTCAATACGGTATGTTATTTCTCATAATTCTTACCATGTATAACTACGGAGATGTTAGGGTTATTATCGAATTTCATTTAATTTCTTTTCTCTTCCAAACAATTTTCATTTTCAACGTCTAGCTTTTTTTGCATTGTGCAAATTCAAGCTTGGTTTTATGGTAGCTAACAAAGAACGGAGTAACAAACAAACAAACAAACAAACAAACAAACAAACAAACAAACAAACAACCTAACAAACAAAATAAACAGCCCCCCCCAACAAACAAACACCCCAATACCCGACACACAGAACAGATGTAGACATTTATTCTTACTCATATATTTTGTTTTATTATGCAGATTTTTGACAAGATCTGCAACTGGTCACGTGTCAATATGGATGACTCGTCAATATGGATGACTCGTCAATATGGATGACTCGTCAATATGGATGACTCGTCAATATGGATGACTCGTCAATATGGATGACTCGTCAATATGGATGACTCGTCAATATGGATGACTCGTCAATATGGATGACTCGTCAATATGGATGACTCGTCAATATGGATGACTCGTCAATATGGATGACTCGTCAATATGGATGACTCGTCAATATGGATGACTCGTCAATATGGATGACTCGTCAATATGGATGACTCGTCAATATGGATGACTCGTCAATATGGATGACTCGTCAATATGGATGACTCGTCAATATGGATGACTCGTCAATATGGATGACTCGTCAATATGGATGACTCGTCAATATGGATGACTCGTCAATATGGATGACTCGTCAATATGGATGACTCGTCAATATGGATGACTCGTCAATATGGATGACTCGTCAATATGGATGACTCGTCAATATGGATGACTCGTCAATATGGATGACTCGTCAATATGGATGACTCGTCAATATGGATGACTCGTCAATATGGATGACTCGTCAATATGGATGACTCGTCAATATGGATGACTCGTCAATATGGATGACTCGTCAATATGGATGACTCGTCAATATGGATGACTCGTCAATATGGATGACTCGTCAATATGGATGACTCGTCAATATGGATGACTCGTCAATATGGATGACTCGTCAATATGGATGACTCGTCAATATGGATGACTCGTCAATATGGATGACTCGTCAATATGGATGACTCGTCAATATGGATGACTCGTCAATATGGATGACTCGTCAATATGGATGACTCGTCAATATGGATGACTCGTCAATATGGATGACTCGTCAATATGGATGACTCGTCAATATGGATGACTCGTCAATATGGATGACTCGTCAATATGGATGACTCGTCAATATGGATGACTCGTCAATATGGATGACTCGTCAATATGGATGACTCGTCAATATGGATGACTCGTCAATATGGATGACTCGTCAATATGGATGACTCGTCAATATGGATGACTCGTCAATATGGATGACTCGTCAATATGGATGACTCGCCCCCATTCACCCTAGCCTTGGTTCCAGGTTGATCACTCACCCCCTTATACACTATACGTCAAAGGCATATTATGTGATCTTTTCCAGTTGAAACTGCTGTACTTATTATTTCCTGCCACAGAGCAATTTTGCTAACTGGATACAGGTACAATAAGCAGACTGTGTCCCAGCTTACATACCTACACATCCACTCGCCCGCTCGGTGGGCGAGCAGATCAGTAACCTGGGTAGTTCAGTGACTGGGGTAGATTAGTAATATGGTGCAACAGTGGCTAGGGTCAATGGTGTGACCTTATATTTAAGGACATTATTGTAAAGTGTCATGACTGGCATACTAAAAGGTAATTAGCAAAAATAAGATGGAAGATGGAAATGACTAACAAGAGAGACTTGAAGCAAGTCTACATTCACCCCTCCCTCCGTATTGAGAGCAGTTTTTAAACACACATTTTACAGCATAAGAATGACAGCTTGGGAAAATATATTATTCAAGAAAATGGTCTTGATTATGTTAGCTCCAACATTTCAAGAATGTCGAGTTTGGTTGCCTTAGCTGCGAGTTGGGTGTCCAATCCAGTTGGATAATATTGAATCTTCAATTGCAAACTAATACTAGGTTAATTAGGAGTTCATTATGAATCGTTATAACCTTATGAATATTTTAGGCTTATACTATTATAGAAATTGAAATTATAAGTGGAACATAGAGTATATCAGTTATTTAGGTTACTTTTTATATAACGTTAACTAGAACCTGTTTCTAACACGTCTAATCTATATACATGGTTACATGGCAAGACAACACTTAAAAAATAAGCTCAATAGCACATTATTATAACAAATAAATTAAAAATAATATTTCTAAAAACATTTGATCATATTCAGATTTTGTGTCTTTAAAATCTGTGTATAATATAATTATCAAGGCTTCGGTCCCATCATATGAGATGAAATAAAAATGATAAAACGGTCTATTTCATGTACACAAATCCTACATAAACCAACAGCAAAGTGTTCCTCTTGACCAGGTTCGATAATAAATTATATTTCAGATAATTATAAGTTATATAAAAGATTTGGAATAAATTTATAACAACTGATGCGAGCAGGAGCTTTTTGGTTAATATTTCAATGGTTAAAGTATTACTATACTGTCAATTTGAGATGCTTTTTTTTTTGAAAATACAACTATATATTTTGAACGTGTTTTTTACGGAAATAAACAATTACTGTTATTTTGTTTTATCAATAAGATTTTTAATCGCAAGTATATATACAAGACCATTTCATAAACAAAATATTTATATAAGGCTACATTACCTTAAACACTTTAGTAAATACAAAACATTACAACTTAGTGGGCAAAATTGGTTGTAATTTGGTTGTAATAACGTCAAAACAACCTAATTTGGTTGTAATGCGTCAAAACAACCAAGTCATATATGTTGATTTTCAACGGGTTGTGACTTGGTTGAATATGAAAGTTTTTTACAAAATAACGTTATTAACGTTATACCAACATTATTATAACATTGTTTGCTATCAATTGAACAAGGAAGTTGCGAAGATGTTTTTTAAATATTTTACCTCTCTAAGACTAACGTTAGAGTGACGTTGTAAAAACTTTCACATAAGACGTTAAAACAATGAACTGTTTTACCCACTGGGAAAATACTATATACAGCGTGTCAAAAAAAAACTGGGTTCAAAAGTGTGCGAGCTTATAACTAAAAAGTAGGAAACATGGGAATTAATATATTTAGGGATATCAAACAAAATATACCTGACCTTAATTGGTTGAACTCTGTGATTAATCCAATATAAACCTTTTGAAATACAAAGATGTTAATAGAGCGTGGTCAAAACCCATTTGTCCCACTTTTCAAGGAACACCCCGATGTGTTGCAATTGCGCATTGTTGTGACTTTATCAAAGTTTTGCCTTCACAAAGACTTAGGCAGTAAACAAAATTATCTTGGTTATATTGCAATAAAACAAGTTCATTATTTACATAAACATTAAAACAAAATGTTCTTTGTTATAGTCCGAGTTATTGTTAAGTTCTTTCGGAGAATAAACCCCATGCCGGGAATACTGCACATAGAGCACAGTTTCATGCATCTCACGGATGGTTTATTCCTTAAATTGGGACAAATGGGTTTTGACCACGCTCTATTCAAATCTTTGTATTTCAAAACTTTACATTGGATTGGTCTCCGAATTTACCTAATTAAGGTCAGGTATATTTGGTTTGATATCATTAAATATAAACTATCACATGTTTCCTACACTGCAAAAACACCGGTGTTAAAAACAACACCATTGGTGTTTTGAGAGGTCCACACCAAAATAAATTAACACCGGTGTACCGGTGTTAAATTTTTGGTGTTATATCAACACCATGTAGTGTCATTTTAACAACTGCAAGTGTGAAAAATAACACTGTAAGTGTTAACAGTTAATGTAACACTGTAAGTGTTAATGTAACACCAAGATAGTGTTAAAATAACACTAATTGGTGTGGACCTCTCAGAACACCGAACGGTGTTATTTTTAACACCGGTGTTTTTGCAGTGTACTTATTTCGTTATAAGCTCGCAAACCTTTGAACCCAGTTTTTTGGGACACGCTGTACAACAACATTATCATGTAATCATGGCAATGGTACATTTCATGGCCGGTTACTTATACTACAGCGCATTGCAACGTTTAAATTGTACTGCAATATCATTACAAAACGCTTCTTGATATATATTTTATGTAAAAGTTCTTAGGCACATAGTTAAAGGTAGGCGTTCCGATTGCTGGCCCAATTTTCAACTTGATGTTTTCTATTCTACATGAAGGGTCATCCCAAAAATAGTTGTGTTCAAAAGTTTGAGTTGCATAACTCCAATGGGTCTTGAAGTACAAGGTGACATGGAATTTGCCCATTGAGTAGTACACAAACTGGCCGGGGTGAACCACCTTTGGCAGTAATTCACTGCATCTTTGGCCTATAACATCTAAATGGAACATATCTTGCGCCTACATTTTTACAGAAAGAATGAAAAAATATGGTCGAAAGTATTCGGAACATCCACCTTTAATGTAAATTCTCGATTTAGCACGTTTTCTCAAAACTGCCGACAAGAGCATTCGAGTATCCGTCTTATCGGGAGATGGCGATCTCTCGCCTCAGACAGCCATCAGGATTGAGAAAATGTGCTATATACAGGGTGAGTAAAGTGAAAAGAAGCCACGGTTGTTTTCAAGACAAAGTTGGGATTTGGTCCTTTTCAAACATGGTATAAACAAAACATACTTCTAAGATAACTTCGTGTCAAAAAATTAAGTCAACCGCATTTGATGTTTGTCCAGGGCGAATCATTTTACCGAGGCACCCGATTTACATGCTTATCCACGAGGCATCTAAACATGCACAAGAGCACAAAATAATGCCCTTCGTTCAATTTGAACTACAGAGATTAATTTATGGTGCAATTGACATTTTAAGCATAATGTATGATTGATTTAGATGGGAGGAACAATGTTCACTTCCCTTATGAATTGTGGTTTGTGTTCAAAATTTGAATAACAATATGAAGTTATTAAACAATTTATTGTTGGCGAGATATTCAAATGTAACATTGAATGAGTGCAGTGTTAATTGAAACTAACTATACCTCGTGGACCAACATGTAAAAAGGTACCGAAGTCAAACTGTTCACCAAAGACAAACGGTAAATGCGATAGACTTTTCACACACAGCTGCTAACAAATCTGTCATTCATTCAAGGTTTAAGAATGTTCAAAATTCATATTGGTCTTGAAAACAAGATGGTTTCTTTCCACTATTGCGGTTTTTTTACTCATCCTGTATATCAGGACGATATCATTTCATATATTAAAACATTAATAGACCAACGCCTCCATATATAATTCATCTCATGCGTCGTAGTCAGGTTCCTGTATATATTGGTGAAATAGAATGAAAACCATTGTAAGTCATTCACTACGCACATACTATGTTAATCAAGACACTCTTCTTCTGACAACATGTTTTCTTTCGTCATAACGCATTTGTCATTTATGTAGATTATAATCAATATTGTTATTATCGTTACTTATCTGAACAAAGTTCGCAATTACAATAACATATACAAATTATACAAATAAATTGCAATGTGTAGCGGAAAAGAAGTATTAATATGAATTAACATGCTAACAAAAATAATATTTTATGGGTTACTCATTTAGATGTGAACTTACCGGCAAAGAAGAAGTGATAGACTTAGGTCGTTGTATACGGTACTGAATTGGGAAACACACGACAACATACAAATATTATAAAAAGGTTTAATTAATAAGTCTGCAAATGTTCCCAACTTTCAAAGCCTATCTCTATAATTACTGAGACAATAAAAGGCATGTTTGTACATATTTTAATGTATTTCTCGTGGCAGCAAATATTGCAATGAAATTGAGTACTTTTGATATGTATTTGTGAAACATTTTGTGAAGTTTTGGAGCTGTCGTCTGCAGACAAGACTGCTGCGTGGAAAGCGTTAATACTTCATGCTTCATGTCGATCGGATCAAAAGTATTAAGTCAATGAATCAAAATTTCCATTTACTTGATTTCCTTGCTTTGGATTACATACATGTATAATGTTAGTGACGGCCAAATTGGTATGATTATGTGGATTTATAATGCGCACTAATCCACCAAAATGATGCTCGAGGCGCGTTATAACAAATGTCTTACATTACAACATACATTTTCATGCACACTTAATCTACAATAATTTAACTTATAAACAGTAGTCAACTATATCTGATAATATACAAATCTTTACAATTTTGAATGCCATCCATGAACCAAGCTATTTCTATGTATAGTACATCCACATGCAGCTTAAAAGTCACCTACCCCCTGTGACGTATCTAGATTCATCAACATAGGCTGCATTCCAGTCACACTGCTGCCTGATTCATTCAAGTTTCCCCAAAAGGCAGAGTTTTTATGTTTATCCGCTTGTTTTTGTGCCGCTTCTTGTGCTATGGAGCTACCAAATGATGATTTCCTGGCTGATGTGTTGTCTGCATGACCATTTGTGTAGAGATATGAGTAGGGTCTTTCTCCAGTGGTGGTATGGAAGACCGTGCCATCGCCATTAGCCTGTGTAGGATCGTATTCCTCATTGGTATAGCCGTAATTTTGCATGCCAAGTTCTTCTTCTACGGGAAGTGGACTGTAATAAAGAAATGAAGCATAAATGATTTGTGGATTGGTTACGTCGTCAGGATTATAGCAGCACTAATGGCTTGTTAATACGACATATATATCGGCTATCTTCAATAGACAGCATGTTATCTTCAGAATAAAAAAGATAGCAGGATGTATCAGCACAGCTTACTATCTTCTGAAGATAGCAGGATGTATCAGCACAGCTTACTATCTTCTGAAGATAGCAGGATGTATCAGCATAGCTTACTATCTTCTGAAGATAGCAGGATATATCAGCACAGCTAACTATCTTCTGAAGATAGCAGGATATACCAGCACAGCTTACTATCTTCTGAAGATAGCAGGATGTATTAGCACAGCTTACTACCTTCTGAAGATAGCAGGATGTATCAGCACAGCTTACTATCTTCTGAAGATAGCAGGATGTATCAGCACATCTAACTATCTTCTGAAGATAGCAGGATATACCAGCACAGCTTACTATCTTCTGAAGATAGCAGGATGTATTAGCACAGCTTACTATCTTCTGAAGATAGCAGGATGTATCAGCACAGCTTACTATCTTCTGAAGATAGCAGGATATATCAGCACAGCTAACTATCTTCTGAAGATAGCAGGATATACCAGCACAGCTTACTATCTTCTGAAGATAGCAGGATGTATTAGCACAGCTTACTATCTTCTGAAGATAGCAGGATGTATCAGCACAGCTAACTATCTTCTGAAGATAGCAGGATATACCAGCACAGCTTACTATCTTCTGAAGATAGCAGGATGTATCAGCACAGCTAACTATCTTCTGAAGATAGCAGGATATACCAGCACAGCTTACTATCTTCTGAAGATAGCAGGATGTATCAGCACAGCTAACTATCTTCTGAAGATAGCAGGATGTATCAGCACAGCTTACTATCTTCTGAAGATAGCAGGATGTATCAGCACAGCTTACTATCTTCTGAAGATAGCAGGATATATCAGCACAGCTAACTATCTTCTGAAGATAGCAGGATATACCAGCACAGCTTACTATCTTCTGAAGATAGCAGGATGTATTAGCACAGCTTACTATCTTCTGAAGATAGCAGGATGTATCAGCACAGCTTACTATCTTCTGAAGATAGCAGGATGTATCAGCACAGCTTACTATCTTCTGAAGATAGCAGGATATATCAGCACAGCTAACTATCTTCTGAAGATAGCAGGATATACCAGCACAGCTTACTATCTTCTGAAGATAGCAGGATGTATTAGCACAGCTTACTATCTTCTGAAGATAGCAGGATGTATCAGCACAGCTTACTATCTTCTGAAGATAGCAGGATGTATCAGCACAGCTTACTATCTTCTGAAGATAGCAGGATATATCAGCACAGCTAACTATCTTCTGAAGATAGCAGGATATACCAGCACAGCTTACTATCTTCTGAAGATAGCAGGATATATCAGCACAGCTTACTATCTCTGAAGATAGCAGGATGTATCAGCACAGCTTACTATCTTCTGAAGATAGCAGGATGTATCAGCACATCTTACTATCTTCTGAAGATAGCAGGATGTATCAGCACAGCTTACTATCTTCTGAAGATAGCAGGATATATCAGCACAGCTAACTATCTTCTGAAGATAGCAGGATGTATCAGCACAGCTAACTATCTTCTGAAGATAGCAGGATGTATCAGCATAGCTTACTATCTTCTGAAGATAGCAGGATATATCAGCACAGCTAACTATCTTCTGAAGATAGCAGGATATACCAGCACAGCTTACTATCTTCTGAAGATAGCAGGATGTATCAGCACAGCTTACTATCTTCTGAAGATAGCAGGATGTATCAGCACATCTTACTATCTTCTGAAGATAGCAGGATGTATCAGCACAGCTTACTATCTTCTGAAGATAGCAGGATATATCAGCACAGCTAACTATCTTCTGAAGATAGCAGGATGTATCAGCACAGCTTACTATCTTCTGAATATAGCAGGATGTATCAGCACAGCTTACTATCTTCTGAAGATAGCAGGATATACCAGCACAGCTTACTATCTTCTGAAGATAGCAGGATGTATCAGCATAGCTTACTATCTTCTGAAGATAGCAGGATGTATCAGCACATCTTACTATCTTCTGAAGATAGCAGGATATATCAGCACAGCTAACTATCTTCTGAAGATAGCAGGATGTATCAGCATAGCTTACTATCTTCTGAAGATAGCAGGATGTATCAGCACATCTTACTATCTTCTGAAGATAGCAGGATGTATCAGCACAGCTTACTATCTTCTGAAGATAGCAGGATATATCAGCACAGCTAACTATCTTCTGAAGATAGCAGGATATACCAGCACAGCTTACTATCTTCTGAAGATAGCAGGATGTATCAGCACAGCTTACTATCTTCTGAAGATAGCAGGATGTATCAGCACATCTTACTATCTTCTGAAGATAGCAGGATGTATCAGCACAGCTTACTATCTTCTGAAGATAGCAGGATGTATTAGCACAGCTTACTATCTTCTGAAGATAGCAGGATGTATCAGCATAGCTTACTATCTTCTGAAGATAGCAGGATATATCAGCACAGCTTACTATCTTCTGAAGATAGCAGGATATATCAGCACAGCTAACTATCTTCTGAAGATAGCAGGATGTATCAGCACAGCTAACTATCTTCTGAAGATAGCAGGATATATCAGCACAGCTAACTATCTTCTGAAGATAGCAGGATGTATCAGCACAGCTAACTATCTTCTGAAGATAGCAGGATGTATCAGCACAGCTAACTATCTTCTGAAGATAGCAGGATGTATCAGCACAGCTAACTATCTTCTGAAGATAGCAGGATATATCAGCACAGCTAACTATCTTCTGAAGATAGCAGGATGTATCAGCACAGCTAACTATCTTCTGAAGATAGCAGGATGTATTAGCACAGCTTACTATCTTCTGAAGATAGCAGGATGTATCAGCACAGCTTACTATCTTCTGAAGATAGCAGGATATACCAGCACAGCTTACTATCTTCTGAAGATAGCAGGATATACCAGCACAGCTAACTATCTTCTGAAGATAGCAGGATGTATCAGCACAGCTTACTATCTTCTGAAGATAGCAGGATATACCAGCACAGCTTACTATCTTCTGAAGATAGCAGGATGTATCAGCACATCTTACTATCTTCTGAAGATAGCAGGATGTATCAGCACAGCTTACTATCTTCTGAAGATAGCAGGATATATCAGCACAGCTAACTATCTTCTGAAGATAGCAGGATGTATCAGCACAGCTTACTATCTTCTGAATATAGCAGGATGTATCAGCACAGCTTACTATCTTCTGAAGATAGCAGGATATACCAGCACAGCTTACTATCTTCTGAAGATAGCAGGATGTATCAGCATAGCTTACTATCTTCTGAAGATAGCAGGATGTATCAGCACATCTTACTATCTTCTGAAGATAGCAGGATATATCAGCACAGCTAACTATCTTCTGAAGATAGCAGGATGTATCAGCATAGCTTACTATCTTCTGAAGATAGCAGGATGTATCAGCACATCTTACTATCTTCTGAAGATAGCAGGATGTATCAGCACAGCTTACTATCTTCTGAAGATAGCAGGATATATCAGCACAGCTAACTATCTTCTGAAGATAGCAGGATATACCAGCACAGCTTACTATCTTCTGAAGATAGCAGGATGTATCAGCACAGCTTACTATCTTCTGAAGATAGCAGGATGTATCAGCACATCTTACTATCTTCTGAAGATAGCAGGATGTATCAGCACAGCTTACTATCTTCTGAAGATAGCAGGATGTATTAGCACAGCTTACTATCTTCTGAAGATAGCAGGATGTATCAGCATAGCTTACTATCTTCTGAAGATAGCAGGATATATCAGCACAGCTTACTATCTTCTGAAGATAGCAGGATATATCAGCACAGCTAACTATCTTCTGAAGATAGCAGGATGTATCAGCACAGCTAACTATCTTCTGAAGATAGCAGGATATATCAGCACAGCTAACTATCTTCTGAAGATAGCAGGATGTATCAGCACAGCTAACTATCTTCTGAAGATAGCAGGATGTATCAGCACAGCTAACTATCTTCTGAAGATAGCAGGATGTATCAGCACAGCTAACTATCTTCTGAAGATAGCAGGATATATCAGCACAGCTAACTATCTTCTGAAGATAGCAGGATGTATCAGCACAGCTAACTATCTTCTGAAGATAGCAGGATGTATTAGCACAGCTTACTATCTTCTGAAGATAGCAGGATGTATCAGCACAGCTTACTATCTTCTGAAGATAGCAGGATATACCAGCACAGCTTACTATCTTCTGAAGATAGCAGGATATACCAGCACAGCTAACTATCTTCTGAAGATAGCAGGATGTATCAGCACAGCTTACTATCTTCTGAAGATAGCAGGATATACCAGCACAGCTTACTATCTTCTGAAGATAGCAGGATGTATCAGCACAGCTAACTATCTTCTGAAGATAGCAGGATGTATCAGCACAGCTTACTATCTTCTGAAGATAGCAGGATATATCAGCACAGCTTACTATCTTCTGAAGATAGCAGGATGTATCAGCACAGCTAACTATCTTCTGAAGATAACAGGATATATCAGCACAGCTTACTATCTTCTGAAGATAGCAGGATATACCAGCACAGCTTACTATCTTCTGAAGATAGCAGGATATATCAGCACAGCTAACTATCTTCTGAAGATAGCAGGATATATCAGCACAGCTAACTATCTTCTGAAGATAGCAGGATGTATCAGCACAGCTAACTATCTTCTGAAGATAACAGGATATATCAGCACAGCTTACTATCTTCTGAAGATAGCAGGATGTATCAGCACAACTTACTATCTTCTGAAGATAGCAGGATGTATCAGCACAGCTTACTATCTTCTGAAGATAGCAGGATATACCAGCACAGCTTACTATCTTCTGAAGATAGCAGGATGTATCAGCACAGCTTACTACCTTCTGAAGATAGCAGGATATATCAGCACAGCTTACTATCTTCTGAAGATAGCAGGATATACCAGCACAACTTACTATCTTCTGAAGATAGCAGGATATATCAGCACAACTTACTATCTTCTGAAGATAGCAGGATATATCAGCACATCTTACTATCTTCTGAAGATAGCAGGATATATCAGCACAACTTACTATCTTCTGAAGATAGCAGGATATACCAGCACAGCTTACTATCTTCTGAAGATAGCAGGATATACCAGCACAGCTTACTATCTTCTGAAGATAGCAGGATGTATCAGCACATGTTTCTTTTTTTTGGGCCAGATTATGGCATGAGGAGACTTAATATATGCGACCTATCTAATCGAAACAGACCAATTGTTTCCATATATAACAATTGAGATTTGAAATTCATGTTATAGAACTGTCTGTGAGAGACATCTTAAATCAGGGCTGTAGACATAGAAAAATGCGCTTCAATACAATGAATTGTCATCTTTAGACAGTATGGTAATTGAAAACAGATTTAATATAGAAACACCCATTTTTACAGTAGACATCTGATCCCGGGGGAGGTTACTTTTGCCAAAATCGTACGTGGATGTGCCTGCCGGACTTAGAAAATTTGACTTTCTCTAGGCCTATACCTATTTTCTGGCCAATTTCCCACCCATCAATATACCAATTTTGTTAGAAAATGTACAAAAAATGCCTCAAAATACACCCAATTTATACACATGTACGTATACGATATCAATGCAATGTGAGAACCCCCCCCCCCCAGGCATCTGATCTGAAAACAAGAATGAGGTTTTCTATTTGCGTAACTCATGCTATGTTTTTAATAACAGAACAGATGTTTTGGATGAGTCCTTTCAGAAAAAAAACATATCATAGCTCAGTCAGTATACATGTACACTAAGAAAAACAAGATTAGATACACAAATGAAAATATATCAGTAGGCCCTATATGTATTTCTATTACTAAGTATTAGTCTGCACTGATGTTTTTTTCTGAATGGACTAGTCCAAAAGCATATAGGCTAATTCATTTCATTCATAAGAAAAATATCATGAGTATGAATTGCTCTGAAACATATCATTCGGGTTTTCGGATTATCTTCAATGGAAAACATAGTCTTTCCGTTATCCCATGTCTGACCATTCAGATACCTATCATTAGAAAAATAATATTTACCTCTTCATTTGTTTATTGTTGTTGGACTTGTTTCTTCTGGTGATCACTAGGCACACACTGAGTATCGTTATGAGCAAAATAACCACGAATGCACCAATGGATACTCCGATGATAAACCATAGTTTATCTAATTTAAGATCGCATTGCTCACCAAAGTATAGTGTTTCACGATCGTGTAAACATCTGTAAAGTGGATAAAATAAATAATAATTTATACAACATGATTTGAACGAATTAAAATAAAAAAATCTCCATGCATATACCACTAAAAACCTTACAATTTCGTCCCTTCTGATCATCTTGATCATGCAATGTGGCTATTTATGGAAAAAGACTGAGCAATTACTCCTAAAGAAGACTTTGTCCAAAACAAATTAAAACTAGTGGAGCACGTAGAAGTAGAAGGAGGAAGAGAATGACGGTGACAATGAAGACTATAAAGGTGTTTTATCAACCTGTCAGGTCTATTCCGCGTCCGTTTAGAGGCGTGTAAATGTGCCAACATGTCAGTCTGGGGAAAGATAACGCTACCAATTCCAATAGGTAGGCTATCCCATTATCATGTAACTTACCCACATACGGGTTTGACATCATTATGAGTACATATGCCATTCTTTCCACAGTAAGAGTTGAGACATTCTGAGCGACATGTCGGTATACCATCAACACATTCTCCGTAGAAAAAAGGCGTACCACAAGACGGTACTTCGTTACATAGTTCCGTTATTTCTGGAAGAAATAAAGTTAATGAATTAATTAAAGATCAATAACTGCAACAGGGTTCCTGCATGCACCATTTTGGTTGAAGACGAACAATCTTAAATAACATGGATACCTGCGTATTGTCATTGTTATAGATTGTCGCATAAACATGATAAAATATAAAGTTTATGTCACTCGAATGAGTGGTTCAGAACTGTCGAGTATTAATCACAAGCGAGTTCTTGATATCTCTATATAGAATGTCTCTAGCACATATCAGCTTACGTCGTGATGGGCTTGAAGATATAAGAATGTTTTTGTGCCTATAGACCATGTTAGCTGTTCCTTGGCTTATTTTTTAATTCTCTATATCCTCTGAATATTCTTTGGGTACTGTCCCGGGTAATTACTGACATGAACGTCAATTTAAAAACAAAGCAATTAATATGAATATAGCCTACCTTGAGGCGCCTTGCATTCCTCACACGTAGCAGACACGTTTAAGTTGCCTATTTTCCCATTTGCTATATCAGATGCAACTGTCATATCATATATCGCCTGTGCTGATAATCCTCTATCATCATTTGACATATCATTCCAGATGTAGCTTACTTGGTGTTCAACTATCCCATACGTTGACAAAATGGATATACCTTCTGTAGTAACGTTCCTTTTAAAAACAAAATAGGAGTGCGACAATTTTCATGAATATGTTGTCAATTCGAATGTATCTAAATCTAACAGGGCAGTTAGCAGTGACGACGAGGCATCATAATTTAGGGTTGGGATGGGTCTGGGACAATTTGGTGGTCTCGGACATATTCAATACACGTGTTCTATTGGAGACTTGGCAAGTTTTTAGGGTGGAGGTCACAAAGGGTTGTGAAATGTAGAGGGGTCAGGACCCCCGCTTGGCCATGTCAGTTAGTTTCGACCAGTGATCTGATACTTCATGACTGTCGCGTTAACAAGCTATAAATGGTCACATCATCAAAGACAACGAGGCAACCAACCAACAAAACAATAGGCCTAAATCTAAACATAGCAAGCAACCGCGCATGCGCCCAATCTTCTTGCTATTCTTCCGAGTAGATTGATGAGAATATTCTTCAGATTCTTGGAAGACTTAAGAAATAGTTCCATAAAGACATTTCATTTATTTATAATTGTGGAACTGATGTTATGTTAAAACTGTTTTACATGTTAACAATGGTGATGGAATCTTTGCGTTGTAAACATAGTGACATGGAAAACACAACAATTAATATGAGTTTTATGTAAGCAAAACTATCATAGAATTGCTTGGAAATCGATTTGATTAATAAAAGATACATGTATTCACTGCAGAACAGCAGTAAAACTACAGCCTTTTGACATTTCTATAAAATTCCCTATAATCTTATAATTAGTACTCAATCTACTATTAAATCATTTATTTCTCTAATAGTGTACCTGTAATCTATTACAGTTATATTCTCCAGTCCAGATATTGTGTCGTACGATCCCCGCACCTGTGATAACAGAATTAACCATGAAAATATGTTTTATTACATTACATTATTGAATCATTATTGGCACTAAATATAACTAGTAATTAAAAAGACTGTTCACTAATCACATCATAAATACTGTTTACAGTAGCAATGTGAAAAAGGTTACTTTACACATGTAATTGACAAAACAATATACATGAATATTCGCAAATAAACTGTTTTGTCGTGTGAGCGATTCATTTTCATTTATCATGTTTTTAAACATGTTAAATGAAAAATGATTCACTCACAGTTAAAACTGTGGAAGCAGATACATAACTTTAGCAAAACAACGATAGGCATATTAGCTATTTCAAAACATTCAATATTTTCACCAAAAAAGCCACATCATTTTAAAAATAAAATTGATGTGAATTACCATTGTTCGTCCTAACAGTTAAACTTGCATATGCATAACATACAAGTTCTAAATTTAAAGCCATAATAAACTGGACCATGAGAACCAATGCAGGTGTGCTTCAGGAGGTTGGTGTGAAGACGAGACTACTTGGACTGATACACTGTCAAACTTTCTAATACTTTGGTCAAATTGCCAGACATCAAGGACACTGCTTAGAAAAGGTCTATGCAGGGTACGATTGAGAGAACTCTTGCAAAGTGGCCACAGCTGAATTTGACATGCCCCGGGGACATGCCTGATAGAGTTCCTATAGTTGATAACGAAAGCTCCAAAATGGATGGAACAAATTCTTATTTTTATGATACGTTTAAGATTGCTGGACATGATTATTAGTACTCCATGTCCAATTCTTAACTTTTCATTGCCAAAATAATCATGTTTCACATGGAACACATTGTTGACACGCCTGTAGTTTGGGCGTCTAGTTTATACAAAAAAAAACTGCTACAGTGTCAAATCCAACTTCACATTTATTTGTCTAATCAGCAATGTTTGTTTCATCATACCTGTGAGACAAAATTGAGTAAGAACGCCTCACATTCTATAGATTCTAGGTCCATACAATTGCTGTTGTCATCCAAAACTTTGATTTCAATTTCAACTTCCTTTCTGGCATCGGGATCTATAACGTAGATATAATACATTTCAAAATCAATTTGATGAGATCGAAGATTTCGTTGACGTTATTAACGTTAACGGTAAATTTACTACTAAATTGGGTTAGATTTATGTCCAATGGGAACCTTATATTTAATATAATAAAGTGCTCAACAAAAGTAAGTCGTACACTTTGTTTAGGTCAACTAAAGTAACTTTTGATTATTTTTTTACCAAACAGTCTAAATAGACATTTGGATGAATCTTTGAATCACATTTTCAATTACTACACGGGAGGAAAATGGGTGTGTGCGAGGTTCACCCCGTGTGTGATACTGTTTTTCACCAGGATTGACCGGCGGGCAATCGATCGCACAGTGTAGCCGTGTACACACCCCTGCGCTGGGTGTACACTTAGTGAGCGGGATATTTGATTCCGAACATTTAGGGCATTATGTGCTTGTTAACAATTGGTGTTTTCTTCCGCGTAGTGTATTGAAAATGTGACTTTTGAAAAGTGACTAATTTTCTATAAATGGAGCTAATCATGGTTTATCTTTGTTGTTAGGTGTTATGTTTGGTATCAAAATGTGCCTAAAAGATTCATCCAAATGTCTATCTAGCCTGTTTGGTAAAACAATAATCGAAAGTTACTTTAAATGACCTAAACAAAGTGTACGACTTTCTTTTGTTGAGCACTTTATAATATGTAACTAAATATAATTGTGTTCAATCAATTTGCATGAGCTTGCAGACATTGACATTTTCATTTGAGTGATGAAATTTTATAGTAATACTTCGATTCATTATTTACTTTTAACAAAGTACATCACCCACTTTGCCTGAGAAAGCAATAATAATAACAATTGTCATGACGTGACATGAAGTCGCCAATGGTAATTTAAAACAATCGGTTTTAATTTGACAACTTTTGAGATAACAGAAAACTTGCACCATAGGATGTGACTTTAATACCTTCTTGAAACTATAGGCCATTACTCAATTCTTACCCAAATCCGGATATTCTGGTTCAGGTAGTGGTCCACTAATTGGTGGTGTAGTGGGCAATGGCGGAGTTGCTGGTGATGTTGTTGAAGACATCGTTGAGGAGGGGTTTGTTGTTTGGTACGTTACATTGGTGGTTATAGGACTAACTGATATAGTAGGTTCATCTTGGGTTGTGCTCTCTGCGACATCTATCGTGGTGTCCATGATAGAGGTTACTTCTTCCTCGATCGTAGTAAATACATAATCTGTTGTGTTTTGCCCTGCAACTGAAAACATAAGATAAATCACATGGACTCAGTAAGAAGCTAGCAATTTATTTGGGCATAATTGTATGAAATATGAATTCATCTTTCCCCAGAATGCTGAAACACACTCAGTGAAGGCTTTAAACCCTTAGGTCCATTCTTACCAGCCAGATCCTTTGGGAATATCTCAAGGTTGAGATATCTCTTTTTCATCTGTCACCAAAGGAACAGTGAGGTGTAATACCAGTTCATCCTGGGTGAACAGGGTGAACTGGCCAGTGTGGACCTTTGCCTTTAAGTTAGCCATGTGCTTCAGCAACGGGCGATCCTAGGTATGTACCGATCCTAGGTATGTACCGATCCTAGGTATGTACCCATCCAACGCGCTGCATTAACTGATACATTATGTTACGAGAGGTAGTTCATGTTAAAAGTCTTAGGTTCGAGACCTTTTTCGAGGAGTCAGACGCAGAATTGTGTCATGTAATGGCAATGATGCGCTTGATCGAGTTCGAGCATAAGATACAATGATGCACCTTTGGAAAAAGAACCGTAGACTAAGTGTTAACGCCTCTGACTATATAGTCCAGGAAATCATAGGTTCGAATCTTGCGCAACGCAAGTGAAAATGTCCTTGCCTTTTCGGGATTCAACAATCACTGATGTTATAGATATTCCGAACTCACACATTGCAAAATTACAGAGAATACAAAACTCTGCTGCGAGGCTTGTTACACGCACTCGTTATTATGATCACATTGGTATTCATCACATTACACCAGTACTTCAGAAGCTTCATTGGTTGCCGGTATCCTACCGTATTATGTACAACATCATTGTTTTAACATACAAATGCATCCATAATTTGGCACCGGTTTATCTTCAAGAACTCATACAGGAATACGAACCATCTCGAAATTTACGATCGGCTTCAAAACAACAACTTATCAGTGCCTCTGTGTCAACTTTAACCTATGGTCATCGTTCATTTTTTCGTTATGCTTCAGCTGAACTTTGGAATCAACTTCCGCTTCACATCAAGAACTGTAAAACTCTTAGCCATTTCAAATCGTCTCTTAAGACACACTTATTCACAATTGCTTTTGATGATTGATTACCCTGTTTACAATGTTTTTGCATGTTAATCCACATATTGTATTATTCTTATATTGTAATGTAATTTCAGTGTTGTTATGTTATCTGTTGAGCGCTTTGAGACTTCGGTGGGAGGCGCTTTAGAAGCACCGTTTTATTATTATTATTATTATTATTATTATTATTATTATTATTATTATTATTATTATTATTATTATTATTATTATTATTATTATTATTATTATTATTATTATTATTATTATTATTATTATTATTATTATTATTATTATTATTATTATTATTATTATATTCGTTATGTTACCAGCTGGAATATATTCGGTTGACACTGTACATTGCTTTGCATACATAACCAAAAACAACATATATCTAAGGCGTCTTGCCAGAAAGATCAAAGCGCCAGATCTTTAATTCATACATTTATTCAGTTTCCTTTTAGTCCTGTCGTGTGCACTGTTTAACTGTTGCTTCAAAATAAAGCCTTGGTTGAAATGCCATCCATTTTTTTAGCAAGACATAAAAATAGACAAGTGATCCAGAGGACGTTGGGTTGGGTAAAACCCCCCCACCCACCAATGAATGAATATCATTACTTTTAGTTTTAAAGGTTGGACATTCGCTGGTATTTGTAAATGGGTCATTCCACAGGGTTGGGATATTTTTACAACATGATGTCATACTTTTAAACGTATGATTCCAATTGGAAAAATATGAATCTTATTGATGTTGAGTGCAGAGTTTTACTATCTCGGAGAGTTTGCAATGATTCTATCGAAGTTTGTCCAAGATATAATGACAAATTCGTACCTTATACGCAACATTTTACCACGGTGTCATTGTTGATAGGTACTTACCCTTTTCAAGTATTTTATATACTTATTGCAACTCACAAAACCAATATACAAAACATTGCAATATTTTGGGATACAATACAAAAGATACAGACAGCTTGATGCATACGCCAACAGTGTCTTTTTCACTCTATTGGAGTGTGAGATTGGGGAAAGACACGGAAGTCCTTCTTGCGTAGGTACGTATCAAGCTGTCTGTATCTCAAGTATTGTATCCCAAATATTTCAATGTCATGTTTTATATGTTGTTTTAGTGAGTTACAATTAGCATGTAAAATATATTAAATACGATTCTTCATTTTTCATGGTGAAATATTTTAAAAGGGTAAATACCTTTCAACAACGACACCGTGATAAGTATGTTGCGTAGGTACGAGGTGTTCATTATATCTTGGACAAACTTCGATGGAATCATTGCCAATTTTCAGAGATAGTAAAAAAACCCTCCACCACACATCAATAAGATACATATTTTTCCAATTGGAACCATACTTTTAAAGGTCTGACACTATCTCACACGTTATGACCAAACCTCGTGAAATGACCCAAATAGCTTTATGTTGTGACAACATGGATAGATAACTGTTTGATCTTATTTACTAATATGTTTTGTTTAACATTACACTGCTATTCATTAAGGACAATAATGGATATGTTTGTGGTTTTGAATTGACCTACTTGTAATAACCATCCCCTACATGACCCGTGCAAATGAAACTAAAATATTTAAGTTTCATTTGGCGTATTCAAAAAGGCTAATTTTTCATTCGGTGGTATTTTGTAAAATTCCGCTTCGTATGTCAATATCGTATAGTTACTCATCAACATTTGTGATAATTACCATACACGCTATCTACCAACAGAAAATGACGTAGGCAAGGTACATGTGCTACTAACGTAAGCCAGCAGGACAAAGTCCAGAGTCCTTAATGCTAACACCCACATTGTCAATGAGGGAGAAATATATATAATTATAGTAAACCCCAGAAGCATAACAATAGCGTCAATAACGGGTAGGGAGCGTCCTGACCTTTAGTAGAGATAGAATGCACAAAGTGGACTTTCACACGATTGGTCACAAATTGTGAAAAAGGAGAAAAAGAAAAAAGGAGACGTCTGAAACATCTGTCTGGTGCTTGACAGTACCTACAATGTACCTAAATACGTACCTGCGTTTTGTTGTTGAATGTGAATGGCATAATATAAGCATAGAGATTGGGATACTTTGTCAGGGCGGGCTTTTCAATTCTGAATCTAGAGCATACTGTTTTGTTGAACATGTTGAAGACAAAAACTAAATGACGCTCCCGTGGACAAGTCAGTTTTGAGAATGCTCTCTGTAATGAACCATATCTAAAGAACCAAACAAGCTAAACGTGCCATGTTTTCAGGATAATTTCAAAACTTACTGCTGATCAAGACTAAGTAAACACAAATTCTCTGAAACTATAAATGTGGTTGAAAATTAACTTTGAACTTGGGTCAACTTTTTTTGGGAACCACCCAGTCATGCCAGTATATACCAGATATGGGTGACTCGAGATCAGATCAGAAAGAGAGGGACCTCTATGATGAACCGAGACGAGGGGCAATTAAACATCACCCACGTTTTCGATGATCTTTTATCATCTGGCAAAAAAAATCCTCAGATGATAAATCAACTGGCAACTCCAAGATCATCACTACCAAAAGTGTTGACTGAGGATACAGACGTAGGCCTATATCCGAAACGTAGGGGTGAACAAGCCTACCTTACACTGGATCCGTAACATTAACATTCCATATCTAATATAATGGTATGTATCCCGTTAGCTTGTATTAAATAATGTAGTTGCCGCAATTAAACAGACTGTCAATACCCATACTGACCAACATGTTAACCAAACATTGAGTGAATATCACCAATCCTTGTTAAATAAAACCAAACCTTTGGTAAATATAACCAAACCGTTGGTAAATATAACCAAACCTTGGGTGAATATACCCAAACCTTGGGTAAATGTAACCAATTCTTAGGTGAATATAACCAAACCTTGGGTGAATATACCCACACCTTGGGCAAATATAACCAAACCTTGGGCGAATATAACCAAACCTTGGGTAAATGTAACTAATCCTTGGGTGAATATAACCAAACCTTGGGTGAATATAACCGAATCTTGGGTGAATATAACCAAATGATTGGTGAATATAACCAATCCTTGATAGAATAATTTCCACCATACCTTGGATAAATATTACCAAACCTAGGACCGAACGTTGGGTAAATATGAACAAAACGTGGGTAAAATCTACCAAGCTTTGGTTTAATTATTAACATCTTCCCAGCTTTGGTTTTATTATTATCAACTCATGTGTCGATAAATATTACCAAACCAGGCCTAAGCAGAATCTAATCGACATCCTGAAAAGATAGAACTCCCGATATAAAATATGACAAATAATATACTTGTGTGAAAATACAATTTCATTCACCATGCGGCATAATACTATGAATTGTATTAGTGCACAGAATGATCATGCGCTTTCCTTTACATGCTATACTGAACATGACCGTAAAATAATATGCATACCTATTTTATCTATGCTGAATGATATTTTTATACTTATCTATAGTCCATCAAGTCTTGAATACCAATATACAGTCCTCAAAAAGTAACTGACCAGGTAAAATACAGTGCTCTTAACTCTACAACTATCTCCTACTTAAACATAATAAATGTTAGATTTGTAAAGACATTTTATTTTCTTTAATTTTATTACACGTGAAAAAATTAACACAGCTATGTGTCCCAAACAAAAACCAAGTCCGTTTTTCATGGTTCTTATACCAAATAGGCAGATTATTGATAACTGGGAGCAACAACACACCTATCGATAGTTAGATGAGGATCAGGGATACTTCAATTGACCAATGCATCCCATAGTGGCGCACTGTATCCGGCTTGTGCCAGAAAAGGTGCGAAAATGAAAACTGCACTTTGTTTCATTCTTTTCAGTGTAGCGTTCTTAAAGGGATATTATGTGATCTTTTCCAGGGGACGCCCTCAATCCTCCAACAAAATTGGAAGCAGATTTTCTTACAGATTTACTTTTTTGATCATAAATCATAAATATATTCCAAGTTACAGAGCGATACGATTCCTAATAACCTCAAAATCATAGTTTTAGAGTGAATTTAGAGTAAAATTTGAAAAAAATAGATTGTACTGCTCGGTACAATCTATTTTCAAACCATAATTTTGAAGTAATTAGGAATCGTATCGATCTGTAACTTAGGAGATCTTTATGATTTATGATCAAAAATGCAAATCTGCAAGAAAATCTTCTTTCATAGTAAAAATCAATGATAGAGAGCGCTACTTGGAAAAGATCACATAATATGCCTTTAATAGTTAACCGATCAATTAATGTCTCTAATTGAAGGGGAGAAATTAGTTGTTATATTTTAAAGTTTGAAATAAATTGTTAGAGTTGTAAGCGTATCTATTACCTGGTCAGTTACTTTTTTGAGGACTGTAGGCCTATGTATACAAAGTATATTACATTCACATGACATACATTATAAATAGACACGATGTATTTTAAATTATCATTTTCCTATTTTTCCTATTTCAAGGCGTATAAGTAAATATTGCGACGTCAAATTCGTGTAATCACTTTGGGAATTTAGGTGGAGTTTCCCTTCAATGTAGATTCAACGTGATATCTATTAATTATATTTACATAGGTTGATAAAACGTCTTACCTCTTCCTAATTTTATCTATTCAGTACGGTGATCTGTTGGTTGGATATGTACGACTGTGCATCACGGATCCCTTGAAATTTGAATTCACCGTATGATCAAGAATGGATGAAATTCTTGGGAAATTTGAAGAGGAATTTGATTTGTAGTTAGGCAAATCTATATTTATATAGCATCAAACCATGTGCAGTTTACGTCAATAGCTCAGAACTAATTTACTGTAATTATTATTTATTACAATTGGCACTAAATTGTTCTAATTGTTTAGTATTAAAATATCGTGGATTAAAGTACAAGCAAATTGTTAATGTTTTTTATTTTTATTTGTTTGTTGTGGTAAATACGGCTGAGCACCGTGATTGGGAAAGTTGGGTAAATATTTCATAACCATGGGTAAATTTCAACTACTTTAGGTAAATGTTACTTTAACATTGGGTTAATTTGACCTATTATTGGACAAACTTCACCACACATTGGGTAAATTAAGCTATTGACCAAAATTGACCCATTATGATGTTGGGTTACTCCAATCTGAGACGAATTCAGGTATATTCGTCTCAGCTCCAATCCAGTAATACCGGTACCGTTTATAGCCTTAGATAGGTGAATTGAATTAATGGGTAAATTTCATCTCGCGATAAAATTGTAACTAATAATATAGGGTATTGTTAGTTTAGTATAAGATTTAATGTTTTGATAAACGCATGCGTTTATTTCAATATATGACATTTTACACCAGTTCCAATATTGGAAATCCTTTAAAAAGATTAAGGCCTAAAATATGGGAATACGGTATGCTGTTTTCATCGAAACAATACAACCTATCCGGCCATGACTATTTCATTTCAACACCTCGTTATCATATACCACTCTCTCTAATGATAATATTCAATTTCAACAGCCTTAAGCTATTAGTTTAATTCTTACCTGAAATTCCTTGAAAAGCGACAATACACACCAAAAACGAACACCATTTCGTCTCCATAGTCAAAGCCATTATATAAATTCCGTTAAAACAATGTCGACTTCACATGAAACTCACAGATTCGTTTTGCTGCTGTGTATGGCGAGTGATTGTGTTTTACCAACAATATGAACAGATCAAAGTGCAATACGGGGTGAGGCGCGTCAGTGTTTATTTTGAGCAACGATTTATAAAGGCACTCTGGACTCGACTGATATATGAGCCAGGATCTCACCAGAAATACGCATATTAATGACGTCTATGTTTGTAGATCACGATGGTATCGCCAATCATTAGCCTTCCGTTAGTTTATTTAAGTGGTGTAAACGCAATGCGGATCTTGTCAAATTTATTCCGCTTGAAGGGGAAATACTAACAAGCTTTTGTAATCGATGTGTCGCAGTTGAAGCTATAGGTTTAGCTCTTGCTAAGATATTATTAGTCTCAGCTATTGAGATGAGAACCAAAGTGTCTTAACAAGATTTTACCCACTTTTATCATAAATATGTAGATACGGATGATATATGGAATTTGATTCTGAGTGCATAAAAATCAATTCTATTTGATACAGGCACAAAAAGAAATCGTAAATTCCTTCACGTCTTGACCCCTTTTCCCACTTCGCAGGTAAACCAAGTTTAACGAGTTACAACCGCTTTGCATGTTTCAATGATAAAATATGCTTAAAGGGTTACAACCACTTCGCATGTTTCAATGATAAAATATGCTTAAAGGGTTACAACCACTTCGCATGTTTCAATGATAAAATATGCTTAAAGGGTTACAACCACTTCGCATGTTTCAATGATAAAATATGCTTAAAGGGTTACAACCACTTCGCATGTTTCAATGATAAAATATGCTTAAAGGGTTACAACCACTTCGCATGTTTCAATGATAAAATATGCTTAAAGGGTTACAACCACTTCGCATGTTTCAATGATAAAATATGCTTAAAGGGTTACAACCACTTCGCATGTTTCAATGATAAAATATGCTTAAAGGGTTACAACCACTTCGCATGTTTCAATGATAAAATATGCTTAAAGGGTTACAACCACTTCGCATGTTTCAATGATAAAATATGCTTAAAGGGTTACAACCACTTCGCATGTTTCAATGATAAAATATGCTTAAAGGGTTACAACCACTTCGCATGTTTCAATGATAAAATATGCTTAAAGGGTTACAACCACTTCGCATGTTTCAATGATAAAATATGCTTAAAGGGTTACAACCACTTCGCATGTTTCAATGATAAAATATGCTTAAAGGGTTACAACCACTTCGCATGTTTCAATGATAAAATATGCTTAAAGGGTTACAACCACTTCGCATGTTTCAATGATAAAATATGCTTAAAGGGTTACAACCACTTCGCATGTTTCAATGATAAAATATGCTTAAAGGGTTACAACCACTTCGCATGTTTCAATGATAAAATATGCTTAAAGGGTTACAACCACTTCGCATGTTTCAATGATAAAATATGCTTAAAGGGTTACAACCACTTCGCATGTTTCAATGATAAAATATGCTTAAAGGGTTACAACCACTTCGCATGTTTCAATGATAAAATATGCTTAAAGGGTTACAACCACTTCGCATGTTTCAATGATAAAATATGCTTAAAGGGTTACAACCACTTCGCATGTTTCAATGATAAAATATGCTTAAAGGGTTACAACCACTTCGCATGTTTCAACGTAAATCAGGTTAACCATGTTTCAATGGTTAACCAGGTTAACTGTTACCGTTTGCATGTTTCAATGGTAAACCAGGTTAACCGTTTGCATATGTTTCAATGGTAAACCAGGTTAACCGTTTGCATATGTTTCAATGGTTAACCAGGTTAACTGTTACCGTTTGCATGTATCAATGGTAAACCAGGTTAACCGTTTGCATGTTTCAATGGTAAACCAGGTTAACTGTTTGCATATGTTTCAATGGTTAACCAGGTTAACTGTTACCGTTTGCATGTTTCAATGGTAAACCAGGTTAACCGTTTGCATATGTTTCAATGGTAAACCAGGTTAACCGTTTGCATATGTTTCAATGGTTAACCAGGTTAACTGTTACCGTTTGCATGTATCAATGGTAAACCAGGTTAACCGTTTGCATGTTTCAATGGTAAACCAGGTTAACTGTTTGCATATGTTTCAATGGTTAACCAGGTTAACTGTTACCGTTTGCATGTTTCAATGTAAATCAGGTTAACCGTTTGCATGTTTCAATGGTAAACCAGGTTAACTGTTTGCATATGTTTCAATGGTTAACCAGGTTAACTGTTATACCGTTTGCATGTCTCAATGGTAAACCAGGTTAACCGTTTGCATGTTTCTTAACCTGGGTTAACTGTTACTGTTTGCATGTTTCATTGGTAAAAGGTTAACCGTTGCATGTTTCATTGGTAAACCAGGTTAACCGTTTGCATGTTTCAAAGGTAAACCAGGTTTCAAAAGTTACAACCAAAGTCGATTTTGAAAAGATGAAACCTATGTTATTGCTTTACATTATCCGAATGTAATGAAATAAATTGGAAATAAAATACTTAAAATGAACACAAAATGTAAAGAGTTGTCAGCAAATCGTTCAGCCCCGAGAGAGAGAAAGAAGTTTAAAGGTATAGTGGGGTTTGTAAAGGATTCGATCGTTACAAACTTCACAAAACGGCCATCTTTGGCACACATATTGGTAGGGATATAAGATACAATAATTTCTCAAGACGCAAAATGTTAGACCCATATTTGGTGTAAAATTCGGATTTTTGGAGGGAAAATTTAAAAATATTATTGTGTATATGATCTATAGACCCATTCTCTTGGTGATAGAACAACTTTCAAATGTGTAGAAGGTTTCATTAATACAATATAATCCGACTCGTGCAATATTTTTTATAGCTCGTGCAATATTTTCTTGTATCAGCCTCAAAGCCATCCAATATTATATAATTATTAGTGCCAAAAGCAATGAAATAACATTGGATTTGGAATTTAAAATTAAAACACGTCTTATCTCGAAATTTTAAAACATTTTCACAGATTAATTTTTGCTTACAATTTCTCTGTTTTCATTTTAAAATAATAAATAATAATTCATGTCTGTACTTTCTTTTGACATGTGCGCAATGTGTTATGTCTACATTTATGATTAACGAACGCGCATGCATGACGTAGTACTTGTAAACGGAAATCCAAATCATACTACATGTACATGTATCTGTTTAGCTTACGATATAATATGATCGTACATGTAGGTGATACTAATGCGCGTCATGAAAAAGGAGAGGAGTTTTTTGAATGTATTTGTTGTTAATATATCATTGGCAGATACCTAATTTACTTTAATACAATGGACATTAGATGGAGAGCCCACAAATTTCGTAGTTATTAGTTGCATAGTGATCATGTCCGTAGAATGTTAATTTAATGGGAAACGGAACCGTGATCGCCTCATTAATCCTAATAGTTGATGGATTGCTCTCATATTTTCAGGATAACGAAAAAAACTAAGATGTTTTTCTTCAATAAGACATCCTTTGTTCACATAAGAGTGACTTCAGCCAGTTTCAAGGTAGAAAAGAACCATTATTCCTATTAACAAAAATGCATTTCTGTCGATGAAAAATTGTTTTTTTACCGCGCGATTACCAATCTTTTAATTTGAATGTTGTTTTCTTAATTTTTTATTGCAATACCATGCATAAGAATTAAATTTTTCCCATTTTGTTTGTGTTAACAAGTTTCATAAACTTTTAAAAGCTGTGGTATAAATGTTCAAAATATGAAAAAAATCTATTATTTGATCATTGTGCCTCAAAGATTTACATAATTGCTTTAATCATATTATGATGAAATTACAAGTAACATTAATCTATATACCAATAATGAGACTATTATCACGATTTATATGATTAAGTATGACAAAATACTTTTCCCTTAATTCAGTAAAATTGCAAATTATTTGTTATCAGAAATCTGGTATATTTTTCATTTCAGAGACCCTTATATTGCATAAATTGTAGTTATTTGACCCTTTCCTTACGAACAACGGCATTATAAATAGACTGTTTGTCGTTTAAGCTTTTTTAAACGAATAGAAATGTAAAAAATGACATTTTTTGGTAAAACATGTTTTTTGGCAAAACCTACTCAATCACGTAACTCAATTTCTGTGTCTTGAGAATTTATTAAACAAAATGACAATACAAAGAAATATACTGAACTGGAGAATTAACACATGTTTAGGAATAATGAATCTAAGATTTTCTTTTAAATCGTATATTTTTTCATTAACATTTTTACCTAAAAACACATTTTCTTTGCTAAAACAATGTCTGACTATCAAACAATTCCGTATTTTTTGTATTTAGTTTTTACTTGAATCTACAACATGATACAATATTTCCACCATTTTGAGAATCTGTCGACAAGTCGCATCATGAAAATCGTGATTTTAAACTTTGTAACGATCAGGCTATATCAGTACTCTCTGTTTTCAGGCTATTAGCAGTACTCACTGTGTACAGGCTATTATCAGTACTCGCTGTGTACAGGCTATTATCAGTACTCACTGTGTACAGGCTATTACCAGTACTCACTGTGTACAGGCTATAATCAGTACTCGCTGTGACCAGGCTATTATTAGTACAGGCTAGTATCAGTACTCACTGTGTACAGGCTAGTATCAGTACTCACTGTGTACAGGCTATTATCAGTACTCACTGTGTGCAGGCTATTATCAGTACTCACTGTGTGCAGGCTATTATCAGTACTCACTGTGTACAGGCTAGTATCAGTACTCACTGTGTACAGGCTATTATCAGTACTCGCTGTGTACAGGCTATTACCAGTACTCACTGTGTACAGGCTATAATCAGTACTCGCTGTGACCAGGCTATTATTAGTACAGGCTAGTATCAGTACTCACTGTGTACAGGCTAGTATCAGTACTCACTGTGTACAGGCTATTATCAGTACTCACTGTGTACAAGCTATTATCAGTACTCACTGTGTGCAGGCTATTATCAGTACTCACTGGCTATTATCAGTACCCTCTGTGTACATGCTATTATCAGTACTGTACTCACTGTGTACAGGCTATTATCAGTACTCACTGTGTACAGGCTATTATCAGTACTCACTGTGTACAGGCTATTATCAGTACTCACTGTGTACAGGCTATTATCAGTACTCACTGTGTACAACAGGCTAGTATCAGTACTCACTGTGTACAGGCTATTATAGTACTCACTGTGTACAACAGGCTAGTATCAGAACTCACTGTGTACAGGCTATTATCAGTACTCACTGTGTACAGGCTATTATCAGTACTCACTGTGTGCAGGATATTATCAGTACTCACTGGCTATTATCAGTACCCTCTGTGTACATGCTATTATCAGTACTGTACTCACTGTGTACAGGCTATTATCAGTACTCACTGTGTACAGGCTATTATCAGTACTCACTGGCTATTATCAGTACCCTCTGTGTACATGCTCTTATCAGTACTGTACTCACTGTGTACAGGCTATTATCAGTACTCACTGTGTACAGGCTATTATAGTACTCACTGTGTACAACAGGCTAGTATCAGTACTCACTGTGTACAGGCTATTATAGTACTCACTGTGTACAGGCTATTATCAGTACTCACTGTGTACAGGCTATTATCAGTACTCACTGTGTACAGGCTATTATCAGTACTCACTGTGTACAACAGGCTAGTATCAGAACTCACTGTGTACAGGCTATTATCAGTACTGACTGTGTACAGGCTATTATCAGTACTGACTGTGTACAGGCTATTATAGTACTCACTGTGTACAACAGGCTAGTATCAGTACTCACTGTGTACAGGCTATTATAGTACTCACTGTGTACAACAGGCTAGTATCAGAACTCACTGTGTACAGGCTATTATCAGTACTCACTGTGTACAACAGGCTATTATCAGTACTCACTGTGTACAGGCTATTATCAGTACTGACTGTGTACAGGCTATTATAGTACTCACTGTGTACAACAGGCTAGTATCAGTACTCACTGTGTACAGGCTATTATAGTACTCACTGTGTACAACAGGCTAGTATCAGAACTCACTGTGTACAGGCTATTATCAGTACTCACTGTGTACAACAGGCTATTATCAGTACTCACTGTGTACAGGCTATTATCAGTACTCACTGTGTACAGGCTATTATCAGTACTCACTGCGTGCAGGCTATTACCAGTACTCACTGTGTACAGACTATTATCAGTACTCACTGTGTACAGGCTATTATCAGTACTCACTGTGTACAAGCTATTATCAGTACTCACTGTGTACAACAGGCTAGTATCAGAACTCACTGTGTACAGGCTATTATCAGTACTCACTGTGTACAGGCTATTATCAGTACTCACTGTGTACAGGCTATTATAGTACTCACTGTGTACAACAGGCTAGTATCAGTACTCACTGTGTACAGGCTATTATAGTACTCACTGTGTACAACAGGCTAGTATCAGAACTCACTGTGTACAGGCTATTATCAGTACTCACTGTGTACAACAGGCTAGTATCAGTACTCACTGTGTACAGGCTATTATCAGTACTCACTGTATACAGGCTATTATCAGTACTCACTGTGTACAGGCTATTATCAGTACTCACTGTGTGCAGGCTATTACCAGTACTCACTGTGTACAGACTATTATCAGTACTCACTGTGTACAGGCTATTATCAGTACTCACTGTGTACAAGCTATTATCAGTTCTCACTGTGTACAACAGGCTAGTATCAGAACTCACTGTGTACAGGCTATTATCAGTACTCACTGTGTACAGGCTATTATCAGTACTCACTGTGTACAACAGGCTAGTATCAGAACTCAATGTGTACAGCCTATTATCAGTACTCACTGTGTACAGGCTATTATAGTACTCACTGTGTACAGGCTATTATAGTACTCACTGTGTACAGGCTATTATAGTACTCACTGTGTACAGGCTATTATAGTACTCACTGTGTACAGGCTAGTATCAGTACTCACTGTGTACAAGCTATTATCAGTACTCACTGTATACAGGCTATTATCAGTACTCACTGTGTACAGGCTATTATCAGTACTCACTGTGTACAGGCTATTATCAGTACTCACTGTGTACAGGCTATGATCAGTACTCACTGTGTACAACAGGCTAGTATCAGAACTCACTGTGTACAGGCTATTATCAGTACTCACTGTGTACAGGCTATTATCAGTACTGACTGTGTACAGGCTATTATAGTACTCACTGTGTACAACAGGCTAGTATCAGTACTCACTGTGTACAGGCTATTATAGTACTCACTGTGTACAACAGGCTAGTATCAGAACTCACTGTGTACAACAGGCTATTATCAGTACTCACTGTGTACAACAGGCTATTATCAGTACTCACTGTGTACAGGCTATTATCAGTACTGACTGTGTACAGGCTATTATAGTACTCACTGTGTACAACAGGCTAGTATCAGTACTCACTGTGTACAGGCTATTATAGTTCTCACTGTGTACAACAGGCTAGTATCAGAACTCACTGTGTACAGGCTATTATCAGTACTCACTGTGTACAACAGGCTATTATCAGTACTCACTGTGTACAGGCTATTATCAGTACTCACTGTGTACAGGCTATTATCAGTACTCACTGCGTGCAGGCTATTACCAGTACTCACTGTGTACAGACTATTATCAGTACTCACTGTGTACAGGCTATTATCAGTACTCACTGTGTACAAGCTATTATCAGTACTCACTGTGTACAACAGGCTAGTATCAGAACTCACTGTGTACAGGCTATTATCAGTACTCACTGTGTACAGGCTATTATCAGTACTCACTGTGTACAGGCTATTATAGTACTCACTGTGTACAACAGGCTAGTATCAGTACTCACTGTGTACAGGCTATTATAGTACTCACTGTGTACAACAGGCTAGTATCAGAACTCACTGTGTACAGGCTATTATCAGTACTCACTGTGTACAACAGGCTAGTATCAGTACTCACTGCGTACAGGCTATTATCAGTACTCACTGTATACAGGCTATTATCAGTACTCACTGTGTACAGGCTATTATCAGTACTCACTGTGTGCAGGCTATTACCAGTACTCACTGTGTACAGACTATTATCAGTACTCACTGTGTACAGGCTATTATCAGTACTCACTGTGTACAAGCTATTATCAGTTCTCACTGTGTACAACAGGCTAGTATCAGAACTCACTGTGTACAGGCTATTATCAGTACTCACTGTGTACAGGCTATTATCAGTACTCACTGTGTACAACAGGCTAGTATCAGAACTCAATGTGTACAGCCTATTATCAGTACTCACTGTGTACAGGCTATTATAGTACTCACTGTGTACGAGCTATTATAGTACTCACTGTGTACAGGCTATTATAGTACTCACTGTGTACAGGCTATTATAGTACTCACTGTGTACAGGCTAGTATCAGTACTCACTGTGTACAAGCTATTATCAGTACTCACTGTATACAGGCTAGTAACAGTACTCACTGTGTACAGGCTAGTAACAGTACTCAGTGTGTACAGGCTATTGTCAGTACTCACTGTGTACAGGCTATTATCAGTACTCACTGTGTACAGGCTATTATCAGTACTCACTGTGTACAGGCTATTATCAGTACTCACTGTGTACAGGCTATTATCAGTACTCACTGTGTACAGGCTATGATCAGTACTCACTGTGTACAGGCTATTAGGAGCCCCCAAAGTTTTTGGGTTTTAGTATGTCTGAATGGCCTAGAAAAGCTCTCATTGACGTTTGGACTCCTTGACCCCGTCACGGGTCAAGCAAAGCCACTAGAACATCAGTCGGCCTGACGATACATCCGGGATAGGATGTGAAACTGTCGCCAAACAATAAAAGTAAGTCCAGTTGACTAGATTATAGACATTCTTGATTGATTTTAACTACCTGGATGACTGACAACATTCATAAACATCTCATTGCTATAAATATTTACATATTTTTTGTTATAAAACTTGGACAATGGCTGTGTTTACACAATATTTTTCCTGGCGTAATTTCTCTGTAGATTATTAAGCATGCGGCACCAGCATCAACATTTGGGGACAAATAAGGGGGGAAATACAAAATTGGTGTATGATACAGGCGAAGCGCGCAAACATCGGAAGACATAACCAGATAATCGTACAAAATGTATTTAAGATCTAAACATTGTAGTGGGGTGTCTACTAACCTAAGACCTAAGACCTAAGACCTAAGACCTAAGACCTAAGACCCAAAACCTAAGACCCAAAACCTAAGACCCAAAAACTAAGACCCAAAACCTAAGACCCAAAACCTAAGACCCAAAACCTAAGACCCAAAACCTAAGACCCAAAAACTAAGACCCAAAACCTAAGACCCAAAAACTAAGACCCAAAAACTAAGACCCCCTCCCAAATGTCCTAAAAATCAGTTTTAAATACACGAGGATAGTTGATAAGTTGTTTAGAGAGGATGACGGATCATTTGAATCCATTTTGGCGCCAAAAATCCAAGGGTCTTAGGTTAGTAGTTGAGAGGGGGGTAAACTACTAACCTAAGACCCCCTCCCAAATGTCCTAAAAATCAGTTTTATATACACGAGGATAGTTGATAAGTTGTTTGGAGAGGATGACGGATCATTTGAATCCATTTTGGAGCCAAAAATCCAAGGGTCTTAGGTTAGTAGTTGAGAGGGGGGTAAACTACTAACCTAAGACCCCCTCCCAAATGTCCTAAAAATCAGTTTTATATACACGAGGATAGTTGATAAGTTGTTTGGAGAGGATGACGGATCATTTGAATCCATTTTGGCGCCAAAAATCCAAGGGTCTTAGGTTAGTAGTTGAGAGGGGGGTAAACTACTAACCTAAGACCCCCTCCCAAATGTCCTAAAAATCAGTTTTATATACACGAGGATAGTTGATAAGTTGTTTGGAGAGGATGACGGATCATTTGAATCCATTTTGGCGCCAAAAATCCAAGGGTCTTAGGTTAGTAGTTGAGAGGGGGGTAAACTACTAACCTAAGACCCCATCCCAAATGTCCTAAAAATCAGTTTTATATACACGAGGATAGTTAATAAGTTGTTTAGAGAGGATGACGGATCATTTGAATCCATTTTGGCGCCTAAAATCCTAGGGTCTTAGGTTAGTAGTTGAGAGAGGGGTAAACTACTAACCTAAGACCCCCTCCCAAATGTCCTAAAAATCAGTTTTATATACACGAGGATAGTTGATAAGTTGTTTGGAGAGGATGACGGATCATTTGAATCCATTTTGGAGCCAAAAATCCAAGGGTCTTAGGTTAGTAGTTGAGAGGGGGGTAAACTACTAACATAAGACCCCCTCCCAAATGTCCTAAAAATCAGTTTTATATACACGAGGATAGTTGATAAGTTGTTTGGAGAGGATGACGGATCATTTGAATCCATTTTGGAGCCAAAAATCCAAGGGTCTTAGGTTAGTAGTTGAGAGGGGGGTAAACTACTAACCTAAGACCCCCTCCCAAATGTCCTAAAAATCAGTTTTATATACACGAGGATAGTTGATAAGTTGTTTGGAGAGGATGACGGATCATTTGAATTCATTTTGGAGCCAAAAATCCAAGGGTCTTAGGTTAGTAGTTGAGAGGGGGGTAAACTACTAACCTAAGACCCCCTCCCAAATGTCCTAAAAATCGTTTTATATACACGAGGATAGTTGATAAGTTGTTTGGAGAGGATGACGAATCATTTGAATCCATTTTGGCGTCAAAAATCCAAGGGTCTTAGGTTAGTAGTTGAGAGGGGGGTAAACTACTAACCTAAGACCCCTCCCAAATGTCCTAAAAATCAGTTTTATATACACGAGGATAGTTGATAAGTTGTTTGGAGAGGATGACGGATCATTTGAATCCATTTTGGAGCCAAAAATCCAAGGGTCTTAGGTTAGTAGTTGAGAGGGGGGTAAACTACTAACCTAAGACCCCCTCCCAAATGTCCTAAAAATCAGTTTTATATACACGAGGATAGTTGATAAGTTGTTTGGAGAGGATGACGGATCATTTGAATCCATTTTGGAGCCAAAAATCCAAGGGTCTTAGGTTAGTAGTTGAGAGGGGGGTAAACTATTAACCTAAGACCCCCTCCCAAATGTCCTAAAAATCAGTTTTATATACACGAGGATAGTTGATAAGTTGTTTGGAGAGGATGACGGATCATTTGAATCCATTTTGGAGCCAAAAATCCAAGGGTCTTAGGTTAGTAGTTGAGAGGGGGGTAAACTACTAACCTAAGACCCCCTCCCAAATGTCCTAAAAATCAGTTTTATATACACGAGGATAGTTGATAAGTTGTTTGGAGAGGATGACGGATCATTTGAATTCAATTTGGAGCCAAAAATCCAAGGGTCTTAGGTTAGTAGTTGAGAGGGGGGTAAACTACTAACCTAAGACCCCCTCCCAAATGTCCTAAAAATCGTTTTATATACACGAGGATAGTTGATAAGTTGTTTGGAGAGGATGACGAATCATTTGAATCCATTTTGGCGTCAAAAATCCAAGGGTCTTAGGTTAGTAGTTGAGAGGGGGGTAAACTACTAACCTAAGACCCCTCCCAAATGTCCTAAAAATCAGTTTTATATACACGAGGATAGTTGATAAGTTGTTTGGAGAGGATGACGGATCATTTAAATCCATTTTGGCGCCAAAAATCCAAGGGTCTTAGGTTAGTAGTTGAGAGGGGGGTAAACTACTAACCTAAGACCCCCTCTCAAATGTCCTAAAAATCAGTTTTATATACACGAGGATAGTTGATAAGTTGTTTGCAGAGGATGACGGATCATTTGAAACCATTTTGGCGCCAAAAATCCAAGGGTCTTAGGTTAGTAGTTGAGAGGGGGGTAAACTACTAACCTAAGACCCCCTCTCAAATGACCTAAAAATCAGTTTTATATACACGAGGATAGTTGATAAGTTGTTTAGAGAGGATGACGGGTCATTTGAATCCATTTTGGAGCCAAAAATCCAAGGGTCTTAGGTTAGTAGTTGAGAGGGGGGTAAACTACTAACCTAAGACCCCCTCCCAAATGTCCTAAAAATCAGTTTTATATACACGAGGATAGTTGATAAGTTGTTTGGAGAGGATGACGAATCATTTGAATCCATTTTGGCGTCAAAAATCCAAGGGTCTTAGGTTAGTAGTTGAGAGGGGGGTAAACTACTAACCTAAGACCCCCTCCCAAATGTCCTAAAAATCAGTTTTATATACACGAGGATAGTTGATAAGTTGTTTGGAGAGGATGACGAATCATTTGAATCCATTTTGGCGTCAAAAATCCAAGGGTCTTAGGTTAGTAGTTGAGAGGGGGGTAAACTACTAACCTAAGACCCCCTCCCAAATGTCCTAAAAATCAGTTTTATATACACGAGGATAGTTGATAAGTTGTTTGGAGAGGATGACGGATCATTTAAATCCATTTTGGCGCCAAAAATCCAAGGGTCTTAGGTTAGTAGTTGAGAGGGGGGTAAACTACTAACCTAAGACCCCCTCTTAAATGTCCTAAAAATCAGTTTTATATACACGAGGATAGTTGATAAGTTGTTTGCAGAGGATGACGGATCATTTGAAACCATTTTGGCGCCAAAAATCCAAGGGTCTTAGGTTAGTAGTTGAGAGGGGGGTAAACTACTAACCTAAGACCCCTCCCAAATGTCCTAAAAATCAGTTTTATATACACGAGGATAGTTGATAAGTTGTTTGGAGAGGATGACGGATCATTTAAATCCATTTTGGCGCCAAAAATCCAAGGGTCTTAGGTTAGTAGTTGAGAGGGGGGTAAACTACTAACCTAAGACCCCCTCCCAAATGTCCTAAAAATCAGTTTTATATACACGAGGATAGTTGATAAGTTGTTTAGAGAGGATGACGGATCATTTGAATCCATTTTGGCGTCAAAAATCCAAGGGTCTTAGGATAGTAGTTGAGAGGAGGGTAAACTACTAACCTAAGACCCCCTCCCAAATGTCCTAAAAATCAGTTTTATATACACGAGGATAGTTGATAAGTTGTTTGGAGAGGATGACGGATCATTTGAATCCATTTTGGAGCCAAAAATCCAAGGGTCTTAGGTTAGTAGTTGAGAGGGGGGTAAACTACTAACCTAAGACCCCCTCCCAAATGTCCTAAAAATCAGTTTTATATACACGAGGATAGTTGATAAGTTGTTTGGAGAGGATGACGGATCATTTGAATCCATTTTGGAGCCAAAAATCCAAGGGTCTTTAGGTTAGTAGTTGAGAGGGGGGTAAACTACTAACCTAAGACCCCCTCCCAAATGTCCTAAAAATCAGTTTTATATACACGAGGATAGTTGATAAGTTGTTTGGAGAGGATGACGGATCATTTGAATCCATTTTGGAGCCAAAAATCCAAGGGTCTTAGGTTAGTAGTTGAGAGGGGGGTAAACTACTAACCTAAGACCCCCTCCCAAATGTCCTAAAAATCAGTTTTATATACACGAGGATAGTTGATAAGTTGTTTGGAGAGGATGACGGATCATTTGAATCCATTTTGGAGCCAAAAATCCAAGGGTCTTAGGTTAGTAGTTGAAAGGGGGGTAAACTACTAACCTAAGATCCCCTTCCAAATGTCCTAAAAATCAGTTTTATATACACGAGGATAGTTGATAAGTTGTTTGGAGAGGATGACGGATCATTTAAATCCATTTTGGCGCCAAAAATCCAAGGGTCTTAGGTTAGTAGTTGAGAGGGGGGTAAACTACTAACCTAAGACCCCCTCTCAAATGTCCTAAAAATCAGTTTTATATACACGAGGATAGTTGATAAGTTGTTTGCAGAGGATGACGGATCATTTGAAACCATTTTGGCGCCAAAAATCCAAGGGTCTTAGGTTAGTAGTTGAGAGGGGGGTAAACTACTAACCTAAGACCCCTCCCAAATGTCCTAAAAATCAGTTTTATATACACGAGGATAGTTGATAAGTTGTTTGGAGAGGATGACGGATCATTTAAATCCATTTTGGCGCCAAAAATCCAAGGGTCTTAGGTTAGTAGTTGAGAGGGGGGTAAACTACTAACCTAAGACCCCCTCCCAAATGTCCTAAAAATCAGTTTTATATACACGAGGATAGTTGATAAGTTGTTTGGAGAGGATGACGGATCATTTGAATCCATTTTGGAGCCAAAAATCCAAGGGTCTTAGGTTAGTAGTTGAGAGGGGGGTAAACTACTAACCTAAGATCCCCTTCCAAATGTCCTAAAAATCAGTTTTATATACACGAGGATAGTGGATAAGTTATTTAGAGAGGATGACGGATCATTTTAATCCATTTTGGCGCCAACAATCCAAGGGTCTTAGGTTAGTAGTTGAGAGGGGGTAAACTACCCCCTCCCAAATGTCCTAAAAATCAGTTTTAGATACACAAGCTATAATCGACTAACACTGCTTTAATAAATTCACGAAAAGCTAAGAATTTGTAAGGTCTCTGTGTATTAGCCCGATATGGCCATGTTTATCCCGAATTCTCGCGATCGTTTTTCCCCCCCAGAATGCACTCTGTTCTGAATTGTCGAACTAGCTTCTAAAGGCTCCTATCGGCTTTTTGAAATTCGACATATTAACCTTGTTTAGTTAGGCAAAAAAAATAATTGTTTGTTTGTCCTTTGAGGGTCCTTAAATGATAGGGGTCGGTAGGCCGGATTTTTTAATTTTAATTTTAAAAACACATCACTTTGACAGTTTAGAACTCTTTGTCATAAGTTTGCGACATTGCTGCTTTAGGCCTAGTAAAAAAAGTTACATGTTTCCCGTCCCCGCCCGCCTCTGTTTTAGCCGCTGCCTTCTTTTCTTTATTTTAAAAAAGTTGTTTTTTTAAACTTTTTTTAAAACTTTTTTTTAAAACTTTTTAATTTTCATAGCTTTAATTGGTCCCCTTTATAGCATCGATTGACCCCTACCTGACTACTCGAGTCACCTATATCACCCCTAAGTATAATATTATATTGGTTTGTTGAAATAATTTTAAACGACGATCAAGACACAGTCATACATGCAGTTTTGAATTATTTCTAACATTTGAAAAAATACCTAAATTCAGTAAATAATCATTAAATAGGGGAAGAGAAGTGTTGACTGTAACATGTTGGCAGTATTTATTATAGTCGGATTTATAATTGAACGAACACCTTGAAGTTCAGTACATTGCGTAAAAAAAAGTTGTTTGATTGTCCTCTTCCGACTGACCCTAATTTTGAAAACTGAGAAAAACTTCTTTTTTTTTGCTTTGACAAATGAATATCGACCCTAATTCTGGAAATTCCAGATTTTTTTCTTTTTTTTCTTCCAGAATTTTGCTTCCTGGAAATATGCTAAAATATAATTTTCACAGTTTCTTTAGTCTTTTAAACTGTTTTAAAACATGAATGACCTAATTAAATAACCCATTCAAATATATCAGTACCTATTTTAAAGTTAATTATGCATCTTTTGAATGTGATTTATAAAAATTTAAAAGACACCTTTTCCCGACCGACCTACCCAGTTTCTGAAAGTGATCTATGGACAATCAAAAAAAAAAAAAAATTGTGGCCTAAGCGTGATAATTTCGGGCGTGATCATCTTTTTGTGCTGTGTGTGTGTTTTTTGTTCAATATTAATTGGACTATAATAGTAATCATCGGAAGACGATGATTTCCACTCGACAGAATGACGTTGTATGGGCGCCCATTCGGGGTAAATATATTGAATATAGTTTTGTACTTGTTACAAGATGAATAAATTATGATAATCTGTTTTGTAATGAATATTAATTAGTAATATGAATATTTATTATTACTTGTATTTTTTGCCTGAAATTTCAATGACTTTTTTTGCTCGATCAAAAAGAGTTTGGAATTTTAGAATTTGGCTATAGTATAATGTTGTGGTAAGGGACGCACCATTAGATTTTCAGGGGGGGGGGGGGGGGGTAGGAAGTTTTCGGAAGAAAAAAAATTCACCCTCTATGCAGGCCAAAAAAAGAAATTCACCCCCTGATGAGTAAAAAAACCCAAAAAATTCTACCCCACCCAACTCAATATGAATGAATACAATAAATAAAAAAATTCACCGCCTTAGGCGGCGCAAAAAAAAATTCCCCCCTTACGATGGCAAAAAAAAAAAAACTCACCCCCGAACACAACTTCCTACCCCCCTGAAAATCTAATGGTGCGTCCCTAATGATTGACTTTTAAATGACTAGTTGTTTTTTGAAAATTGATCTGAACACACATGAATCACCGCATGTTCCAGTTTTACAGGCACTTAGGCACTGACCAATTTACTATCATAACAAAACAGGTGTAACTGAAGTTTGACAAATGACCACAGGGTTAATTCCCGGTTAATTGAATCAAATAAACCAAAGATAGTCAATAAACAAATGTCCCATGAGGGCTGCCCTGGACATCATGGACAGCAAATAAACAATTGAATAGCATGCTGCAAATTGAATTCAAACAATTAACTGGATTCAAATGATCTCTTATCCTCTCTAAACAACTTTCAACTATCCTCGTGTATCTAAAACTGATTTTTAGGACATTTAGGAGGGGGTCATAGGTTAGTAGTTTACCCCCTTCTCAACTACTAACCTAAGACCCTTGGATTTTTGGCGCCAAAATGGATTCAAATGATCCGTCATCCCCTCTAAACAACTTATCAACTATCCTCGTGTATATAAAACTGATTTTTAGGACATTTGGGAGGGGGTCTTAGGTTAGTAGTTTACCCCCCTCTCAACTACTAACCTAAGACCCTTGGATTTTTGGCTCCAAAATGGATTCAAATGATCCGTCATCCTCTCCAAACAACTTATCAACTATCCTCGTGTATATAAAACTGATTTTTAGGACATTTGGGAGGGGGTCTTAGGTTAGTAGTTTACCCCCCTCTCAACTACTAACCTAAGACCCTTGGATTTTTGGCGCCAAAATGGATTCAAATGATCCGTCATCCTCTCTAAACAACTTATCAACTATCCTCGTGTATATCAAACTGATTTTTAGGACATTTGGGAGGGGGTCTTAGGTTAGTAGTTTACCCCCCTCTCAACTACTAACCTAAGACCCTTGGATTTTTGGCTCCAAAATGGATTCAAATGATCCGTCATCCTCTCCAAACAACTTATCAACTATCCTCGTGTATATAAAACTGATTTTTGGGACATTTGGGAGGGGGTCTTAGGTTAGTAGTTTACCCCCCTCTCAACTACTAACCTAAGACCCTTGGATTTTTGGCGCCAAAATGGATTCAAATGATCCGTCATCCTCTCTAAACAACTTATCAACTATCCTCGTGTATATAAAACTGATTTTTAGGACATTTGGGAGGGGGTCTTAGGTTAGTAGTTTACCCCCCTCTCAACTACTAACCTAAGACCCTTGGATTTTTGGCGCCAAAATGGATTCAAATGATCCGTCATCCTCTCTAAACAACTTATCAACTATCCTCGTGTATTTAAAACTGATTTTTAGGACATTTGGGAGGGGGTCTTAGTTTTTGGGTCTTAGGTTTTGGGTCTTAGTTTTTGGGTCTTAGGTTTTGGGTCTTAGGTTTTGGGTCTTAGTTTTTGGGTCTTAGGTTTTGGGTCTTAGGTTTTGGGTCTTAGGTCTTAGGTCTTAGGTCTTAGGTTAGTAGACACCCATTGTAGTGTTACAATTAATAAACAATAAACTTATCTGTCTGTGATTTCTAAACACCGTTTTTACAGTGCAGTGCAGGTAAACATAGAAATCATGGGTTCCATTCCGACGCCGATATCTACTTTGTTTTTCAATTATAGTCCTTGGGCCTCTAGATCTAAATTTAGATCCTCGGTTTACCCAAATGACAGGACCAGCTATCTCTAGGCTAAAATACACAGTGGTGTACTAGCAGTTACTCATCTGTGATAATGCAATGGATAAATGTAACGATGGTCAGGAAGATGTATACATCTATGGGCCCCCGAGTGATTTTGGTCAATACCAAGTGTATCATTCAGTAAATTGATAGGAAGCTATACGGCTAATGTGGCCTTTGACCTAATGAAACTAATATGCTGAACTGATATAGACATGGTGTAATGTTCTCTTCATGGCCTGTTGCATCAATAAGAACAATTTGATGCAATCCTGTATTTTAGGGGGATAAATTGATTTGAAGGAATACACCGTATACTTTTTAAATTGACAGTACATACCGTGAAGTCAAATTCAAGAAGTATATTTACGGTTTATTCTGTCAAATCAATTTATTCCCTGAAATACAGGATTTCCCAATCTGAGACCATTTTCATTCGAATTGGAGCATTTGACTTCTGTCCAAATAATTTGAGAACAAATATTGACCTTTGACCTATTTCTTGGAAACTAAACATCTGGTGAATATAAAACCATTGATCTTTTTGGCTCCTTGTGATCTCAGGAATAGTTCGATATAAATTACAGAATTATCAGAGAATTTTTGCAATTAGACCATAACATGTTTTGATCATACATTTGTTTGCGTGTTTCTATCCAATTTGACCCCTAAACAAGCAAGATATCACATGATTATTGAGAACAGTACCCTTTTCATGAAAATGAACGCATTAGGCACCACATCTTAAAACACCCATTATTATGTGTTGTGTTTTTTACAGTGTAATTAATAGTAATTACGCCCTCTCCCCTGATGTAAAGGCAAACAGACCTCTCAGGTAGGGTCGATCCTCATGTCTTCCTATTTTCCACACGGCCCCTGCGAGGGTGCTCAAATGTGAAGACTGGAAAAAATACAGTTCTAAAAGTGTGCGCTGATAAACTCGTGAATAAACATGAGCTTATTCACGCACCAGTGCGCCGGTAGTTTCACACCGCGTTGTACACAGCGTGGCGCGATAGGGCGCACGATTTGCATCCCCGTGGCGCAGCGTGACGATCGTTCGAAATTGGACCAATCGGATGCTATTTCTGTTGTTGCTGTGTACAAATGCGCATGCTCGGTATTTGTATGAATATTCACATATGCAAAATACTCGTAAATGCACCCTTTTTGGACGTACTATTTTCCCAGTCCCTATATTTGGTCCGCCATTTTTAAAGATGGCGGCCATATAGAGGGACGCGGGGACCCAGTCTACCTCTCAGGTAGGGTCGGTCAGCCATGTTTTTCGTCACCCAACACCATTATAAAAATGACAGCAGTAGTACACACATACAATTTGTAACAAGGTTCCCCATGTGTTTTATTACTAGTCAATATCAAAGATGACAACAGAACACATTTTTCATCTTGCTACTTGTCATTTTTTGTACATTATTAGTGTCTTCATGCTGAAATTGTTCCATGCATGGGTAAAGCCTCACTTTATACTTAACATTGTATAATTCCATTGTATGATTTCAGCTCAAATTGATTACAATCGGTTGACATCTTTTAATATATATCAGGATCAGGCCTTAATAGTATTATATTATTACAATAGTTAGTTCAGTGCCATAAGAGGAGAGCCATACCATGTTCTGAATTTCTGAGTATTTAAAAACTAGCATAAATTGCTTTCAAGCTCAGGAAATAGCTCAACCAACACTTCATAGGATATGATGTGTGTATGTGTGCTATGCACATCATACTTGCTGCAACAAATGCATTTGAGCCTCAAATTAGGATCAATTTTAAAGCTTAACAGGAGCCTCGCATTTCACTGCTACGTGGCATCGGTACTGAACAATTTGTTTTGAAAATAAGTGTAATTTAAACTTTATCTCAAATTTTAGGGGTTTGGGTTAAAGATTTGAAAGCAACAATTTCTTTTTATACTAACTGAAAACCTTTCAAAGTTGGTCAATTTAGGAATAATGTGTCACAATAATATCAAACTCTAGGAAATTTTTCACTGAAATTTACACCAACTCGTCTCATTCTCTCCTGTAATGGCATAAATAGAACAATGTATATGACCCTAATTAATTTTTAGCCTGTGAAGTAAAATTGCCATTTAATGATTGCCATCCCTGTATTACTGGTACTTGATAAGGTGACAAAGAAAAACACACCCCTGTTGTACGGGCAAACAGACCTCTCAGGTAGGGTCAGTCGGGCGTTTCGTGTTTGTTGGGGAGGGGGTTTATCTATAGATGGGGTGACAGGTGCATCACACCGGGCAAAACATGGCTAGTTGCTATTGTTCTTTGCCCGGCAGTTTGCGCGCGCATCATGTTTTGTTTAGGACCCATGCTTTTAAAACTCGCGCCAAAGCATTATAAAGGGCAATACGGCATAGCGGACAGTGTTGTGGTCATATGCTGTTCCCTCAAGCGTGTATCGACAGTCCAGTCCCTTTGCCCGTTGCATTTGTTGATAAACATTGGATGTAAACAACGGTCACCTCATCTATAGTTTGGGAATTTTGGGTAAATTTTCAACAATTTTCGAAATGTTCTTCAAATTAAAAAAATAATGTTTCAATTTTTTTCTTCTTTTTTTTTAAATTAGAAAGGAAAAAAAATGGTATCGTCGGGCCCGTAGAACAGGGTGTGTTTTCCCTGGCGCCAAATCACCCTGTAATTGACACTTTATTATTGCAAAGATTCTCATCAAAGGTGCAATAATTACACCACTGGGACGATACAACAGTTTATTCTGCATCCCCAAAGCAAACACTGATGACACTGTTACGCCTAAACAGTATAAGCTACTTTGAATGTTAAAATCTATTGCAACAAAATTATAGACAATCATCAACCCTCTTAAACGTTGTTATAATTCAGGCATGAGAATGACCATAAGCCAAACATTGTGTTGCTATGTTGCCCTAAGTGCAAACAATCTTGAAGTTGGGTGGTCGATTTCCTTTTTTTTTTGGTGACAAATATTACTGACAGACCGTGGTTCATGACAAGACAAAATTGGCAAATGTCAATTTTCTAGTGAAATAATAGTTCAAAAGCAATCTATTCAAGCAAACTTATTCATTTCAAGCAGAAAATAGTAATATTTTGACAACTTGGGCAAAACTTAAATTTAAAAATTGTGACCCTGGTTTTTGAGATCCCTGAGGGCAACACAACATTTTTTTATGTGGCCTAATTGAAGAAAAAGCACCCTGAAAAAGTGTGTGGAAATAGGCTGATGTTAAAGGAAAGTATAGGAATTTGGAAAAAGCCACCCTGAATTCATATTAAAACCTGTAAAGTGTAAATCTGATCTCTGTATAAAAGTATCTGCCAGGCGTGGCAGAGAGAAATATCAACTGTTGTACATAATGAAGTGAAAGACAATGTATTTGAAATCCATAAAGTTTATTGACCAAAATAATGTGGGCTTCCCTCAAACTAAACCAATTTAATAACAGTGTTTTAAATGCAACCCATCCAACCCTCTTTTTCAACTCACTACAAATGTTTGTCTTTGTAAATGAACCTATAAATATACATCTTATATGAATTGTTTCGTAATCAAACAAACCCATAATATGATAATACATATATGATAATCAACACACCAATGTCTTTCAAGTTAAAGGTAGATGTTCCGATTTTCAACTTGAAGTTTTCTATTCTACATGAAAGGTCATCCTTAAAAAAGTCGTGTTCCAAAGTTTGAGTTGCATAGCTCTAATGGTTCTTATTTTAGACGCACAAGATGCTGTGAACTGTACCCATTGAGTAGTACACAAACTATATCGGTGGTTACCACCATTCGCGGTAATTCGACGTTATTTCATCGATTTCTCCGTAATACCGATTTAGGCCGTCAAATTTCAGTATGATGATGAGAAAAATACGAGCTTTCATATGATATGAAAATCTCCGTATGTTTGAAATAATTCTGTGTTACGAAAATGTGATCGGGTCATCTACCTTTAACCAATACCAAATGACCAAGCATAAAGTGAGGATTTACTTAAACTAGAAGTGGGAATTTTTGCATTACATCAAGATTTATGAACCTACACAACCAAACGAAAATCAAAATGTGTGAATTCTTTCTAAGATAAAGGTCTACAAGTATGTAAAAGAAAATGTAACAAAATGTAGAATTTATCAACACAATAGATTGAATATGGCGCAACACAGACACTTATGAAAGCAAAAATAACCACTTCTATGTACTGAGCATCCCTTAACACTTTCCAAGCGGCAGACGACATTCCAAAAATGTCACAAAATGTTTGAAAAATGTCAAAATAATAACATTTTATTACCATATTTGGAATCAACATGAGAAATGCATTAAAATAAGTACAACCATACCTTGTATTGATTCAATAACCTTGAGATAGACCTTGAAAGTTGGGAAAGATTTCTGAAAAAATATGTTTTGCATATGGTCAAACTTATAGCCGCGTGGAAAGTGTAAATTGAGATTGGAATAATATTCAAACCTCCACTGACATCAAATACATGTGCCAGAGCAGAGAATGTTTAGGAATGAAAGCCAAACATATCAATGCTAAATATAATAATTTGTTTCATCTTTGTCATCTTTCATTTAAGATTATGTTTCTGTTACAGACACTTTGGTTCCAGAACTGTACAAATAGAAAAAAGGAACTGGTGTAATTTCAAACAGTTTATATCATTTCATCAGCTAGTAGTATCAGGTTTTGTACACTATACATAGAGCACATGCTTTCATAGTGTGTTCGACATCAAATAGGCAAGCTTTGTTGAATTGAAAAGATTTCGGCTGGTAGAAATGCAAACATGAAATGGGTATACATGTCTAATACGTGTGATGCACACACATGTGTGGAGGTCAGGTGGGATTGCTTTAGCAAATAGAGGATAATCATAGTCAACAAATAAAGTAACTAACCAGGTTATTATTTTGCTTGTAACTATGAAAGTATAACTCCTACTTAAATGTATCAAATTATAAAGTTGTTGAGAAATTTCTCTTCTTTAATTCGAGATACTGCACGCTAAGAATGGCTGATTATTGAGGAATGCAAGGTAAAGTCTGTGTGTAGAAAATCAAAATGCGAAAATGGAAACCATACTTTATCTTACGTTTGGTACTGTAACTTCTTTGATATCAATTCATTCTTCATACGCGAAATCTCAAATTATAATTTGATATTTTTAAGTAGAAGTTATACTTATAAAGCTATAAGCACATTTATTACCGGATAAGTTATTTTTTGATGACAGCACATAAGCCTGAAAACATTCACCTATTTGATGCTGAACAAACGATTCACAGATGCAAATTAAGGGATGAACTTTTTGAGGAACATTATAATCACAATTGTAGCCATATATATAATATAAGAACCTTTTTCTTCTTTTTAATAATGTAATGTTTTTCATTGGTTCAATCAATTTATTAAAGAAACAGGATTGACAACATCACTATGATGATAATATACAACAGCAGTATAAACCAGTAGCAAGCAGGTGGACAGGTAAGGCGGCGACAACAAAACACCCAGTTCTACAGGCCCGACCGGGTTTTTTTGGAGAAAAAACAACATTTTTAAAAATTGTTATGAAATTGTTAGAAAATTCACAAAATGTCACACGATTTTTGGAGAAAACAAAACAAAACAAACATGCCCTGGCGACCGACCCTAGCCGAAAGGTCCATTTGCCTGTAGAACAGGGCAATTTTTTGGTCGCCGAATGATATTCAACTCTTTATATATTGTTTTCCTTAAAGCATCATTTCAATTTTGACAAACTTTATTTTGCTACCCCCACCCCATCTAAGAACCACACTACAATATTTTAAATTGGGCCTACTGGACACTGTTTTCATAAGAGCTATATCAGATTTTACCAAACAATATCCCTCATGTACACTTCAGTTATTCCAAACATCCAAGTATACATGGGGATATTATGAATTTAGCGGGTCTAATTGTCCTGAGCTAATGTATTTTTGAGCCGGACAGCAACATGCTGTAACAATTGCTCCCTCTTCAAAGAAAATCGAAGAGCTAATAGCAGTCACTTCCACATAGTGATGATGATTTGTTAGATAAACTGCCCAATAACTACACCAATTGATAACACTGAAGTTTGTTAACGCTCAACGTCTGTGTTTATGTGTCGGTCTGGCCAAATAGAACAGGTGGTTTCTTTAGCGTAACAAACTCTTTTGATAAAATTGAAACAATAGGTTTCTGATACCAACAATTTTAGCAACTTATCATGAAAGAACAACTATATGGATTTAAAAACTACATGGATGATGAATCCCCTGTTTGGTAACTACATATCGTCAGCCTGCTTCGATAATTGCCTAACTCACTTTTCAGCAAAATTGAGTTTTTTGCATAAATCATGACTTCATTACATTATGCATATGCTGTTATAATACCTAAGTCATTGACCAATCAAAAGTGTTGATAAATGAAGAGCTTTGTTGCAAAAGAGCCACCAGACCACTCCAACATGTTACTCATTTTGTATTATTGAATTTGCATTGACCAATTCATGGAATTAATCAAGTTATTGTATGGCTGTGTTCATCTGTTTCTATATGACTTGGATTAGTGCATCCATGCACGCCAATTAAGGCATCAACAATACAAGACACATTCCACATAATGAATAGCCATCCATCAATAATGCTAAATGAAAAACAGGTACACAGGTAACAGGTTTCATACTTTTGTTGTTTTCTAAGAACTAGAAAAAATGAGTTATGCAATTATCGAAGCAGGCTGACGATATGTTAGATGTCAGAATATAGATAGAAAGGTTAGGTGCATGAAAAGACAACCTTCTGATCATCAAAGATAAGATCACATGTGACATAAATGTCAAGTAGTTGGCTGACAGAGACTTTTGTTTATTTAGCCAATTCCAAATTGGTGAGAAATATGCTTTTTCATCTCTCCGCGCGCAAAAATAATCCTTGATAGCGTACATGTACAATTTTGGCATACGCACATGTCACGTAATGCGCGCCCACCGCCCACTCTTCTTCTGGGTTTTTCATTCTGTTTCTGTCAGTAATCTTGTCGAAAATTCTGCATGGACTATTATGGCAAACTATCCAGCCTGAATTATAGAATGGAACATATCAATAAAGTCCATGTTTGATTTCATTAACATCGTGGCTATCATAATGTCAGTGTCATAATACTATGGACATAATTCCAACAATGTGTGTACGTGCGTACATTTGTTAACCCGAAAGAGCGTACTAATCGTGAAATGTTTAAGATGCATAGATGTTCGCGCATATTATGCATCTCTGTGAACAACAAAACATGCTCGCATTGAATTATGTCCATAGCATTATGACAGTGACTATAGCATGTATGTCATTTATGAAATGTTCACACAACAAATATTTGTGAGTTATAATTTATGAATGATCAGAGGTTGTTTGCAAGCTGATACATGTCATATCAGACCAGCTATTACAATCGAACCTACAACTGTCAGAAGAGATGCAACCGATACATGCCAACACAAATGAACAAAAATCTACATTTATCATATTCAACAAATTTATAAACTGGTTTAAATTTGTGAGATGGTACAACTGATTATTACATAAATAACATTGTTCAATTTCAGTGTTGATATTTGTATTAACAGTTTTCCTTTGCAAAATGTGTTTAATTACTGGCATTGGACCATATCCTTTTATGCACAATGATGGCTTATTATGCGGTAGCAGTTGTTTACAATTAACAAATCCAATAGAGATATTCCTTGTTTTGGATGAGCTGCCAGCATTAAAATGTTTGTAACACATTTCGAACCCACAACCCTCCTCACTCAATACAAACTGGTGAATGATTAGTACAACTTCTACTTGAAATGTTTAGTAATATAAAAAGTGTGCATTTTTAGCCAAGAGTTACTTGAATGAGTAAAGTGTTCCCCAAGCCTCTATTTAAGCATATGTGGACCAGGAGCTACTCTGTAACTTGTTGACATAAGTAGTTCCTGGTCCTATACTTTGCTGTGCAAAATTTGAAAACACAGGGAGCTGCAGCTCGGCAACTAGGTGTTAAACAACTCGCAGCTCCCGATTAATTTAAGGCTTGGTGTTCCTTCCAAAATGGCCGCTAATCCCAAACACGGAATCTCTCTTTTCTATTCTAGCAAAGATATAACCAATGCCAGATGAAAGACCTTTCATAATATGACCAGTTCACACAAACGTGGTACAAAGTATCTACTTTTCCCATATTTAAATTGATGAACTATGTGTATGGCTACCAGGCATGAAAATGAAAAGAAGAAAAAAACCTGAAAAAAAAGCATGAAATCGGGATATAAACAGGCTGATATTTAAAGAAAGTGCCGAGATTTGGACCCCCAAAAAGAGGAATTCCTATTAAAAAAGGAACATTCTCATGCCTGGGCTACATGATTTTGTTCTTGACAAATTAATATTCCATTCCTCAGTGTTTTATACTGTATCTCTGGATCTGTTCTGATGACTTGTCTGTATTTCATAAGAGCGAACTTCAATATATAAACCGGGTGTCAACCTCACAGTATCAACACTACTGTAAAACCAGAAATGTTCGTGTGCATTTAAATTTCGCGAGGAATACTGTGAATATTTCTAATCTACACAATGTAACTCCCAAAGTTTACATTCACAAAATGTTCATGCCGTGAATTAGGCCAGTATTGCCGATTCTTGAAATGTTAAACTCGCAAACATTTCTGGTTTAACGTTTTCTCATGAAATGTGAAATGTAATTCCTCTGGTCTAATAAAAGTAAGCCACAGTCACATAATACTTTTACTTGTTTTAAAGTGATATAAGGCTAAGGTTCACCATTATGTGTGTTTGGATGCCTACGTTCCAATCGCAATACCTTGGACTAATGGACTGTTTGAGAACGTATGCGTGCATGCCAGCCAAGATATAAGACAAATGACTGTTTGAGAACGTATGCGTGCGTGCCTGCCCAGATATAACGCAAATTACTATTTCAGAACGTTTGCGTGCATGCCTGCTGAGGTATAACGCAAATGACTATTTCAGAACGTATGCGTGCGTGCCTGCCAAGATATAACGCAATACCATGGACTGTTTCAGAACGTATGCCTGCATGCCCGCCAAGATATAATGCAAATGACCGTTTCAGAACGTATGCGTGCATGCCCGCCAAGATATAACGCAAATGACTGTTTCACCGCCAAGATTTAATGCAATATCATGGACTGTTTCAGAACGTATGCGTGATTGCCCGCAAAGATATAATGCAATACCATGGACTGTTCAGAACGTATGCATGCGTGCCCGCCAAGATATAACACAATACCATGGACTGTTCAGAACGTATGCGTGCGTGCCCGCCAAGATATAACACAATACCATGGACTGTTCAGAACGTATGCGTGATTGCCCGCCAAGATATAACACAATACCATGGACTGTTCAGAACGAATGCGTGCGTGCCCGCCAAGATATAACACAATACCATGGACTGTTCAGAACGCATGCGTGCGTGCCCGCCAAGATATAACACAATACCATGGACTGTTCAGAACGTATGCGTGCGTGCCCGCCAAGATATAACGCAATACCATGGACTGTTCAGAACGTATGCGTGCGTGCCCGCCAAGATATAACGCAATACCATGGACCGTTCAAGAACGTATGCTTGCGTGCCCGCCAAGATATAACGCAAGTGAATCACACAGCAATGAAGTATGTGTTGAACATAAAATGCATCATGATCATGATATTTGGGTCAAAAGAATTCTGAACCTGACTATAGTTTTTAGCTATGTGGTAAATATTTCTTAAAAACTGGGGTTTTTTTTCAAATTAATTTGAAAAGTCCCAAAAGGTTGACCCAAATTTTTCTTTTGATGAAACAATGATCACATTTACTGAGAAATTAATACTTTAACAAGTTTACAATCAATGTTACATTTAAGGACCTCAAGATGAATTATTGCAATAAATGATTTGTAATTAGACCGCAATATAAATTTCAACTGGTCAGAAAAGGGCCTTTTTATATGTGACATGTTCTTTAAAAATAGCAGATCTGGACAAGGGCAACATTTGAGTTCTTTAATAAATATTAAAAAGTAGGAATTAGTATGAACAACAATTGGAGATTTTTGTTTTATATTTGAAATCGACATTCCTTCCAGAAATTGTGGCATTTTCAAAGTCTGGATTGTTCTTTTCTTTCACGATTCTGGGTATGGTACTATTTTAGTCTTTCTCTCAGTTTACACATTTGCCCAATTCTGTTGTATTTCTAAAGAACATTTCATTTACCACAATGGCTGTCACCAAATACTTAACCCCCTGAGAACTACCGACCGATTGGTCAGAAAGATAGATACATCATTTATTGCGCCAATCAGAGACAGTGTTGGAATAATTGTATCGCTGATAAAGATTGGAGTGAAATATTTTACAAGCTGCATTTTAAATTGGCTATTCAAATGAGTATATCTTGCAATACACCAATCAGAACCACTGTAAGATAGGCCGGTAGTGCCCAGGGGGTTAAAAGCATTCTAGCAATAAGCATTTAATTATTGTCTACTGACACAAGCAATCAGCAATCTACAAATGTTTTATACAAAAGAGAAATCACATTTTATTAATCTTGCAGACTGCCGATAAGTAATCATTCACAATTGAGCTTATAAAAAGCTACAATATCATCACCCTACTACGATAACTGCCCATTTCTAGTTTTGAATACTGTAAAACAAGTTAATTTCGCGGCATCTTTTTTTCGCGAATTGCTAATCATCACTAGTACCGTGGTAACTTAATTTCGCGAATCTAAAATTTCTACCACTACTGTCATCTTTACACACATTAATTCACAGCAATATAATTTCGCGAATTTGAGCCTCTCGTGAAATTCGCGAAATTACCTTGTTTTGAATAACACAAAAGCATGTGTTTACAAACCATTTTTGAGAAAAACACCTGGTTTAGAGATAATTGAGCCGCTTTCAGTGTCACCGGTCAGGGCAGTTACTTAACAGATAATAGTGACTGACTTGGGCAAGTGTCATTTTATCAACTGGTATGCTACATTTGGCTAAAGTGAGTTACAGACCTGTAACTAACCTTAATGACAAAGGCTGAAAATGCTAAAAAAGACTGAAAAACAGTGTGAAATTGGGTGTAAAGTAGCTCAAACTGAGCTGACAACAAAAGAAAATGTGTAAGTTTAAGGGGGGAAAAGAAGCCGAAATCAGCTTAAAAAGCCGAAAAGTTTCAGGTCTTGAGTTATCATAGCAGGGTGATGATATACCTTTTCTTCTATTGAATGGTTTTAGTTGATTTATTTAGCCAACAGTTTGTCTCAAAGTTCCCAGACAAATTATGTGTTATCGACTACAAAAGTCAGATTTTAAAATAATTTATACTTTTACAATTATGTCTGCAAAGATTAGCAAAACGCAGTCAAATTGTTCATTTTCACGACTTGAATTAAGAACACAACATGACCTATGCTCTTCTTCCTAGATTTATTCTTAACATCATGTATTGCTTTTCCCAGATTGAACAGATTACCATGTATTAATATGTAATCTTTTTACTTGTTTGTAGTTGAAATATAAAAGGAAATCCCACATTTGACATTGGGTTTTGACAATCTTATATGATCTTTGAGACAAACAAATAGCCTTACATAAGAAAAGAAATCTCTAATTAATAAGAACACTAAGAAGCCCCTCTTTGTGATACATATTTTACTTAATGTTTCCCCTTCACTCTTGCAAACCTCGCTCACAAAAGAATTAGTAAATATATTCAGTCCCTCCAGGTGTTTAACATTTCAGATTCTCCACCCCTGTCATACCAATGGATTCTACCATTCACTAAGGCAGCTCCAATTTTGAAAACTTAACATATATAACAATGACTCAAAAAGCAAAGACGCATAATAAAATACAAATATTTCTTTTTGTCTGCTTCATAAATTTTCTTGCTTTACTTTAAATAATTTTTGTATGTAAATCTTTTGGTGTTTTTCAACTTATATATAACAAAACATGTTTTATACTTAATAATATAATGTTTTTGGAAAATAATATCTGGTCCATATATATCACTTCCATGATACACCAGAGTGGAGAAAATAAAAAACAAACATTTGTAATAACAACTCTATGCATATTCACATGTTTACATTCATTTTTAGGTCAATTCTTTGAGAATCATTTTGGAGAACAAAATTGTACGAAAATAGCACCCATAAACCACTTTGGTTTTTATTGGGGCAAATTGTGATCTATTACATAATAATGTATTGAGTACTGTCACATGTTTTGTTTGCATCATGTATTTAAAACAATCTGCAAGTGGTTGCCACGTTATCAATAATCACATGGGCCACAGTGGTTACCATGATATAAAACACATGGACCACATCTATTACCACATGTTAATCACATGGGCCAGAATTGCTGGCACATGCTATCCACATGGACCAAAATTGTCGGCACATGCTAATCACATGGGCCAAAATTGTTGGCACATGCTATCCACATAAGCCAAAATTGTCGGCATATGCTAATCACATGGCCAAAATTGTTGGCACATGCTAATCACATGGGCCAAAATTGTCAGCACATGCTATCCACATGGGCCAAAACTGTTGACACATGCAATCACATGGGCCACAATTTCAGTTGAGGCATCATAAAATTTCTTGGAAACTTCTACCTGGAGGTAACTGAAGAAATGGCCAGGTATCTTTCACTACACCAGCCATTTTTCAGAATTTTTGTTTTAATAATTTGAGCACACACACACACATTCTCACTCACTCTCCTCTCGTTTATCATCATGAGCGTCGTAGCAACAGACGACGACGTCTTGAGGTGCACGCTTGGAGGTGCAGGCAGACAGATTGGTATAGAGTGTGTGTCCACTTAAAATCGCTTGGATGTTGATATATTCAAGTGGCACTGCTCCTGTAAAAGGGGAAAGCGTGATATAGATGATTAAATAACAATGAGAATAATAACCAGGCAACTATAGTTTGATCAGCTGCAAATTGGTGAGCTTCCTTACAGCAGCGAATTAATACAGAATAGTGCGGGCGTACATGAACGCAACAAGCACTCTGTGCGTCACATATGTAAGTTTGGCCATAAGAGTGGGGTATGGTCTAAATTGAATATTTCTTGCCGATTTGGACCTGATTGAACTAAAGTTTCATTTCAGGTGGCAAAAGATTCTGATGACGATTTCTATGACTTCTTCCAATAACCAAAGGGGAGTGAAACAGACTTGCTGTGTCTCTGGGAAGAGCAGTGTGCCAGGACCCTCATAGTGCTATGATATTGTAATATTGACGATCCTGGCCTAAATACTTTACAAAGTAATAGATAAAGGCAAACAGTTTGAATTACAGTATGTGAGTTGAAATTAAAGTGTGACGTTCATAGCTGAAGTGAAGTATATGATACATCAGTTGCATATAGTCAATGCAGGCTTCAATATGTATTCAATAACACAATCCAGGCGTAGCTTATGAGCCCATACGAACTGTGCTGTAAGAAAATTACTCTTTGCTACTACTATAAGGAAAAGTTAAGCTCTAAATTAACCGTGTATAATTTTTCCTTTCTAATTTAAACATAGCATGTTCATAGCATGTTTCACCAAGACCGCGAAAGAAGATTTTTTGTTGTTGGAATTTTCCCAAAATTCTCTTTTTTATAGAAATTTTTGAAATTGTTTAAAATTAAATAAAATATGTTCAAAATTAACTGAAATATTAGCATAGTCAGTTACTGATCTCAAATATCTGACAAGGGGGCATATTTGCCAAAATGTGTGGGAAAACAAAAACAAACCCTGGCAGGCCCATACAACAGGGTGTTTTTTTGTTCCTTTGTTTCACTAACCTAGTTTGTATCCATTTACATTTTTTCTTCAAAATTCAAAAAGTATATGGCAAATGAATATTCCTTTTTGGCCTGTAAATGTCAGACACTACATAATAAAGTTGGAAGTCGACATCGAGCTTTATGAGTGAGCTATGCTGTGTCCCAAGGGTATATGAACATGAAAATGATCTGCTTTGAGGGTATGGACAATTTTAACACTTTTGAAAAATGTTGAAGAAACAAAGTCATTTTTATGAGAAAAGGAGAGGGGAAAGGAGTAGAAGAGTATGAAAGCAAAGAGAAAAAGGAAAAAAGGTGGATGGTGAGAAAAAGTTGGATAAAAAGAAAGGAAAAGGTGAAAATCATATTTTTTAATGGGAAAGAATCTTCGTACACAAGGGAATACAACTTGTCAAAAATATATAGCCCTGTAACACTTACCATGTTGTTATCACTGAGGACTATTCTTGAGTTTGCGTATCTCTTTAGTGGCCCAAGTTGCAAGAGTCCTCGTCTTGTTAATTTTTGACTTGCGGCCTTCGGTAAGGATTTCCTGAATTCCTGGTCTCTCAAGCAGCTCCGCAGCAGTAGCTCCAAAAGCAGTACACAGATCACTATTATAGAATAATGAAAGAAGTCACATAACTTAATCTGAATCTGATATACCTTTTAGAGACGGAAACCAACACTTGGTTACTATAGTTTGATAAGGCCAATTTTTTTTGTTATGTTGTCCTCGACTGCCCGCTCGTCAGATTTAGGGCCGCTCCGATTTTTTGTTCAGATTTTTTTTAAACAGTTTAAATGGCATTGAATATTAAATAAAGTGTTTATAACATATATGTGCGACTCTTAGAGTGATTTCAACTTCTTGTTGGCTGAACTTTGAGCTTCCGCTGGTAAAAGAAATTAAAAATTAAAAAAATCCGCCCGCCCCTCCTCTCTGAAAGTTGTGGAGGACATCATAACAATTTTTTTTGGCCTAAGCTCCAAATTGGCAAAGCTGCCTTACAGCAGCGAATTAATACAGAAGGCTGCAGGCGTGCATGAAGGCAATTAGCGCACTGTGCATCATATGCGTGACGCGTGCGTTAGAGCAATACCGCATGTGTGTGGTCATAATCGCGGGCGTACACTTGGATAACTTTTGGACGTGTAGAGTTAAACCAAATATTCTTTCCTCGAAAATGTTGAACTATAGCCACATCCATATCTCTTGGGAATTTACAAAGGTTACAAATGTCACTGTCAACTCTGTTCGGTTTGTCATAGAGTATACCAGTCGATCCCCTGTGCCAAAATCTGTAAGTGGGTTCTGATCTGTAAGCTTTTGAATTTAGAACAGGACCATCTCTAGTTGTGCTCCCCATTATGTAAAGGTCACACACGTGTAAAATACACCTAGCACATAAAGTCCCTGCTCAGGTGCTTTGAGGTTGACTAATTCAAAATATATAATCGGTACCAAAAATCTGAGATATACATTAAATGAGCAAATTTCTTCTCCGCAGTTTGATACCTCATTCAACAAAATCGAATGGATACTTTTAAAGTTATGTCGATTTCAATGACCGCGGATGCAACAGAAAAGTGGCACTAGGTATAGGAAATCATTGATTTGTGTGTGATTTACCATAGACGGTAAAAATCAATGTTTTACCCGTCTATGGATTTACGCACTGAAAAACTCACAGCTTATCAGCTAAGACTTGTATTCTTCACAGCCAGATACACCCTTTGTCCCGCACATTGCTGTTATCACTAAAGACCCATTCATCTGTCACGTTCAGATAGCACACAGTTATCACACACAAATCAATGATTCCTATACCTAGTGCCACTTTTCTGTTGCATCCGCGGTCATTGAAATCGACATAACTTTAAAAGTATCCATTCGATTTTGTTGAATGAGGTATCAAACTGCGGAGAAGAAATTTGCTCATTTAATGTTTATCTCAGATTCTTGGTACTGATTATATATTTTGAATTTGTCAACCTCAAAGCACCTGAGCAGGGACTTTATGTGCTAGGTGTACATTGATCACTTGATGATTTATCGACTTGCTTAAGTCCGTCAGAATTGAAAACCATACTACAGAGTAATGTGCTCCTTTGAAAACATCAAATCATAAAGTTGTTAAAAAACTGCCCCTCTGTAATATGAGATATTGCATGTGAAGAATGGTTTAATATCAAGGAAGTTATAGTACCAAAAGTAAGATGAAGTATGGTTTCTATTTTTGCATTTTACTTTTCTACACACGTACTCAATTACGGGCAAATTATTGATTACTGGTAGTGCTAATTCCTGGTCGATAATATGATGTGGATAGACGACCACATTGTTCCAATGGATCAATATTGAACACATTGTCATACTCTCCCCCGTGTTGAAATTTAAATTAAAGAGAAGAATTTTTCCAACAACTTTATACTATAATTTGTTATTTTTAAGTAGGAATTATACTTACAGTGTTATAAGCACATTTATTACCCCGACCAGTTACTTTTTTTGATTACAGTATTCTTTGATTAGGCAAAAAAAAAAAGAAGGTTTGTCTCAGATGACATGAGAGACTGAAAATCTAATGCGGTCAGCAGATTTTTTAAAAAAAATGTTTCCTTCAATTTAGACCTGATCGTCATTTGTTTGGTCAAAAAGTTGGATTTTGCAAGATTTTTTTGAGAAAATTGAAAGAAAAAAAAAAATTGAAAAAAAATTGAAAACAAATTTGGAAAAAAAAAAAAAAAAATGAAAAAAAAAAAAAAAAAAATCCACTAAAAAAAAAGCTTACGCGGGCGGTTTCGGGAATGCGCGCGGGTCATCTGAGACAAACCCTTTTTTTTTTTTTGCCTTATTGTAATTTCACTTACCCAATGAGTCCAGCACATGCAGCTACATTACTATCAGAATGGTCTTCATCTGTAGCAATGTGTTCAATAAAGTAGATCATATGCTCCATATGGGGGAATATGACACGTACATCAGCTGTATACAAGAAAGAAAATGGAAAGAAATGTATTAAAATGTGTCATCTTTTAACTTGTGATCATCATCTTAATATTATTATATGAGAACTTCTCACTTCAAACCAGGATTACAGAAAAGCATTCTCCAAGTTTCTTGTCTAGTCATGCTTTAAAATTATATATCCCACATCCACGATTTGGTGTTGAATTTAATTGCCCTTCAAAAGTTACTATTTCATCAAAAGATATGCATCTTGAATGCCAAGTTTGTCTCTAATTCAATGTTGATAACTATGATCATCAGTCAGTTCCTTACATGCTCCAGACAGGTTTAAAAGGAAAGAGTACAACTTTAGGACATATGGTCAGAATTAGCCATAGTTTGATATAATACTTCACATTTAGAATTAAGAAGGAATCACCATTTGTCATCTTGTTTCATTAATACAGTTCAATTTTTGAAGGAGTAATATAAATGATCTAACACCATTTTATCGTTCAGCAATACACAGTATTAAGATTTCAGCATCAGAAGCCGAGATGTTCCAAGATTCAATCCAATGCAATGCAAAGAGCATCTTGCATTACAATGCTTATGGACCATATATTGATTCATCAGGTTTACATAGTCTCTGTCATAATACCTTGGACATAATTCCACTAATACGTGCGTGCGTACATGCGCATTAGTGTACGTGCATAAATCCGGTAGTGCGTACCGGGCGCTTTGAAAATGATCCTGCGTCCTCATTGGTCAATTGTGAAATTGCTGAATACTTGTTTGAGCATTTCATGCATTTGGATTCAACTCACCCAATAACAACAAAATATGCTTGCATGAAATAGCTTGGAATTATGTCCAAGTCATTATGACAGGGACTATAGTATGCTTCGATTAGCTCTGGTATGGAGCTGCAAGTGTAGCGAAGCTCTACAGTTTCCACCACCAATGTGATTACCCCCATGGGCCTCAAATTAATATTCCGTTTCCCCCACACAGGTTTAATACTCAACAACACATCAATTTCAATTCTGGATGAGAATGACAGGCTACCCAAAGCCGAGATTGGTCAGTTTTAAAATCCAGCTGTCATTTGACTGTCATATCATAATCATTACAACAGATAAAGGGAAAATACCACGAAGATTGATGCCTGAAGCAAAAATAGTCTGGCCCCTTCTTAATTGCTTGCGTACAAACTGGTAAGCAAGGACAATGCAAGTTCTAGTGCTGTCCCAACACTAGAGCCGAGGTATAGAGGGGCACACTTTTGGGCTATTGAGGAAGTGCTATTGAGGAGGACGATCAGTGAACGATTAGTACAATTCATATGGTGCTGAAACTCCAACCAAAACCAAGTATTTATTTAACACCGACTTGTATGAGGACAGTTACTTGTATGAGCACATTTGTAGCAATGTGTCAAGATAGCATTATATGTCATGCAGGCAATGGTTTGATTTGTACTTACGGTTTACACCTTGCTCTGCGTCTCCTTTCAGTCCTTGTACAATACCAGTGTATCATTATATGTCATGCAGGTAATGGTTTGATATGTACTTACGGTTTACACCTTGCTCTGCGTCTCCTTTCAGTCCTTGTACAATACCAGTGTATCATTATATGTCATGCAGGTAATGGTTTGATTTGTACTTACGGTTTACACCTTGCTCTGCGTCTCCTTTCGGTCCTTGTACAATACCAGTGTATCATTATATGTCATGCAGGTAATGGTTTGATTTGTACTTACGGTTTACGCCTTGCTCTGCGTCTCCTTTCAATCCTTGTACAATACCAGTGTAGGCTTCTAAACATTTGTACTTACGGTTTACACCTTGCTCTGCGTCTCCTTTCAATCCTTGTACAATACCAGTGTATCATTATATGTCATGCAGGTAATGGTTTGATTTGTACTTACGGTTTACACCTTGCTCTGCGTCTCCTTTCAGTCCTTGTACAATACCAGTGTATCATTATATGTCATGCAGGTAATGGTTTGATTTGTACTTACGGTTTACACCTTGCTCTGCATCTCCTTTCAGTCCTTGTACAATACCAGTGTATCATTATATGTCATGCAGGTAATGGTTTGATTTGTACTTACGGTTTACACCTTGCTCTGCGTCTCCTTTCAATCCTTGTACAATACCAGTGTAGGCTTCTAAACATCCTTCTCTAAGTTCATTCAAGTAATCTAACATATCATAATCAGTCTGTAAACAAACAAAAACCATCATGATTATTAATCCTCTTTTAAGCGACAAAAAAAACCCCTTGTTATACGGGCAAATGAACCTCTCGGATAGGGTCGGATGGCCTGGCATTTTGTTTTTTCAAAATGTTTGCACACATTTTGGTTAATTCTAAGAATTTTTAACAGTTGGCAAATTTTATTAAAACGATTTTGTAAAAAACAAAAAACCTGAAAATAAGAAATGGGTCAGGGTTTTTCCCCCCGCAAAGCCTTACAGACATTAGGCAGTGTATACAGATGTTCACCTCTATACAGCGTGTATCAAAAAGAACGCAACACTTTTTGTCGAGAGCTGTACGGTCACAGTAAAAGACAAATCATTCTAGAACTTATATATTCTGTTAGGTCTACTTATTGGCTATCACATAGTCAAATTACAACGATATCGATTATTTATTCGCTGAGATATTTAAGGTATAAGTAGAGAAGTGCAAAACACGTTTTACATCGTTCGTTCTAAAAATTTGGATTTTCCTGTCCGATATGGGTTAACAGTTTAATAACTATGTAACCTTGATGTCTGGAATGGTTTATCTTAATTTCCTTTGTTTGAGTAAGATGGTACATAAAATCATTGAATCGTGTAATCTGATAATCATTCGACCATTTGAATACGTCAATCACCCTTTTTAAGTTCCGAACCACCGATTGCTATGATCGCCACATAATGTCTATGGTACGTTCTTTCATAAATTGAAGTTCATAATGGATGCATCTTAAAACAAGGACAGCATTGTGAGGGTCGAGCAGCACCATAATGTCCCATTCACAACAGACTAACAATGACTGATTCATACAAGATAATTACTACCTTCAATGGACTATTCCATTTGTTTATCTTTTGAATAATGTGCCATACTGTTTTATTTATGACATTAACGAGAGAAAAAGAGAGAGGATTTGCAAACAGACTTTGTAATCTATATTTTCAAGTTGTGTCATTAACTATCAACTAATTTATTGCCAGATTTAATTAATATTGATATGATACTGTAATAGCCAGACATTTGATACCTTTAATATGACATTTTCTTCTCAGAATGATGAGTTGTTTGATTCCAATTATTTAAGTACAATGAGTTATTAAAGTGTCTTGCTAATATTCACCTGACAAGAAAATCAGGCATACAGGATAAACGATGTAAAACGTGTTTTGCACTTGTCTACGTGTATCGTTGATATCTCAGCGAATCAATAATCGATATCGCTGTAATTTGACTATGTGATAGCCAATAAGTACACCTAACAGAATATATAAATTTCAGAGTGATTTGTAATTTGCCGTAATCGGAAAGCTCGCGACAAAAAGTGTTGCGTTTTTTTTGATACACCCTGTACAGGGTGTATCAAAAAAATTAGGACACTTTTTGATGATGGTTTAAATCCTTGTTAAATCACTGAAGCATGACCAATTTTTATTTCAATGTAAAGTACAACCGATAAAGATAAAATCCTGAAGAGATGAGAAAAATCCATCATTAATTAAGGAAATTGTGACCTATTAGGCAAGGCAATCTATTTTGTAGTATGTACAATGGTCATTCACACAGTAACAGTAGAGTAACATAAACGCGCACACTATTTATGCCAATATCATGGTAATGATCCATCTACAGTGGGTTCGAGAACTTTTTTGATTTGCACAGAATATGCATGCATCTGATTTGTGGATTATTTATTTAGCCAGTATTGATTTATGCCAGAATTAAATGGATTACCAAACTAATCTTTGCTATTGACTGACAGATTATTTTCTATGTTTATAATTATTGTAACGTATTGAAACGTAAACCATGCTATTTACTGGTCTATACATACATGTAAATCCCATTGTACAAATCAGTAAATGACATGGTTTACGCAAATTATGCTAGTTTTCTTATTTTTCATCGGATTGATCTCATATTTTCAGGATATCATAATAATTAATTGGGCTTTACATTGAGACTAAATTGGTCATGGTCCAGTGATTACAACAAGTATTACACCGCCATGAAAAAGTGTCCTAATTTTTTTGATACACCCTGTACATGGATTTCAGTAGATAATTATTGTGGAAAAAGGCCAATATTCAGTTTTGGAAAATGTTTCTTAAGTGTATATTAGGCAATCTGCTCAGCTTAATTTCATGCCTTGAATCAAAACAATTTGGCATGTTTGCAAAAATTAATTTTATGCACAACAAGTATACAGAAAATACTGCAAACATCTTGAGTAGTGAATTGCCAATTTGGCACATTCAAAAGTGTAAGTTATTTTTAATTGGAGCCACTTTATGAACATTTTTTTTTAAATATAGAATTATATGGCTTTACACTACCAAGCACCACATATTTTACTTGTTGCCACAGCATTGAGTTGTATTAAGATGACTGAGTTTATTACTGTTTACAATTTCCCTGCAAAATCAATAAAAACATTTTAGCATTTATTTACCATACACAAAAATGATGTATGTATAATTGCAATCAAATTACATCATCACTGGAGTATAGTAAAATGTACTTACAGGCGTGCTACCACGCTGGGTTTCTAGCCACCTCCAGTTCTCTTGGGAATTTGACAAGGTTACAATTTCTCCATGTTAACTCTGTACTGTCTGTCACCAAGTGAACAGGTGTATGACCAGTTCGTCTGTGGTGATCTAAAGTGGTAGGCCAGCTTTTTCAATTATGAAATCTTGTTATTTGTTTCTTCTTACCTTATCCACCTTTGTGAGTGAAGCTTGTTGAAGAATTCCCAGGACAACTTCCAAATATTTTGTGAATTCTACTCCAATAGCCAGCGCAATGTCACCAAAAACGGAAAGAATTTGTGGCTTGACACTTCTGTGTACATTGTCATTCTATGAGGCAATTGACAAAATGTATAAAAGTCACAATAAGGTTTAATGATTTTTGAAAAATATTTTGATTTTCTTTTACGATTTTTGAAAAATATTTTAATTTTGTTGGTGCCAATTTTAGATAGAAACATTTTGATTTTGTTGAATTCCCCCCACATATTTTTGTAACTGCCCCCCCCCCCCCACCCCCAAAAAAGAAAATGACCACTAGTCTGTTAGCCAGTAGAACATAGTTTTATTTTCATATCATCACTGAAATATTGATTTAACTTTTAAGCTTTTTACAATTTGAGAACAAATATCGTGACACGGCGATATCGCAATGGAATTTTACCCACACTCCACGATATGAGACATGATGGCGATGAACACACCAACATGATAGTGATCTTTTATTTTCAATCAAGCTTTTTAATAATACGGTGAAAACACTGTATGTCACTGCACAGAGTTGGATAAATAGACATACAATACTTGGTATCAACTTACTCCTAGATTTTCTATCAGTAATGACATGATATCATCGCATATAGGTAGAATGTCTGTGTTCATAGCTCTGCAGATATCGCCTACCAATCCTACAGCAGCTAGGCAGACCTGATATTCAGCAAAGTTACGTAGTCCAATGGCTAGGTACGGCTTGAAGGCTTCCATGTACTTGGCAAAACCATTGCCCAATACTGCAGAGGAAATAGAAATATACCATTTTATGGATGACAAATATGCATTGCCATAATATACACTTCCATTTACAAAGGTATGTTATGGATGACAAATTTATATTGCCCTAATATTTACTACACATACAAAGGTAGGTACAAATAATTACTTAATTTTAAACAAAATCAAAGAAATAAACAAAACTGCTAAATATCAACGGTGCCAACTGGCAAACCTCTCTAACATCAAGTCCTCTAATCAACAGCACTTCTATGCAATTCGAGACAAGTTAAGAACCTACGGCTTGCATATTTAAATGATGAAGACCCTATTTAATAAATTTGCAGCCATGACCAGGAATATCATCAAAAAGACTTACTTAGCATCTATGTGGCACATGACATCGTGCAACCTATATGAGTCGTTCTTTCCCAGCTGTCACACTACTACACAGTAAGCACTAAGGTTATCTGGACAAGTAACTTTTTCATCTTTTTATGTAGATAAGTATGTTTGTATTTTACTTGAACTAATTCAAACAAACAACCAGTAGTTTTTTTCTTCTTTTTCTTTTTAAGTATATTTGTGTTGTACTAAAGCAAATTTCAACATGGTTTATTTTGGGAAAGTAGTGCAAAATACTGGTCCTGTAGTGTTGGATGATTGAGGGCTACCTCGCAAATCAAACACACAACCAGTAGTTTACCCCTCCCTTCAAACCACATTGGATGTTTTAAATCAAAAACCTATTGAGCCAGTCTCAGTTTGCTTTTTTACTCAATTTTTTTGTTTGTTCTCTCCTCATCTACACACACACTGTGGATTACTCCAGTCAAACTGTGTGATTAACATGTAATGTTGAAACACAGCCTTATAAAGGTGTTTAGAAATTTTGGAAAGGAAATCTTTCCAAGCTTTATACTGGGAACCTATTGAACTTAAGCATGTGTATCAATCAGTAAAATAATTGGTCATCCTGTTTATCAGACTTCAAACGTCAAAACATCATCTTGATACACCTGCTGTTTTGCAAACTTTTACAAATATGATCACAGCCATTGAACAGCTGTGTGAACTCAATTTTACTTTATCCATCGATCTTGAAGAATTTGTTTTGGTTCTCTTCCTTTGATTTTATTTTTGATGCTTTAAAACAAATTCACACACTCTTAGTAGCGTCGAACCAATCAGATATCTTCAATTTTGTCAGACAGTTATTTTGTCGACTTCTCTGTGTGAGTTAACCCCTTGAGAATTACCTGCCGATTGGTGAGAAACATGGATTCATAATTATTTTGTTGCACCAATCAGATACATTGTTAGAATAATTGTATCCCTAATAAATTTAGATAGACATATTATAAAACCTGTATTGTAATAGGTTATTGTCTTGTAAATTAACCAATCAGAAATGTCTTTAGATATGCAGGTAGTGCTCGGGGGGGGGTTTAAAGGTCAAGTTCCCAACCCCCATAAAGTGATGCATAGACTAACCTTCAACCAGCGTTCCTACAGCCAGTAAAGCATCCTCTTGAACACCACCAGATTTGCCACTTGTAGTACTAAACATCTGCAGTAACGCTGTCATGACGGAGTCAGATATTACAATAGCATCATCTTTCCTTACTTTCCTTAGGACACTCTGTTCAAATGAAGATGCAAATAAATATTGAAATAAAAAAGATTCAACGAACGCGGCTAATATTTTTTTAGGATTACTGAACCAATACTAGGCATGTCTGTACTTATTGCAATGCATTTCTCATGGTGATTCCAAATATGTTAATGAAATTAAATAATTTTCCACATATTTGAAACATTTTGGAATGTCGTCTGTAGACGCCTGCTGCGTGGAAAGTGTCAATAACACTTGAGTGAGAGGAAAAAATGAGTTGACCACTAATAAGCTAACACGGGGAAATTGTATGGAACTATCAACCAAGAGTATTTGGACACGTTGCATGATTCAAATTGCAAGAACATACTGGGAACCCATCGACCTTAAGCATGTGTATCAATCAGTAAAATAATTGGTCATCCTGTTTATCAGACTTCAAACGTCAAAACATCATTTTGATACACCTGCAGTTTGCACAAACTTTTATGAACGATCACACCCATTGACCTACTGTGTAAGGTAATTTTTACTATCTTCAATGACCTTGAATAATTTTTTTTTGATTCTCTTCCTTTTATGTTATTTTGGATGTTTGAAAACAAACTAACTCATGGAGCTGTTATCCTACAATCCTCGTAAAAACGACTCATTGAGTAACTGACTAAGAAACGAGACTTACCTGCAATGTGGCGCAAAGTAGTGATTGGAGATCATTGTAGATTATTCTCTCTGAGGCTGATAGTGTTTGTACATGTGACTAAAAGAGAACACAAAAATGTTTGAAACATTGAAACAATTTGATAAAGAGAGCAATTAATTTGTCTTTATGTGATGTGTTGATGATTTTAATTATTACTTGTGTATCAATCAGTAAAATAATTGGTCATCTTGTTTATCAGACTTCAAACGTCAAAACATCATCTTGATACACCTGCTGTTGGCATTTGACTAACAAACTTTTATGAACAATCACACCTTGACAAGATTTGTTTCACTAAGCTTAAAATACAAAATTTGAAGGCTACAGTATCCCAGCCCTCATTGCCTTGTTTCAAACAAGAAACACATTGTGCCAATTCTTGGAAGCGCTGCGTTTAATTGCACACAGTAAGACCTTAGCAGGAACATGGAGGTGCATTAATAATGTTTCATATTTCCCAATTACCCGCCTTCCCTTTCTTTACCAAATTTAGAAAAGGAAACCCAGAAAGTTCATTCAGCTTTCATTAAAAAAATCTGAATTTGGGAAACAAATCTTGGAAAATTTCATCCTTTCATTATGACTTTCATTATATGGCGACAAGATTGAAACATAATTATTAAATAAAATAATAATGATTAAATATTGAAACATAATTATATATATTTTACCTCCAACTGTATTATTTTCTGTATTCTTTCTAGAATCACTTTAGTCGTCTTCTGAACTGTAACATAGCAATCCTGTGAAAATTACAAATAATTATCAATTAATATATTTAATTTGTTAACTATTTCAAAAGACCAAACATTCAAAAATAAGTAATTAAGATTTAAGGTACAGTTTATATAACAGTATATTTGGCAAACCTCTTGTCAAAAGTGCTCAATGGTGTTTAGACCAGAACGAATGAATATACAAGGATGATGAGTCAACGTTTTCATAAATAATTGCGTGCAGCATGAATTGAATTCATGCTGCACTCTTCAGATGATGGGATTCACACAGGACCGTTCGGTATTAAAGTGAATGTTATAACCACTAGACCAGCTAGACTGTCAGTGCTGATGTAGCGATTTTAATCCTGCAAAAGAGGTAGGGTGGCCCAAAGTCTATGTGTATTAGGAAATAAATCTATTTAACTAATACAATAGAATTCTTTGCACCATACTAATTTGTGATAGCGTACTCATCAGGCTTCTCGTTAGGTAAACATATTATGGGGTCCACTGGACCCCATAATCTACCAATTCTCAAAATTATGGGTCCGAGAAGAAATTGTGGGGTCCAAGTCAAAAATGTAATTTGCGAATTGTGACTTCGGAATCGGATACGGAGTGGTTAAACGGGGACTACAGCGCTGAAATGTCCAAAAATTGTCTTCTCTATTTATTTTGTTGTTTGTAAAGAGAAAGATAAGTAAATAAATGACTTTCAAATATGTGTAAGCTTTACACGTGCAAAGTTATCTTGACTCACGATTAGAAATTATTGCGTCCAGATGGACGCAATAAAGAGTCCAGTTTAAAATGTACTGCGTTTTTAGCAAAAATATTGCGTCCGCAGACGCGAAAAACGCAATGTAACGAGAAGCCTGGTACTCATAGGTAGAACTAAAACAGAGGTCAAAAATTTTCAGAGTCTTGTGGTATTTCAACTAAACTAATTTGAAACTTAACAATTTGCAATAACCATAATGTGAAACAAAACACCACACAAACAAAATGTAATCACATACCAATGATTAGTGTTCAAATATCAGAGAGGCTAAGACGGAGGAGATTAAAATTTGCCGGCCACTGTGCCAGAAGGGAAGAGGAAGCAGTCTCCAAAGTTCTCCTGTGGCAACCCAAGCATGGGCACAAGGCTAGAGGACCACCACGAAGGAATTACATCAAGCTTTTATCAGAGGATACAGGACTAACTAGGCAGGACATGAAAAACTGCATGCTTGAAAGACCAGTATGGAAGGCCATCACAGAAGTCCGTCCCTTCGGGACGCCTTAAGCAAGCAAGCAAGTGTTCAAATTAGTATTTAGTTTAGACCCAGTTACAATACCTTTTAACTATAATTATTTTAAAGCTGATTGGTACCCTTGCTACAAACACTATTTACCGGCTGTTAACTTAAATTCCTAAAAACATGACAATATTGATATGATATTACTCACCTTTGCACTATTTTTGACCATTTCCATTAATGCTTCATATGCAGCACTCCTGAGGTTGGCTTGATGAGCATCAGGTCTATAACAATAATAACACACAATAAGCAGGTAAGCTTAGTACACTTACAGTGATCAATTAAATATTCAACGTTATCTACCACTGATGATAAGAAATGTTAACACAAGGACATGAAACCAGTAACACCTGCCACTAGCAAGGCAGCTGAGAAATCAGTTACACCTGCAATTAGTAAGGCAGCTGGGCACCCAAGGACAGCAAAGAAGATTTCTTGATGTACCCCATAATGCTTAGCGCCCCTACAGTACCCGCAGGGCTTATCACCAAAACAAACAGTGCCACACATGTGTTAAAGTAATTAACAGCTGGAGGTCGTCTGACCTCTACCATAGTAATACATGGTAAGATAGGGTAAACTTGGCCACAGATATGAAAGAAGTTGAATCCCAACTAAAACTTGTATTTATAAAAATATAGGGTCTTTAAGAAAACCAAGAGAGGACTGTATTAAAGACACATCAATCATATTACTTGCAACAGGATTTTCTTAAAGACCCTCGTTTAACAACTTTATAAGCATTTCCTTGCACTGTAATGTCAATGGGAACTAGTAGACACTGGTGACAGAAATCAGTGGTCATGTGATGAAAGTGAAGCATCCTGGGGTGCATCAAGAAATCTTCTTTGCAAGGACAGTTAGAATGGTTCACATTCAAGGACATTTAAATTCTCCTGATAACTATCAGAAATCTTTTCCAATTCAATATATCTGTGTGTTACCCTACCATTTGTTGTTTCCAGAAATTTTTACACAATATCATCATATTTCTGGCGATGAACAATTTTACTTGTTTTTATTTTCAAGGTTTTGAGCTTCCTTGCATAGACCTACATACAAAATGAAAATATTCGCGCATTTTTATTTTGCGCTTGCTCACTTTAGCGCGAGAAGAAATGTAGCGCGAACATTTCCACTTTTACAGTACCCAGTCTGGCAAAATGTTCTCTATCCTGATTCTGGACTTCCCCATCCCATTCACCACCACCAAACACGACCCCAACATTTGCTGAACTTTTTACATGATCCACTGATAACACCTGAGCTTTATGGGATCGAGAATGTCATGTCAAATCTCATGGGGGAAAAACAAGTGGATCAAGACTCATTACCGATGAAGTCTTCATACTGGGAAGACGAAACCGTCTAAACATGAGTAACATAATAGATTTGTTTAACAAAAAGTTTCACCAAAATTAGTTATGTACATGTATGTAATATGCTGACACTTGACAACTAATAGGCTATCTTAGAGGAAATTGTATGGAACTATCGAATACAGGGTTTTGGACACAGGGTTTTGGACATGTTGTATGACTAAAATTGCAAGAAAATACTTAAGCATGTGTATCAATCAGTAAAATAATTGGTCATCTTGTTATCAGACTTCAAACGTCAAAACATCATTTTGATACACCTGCGGTTTACAAACTTTTATGAACGATCACAGCCATTGAACAGCTGCGTGAACTCATTTTTACTCTCTCCAATGCCCTTGAAGGATTTGTGTTGGTCCTGTTCCTTTGATTTTATTTGTTTTCCGGTCGGGTCTAAGATAATTGCGTGTTTCGTGATGAGCAGGGCACTACAGTTTAATCAGTTCCAAATTGGCGAGAAATATTTGATTTTTTATCTCTCCGGGCGCCAAAGTAATCCAAGCATTCTTGCACGGTTTTGAACACGAATGCGTCACGAATAGGATGCACAGTGCGCTGTTGCTTTCACACACGCCTGTATCCATCTGTATTCATTCGCTGCTGTAAGGAGGCTTCACCAATTTGAAACTGATCAAACTATAGTCTGGGTTACCATACCTGTCTGTTGTTTCCAGCAGTTTGGCGACAATATCTTCATACTTGAGGGATAATTCATAGGTTTCTGGTTCATCATCTTCTTCACTGATGTTAGCTTCATAAGCAGCTTCTGCCAAACTTGAAAATGCCTGATGAAAATAAAAAAGAGAGTCATGAAAACAAACCAATAAGGAACTTCTCATTTTATCACAACTAATCCTAGGTAAATGCATTTGGAGGTTTTGCTATTAAAATAAACTAATAGTAATACAGAATGAAGTGGCTAAGGTTCCATTACCACAGATTTAATAAACTGATTTGGGAATATGTCCATACTTTTCAGAAAATATGTGTCAGCATCCGAAAAGCGTCACTCTTTCCACATATTTCAAACCTATTTGGGATACGCTTATGCCATTTTACAAATCTCTTGTATCACAGTTCTCTCTGCCTAAGATCTTTGCTGCATCCCAAATCATGATAAGATTAATGTTCACTACAAGATTTGTGATAGCCAATATTACTGGTCAATGAAATGGGGTTTTTTCTTGACTTACACAAAATTTCTTAAACATAATCTAACTGATAATAGATCAGCAATAGCTATTGTGAGTTATTTGTGACCATGGTTAACATGAAATTTCTTATTTAAAAAGATAATCAAACTGGTTATAGATCAGCAATAGTTATTGTGACCATGGGTTGTTTTAAGCATGTGTATCAATCAGTAAAATAAAGGTCATCTTGTTTATCAGACTTCAAACGTCAAAACATCATCTTGATACACCTGCTGTTTTTAGATAATTTGAGTCCTAACCAGTACTAACCCAGCAAACATTAGCTGCTACTCTTGGCTCTGCTGCTAAGTTGTTAATAAGTGCTTGCAATAGTAGTTGGAATTGGTATGGTGGTCCATCCACTGGGGGCTGCTCACCACTGTAATCTTGTAGTACAACATCAGGTAACAATTCACACACGCGGCCAAGTGTCCACGCTACTGTGTCTCGTACGATTACACTGCCATCACTCAGAAGTTCTATAAGTTTGGGAAGGGCTTGGACTACTAGAGGTTTGAGAACATTGGGCTCTGGACCCTCTAAGATGGAACCTGAATATAATATAACAATAGATGCTTATAAGTATCACTGGATCTATGAAGATAACAAAGAAACTATCTTAGGTGATATGTGACCCAACAAGAGTAAATGAGGAGGCACAATGCGGTAGTAGCTAAGTTGATTTAAGAGCACAAAATATGTCCCTCATTTATTCGCATCGGGTCATATATAGATAAAGCTGATTAAACAAAACTTATTTACCCGCCAGCCCGCATGAGGCAGGTTAATTTGGCATTGGACTAGACCTGGGCCTGACTATTTTCAATCAAACCTTAGATCCAGAAATCATTTTTACACTTAAATGTATCTCTCTTTTAAAGCATTTCTTTCTGATATTGTGAGTAATAACGACAATATTATTCAAACTACTGGCCAAAAACGAGGCTACTATTTTGTTTGGTGGCCAACATTATACTCAAGGCCGTATAAGGCCAAACAAAGAAGAAAGTCTGTCTCAGAAACATTGTGCAAAAAAGCTAAGTGCTGTGTGATTTTTTTTTTTGCTATTTTTTTTTGTTGCTTATCTAAACTTACAGAGAACCTTTTTTAACTTTTTTTTTTAAAAATTAAAAAAAGAAGTAAAAAAAGAAGCCCAGCGCATAGACCTACGCGCCGTAGCTCATTCCACATACCAATGCGGGCTGGCTTCTGAGACAGACCTTCTTTTTTGTTTGGCCTTAGACCACGATACTCTCATTGTCAGTAATCTTATGATTACTTGTTGGGTTGGGAAGTTTGCATACGGGCTAGTAACATTTACTTGTAAACCTGCCCGGCTGGCTGCACAGGCTGAAAAAGTAGGCAATACGGAAAGCTCCTTGCCGGGAAATTTGAGCATTTGGAGGGAAAATTTGGCATTTGGAGGGAAATGTTACTCTTTCATTAAGAAATGCATTCCATTTTGGAGGGAAATTTGGAATGGCTTGCCGGGAAAAAAACATTTTTTCAGGCCATGGCTGGCTGTTCCCTTTGTTTAGTAAGGCCAAATTAAAATAATTGTTTGTCTCAAAGCTCCCGCGCGCGTTCGTTTATTGGTGCGCATTAGAAAAACAAAAATCTGAAAAAAAAATCTAAAATTTCACCGATTTTTCAGATTTTCATTGATCAGATCATCTTAAATACAAAAGTTCACTTTTACAAGGATTTCAATATTTTATATTTAAAAAAAAAAACCTTGAAAAAACCCGCATTCCGCATTAGTTTTACAACAGGAGAGGAGCTTTGAGACAAACAATTAATTTAATTTGGCCTAATGTATCAATCAGAAATAAGAGTCATCCTAACATCAGACTTCAAACGTCAACACATCATCTTGATACTTATTGCCCTCTGCATTTGAGATAATAATAATAATAAATGGTAATTTATAAAGCGCTGGTCATGGCGCTGCACTTTCTGCATAACAACCAAAATACCACAAAGCTTGTTGATAGTTTAGACACATCACCATAGCAACTTATCCTATTGAGTCCTCACAACTACATTGAATAATCAATCACTTACCAAATGCCATGACTGAAGCATCCCTGTACTGCCAATCCGTATTGCTTATATGATTCTTAATGAAGGGTAGTACATATTGAAGGACATCATTCTCGCAGCAATTAGAGAGCAACATTAAGCATACACCTGCAGCCTTGCATGGATTCCACTCATCGTCATCGTCAGAATCATCATGTACTTGTTTAGCCAATGTCTCTAATAACAGTGGCACTAAGTACTGCAGGGCACCCTTTGCATAATGCCTGCTGGTATTTTCTGGGGCAAGTCCTATTTCTGTAGCCTGTAATAAATGTATCAAAAAAGGGGGTTAATTTGTGGATTTAGAGATATGAAAATAGGATGAACATTACAAAATGGGGATGTTCATGTGCAAGAGATTTAACCTCAGAGTCTACCTTGCAGTGTACCCATCGCACGTCGCTAAATGCTCCACACTTTTGCAGAATTTGTTATACAATCTAAAAGTGTATAGCAGTGTTATACTATGCATTTTAATGTAACAGTTTATCATTTTTTTAACGAAGGGTTGGAACTTGACAACAATTTGCTACACACATTGGTTCACATAAATCGATCACTGCTACCTTGCCATTAGGGTTGTATCATATGTATAACAAATCGGTGTCACATGTATACCAAATGACAGAGCCAGTGATGTACATGTACATGGGTAACAGATCAATTTCACCCTTTGCCAAAGGGTTGTATCACATGAACACCGCATGTATTAAGACAGGAATATTACATAAAGACATGGCTATCACATGATATCCTGCATCATCCTGGGATGTAAATGGCCGACAATAATTATAATCTGCCCTTATCAATCCTACAGGATGCAATTGACCACATTATTATGCTGCCATAATTGCCACAATCATTACATTTATGTGGCAGCTGGCTAGGCGCACAACCATATATATCAGCACTTAGATTGCAATATCATCTTTCTTAATCCACATTCCCAGAGGAACAGGTTAATCATTATAATATAACACCTTTTTTTATGCCGTTTTAAATCAAATGCATGCATTTGAGATTTTTTTTCTTTCAAAATTCCAAATCCAAAATATTTTCAGCGTAAAATAAGGGTCTTTTTAATTTAACGATCAAGAATATATCACGCAATCTGAAAAGGCCTACATATCAACTGAGGCCACATAAATGGTGATGGTTGCAAGTACTCTAAGAATCATACTCAGGGATTGCAATTTAAAGCACTGTTTATAATGCTCATTATAGCAATCAATACACAAGGATGATTTTAAACTCATTTATGAAATACAGATATCTTACCTCTGATAATTCAATAGCCAAATCCATTTCTTCATCACACACATTTGACCAGAACTCTATACCTTGAAGTGCTATTTCATCTATCTCACTTTTCATGGCTTCTAATGTAATCTGTAATAAACACGCAACAAACGAATGTACATGTCAATCAAATTTGTGTACAATTAAGGCGTAAATAAGCAAAGATCTGATAAACGAAACAACATCAGCAATCAAAACTACTAGAATATTGGTACAAAATGGCAAATAAATGTTACCAAGATTACATAATAGCCTTAACACTTTCCACGCGGCTATAGTAATTTTACCATTACAAAACAGAATTTTCCGAAACCTTTTCGTAATTTTCAAAGTCTATTTAAAGGATTACTGAACCAATACTAGGCATGTTTGTACTTAATACAATGCATTTCTCATGGTGATTCCAAATATAGTAATAGAATTAAATAATTTTGACATTTTTGAAACATTTTGTGAACTTTTGGAATGTCGTCTGGAGCCGCCTGCCGTGTGGAAAGCGTTAACGGCCTCCAAGTGCTACAAAATACTATGTTGCTGGTAGCATGACGAGGGCAATCAGGCGCAGGCTATCACATGCCGCAAGTTGGATTTCCACGCAGCAGACCAGGTTTCGATTGAGACCATTGGAGCCAATCTTTCCCCTCCAATTTTGACCCGTTTTGTCCCCCTTATAGTTGTATTCTAAAAACCATGCCTACAGGGTAAAGGTTTTATGCGCCACCGTTCGCTTTCAATTAATGGTACGTTCATACCCGTCATTGCGCGTCGTCAAAAGTTGAATTGCTTCAACTCGTACACCGATATTCGCAGACGTCCGCCGATGCCCAACGACGGGAGTATGAATGCACCTTAAACCTAACGACCCCGACTGCCACAAAATACTACTCTCTACAAGGGGCTGGTAGAGGTACGGGTTATATTCATGGTCTTTTTTGCTTAATGAACCCTAATAAGGCAACTATTCTTCCAATGTCAATAGTACAATACGGGTATATAATACTTACAGCAAAGAGAGCGGGTCCCATGTATGTTTCCATGTACTGATAATAGAGAGACATGATTTTAACAAGACACTGCAAGGCTGCTACTTGAACCTGAGGCTCTGAACACTGAGTGGTTTCACATACAACTTGCATAATGACATGACGTTCACTCTGTTGGAAAAATATAAACAAATTTAGGTATTAACTAATTTCATTTTAGGTAACAACAAACGAAGAAAACCCTCTTCTACGAGTATGACCGACCCTACCCATATCCCAACCCCCATCTCAATTTGATTAAATTCACCTAAAAGTTCAATAAAATATTTGAAGAAAAAAAATACCAAAAACCAAAACATGAACGCCTGATCAACCAACGAAATAGGTCCGTTTGCCCGTAGAACAAGGTTTTTTGCCCCTGTCGCTTTACTCATATTTTAGCTAATTTCAACAAGTTTTTTTTTTTAATGAACATCGATATAAAGGGTGAAGTAAACTCAGCAATTTCACTGGGTAAAATTCTCGAGGGTGAAAAACTGAATTGATAGCCACAATTTGTGCTGGCGTAGTATTTTAGGCTGTAAAACCATGGTTTTTTAAACATTTTCTAAAGGGTGAAAATAAAAAATGAAGGGTATTTCACCCTTTGTAGAGCGAGTGAAAACACTGGAACTTGTTGTATGATTATCATTTAACACCGATTAAATTTTCCATTCTATAAATAAATTAAAATCAAAGAGAATTTGGTATGGTGAAACATTAGAAAAAGGTGATTTGAGTGGAAGAATTGTAAACAAAGAACTCCCCCCCCCCAATAAAAAAAACACCAAACAAAACCATACAAAAAAAACAACAACAAACATTACTTCCATAAATAAAAACATTCTACAATATTTTGGAAGGAATTTTAAAAACATATTTTCTCAAAAGTTTCCCGAAATGTATTTCTTGCATTTAAAAGCTCAAAACTCAACCTGGCAAAATGTTTGCCTAATTTGGAAAAATAATGTCACACAATGTTAAATTCAACTTTTAATACCATGAAATTATTAATTTTGATAATACCATTCCTCACGAAGACCTGACCATACTTATAATACCCTTCAGTCACAAGGCATTAACTGCATGGTAAATGTGTTTGCTCTCAAAATGATGATCAAAACCAGTCCTGATCATTTTGTTCCTTTTATGCCAAATTTTCAGATATTTCGTAACATATTCATGCTGTGTTACATCAATGGAAAGCTGATGTGTTCCTCATTCCAATGATATCCCATTTGTAGCAATTACTTTGCTCAGCCACTTGCTTAAGAATACGAGGTCCCAATCCTAAAGTGCCAAATACATATATTTGGCACTAAAAAGAACAACTCTGTTGTCTGTTCAAAGAAGTGTTACATTGACAACTACAGTGTAGAGTAGAGTGATGCTCTATTTGATCATTAAAAAGTGTTGATTTGGTACATTCAGATTGAAACTTTCTTATAGTTATTCTCAAGCAATTTGCTAAGCACTGGTGAAACAAGTGATTGCTATACACATCTTCTTTCCATTGATGTACAACACACTAAGAACATAATATTTATGAAATAGATGATTGAGGGGTATACTGTATATATATATACAGTCCTCAAAATAAATAACTGACCAGCTAATAAATATACTCATAATTCCAAAACTGTAGCTCCTACGTACAAATATTAAATTATAAAGTTGTCGGGAAATCGCTTTGCTTCAATTTGAGATATTACACGTGAAGATTGAATGAATATTAAATCAGTTATGAGTCCAAAACCAAAGCCAAGTCAGTTTCTCATTTTAACACTTAGGTTTTGAACACGCAGGACCGTGTGACAGGTATGTGTATGGGCTGCTTTGATCAATTGAAGCATCCCCAATCCTCATCTAACTATCAACCCATGAGTTATCGCTACCAGTTAATCAATAATCTGCCTGTTGCTAGTTCGAGGCTGCGTGTCGACGAACAAAATGTTAAAATGAAAAACTGACTTGGCTATGGTTTTGAACTCATAACTGAATTAATATTCATTCAATCTTCACGTGTAATATCTCAAATTGAGGAAAAGAGATTTCCTTACAACTTTATAATTTAATATTTTTACGTCAGAGCTATATTTTTGGGATTGAGAGCATATTAATTACCTGGTCAGTTACTTATTTTGAGGACTGTATATATATATATATACACATACAGCTGTTTCTATGGGGACATGACATATATATGTATATATATATAATTATGTGGACCCGTGTGCCGCACTATTTGATGATGTCCTCTTGATTGAAGTCCACATACACCTTCACCCCCCTATCACTTTTAGACGACTGTTTCTATAAGGACATAAAAATGTTCGTATAGCAACATTCCACATAGTACGGTAAAAATGACCTAAAATGTCCACATAGGAACAGTATTATAAAGTATATATATATATATAAAATCGGTTTGATACTTACCTCTTTATCGAAGTTAGCCTTGGTGAATTCCAGAGAGTTTAACATAGCATTGGTTGCAGCATGTTTCACATGAATACTAAAAACAAATAGAAAATATAATTGAAAGCCTTAGTAAATTCTACAGAGTTTGCATGAATATTAAAAAGGCAACAGATACCAGTAAATTTGTATGGGCGAGTCAGAATGATTTGGGCCAAAGTTTGCAGACCCCCCCCCCCCCCCTGGAAATAATAGTATACTGGGATAGTTAACTACAGAGGATTTCACTTGTGGCGTACCCAGGGGGGTGGGGTGGTGGTCCTGGGCCCCCCTGAAATAACCCTGTCGGTTAAAACGACCCTACGTCGGTAGATTTGCTATTTTGCTATTTTTTTCGGCCGGTTATGCGGACAAGTTCATCACTACCCCTCCCCCACCCCCACTTATCAAGATATCAGCTGCTGATGGGGGGAAAATTGTGCATGTTTTACCGTTTTTTTGGGAGTCTGTATTTTTTTTTTGTCGGTACATCATGCAGTTCGTCGGTACAACTATAGCGTGCCCCAGCCCCCAGTTTCCAAAAGCTGGGTACGCCACTGGATTTCACACAAATGGTTGAAACCATTTCTTTCCACAGGAATTTTGAATTTTACAAACTCACAGTCCCACACAAGTGACCTTTTAAGTTTTAACCACACAAAGCAACAGGGACATTATTTGGTGGTGTGCGTCCAACCATAAGGGTTGTTCAAGGGGACAAAATAATGAAACTTGTCTAAAATATTATAGACAAAGACATTATTCAAAAAATGTTATCAATAACAATTTGGAAACACTGAGGAATTTGAATAAAATAATGGAAATATATGCCACTTGGCCTTTTAGTGTGATTAAGATTTTAAATAATATAGGAAAATCCCTATGAACTATCAGGGTTCCCAGCATTTCACAAGACCAAAATTCCCTGAGTTTTCCCTGATAAATTTATATTATTCCCTGAGAAAATATTTTCACTTTATCGGAAGGCGAGAAATGAAAATGAACCGACAAGACTTGTATGAGCCAAGAAATGCGCGCGTAGCGTGCGAACTTTTTCGACTTTACACCTATTCATTGCCTGGAAAGGTGTTACCCACTTGAGCCATCAAATTCCCTGAGTTTTCCCTGAGTTTCTGTCTTTTTTTCAAATTCCCTGAGTTTTCCCTGTCTGGAAAAAGTTATTTTGATTTTCCCTGATTTCCCTGAGTGGCTGGGAACCCTGACTATGGGGTCGTGCTAACAATTTCAAATGTCAATCCTATGTTCAATTGAAAATTAACAAGCAAAATGTCTTTCATAAAAACAGATTGAATCTACTTGCAATATACCTTGGTTCATCTTTTCTCATTCCTTGGACTATAGCTGTGAGAATTTCATTGGATTGTGCCGATAGGTGATCTGGATCCTGTAACAGAAAACAATGTCAGAAATCACAGTCAATAAATGTAAGGGGAATTACCTATTCAGTGTAAACCACTGACATTTATGACGTGTATAGAAACATTAGCTTGCATGATTCAGATCCAAATCAGCAAACATCCCTTCACTTACCGATCCAATGAACTAATCCAATGCTTTTAGACTACACAAATTATTCGGGCCTTAACTTACGGCTTGTTTCCACAGAACTGAACTTTCCAGTTATTGCCGTGTAAGAAATTGCAATTCTGGTAAGTTCTCCTGTGGAAACACACAATAATCGGATTATTGATAAACCGATTATCACCCATAAACGGTTTATTATAACCTTCTCCAGAGGTGGTTATTTCCGCTTAAGATCGGCACCAATGCGCCGTGGAAACACACCGGTTTATGATAAACAGTTTAAGCTGAATTTGGAATCATAACGCGCCTGTCGATGCGCGCCCTACCTTTCACGCGCGCACACATTGTGCGCCTATAGCTTGCGCAGTAGTACGCTCGGTTCTACGCAGCCTTGTTATGGCAGCGGCGCAGCAGAGATGCGGTGCACTGCAAGGTTCAAGTCAGGAGGGTCGGGAGCCGATTATTTAAACGGTTTATTGCGCTCTGTGGAAACGTGTCGGTTAAGCGCCGACACAGAATTTTCATCCCGGGTAAGATAAACCGTTTAACTAGCTTTTTTCTGTGGAAACACGCCGAATGTTAGAAACAATGTTCCCACTAGTTCCCAGAATAGTTACTACAAAGTTCAAGATACCAATACAACTTATTATTAACTTTAAACCTATCGTAGTCATCTCATTCTGAGTCTAAACATAACGTGGTCTTGATTACATATTGGGATCAGTATCGTAATCAGCCAATGTGTCAAATTTAGGGTGGATCCGCCGATCATATAAAATGTAATATATTATTATCAGGCCTGCAAAAAAATGTTGATTTCCTGGCAAGCTAACACAAATTTCTCTCCAAAATGGAAACTTTCCCACTATTTTTTATGTATTTCTTCTTTATACGGAAGAGCCACATTTCCCTCATATGCCTAAATTTCCCGGCAATCGGATATCCAATTTGCCCATTTTTCCAGGCCTGCAGCCCATCACTAAAATGTCTAACACTAATACTTACTATATCTTGACATATGTATCCAATAGCTTCCAGTGTAGATTCTTTGAGAGGCTCTGTGTTGATTGCATTGGTCACATTCTGTACTAAGCGAGGTATTAGCTCTGGCCATTTATTACTAGGAATTTCTGCACAGGCTATACATGCAACACACTGAAAATAAACAAACATTAATTAATCAAAATGTTAAGGAGTTGTAGAAGAATCGGGCTTTAGTGTACTTCAGAACACATTTTTATTTTAGAATTTAAATAAATAAATATTAAAAAACAAAATACAAGCATTCTAAAGTAATTAATAATTATTCTAATAAACATCCCATATCTTTCTTTTGATGGTGAAAAAAGTCCTTACCCAATTGTTCTTGAACTAAAACATAAACTGGGGAAAATCTCAAGTAAAAATCACACTTCTTGACTGCTCGATTATTTTATAGGCTGATCGCTTAATTAAATCTCCCAATGTAAAAAGCAATCAGAAAAGTTCAACAATACTGCGATAGAGAACTAAGACTGTTAGGCCCAAGAATTTCGATCCGGGCTGTTTTGAGAGACCAGCCAACTTCTAAATTCATAAAACTGTATTTTAACCATGTAACTAACAAAACTGACGAAAACATTTTTGTAATAATGATTTTTGTTTGTGCATTATTTTGCTTTGTGCTTGCATGTCCCGAATGTGGTTTGTAATGTCATATGACCCAAAGCCGATGCTAAAATCCAACTACATAATTACACATCTTGCATAATTTTCTCCTCTCTTGATGAATTTTTGAAACTCTAGCAGAAGAAACTCTGCTTTCGCTACATAAACTACATGGCAGACGTCAGCATGGAAATATCTTCAATGCCAAGCAGTTTTGTATGCAATGTGCTGATTGGTCATAAATGCTTTTGTTTAGAAGTCACAAACCAATCACGGACACACTCTCTTAATAGATCAGGATAATATTCTGCTGCTAGCCTACTGTATATAGTCTCATTCGCAGCCATTTTGGAGGGGGTTTTTAAGTCTCATTCGCATCGTTTTCAAATCTTTAAGTTGTTTTTTATTTGGATCTGGGAAAGGGAAAAATCATATTTTTGTGGGAACAAATCGTATTTCACCAAATTTCATTACTAAATATGGCACTAGCTGGCAGTGGCAGGTCTGTTTGATGCATGATGTATCAGTGTTATTTCCTGTTTTAACATTAATCTGCACAAAATACCTACATTTTATGATTGTTTTCTTGAAAAGGATATAATAAATTGTATCAATTCATGTGTGATTTGTAATTTTTAATCATATTTTTAGTGTTTAATATGAACTTTTACTGCACAAAATCCTTGGCAAAATAGGCGTTTCAAGAATGGTATTTTAAGCATTTTATTTTACCACATAATTTCACTTATTATTCAAAGCCCTGTTCTCTTTCCGAAATGTATTAACCCTTGTTTTATAGAGGGTTTGGGAGCTATTTAACATTGTTACAAATGTTGAAATGCATTAGAAAGATGATACACCTAATATACAGATCAGGTGTTTGTTTGTTACTACACTAATATTCCAATCAGAGTACCCTAACTAAACAAGCTACCAGCAATGAATGACACTGGGTAAAATTCTCAAGGGTGAAAAACTAAATTGATGTGTGCTGGCGTATTGTTTAGGCTGTAATACAATGGAACTGCTGGCGTATTGTTTAGGCTGTAAAACAATGGAACTTCCACCATTTTTCACTCTTCAGAAAATTGTTGAAGGGTGAAAATCAAAAGTGAAGGGTATTTCATCCTTTGTATAGGGTGAGTGATGACACTGCTTCAACTAGAAAATCAATTTAGTGTAATTCCAATTATAACCCGATGACTGGAGCCTTCCTCATTAACAGGACTGGAGACAGGTCTCCATGGCAGGGACATCCACAGAGCAGGGTTCACATTCTGACGCATCCTAGAACTCTCACTTTTTTGTAGTGACGCGTTAGGTTTCAAATTGGAAAGACCGTGCGGGTCCCGATCAAAATTGAAGGACACCTTAAATTTGACAATGTATAGAAATGGAAACCTTTAACTTTTAAGAAATTCTGTAAATTACATATCTATCCTTTGCTCACAATGTAAATTCATTAAAACTGTCCGTAAAAAAGTAAAATTTTCAAATACCCAAACTTCAGCACCCCTCAATTTCTTGGGGACCCCTTAAATTTGTTATTTTTAAGTCCTATGGGGTCCTGAAAAATGTCATGGGACCTCTCACATTTTTGATCCAGTGCTATCCCTGCCACAGAGGGAAGGGCTTGAATCCATTAAACATCTCTGTTTAGAGGTGATTACAACACTTACCTGTGCAGCAGAACTTGGTCTGTGGGCCTCTGTTCCTAGTGTTTGTAATACCTGTTGGATGGATGGGTAGGTATGGATAGAAATAGTTGCAATTATTTTACAGCAAGTCTGACTTATTATAATGAGTTTTCAGTAAACTGACTGTTACAAATTGAAGCCATAAATTGAAGCAATAGCATGACATAAGGTGGGCATGCAAAAAGGGTGGAGGGATTTCAGATAACTGTGGTACAAATTTGATTTTTTTTTCTTCTCGCAAACCCTTATCCTACAGCAGTGGTTGATACCTCATTTTAAGCCAAATGTTATTCTGTCACTGTACTGAAACTTATAATCATACAGTGCTCTGTTTAAAAATCACATCAGTTTAAATGAGAAATGCCAGGGGTGGAGGAGCAGGCGGATGCGGTACGTGTTTAAATATAGGAAATTGCCTAAAATAGGCAATTGTGTTGATAAAATGTTTTCTTGTGTTAAACCTCTCACAGTTAAAGACCTGAATTAAGGTTTGTTGTTAAATATTCAAGAAGGTTTTTTCCAAAATAGTCATGAAAAAAGGCCAGCTCATAGGGCCCGTTATGTACTGAATTAGTGAAGCAACATGGGTGGCATGACACATCCCTTAGAGAGGAATTATTTTCAAGACGCCCTCGTTTGACTTGCGTGTTGCTTTACTTTAAAAAAAAAAAGTGATTCTAAGCGGATTCGAACCAGCAGCAGCACAGCAATCTTTGCATTCATAGACAGCGCTCTTATCGATTGAGCTACGGAGGGAACTGCCAGAGTAGCGCAAGATTATAATCTATAGGTATTACATTCTCAAAATCGATTACTGGTGTCACTATAATAGACGATTTAGTTAGCCGATTTTAACGATCTATACACAAAATTGCTGAGAAATCGACGAAGCTCAACGCAAGGTACTACATGAAAATTAAATCTGATGAAGACAAATTAGGAAAGTTTAAGCAGCTGCTGTATTTCTTCTGATGAGCAATTCTCCACGAAAATGTTTTTGCGTTGAAGTTCAGTATTTTCTTCATCCAATGCGTCAATGATCTAAGATCTATCATTGGTGAATTCTCTAATTTAATGTCACCTTTCATTGTTTCAACACCTGTAGCGACCTATCTTTATAACATGTAGGCCTGTGGTCGTATAATTGTCATCCATGAATAGCGCCACCAGGCTCAACACAGCTAAACTTTTTTGTGATAAAAAAATCAACAGAGGGCGGTTGCTATTATGTCCCAAATTTCAAATTTCTAAGGGATGTGATGAGCATGAAAAAGGGGCATGACTGTCAAATTATAATTGAATAGCATTTTTTTGCCTTAGGTCTGAGCACCTTATGCTACATAGGAATACTTCATTTGAACTTCATTTTTTGAATGTTTTATGGACTTAATTGATGAGAATTGACAAGATTTTAATAGTTTTGGGCTAATTACAATAGTTCCGTTTTAAGCAAAATTCCTTTTAACTAACATGAAACGTGTATTGTAATATATCATTCTTTGAAAAATGATCCTCAATCCACTATCACAAGTAATATCATCTATGGTTTTTTGTGTGGTCATGTTGATGCAATTGCACAGGAAGGAATGCTTAAATCAATATTTTCTGTTTATTTGTTTTTAATTTATTACATTGTCATTATCAACGCAAAGGATTAATTAAGACTCAGTAAGATTTGGTGTTTATATTGATAATCACTACACTAAGAACACATTCTGAAGAAATTCATCTAATACCATTGATAATTCAATTTTTACACTAAATTGTGTGCAAAGGAGTCATTTTGAGAAAAATGCAAGAAACTTCCTGTTTACATTGTTGTCTATGGACTAATTAATAGCCTGAGTAAATGTTATATATACTTACGAGATCTTTGATAGTCTGTCTTAATTCATCTGCCGATTGTAACCACCGATCTTGTTGTGCGACTTTGATTGCAGGGTCTTTTGATGTAAGTGTATTCTTCAACTGAAGACCTGATGCCATGCGAGCTACATTGCTGTTGTCTGGATTGGCCAATACTTTGGCTAACTCTTTTTGAAATTCAGACTGATGTGTAAATGTAAACAAAATAAACAAATAAGTGATGTGATTGTGCATGTCTCCTGTAATCTGGAAAAACCTAGCAAGTCAAATTTTGGTGTAAAAATTGAGTTAGACCCATAATTGGATTTCGGGTTTTCCCCTTCAGTTTATCAAGTTAAAGTGTGTGAAACTCTTCCCTGCCGGCAGTTTTTCATCTGGAAGTACACATGTACCTAGTATGGAAAAACCTAGTCTGGAAAAAATATGGGAACAGTTTTCCTTTTGTTTTCTCAAATTTGCGTTTACCAGACTTACTAGGTTTTTCCAGATTACAGGAGATGTGTATTAAATAGAATTCAAGACATTTTGTTGGCTGCGTGACAAATGGTCAAGTGTTTGATACACATAGCACGTTATCAAGAAACATTAAAAATTAGTAACTTACTGATGTAAGTGTAATAAATATAAGAGGACCTGACGTTTCGATTCTAACAGAATCTTTATCTTCGATAAAGATTCTGTTAGAATCGAAACGTCAGGTCCTCTTATATTTATTACATTTACTTACACAGGCTATTTTTGTGGATAAGCAGTTTGCATTCAGCTTTTACATTATACTGATGTAAGTGTGTGAATTCAATTGTTATTACTTTGTTTGCTTCAGTTTATCCTCTCACACAAAAGGTTTTTAACTTTTAAGTGAACTTGGAAGAGTTATTCTTAACTCTTCTTAAGCCTGGTTAAGAAGAATGTTTAAGAATTCTTCCTAAATTGTACTTCATGGTGAAGGGCAAAGTTCTAAAGTTTGACCTAGGGTCTATATCGTGAAGATCAACTCACAAATTTTTAAACAATCTTCCTAATAAGATTTGAAAACTTGAGAAGAATAACTCTGCTTTAAGATTAATTTGATCTTTTATGCAATATGGCCCTGGTCTATACAGAGAAAGAGTAATTCATTTTTGACCATGGTCTGTATTAGCTGACAGACACATAGTTCTATGGTAGACTTTGTATACATGTAGGTCTGCATTATATATTGCAGAATGTTTGAAGTCAATCCATCTATGATTCAAGAGAAACAGCTTTCTCTCTTAGGTAAAAGATCTTGAAATAACAATGTGCCCAACATCTCTTTGCGATGGAAGGAGAAAAAGTATTCTTACCAAATTTGCTGCAGCCGCCTGTTCCAGAAAATTCTGTGCTGCTTCCAACTCCTGTCTTTCTGTAAGATTTAAAATGTAAGCAAACCATAGAATTATTTTTGTGTCAAACTTTTGAAATAACTATGTTTATGTTTTGTTTTAAGTAGGAGTGGGCTATAAATGGGTCATTTTTTGTTTTGCCCATCTAATGATTTTTTAAAATTCCATTTGACCTATCTCAACATAAAATGACAACAATTTTAGTCAGGGGTCTAAGAAAAAAGTGTGCCGCCCTCTTGTGTCACCATACTTTAAATTTATGTTGCAAATATTCATCCATTCGCTATTTTAAAGTTTACAGCTACGAAGATGATCACAAGTTTGACCTGCTTCAGGAATTTGAGCTTTTTATCACAATTTGTTTATCCATAGCACTCATTCGATCGTTATGCCACCATTGAATTGTACACTAGTAAAAGTGTGTTGACCCCATGCATTTGAATAGGAGCATTGCACTGGAGAGACAAACCAATTTGATATGGGACTCGATACAATTGGAATTCAGCAGTTTTCTGAATGATTTTCTGATTTTATTCTAGATCCTACATTCATTTGGCTCTGCTTTGGTAAATTTTACTGTTTTAACCCTAACTCCCAAGGCTATGTTTTTGTATCTTGGCTGTCAATTCATCAAAGTCAAAGTCTCTCAAGAATTTTTTGACGATTTTGAAATTTTCTTTTTCTTTTGCCAACTTCAGTCGTTTCAGAAACTTGTCGGATAGGCTATAGCTTTGAAAATTGTATAAGCCTTATCGGGAATAGGTAAAAATCAATTGATTATTGTTTTCTGATGCATTGTGAGAGAAAAAATGGGGCAAATTTGATCCCTTTTCTCTCCCACAATGCATCAGAAAAGGATAATCAATTGATTTTCACGGGATTTTTACCTATTCGCAATAAACCTTATTGCAGACACCATTCTGTATGTCAAATGACTATAGTAGTAAAACTATGTTTAAAATAAGGTAATTCAGGTCCATTTTCCAATAGAAAATAAAAAATAAAAAGCCCCTCCTATTTTCCCAAAACCTGGACGAGAAACATATTTTTTATTTTACCTGGCCTTAGATTCATGTGATGATTTTTTTGCTTCCTCAGTGAGATTTCAGTCTTAGATATATCCAAAGCAGATTGCCAAAAAGAAAAATTAAGTGAACTTGTCTCAAATCAATTTTTTTATACCTCTCTCTGAGCAGAAGTGTCAAAATCGATGGTCGCTGAATTCAGCGAAAGCGCTGATGTCATATCATCGCCGTTTGCAGACGAGGTCTTAAAAGACAAGGCAAGCGATTTTGCCTGATTGAGCGCTTTTTCCCGACTGCGTGCATGTCCCCATTCACGAAAATGAGGAAGAAAGGGCACCACCACTTCAGCTATATCGCGATAGCCCTTATAATTATAGGCCTGCCCTACTGTCAGACTGTGTAACTTAGTTCAGTAGTAGTTTAGCATCTTGGACTTTAGGAGGCAGATTATTTAATGTCAATGAATATCAAATCAATATGAGAGCACACAGCGCATGTGTTTACCAATTGAGACACAACACCACACAACCCTCGTTAAGTTGCTGAAAGAAAGGCGTTGACGAGTACCAGCATAGATAAGATGTAGAGAAATTGAGTCAAACGAGATATGTCAAACCGTGCGTTGTTGCAAAAAGAAATAAAAATCCTCTATTTTTGGGGGACTTTGAGAATAATTTAAACCAGTGGCATAACTAGGTTGTTGGTTCACCAATTGAGACACAACACCACACACAACCCTTGTTAAGCTGCTGAAAGGCGTTGACGAGTACCAGCATAGATAGATGTAGAAAAATTGAGTCAAACGAGATATGACAAACTGTGCGTTGTTGCATAAAGAAATAAAAATCCTCTTTTTTGGGGGGACTTTGAGAATAATTTAAACCAGTGGCGTGCGTAACTAGGTTATTGATATTGGGGTTGGGGGGCAAGAAATGAAAGACAACGACAACATTGTTTGAATCACTAAATGCGCGGCCAGCACGCGCATTTTTTAAACTTTTTACACTTATTTTTGGCACGATTGAGGTACATTTTTGCTCTAAATAAGCTTGTATTGTACCAAAGAATATCGCATTTTGGGAAAATATTTCATCATCTATCTGTGTACTTTTGACCATCATAATTCCATGATTCCTCTTGTCAAATGAACCGACAGGGCGGCGATTTGCGGTCGCCCCTCTGGTTACGCCACTGATTTAAACCATTATTATGCATTGAGAATCTTCCATCATATTCTTTCAATGCAATTGTAAACATCTATTATTCTGCTCATTGTGTCAGCTGGCCTGGAGCGATATTGGTCGACCAACACTCGGAGGTCTCAGTTTAACACATGTCTCTTTAACACATGTCGAAGCTTACACTGCACATATACACTTAAAGCGTGTATTAATATGCTGATTGTATGTGTAGCAGTCACAAAACTATTAAGTCTTTAGTCTTTACTATGTAGAGTAGAGATTTTTTTTCTTTTTTCTTTTTTAATTTTTGAAATATTTTGAAAATGTTGTTGGTTTTATTTTTTTGATTTAAAAAAAAAAAATAACCCCCTGGGTTCTACCTGTCTATCTTACAGCTTTTTTGGGGGGTAGGGGTGTGCCACACAGGGTCTCAAAAGGGGGGGGGGGGGCTACAGAACTGCACTGAGTGGATTTTATGACGAAAAATAGGGTCTTAGGAACTGGTTTTTTCAAAAAAGTAGGTCTTGAGAACTGGCCTATAGTTCAATTTTGATGATCAAGAACGCAAATTTTTCATTTTCTTTTTGGTTTTAGAGCAAAATATTCAAAGAATTGGGGCGTTCATGTCATTGACTATATAAGAGGGCGACATTTTTTTGGAATAAAAGTTGACCAAAATATGTGGAAAACTCCATGTTTACCTACTTTTAAGTCTAGCGATTTAGTACGAACTGTGCGTGGAGTAATCACTGATGTCAAAATAACCCCACAAGCAACTGGACATCAATGAAAGTAAACCCTTTTTTACCTAAAATGGTTTAAAATGTGCATGACTTGCCCAGTTTTCAGCAATATGAGGCAAACTACTTTTGGTTATAACTTTTTTATTATTCAGCCTGCAGACAAGGTTGAACCATCATTTTTTATTGTAAAGTACTTTGTTTCCCTGTAATCCATTTTCAAAAGAGATATTTTTATTTTCAAAATTTTATGAATATGCTTTGGAATTTTGAATTTTCAATAAAATTGGGGTCTGTAAGAAGTTGAACTGATGCAGGCTCAAAAGGGGCGGTCATAAGAGCTAGCAGCAGAGGGTGATTTGGCAATGCCGTGTTCTTTGCCCAGCACGGAATGGGTAAGCGTTGTATGTCAGCCGTCGGGAGTCGTTTCAACGTACTTCAACGGAATAAACCGCATACTCCATACACATGTCACGGGTTTATTCCATGAAACGACTCCCGGCGGCTGATATACAACGCTTACCCACGGAATGAACACAATGTTTTTCACAGCTTATTCCGTAGGCCTATACCCTATCAGCTATGATAGGCTATGACTATCACTATGTGTATCAACTGCGCATGATGTGCTGGGCAAAAGAACACGATAGAAATAAAAATAGGCATACGACGGGTATTTTTTAAATTATAATTTTATAAATATTTTATAACAGGTTCGCCGTAGTGGAAAGAACACGATATTGCCTTTTATTTCATCAAATCAATTTATCAGCCGTAAATATTACAGGGTTGTCCACAAATACACATGGAGTATGGACGGTTAAGGTACAAGAAGAGTTAATAATTTACTCAACTGACAAACAGATTTGCAGGGATGGTTTGAAAAATAATGTGGATTACTCTACTCATACTGGATTTGGTGTTTTTAACAAAACACAGTTACCAGTTTTAAAAGAATGTGCCTCTACAAGCGTTACCTGAAACTAACTATGAACTTCACTAATTCTGTAATTAATAAATCATTAATTTTTCAGCCATAATAATACAATTGACAACATAATCAACATTGAAAATAAATTATAAAAATAATTTACTCACCAGGCGAAACCGTCTTCTCTAATATTGTGATCAAATCCATTTTGCATGTGAAATCACGGCAAACGGGGCAATTCAGGGCTAGAAAAGATATTCAGGACAAAATCTATTATTTTAGTTTCAGTTGAAATGCAAGAGGAAGATATTTTTGCCTTCCACCGGCGTACTTTTTACTGCAAAATCTTCCTCTCACCGAACTCAGTCAATCATTCACGCACATGTCATAGCATCGGTGATTTTAGAATGTAAAAATTATTTTTTACAAAAGACTTGTCTAATAAGTAATTACACTGTAGTTGTCACGGAATCGTATAGTATTTAAGGTAATTAATGTAACGGAGGTTCTGTTGTGGATTATGATTGTTATTTCGATTATAAGTAGCCAAATATCATCTCTGACTTCAAGATTTTACTTCAGATAAACTAAAAACACCTGCCGACCGAACTGCGGGAAAATTTCCTTCCGCAATAGAAGTGATGTCATCAATGAAAGCAATGATATGATTGGCTTGTAGATCCATAGTGTCAACATAATTTTAGGAATTTCAATTGACACACACATGCATTGTTTATACCTTGAACATATCATAACTACATGGAATCTATTATACATTATATCGTCTAAATATGTGATTAGTGTATGATCAAAAAGAAATATAAAAGAATAATGATCTTTAATACGTCAGCCAATCAACTTCATTGTTGCAGAGCGCACGAGTTTTGACAGGGGTCATCCACTGGTTGAATGCAATGATCAATTTCTTTACTTTGATACAATAGTAAAACATTATCATAATGAAATATTATTGTTGTATATGGATTAAGTGCATGTCGATTTTACTATTTTGCTCAATATAAGGAGCTGTATCATAATCTATGACTATTAATTTCACTGCGAAACAAATAAAAATATTTGCATTCGCGCCAAACCGGAAGTAATTATATTTTATTTTAGACTCCTAAGTACAGTCGTTTTTTATTTATAACATCGGCATATATTTTTTTAGACAGCGTCGGCCGCGGTAGATTCAAACCTGCAAAAATAGAACGTGAACATGATGAGATTTCGTTGAGTATTTTTGAAATTTAATGGATCGATTAGCAGATTTCAGGGTGATATGACATAACCCGCCTCCTGAATATTCTTAGAACAAACAAAGTCTTGGGTCAGACAAACTTATAATAAATTGGTAAGGCCTAACATTTTAATGCTGAAAAGCCGAGGCTGAAGTCTTACCTATGAGTAGGGGAATGTGGGGAAACTGGTTCGCGGGTGGTCCGAAATGAAGAATTTTGTAATTGTATGGGCATACTGCTTTCTTTTGAACAGTACGACTTTTGTTTAAACTTGACATATATCCTTACCTTCTACAATCCAAAACATTTGGAACTTTAGGCCCTGACTTTAGGGTATTTACACATGTGATATTCTCCAGATCTTTGAAGCCACCTCCTTGAGTGACTGATTGAAAATTCACAGATAGTATACGGGCGATATATGAAGATGGGTTTAGATCATGTTTAATGTACTTTATATGATTGACAGATATGCAACAGTAAATATATATACATGCAGTACTGACAGTCGTCTTAAGATGCTTGGTGCATATTACATTTGATGGGTGCTATATTGTAGTGTGCTTAGGGACTTTCCGAAATATGATTAAAACCATAGGTTGTGGTTGAAATGACCGTAAAATGGCGCATATTGCTAACATGGGACATTGGTAGTTTGGATTTGCGATCAATATTATCATTTAAAGAATGCTTAAATCATTATCACGGGTATTCATTTGGTAGAGTTATTAGTTTATGAATTTGCAAATAACAAAGTACACCATTTCTTGTTTTATCTAAAGACACTCGTCTACTTGTACGACCCGAAAGCCGTAATATTTGCGAATTCAAAGATACTCGCTGGCTGCAGAAATCTGTGTAATGGCTAAAAACAAAAATGCAGTTTTGCCTTTTTTTCTGAAATGTATTGGAGTTATTGATTATTATGACAAATGGTGGTATGTTTTAAAACATTTTGGCGTAACATTTATTACGTCACAGGCGTGTTTGAATAATGTTTCATCTCGACAAAGTGCGAAGTCATTTGTTGGGGCAAGTGGTCCGAAGGGGTATGGGGCAACCCGGGCAACTGGTCCGCCTGCAAAAACTTAATCAAAATTGTAAAATTCATTTTGAAAATTAGTTGTTAGTTTCAATAAAACATGACTCGGTATTGAAATGTGAATAGATTATGAAATAATTCACACTCTTTCTAGTTCTTAGACATTTTGGGGCATTTTGGGTCTAATACCACTATTTGTGCTATTGAAGGATTACAATATGACATGAAATTGCTTTAGAATGGTTTAAAGCCTCGGTATTATGAATTACATCTTTATTATATTTTGAATGGTGTCTGTAAAGGTATTTGCAATGACGAAATATCATGATTTATTTATTTTATCCACTGCTTTTTGTGTATATTAACCGTTGGGTCATCATTGTCATATTGACTAACTTCCCCTGTAATATGACTGATTTCCCCTGTAACATGAAAAGCTGGCTAAATATCAAGATGGTTTATTATAAGTATATACTAAATGATGATTAAAGTAAATAAAATCATTAAAGAAAGGGGGTATATATAGGCAAATGTATGGGGCATCTGAATATCACAACCATGTAACCATTTAACTAGGTTCATACCGTTTTATCTAATAAATGTGGCAGTCGAAAATTTCGCTTGCTTTGCACACCATTAGTATAGGCCTACTGCTATTTACACGTTAACCACGAACACTGTATAAAACATGGGTTTCATGAGACATGTATCCTTTTTACATATTAAATAACATGGAAATGTGTTTGTAAAGAAAATACTGCCTAGTTTCCGGGTTGTCATTCACTGATTTCTGTTTATTCTAACCGTTGGAACATATAGGACCAGTTGCCCCAATGATGGGGTAACTGGTCCGTGCCAGGTAATGTTTTCAGTTAGTGGTAAGTGGCCTTTTCTTTAGATCTTTTTTAACATTGATTATATGTTATATGTAAACAGTTATATGGGTGATATTTTCATAGCAATTCCATAAATATTTACACGAGCTTTAATCTTATATATCATGAAATATGCTTAACCGGACCAGTTGCCCCAACCTCCCCTATTCAGTATTCACTTTTAGAATTTCAGTTGGTGCTTTACCCAATATTTAAAGGTCGAATTTGTTGATGTCTTGGCCACATGTATTCAAACAAAATCGGCCTACATAAAAATGCATATAGAAATAAAGGGGTCAAAAAAAGTAAGTCCCCCCCTCTAAAATTTGATTACTTTTGTTTACATAACTTCACACACAATTATACGTTTTGAAAAATTGAAACGATTATGAAAAGAAAAAACGCTTGGCTACCAATAAAAAGTTTTACATTTTCGATATCATGTTTACTTTTCCCAAAACAGTCACATTTCCTCAAAATGATGTTTTCAGAAAAAGTGGCACTCACTGAAAGCCAAACTGGAGTCAAGTGACTCTTGAAATGGAGTAAATCGGCCATGACTCTCCAAAGGAGTCATCCTGACTCTTCAAAGGAGTCATCTTGACTCTCCAAAGGAGTCGTCCTGACTCCCCAAAGGAGTCATCCTAGCCGTCGGAAAGAGTCATCGGCCATGACTCTCCAAAGGAGTCATCCTGACTCTCCAAAGGAGTCATCCTGACTCTTCAAAGGAGTCATCCTGATTCTCCAAAGGAGTCAGTAAATGTTGACTCTCCAAGGGAGTCATGTGACTCTCCAAACAGAGTCAATATTGACATAGAGTCACATGTAGGCTGGACTCCCTGTATAGAGTAACCCTGACTCCAGTTTGGCTTTCAGTGCTTACTTGTATTAGATTTTAGCAAATTTCATGTTAACGGAAACATCATTTTGTGGATATTTGACTTTTTGGGGAAAAGTAAACATGATATTGAAAAAGAGAAACTTTGTACGGATAGCTAAGCGTTTTTCCTTTTCAGAAAAGTTTCAATTTCTTATAACTTCTAATTATGTGGGGGTGTTACGCAAACAAAATTGTATAGGATTTTGAAAATTGCCACTGTTTCTGAAAACATCGTTTTGACAATTTCGGGAAAAGTAAACAAGATATTGAACTTCAGAAACTTTCTGTAAAAAGCCAAGCACTTCTTCTTTTCACAAGTTTTTAAAATTCTCAAAACGATTGATCCTGTGTGGAGTTATACAAACAAACTTGGTATAGTTTTCGTACAAAAAAATCACGAGAGAGAGTTTTTAAATTTAATGGTATGGACAAAGTGCCACTTTTCTGAAAGCATCATTTTGGGGAAATGTGACTGTTTTGGGAAAAGTAAACATGATATCGAAAATGTAAAACTTTCTATTGGTAGCCAAGAGTTTTTTCTTTTCATATTCATTTCAACTTTTCGAAACGTTTAATTGTGTGTGAAGTTATGTAAATAAAAGTAATCGAATTTCAGGGGGGACTTACTTTTTTTAACCCCTTTATATAGGCTATTGTTGAAATCTGTGAGCATTGCCGCTGGATTAATAAATGTCCTTGTTGTGGCATGTTTTGTGGATTCAGTTCTAGGTAAACAAGTCATTTTATACCCAATTTCTATTTTGGTTTGTTTAATTAGTTTATTTTATGACGCAAGCTTAAAGTTGACATTGCATTTTAAAAAGCTTTACAGCCGATTATTAGAGGATATTGATTATGCTTTCTCACGTTCTTGTCTTTTTACAGACCGTGATCATTGTTGGAGTTGAATAAAGTTAAAGGAACTGTTACAACCAGAACAAATAGACAGCGTTCTTATTTATGATCACGGTTCTTGACAATCCACATAGACAATGCCTGTTGTAGGATGCCCAATCCCTGGATGCAACTACGCCACTGCAGACCTGGATGCGGCCATTGTAGCCCATGACACAAACCTTCCACCATAAATAATGTCATCGATTCCGCAAAATTGGATCCAATTTTGTGTGGCATATCTCCAAAAACTACTCCTCCCATTTCCTTTGTATATTGTTAGCTATAAGGATTTATGTAAATAAAAACCAACGGGAGAAAAGTCAATACACCGAATGACCAAAATCAGGTGCACTGAATCTGGCATGGATTGACTGTACAAACGGAGAAAAGCCCCCCAAAATAGTCTCCAATTTAAATTTTCACCGAATAAAATTTGTAATTCTCATGGTGATTTCAAATATGGTATTGTAATTCAACAATTTTGACATTTTTGAAACATTTTGTGCAATTTTGGAATGTCGTCGCGTGGAATGTGTTAAGAAGGAGCGCGTGACATTGAACGTATTATAGTCCAAACATAATTGCCATGTTTTGAAAAACATGATCGATTTGATGAAGTAATAATGATTGAAAGATTGATTAATTGATCAATGTATGTTATAAATAGACCTCTGATTATGTTTGTTCACAAATACCACGTGTTTATCACTATTTGTTTGTTTGTTTGTTTACAAAGCTAAAACTTTTTTTAAATTTTATTTTAAGTCCGAGCACGTCATCAGCCCCCCCCCCCCTCCACCTCACCCGCCACGAACTTTAAGTTTGAAAACCGATATGAACTTTTGAAACAATTTGATGCACCCGCCCGCCCCCCCCCCCCCCCAACCGTACGGCACGGGTCTAAAATGTTCTAAAATGTCACTAAAGCCCCATCTCCGGTTCTTCTATATAAGACACGTGAAAAGTTCTGCTCCGTCCCACTCTCCCTATACATGGCACAAACCTACCACCATAAATAATGTCATCGATTCCGCAAAATTGGATCCAATTTTGTGGCCTTTCTCCAAAAACTACTCCTCCCATTTCCTTTGTATATTGTTAGCTATAAGGATTTATAAAAACCAACGGAGAAAAGTCAATACACCGAATTACCAAAATCATGGTGCACTGAATCTGGCATGCCGCACTAATTACCGCCCGCCCACAGTGCCGTTCACAACTCTGGACAAACAGCCAAGGTGGAGAAGGTAAAACGACCCACCATTTGGTGCTGCTGGCACAAGTGAAGAATGGGCATAACACTTTGGACACTCGCTCTCCGTGAAGAGAACATATTGGTTACTCGGGTACATCTCCATAACATGCGGCAAGATCGTGACGAGCCTATCAGAAGCTTTGGGGCTCGACTCCGCGGATAGGCAATTTCCTCATCAAGTGTCCAGGCTGTGCTATCAATGTCAACTAGATGCGATCAAGCTAACACTCAGTCTAAAGAAGACCCCTGCACCTACTGCGGCAAGACGGGTCACGGGAAGAGTGCCCCCTGGCGTATACGCAAAACTGTATGCCCAGCATATGGACACAAGTGTGAACAATGCGATCGTGATCACCACTTGGAGAGCGTATGCCGCAGCAAGGACAAACCCAAACGCGCCCTGCTTCGATCTTCCCAGAACAGCGAAAGCGCAGTGTTTGACGCCCTATGCAGCGTCAACCAGCGTCAGTACTGAGGTCAACCCCCCCCACTGGACATCAGACCATTCCTCTTGACCACCACGTCTATGACAACCTCTCTGACACCTGGCACAAGATAAGGTACAACCCACAACCTTTTGTGAACGTGACAATCAAAATTGTCCTAGACGACTACACTGATGTTGGTTCCGACCTTTCTGTCCCCACAATGACTTGCCGGGTCCCTGCTATGGCCGACACGGGTTGCCGGAGTTGCCTTGCTGGAATGACAGTCATTCGCCGTCTCGGTTTGCGCCAATCTGACCTTATCCCAGTGACCATGAGGATGCACTCCGCCAACAACGGAGGCATCACGATTCTTGGGGCCGCTGTACTCCGCATATCAGGCACTGACAGTAAGGGCCGGGTAATTGAAACAAGGCAGATGACTTATGTCACAGACAGTTCTGATAAATTCTTCCTTAGCAAAGAAGCATGTATTGCCCTTGGGATGATCCCTGACAGCTTCCCCAGGATGGGGATGGCTCACTCTACACAACAGACTGATGCCGCAGCAGCTTTGAAGGAAGACCCCACCACACCCTGCGACTGTCCTGTACGTCAGCGACCCCCTCCTCCCCACCACACTCCCATTTCCTGCCACCAGTGAGGATAACCGTGTGCGACTGCAACAGTATCTTCTTGACTACTTTGTCCAGCACTTTCAATACGTGCGAACACCGACCATTGTGTCTCATGGACACTATTCCCATTAAACTCATGGTAGATCCCCAAGCTGAGCCAGTCGCACACCACACACCAGTCCCTGTCCCACTCCACTTGCGTGATGCTGTTAAAGCAGGCCTAGACCATGATGGGCAGTTGGGCGTGCTTGAACCAGTCCCAATAGGAGAACCTGTCACCTGGTGCCACAGAATGGTGGTGTGTGCTAAAAAAATGGCAAACCGCGACGCACAGTCGACTTCCAGGCCCTAAATGCCCATGCCACAAGAGAAACCCACCACACCCAATCACCTTTTCACCAAGCTATATCAGTCCCAAATGGCAAGAAGAAATCTATCTTCGATGCATGGAATGGGTACCATAGCGTTCCTATCTGCAAAGAGGACCGTCACCTAACGACCTTAATCACACCGTGGGGCAGGTACCGTTACAAGACAGCCCCTCAAGGTTACATAGCATCTGGTGATGGATATACCAGACGGTATGATGAGATTATCTCAGACATCCCTAACAAGACCAAATGTGTCGATGACCACCTACTATGGGCTGACACACTTGCGGATAGCTTTTTCCAAGCTGTCCAGTTTCTTGACAAGTGTGGACAAACCGGGATCACCCTTAACCCAGACAAATTTGGCTTAGGCGCGGCGCAGATACTGTTGATTTTGCTGGCTTCGAGATCACCCTCAGTAGTGTCCGCCCTTGCCAAAGATTCATCCATGCCATACTTGATTTCCCCACGCCCACGGCCACAAGTATCACTGACATACGCTCATGGTTTGGGCTTGTCAACCAGGTATCTATTCTTACACTTCAGTATGGCTGATAAGATGCTTCCATTCCGCCAACTAATGCAACCAAACACACCGTTTAAGTGGGATGAACCCCTCCAACACGCATTTGAAGAGTCTAAAGCAGTTATCATCAGTGAGATAGAGGAAGGTGTCCGAATCTTTGACACAAGTAAGCTCACCTGCTTGGCAACCGACTGGTCCAAGACGGGCATTGGCTTCTGGCTGCTTCAAAAACACTGCACTTGCACAAAACAGAACCATTTTGCTGTCCGACGGGGTGGAAGATCGTACTTGTTGGGAGTCGATTCACACATGCCCATGAATCCCGTTATCCGATAGAGGGTGAGGCCCTTGCAGTTGTTGATGCCCTAACCAAAGCCAGATACTTTGTACTGGGATGCGAGGACCTTATAATTGCTGTTGACTACAAACCCCTCCTGAAGATCTTCAGTGACCGCTCAATAGAAGACATCCCCAATCCTCGCCTCAGGAATCTCAAGGAGAAAAAACTCAGTTACAGATTTCGCATGGTTCACATTCCAGGCACCCGGCATCATGCCACAGATTGCATTTCACGCCACCCAACAGGTGACCCTGAGAAGTTGATCCTCCTGATGACATTGCAACTATTGAGTCCACAGTCCACACCCATCTTTCTTACCCACTCCCAACCTCTCATGGCTGGCCTACGCACACCTGCGACACACATCAATGCCATTGAAGAAATAGTCGTATCTTCTTCTGTATGTGCCCCCACCTCCCTTAACCTCAAATCAGTTACATGGGACAGAGTACGTCCTGCCGCAGCTAGTGATGATAACATGCAGAGCCTTGTTGGCCTGATAGAGTCTGGCATGCCACAATTCCGCCATGAACACCCAGAACCCCTACGTGAGTACTGCGATCCAGTTCCGTGACGGTTTATATACAGTTGATGGTGTTGTGCTGCACAAGGAGCGTGTGGTTATTCCCCCATCCCTCAGAAGTGACCCAGACAACATACATATGGCACAATATTGGCCCAATATTGGCAATATTGGCATTGGCATTATCTTGTTGACCAATATTGGGCCAATATTGGTTCCCCATTGGCAATATTGGCATTGGCATTTTATTGGTCACCAATATTGGACCAATATTGGCTTTACATTGGCGCTCGTTAATTGGCATCATATTGGCAACCAATATTGGACCAATATTGGTGACCAATTGAGTGCCAATGCCATTGACACTCTCTTGGTCACCAATATTGGACCAATATTGGTTTTACATTGGCGCTCGTCAATTGGCATCATGTTGGCAACCAATATTGGACCAATATTGGTGACCAAGTGGTCCAATAATGGGCGCAATATACCAGGGGCGGGAAATAACACCATTGATTTGATATTCAAATTATGACGTGGTCTAAAAAAAGGCGGCCGCTGTTAAGAGTTATCGCTTCCCGGCCTTTTGGCTAAGATCATGTGTAGTTTGTGTGACATTGTCATACTTGAATACCCGCACACTGTTGGGTCTGCACGTGGAGGGTGTTTCGCAGACAGCCGACCATTGCACTCCCGGTTGGTGACGAAGCTATCTGCCATGTTAAGCTTTATGCTTCATGGGTTCATCAGGTAGCCTAGTCATGTCTGCAAACCACCTTCGCAGTGCCATTTTTTTAGTCCCCGCGTACATGGCAAGCCGGGGTAGACTGGATTGCCTTTGGGTTGTCCAGCCTACGTCCCAAATGACTTGTTATACGGGGCCACAAAGGGTGGACCGGTTGTGTCTGTCCTCTAAAACAATAAAAAATAAAATAAAAAGATCATGTGTAGTTTGTGTGACATTGTCATACTTGAATACCCGCATACTGTTGGGTCTGCACGTGGAGGGTGTTTAGCAGACAGCCGACCATTGCACTACCGGTTGGCGACGAAGTTACCTGCCATGTTAAGCTTAAGCTTCATGGGTTCATCAGGTAGCCTAGTCATGTCTGCAAACCACCTTCGCAGTGCCATTTTTTTAGTCCCCGCATATATGGCAAGCCGGGGTAGACTGGATTGCCCTTTGGGTTGTCCAGCCTACGTCCCAAATGACTTGTTATACGGGGCCATAATAAAGGGCAGACCGGTTGTGCCTGTCCTCTAAAACAAGAAGAAAAAGAAAAGAAAAAAAAAGAGGATCTTGTGCCTTGTCCTGTCCCTTGAAGATTTGTTCCCTTGTCCTAGGCTTGCCCTTGGTCAAATTGGTCCTGGCCACCTGGCTTCCTACCTAACATTTCTCCAAGATCGCCCAATATTGGCCCAATATTGGCCCTCATTGGCGAGTGCCAATATTGGGCCAAGCTTGGGCCAATGGCCAAATAATATTATGCCAATATTGTAAGCCAATATTGGGCCAATGAAAAATGTTATGTTATATTGGCCCAGTATTGGCCCAATATTGGCACTCATTGGCGAGTTCCAATATTGGCCCAATATTGGCACTCATTGGCAAATGCCAATATTGGCAAATGCCAATATTGGCCCAGTATTGGCCCAATATTGGCACTCATTGGCGAGTACCAATATTGGGCCAAGCTTGGGCCAATGGCAAAATAATATTATGCCAATATTGTAAGCCAATATTGGGCCAATGAAAAATCAATATTGGGCCAATATTGGGCCAATATTGTTATGTTATCTGCCAATATTGTTATGTTATCTGGGGAGGTATTAGCTAATCTCCATGCTGCTCACCAAGGAGTCACTTCTATGACTGCCAGAGCAGAGGCGTCCATTTTTTTGGCCAGGTATCCCCCCTGCGATTGCTGCTCTTCGTGCCAACTGCAATCATTGTAATCGCATTGCCCCATCTAACCCAAATGCACCACCTGGCCCCTGACCCCTCCCAGTTACCCATTCCAATGTGTTTGTGCTGATTTCTTTCATTACAAAGGCTGCAACTACTTGGTAGTGGTAGACCGCTACTCTAACTGGCCGGTTGTTGAGAGGTCCTCCCATGGTGCTGATGGGCTCATAACATGCCTCAGACGCATCTTTGTCACCTTTGATATCCCCGACGGCGGTAGCTAACTGGGGTGTACACCACCGCCTTTCCTCTGTTCTTTATCCCCACAGTAACTGCCGTGCTGAGGTCGGGGTGAAGACCGTTAAACGTCTTCTTATGGACAACACCAGCCGTTAAACGTCTTCGTATGGACAACACCCGCCCAACTGGTGACCTGGATACTGACGCTTTCCAGCGGGCCATGCTGCAGTACCGGAATACCCTTGACGAGTTAGCATCCGATGGTGGCCCTGAATTTACTGCGGTAGCTACACGTCGATTCCTTAATGACTGGGGTGTACACCACCGCCTTTCCACCGCCGACGCGACAGTGCCTTAATGGTTTCTGACAAAGATCCTGTTAAAATTGGGCATCAACTCAGCAAATATCTTAGTAATTGTAACAAATGGCTCATTGACTATAAGCTCTCTCTCCACATGGGTAAAACGGAACTCATTCTTTTTGGCACAAAACGTAAGTTGAGGAACTGGCAAGAGTTTACCATCGAGTGTGAGGGGCAAACAATTCATGCTACCCCTTCTGTCAAATACTTAGGTCTCACCATCGATCAATTTTTGAATGGTGAAGAAATGGCTCTTAGTATCATCAAAAAAGTTAATTCGAGACTAAAGTTTTTATACAGACAGGCTAAGTTTCTGGATCAAAATATCAAAAAAATATTGTGTACTGCTCTTGTTCTATGTTTGTTCGATTACTCTATTTCATCTTGGTATGGTGGTATCCCTAAGCAGATGAGCAAAAGCCTGGAAGTTGCTCAAAACAAGGTTATAAGATTCATTCTAAATAAAGATTCCAGGTACCATGTATGTGTAAATGATTTTAAAACTCTTAATTTTCTGAATATCCACAACAGAGCCAAACAACTCAGGTTAAACCATGTTTTTGATATTTTTAATGAAGTTGGTCCAGAATATCTTAGGTCTCATTTTACCAGAATTTCAAGTGTGCATCAACACAGTACTAGAACCAGTGTGCAAAATGTCCAAGTTCCCAAATCCACCACCACCATTTCTGGCTCTTTTTTTATATTATAATGCCATTAAGGATTGGGCTAGCTTACCATGTGCAATCAAATCTATTCCTTCTAAGGCAATTTTTAAAAAATCTGTAAAAACGCATCATCTTAACCAAATCCATTGTTAATAGTTTTAAATATTTTAATATTTTGTATCAATTTTAAATATGTATACAGTGTCTGTTGATGTACGTGTTGTATTTTTGTTTTCCTTAGGACCCCTTCGGAAATAAGCCTCACCCTGTTTGTATCTCCCCCAATTTTGTGTGGTTTTGTAATTTTAAGTGTATCTTAAGATTCTCTATATTTATTATCATTGTCATTGTTATATATATGTGGAGATACCGAAATAAATCAAATCAAATCAAATTTCCTCTGTTGCTTATCCCCACAGTAACTGCCGTGCTGATGTCGGGTGAAGACCGTTAAACGTCTTCTTATGGACAACACCAGCCCAACTGGCGACCTGGATACTGACGCTTTCCAGCGGGCCATGCTGCAGTACAGAAATACCCCTGACAGAGACACAAAACTATCCCCAGCTCAGTGCATCTTTGATCGTCCTATTAGGGACTTCATCCCCATACCACCTGGTAAATATAAACCCCATGACACTTGGCTAGAAACCCTAGCGGCTCGAGAAGATGCTCTACGGAACCGCCACATGAAATGTGCTGTGCGCTGGTCTGAACACACCAAAAGACTCTTGCCCCTTGTTGTTGGCGATAGAGTTCGCATCCAGAACCAGACTGTCTGGTCCAGACAGGTCCACACCCCCTTAAATGGGACAAGACTGGTGTCGTTGTTCAGGTCCGACAGTTTGACCAGTATGTGATATAGGCCTACGCGTTGATGGTGCAGGCAGAGTCACACTACGGAACAGGAAGTTCCTCCGTAAATATGTCCCTGTGCAGCCACCCCTTCCCCGATGCAAAATAGATGATGACATTGATGTACGGCGCCCAATAGCTGTTGCAACACTCAATGCTACTCGCCCTCACAGGATGACTCAGGGCCCTCCTCAGGCATGTAGTAATCCACCACCACTCTCCCCTGCCACCAGCACCACCCCACAACCATCCACACTATACCCCCCACACCACCAGCCCCTGTTCAACCAGTAGCGCAGCTCCGCCCCCACGGACAGCTCATCAGCCCCCGCCAATCTGACGCGGATTCACTGCCTCCACTTTCAGGGAACGTCCCAATCATCATCATATTAACTCTAGGTGTCAAGTTAAGAATTTACACCCAATATCACGCTTCAAAGGTCAAAAATCCTCAATTTATAGTCCATATTTTGAATTAAAATGCTCATAACTATTTAATTAACCCACACAAATCATCCGTTCAAACTGAATATTAAGCAACAAGTAGTCTATTAATTCCCTTTACAAAAACAGAATTATGCAAAAATAGGCAGGCACTTCCACACACACACAAATATAAGTGATACTACGTCAACATTTGAGTGTAGCCCGGAAAAATCGCCCCACAAATTGAAGGTTTTTCGATGGTAGCTTCGTAACCCAATGACCAAATTCTTGCGTTCAAGCGGCTATCAGTAGCTTTGATCGTTCCCGTTGTTTTGGTCATCAATAGCCCTCTATCGGTGAAAGGCTTGGCACTTCCTTTTCGCGCCCAATATTGTGCGCATACCCAGCGAGGCAACAATTTTCCCTATACCTGTACACAGTAACTATCACACACACACACGCCTGACTGCACAAACGCTGCACAGTGCATGCAGGGTTTCTAGCGAATGAATGAATTAAAATGGAAAATTAACTTGACACTTTTGTACACACTAGAGTTGATTATGTAGGCGTTCTGCCCGGAATCCCCGCAAGCCCGCCTGGCACTCTGACTATGACATGTGATTCCCCAGTGGACTTTCCATGACCTGTTGATCAGTTTATTGACATTGTTTTTGCTGTTCTGTTCAGTAGATTAGTCAGTTGTACAATCATGGTGAAACAAGAACACTTCTAATCAGTCTTAGCCACATCTTTTATGTGCCAAAGGACACTTACATAAACATTATGTGCCACAGGACTTGGGGGAGATAGAGGATATTGATTATGTTTTCTCACGTTCTTGTCTTTTTACAGACCGTGATCATTGTTGGAGTTGAATAAATTTAAAGGAACTGTTACAACCAGAACAAATAGACGGTGTTCTTATTTAATTATTAGTTATGATTTTCTTTTACCTTCTATTATACTACATGTCCAGGGGCGGAGCCAGAGATTGAATTTACCGGGGGGCTGAAAAGAAGAGGACAAATCTTGAATTTTGTGTTGGTGGACTATCCAAGGGGATGCGCAGAACCGCCCTCCGAGCTCTGCTCGGACAGGGGGGAGTCTGAGGGGGGATGTTCCCCCCTCAGAAGTATAAAAAATTTCAATTTTCGAACTTATTTGGTGCGATCTGGTGTATACTTTTGACCAAAATTTGATTGAAAAGCCACCTCTTCATTTCCATAAAATATTTTGTTTTTTATCAATACACGAAAGAAGTTGAGCATATTACTGATATATTTTCTTGAATTATGTTTAAAAGGTCGAACAGGGGGAGTCTGAGGGGGGATGTGCCCCCTCAGAAGTAGAATTTTTTTCAATTTTCGAACTCATTTGGTGCGATCTGGTGTATACTTTTGACCAAAATGTTATTGAAAAGCCACCTCTTCATTTCCATAAAATATTTTGGTTTTTTTATCAATACACGAAAGAAGGTGAGCATATTACTGATATATTTTCTTGAATTAGGTTTAAAAGGTCGAACAGGGGGAGTCTGAGGGGGGATGTGCCCCCTCAGAAGTAGAATTTTTTTCAATATTCAAACTCATTTTGGTGCGATCTGGTGTATACTTTTGACCAAAATGTTATTGAAAAGCCACCTCTTCATTTCCATAAAATATTTTGGTTTTTTATCAATACACGAAAGAAGGTGAGCATATTACTGATATATTTTCTTGAATTAGGTTTAAAAGGTCGAACAGGGGGAGTCTGAGGGGATGTGCCCCCTCAGAAGTAGATTTTTTTTCAATTTTCGAACTCATTTGGTGCGATCTGGTGTATACTTTTGACCAACATTTTATTGAAAAGCCACCTCTTCATTTCCAATAAATATTTTGGTTTTTTTCAATACACGAAAGAAGTTGAGCATAACTGATATATATTCTTGATTTAAATATACATGGTTTAAAAGCTCGAACAGGGCTCAGAAGTAGAAACATTTTCAATTTTCGAACTCATTTGCTGCGATCTGGTGTATACTTTTGACCAATATTTTATGAAAAGCAATCCCTTTCCTCCGTTTCTTCTCTTTTTTTCCCCCTTCTTTTTTTCTTTCTTTACAAAAAAGTGGGGCGGCCGCCTATATAGGCCTACGTGTATATCACGACATACAACGTTATTTTATTCACCAATCCGTCGATCAATTAAAGGCTCTTTCTCCCTTTTTCTTCCCCTTCCCCCTTTCCTCTCCCTCTCTCTTTTCCCCTTTTTTTTTTTTTTTTTGTCGATTTTTTTGCCGGGGGGCGCGCGCCCCCTCCGCCCCCCTGGATCCGCGCCTGATGTCAACGACCACTGTTAATATACACACTTAATAATATGTAGTCAAAATAACCGCATTGCAATTGGAGCATGCATAGTTGACCCTCATTATTTATAAAAGGTTAAAATTGACCAACTAAAGGTTCAAATTAGTCAGTTATTTGGCCATTTATTAGTCAATTAGTCAATTATTATTCAGCCCCTCTATTATATGAGTCAATTTTGCCCCTTTAAATGAACAGAAGTAGGCCTATTTTTGACTACATATTCTTAGGCGTGTATAAGAATATCAATCGTGAATTGATATTTGAGGTGATTAAAAACATTTGTTTTAGTGCCCAGCTATTCTCATCTCATCATAATTTCACTGTTTTATCGCGTTATTCTCCCTTGTTATTGCTTGTTTCCCCACACCCAGTTGATATATCTCGGGGTATACATGTATCTTGCTTTTATTCTTTGCATTTCGAATTTTTAAAGATATCCTCTTGTATCAGTTTTCTGATCCTTGGTATGTTTTGTTCCCGCCTGGTTTCGTAGGATCCATCTTTTTACGTTTGATATCAACTGCACAGTGCTAAAAATTAACCTACCAGGTATATGATCATAACTTTTCTCCTCTTTCATTTGAGATATGGTTCGCGAGGATCGGTTTACGATTAAGATCACTACACAGAAAAGACTGAGACAAAGTGTAACTTTTCATTTTCGCACTATTGGGTTTTGAACATGCTTGGCTGTCACAGGTTTATTTATGGACCGCATTGATCAAATTGAAGCATCCCCGATCCGCGTCCGCATCCTACACATCAACCGGTCTGTTGTAAACTGCCACACCAATGCGCGAGGCACCAATGCAAATAAAATACGTACTTTGTTTTGGTTTTTGACACATACCTTTGTTATTATTCAGTCAATCTTTACGCACAAAATCTCAAATTAAAGAAAATAAATTTCTTCTCAATTGTATGTTATTGTTTTACGTAGGAGCTATTACAGTCCTGGACTTATTAGCATTTATTACAGGTCCTACCATTGGCTGTTGTTTTGCAAAACCTCTGCCGGGAATATGATAGAACCAATCAAAATGAGTAATATTTTACTTAAAGAGCACGTAGGCCTACTATGATCATGAGGTTGTGAGTTCTAGCCCCGCCGTGGCCAACTTGTTTGTGTCCTTGGGCAAAATAATTAGTCTCAATTGCCTCGTCAAACCAATATTTGGGGAGCTGTTAGTGAGACTTGCCTGTCAGAGTAAGGAAAAATGCACCCATAATTTTGGTCTAATATAAAAATAGTGTTTTCATAGAATATTATGGTAAAGAAAAGGAAAGGGGGCGTGACCTGAATTCTTGCATTATTAAGCATGTTTCAGGTGTTGGTCCAACATGTATTGTGTGTGTGCTTCGCTAGTACAGTGTACATTGGTGTTATAATGCATTGGTGAAGGTAATATGGGACAGCCAGCATGACGGTATGCAAAGGTCCCGTATTACCCACACCTACCCTACTTTTTTGTGGTTTTTTTTTGTAGCAATGTACCTTTTTTGTATCAATGTACTTTATGCATTATTATCTCTTAAATGGATTACTGGACCATTATTTATGGGTTTTTTAACAGTTACTCTTTAAATAAATATGTCAAATAACTTTTCATACCAAAACAATGTCCTTAAAACAATTATAGGTCAATAAATGCGTATGTGTTGTTTCGAGAGAGATTAGACAAATCAATGCACGCGCGCTGATGTTGATGTGTGAATAATGGCACGACCCCGAAGGGGGAGTGCTATTTTGAGCATATCAACATTTGCGCAAGTGCATTAATTTTTCTAATTTTTCGAGAAACAAAACATACGCATGCATTGACCTAATTCATACACGACACTATACAAATAAAAATTCACAATTTAAGCATAATTTTGATCTATGTAAAACGACTAAAAACACTTTAACAAGTTAGCTAACAACCGCAGTGAAAATCGGCGAACCCGCGAATCTTGAACAACGAATCAAAACAAAACTCGCACTGCGTGATTTGAACGGCGCACACGCGGAGTGCAGTGGACACTTTCAATGCACTCCGCGTATTTGTAATTCCTGCTTCCTGATTGGTTCAACACTACATAGAGTGTATGAATGTCCCATATTACCTTTACGTGTAGGTAAGATGGGACATTTATGATAACGTCAGTATATGATAATAACAGCCAAACCAAACATAGAATGACTCTGTTTTTTATTACAATAAAGGTTTATAAAATGTAGATTACAAATAACAAACTTTGCTTAAATTTGAGTCAGTTATTTTGTATTTTAAAGGTAGATGTTCCGATTTTCAACTTGAAGTTTTCTATTCTACATGAAAGGTCATCCTGAAAAACGTCGTGTCCCAAAATTTGAGATGCATAGCTATTATGGTTCTTATTTTAGACGCACAAGATGCTGTGAACTGTACCCATTGAGTAGTACACAAACTATATCGGTGGTAACCACCATTCGCGGTAATTCAACGCTATTTCGTCGATTTCTCTGTCATTATACCGAAATAGGCCGTCAAATTTCAGTATGATGATGAGAAAAATACGAGCTTTCATATGATATGAAAATCTCCGTATGTTTGAAATAATTCTGTGTTACAAAAATGTGATCGGGTCATCTACCTTTAATTATGCAAATGTCTTAAAGGTATTACCCACACCTACCCTACATGTTCAATGTTAAAACATTGTGAAACAAAAATTGGACTCCTCTTTTGTATTTGCTTCCGCGTCAACTGTTTCCCCACAAACCTAGCTAGCAGTGGCGGCACCAGCATCAACATTGGGGGGTGGGGGGGGGGGGGGGGGGGTGGGGGGGGGGAGGGGGGGGGGGCGTCATAAAAGAATCAACATTTGATCTGTGTTTGTTTGTTTGTTTGTTTGTTTACACGGTCGGTCCGTACAGACACACGCTTGGGTCCTGAAGGGACCAGACTCGAGCAAATTGCTCGGGCCAGGCTTAAAAAGCCTATATAAGCATGCTGGTTGAATTATTATTAAAAACAGCCACTCCCAACAAATAAAGTTAACAATTTTGCTGTCAGCCTTCAGACTAAATCACTTTCGTTTAGGGGCTCATAAAAATGACATTGAAAATTAGATTTGTATGACCGCCATCAGCCCCCCCCCCCCACCCCCAAAGAGATACATATATCAAAAACCAGTTAAACCGATTTAAAAGAAAATTATACCGCAACTTTTCGATGCAGTCTTATTTGAACCGTAGAAATTCCGCTCATCCAAATTTCTGTAAAATATAAATGGTGAAGTAGCAACATCCAGTATTTTCCCAGAGCAAAGTTTATTAACATGATTACAATGTAATAAATGTTTGTTCAAATTGTAACATATGTGCATCAATCCAATCAGCAATGCATATTATTCTTTTGGTGTAACAACTTATTAGACTTGGAAGTTGTGTATCATTATATTATTTTAAATTGTGAAAATATTTAAATACCAAAAACATTAATAAAATACATATTTTATTGTTCAATTTTGCACATAAACAAACATTTTTTTATACCAATCATAAAGGGATGAAGAAGCGATGCTGCTGCGGGTCAACGATATCGAGTGGTTAACAGCGCTGTACAGCTATAGCTGCGATACCGTCGATTTCCGTAATATCAGTTGAACTGGCTTTTCTGACATACCTCTCGTTACGATGCGTAAAATCGAGTGTGCAATCTTGGATTTTACGTCATAAATAAAAAGTAGAGGTTTTAAGGTCTTCAAAATGTGCAAATGTTATTACAATATACGTGGTGTAAAATAAAAATAGAGCTCATTCAAAATAAGTTGAATGTTTTCTGGGACACGCTGTGATGAAGACTTTGTGTCCGATCAATAACGACACACCGGCCTTTAAAGGCCGATCAATCACTGGGGAAATGTAAAGCTGTATGAGAGATAAACAATGGTCCTGATTTATAAAAGTTAAGAATAGTGATTCGTTAAAACTCTTCATAAGCCAAGTTTGAATAACCCGTGTATTTGAAAAGATATAAGTATTCAAAATGAGCTTCATTTAATAAGAGTTATTATGTTATACAGGGTGAGTAAAAAAACTGCAATAGTGGAACTTGTTCTCAAAGCAAAGTTGAAGTTATAAGAAATAACATATTTAGGCTATTACAAACTTTGTGTGAAAAAATGAAATCGATAGCATTTTCCGTTTGCCTTTGGTGAACCTTTGCACCCGTCGAGTAATAACAAGAATAATTCCTCCTATGAATGATCTTATATTAACACTTTCCTCGCGGCAGGCGGCTGCAGACGACATTCCAAAATTTCACAAAATGTTTAAAAAATTTCAAAATTATTGCATTTCATTGACATATTTAGAATCACCATGAAAAATGCATTGACATAAGTACAAACATGCCTAGTATTGGGTCAGTAATCCTTGAGATAGGCTTTGAAAATTGTGAAAGGTTTCTGAAAAATCTGTTTTGTGTGTGGGAAAAATAATAGCCGCGTGGAAAGTGTTAACACTTTCCTCGCGACAGTTGGCTGCAGAAGACAGTTTCAAAATTTCACAAACTACTGCTCACAAAACGCTAGGACACTTTTTTTAATCAAGTATATTTTTATTATTTATTACCCTCTTTGTATGTTATACGGTATATCAATAGAAAGCTGAAGTGTACCTCTTTAAAATGATACCACATTTGCAATGATTACATGTTGCTGAACTTGGCCATAGCGGTAATTTTGGCACATTTGATTTGTGACTTTGCCTCATTCTCATTCACCGTTATCAGGCCCGTAAGAAGGGGGGGGGGCGATGGTGGCGATCGGCCCCCCCCCCCTTGAAAATCTTCCCGCGGAAAATGTGTACACAGATGAAAAAATGTCGCGCGCTACGCGCGCATTTGTCATCCCAAAATGCTATATTCTTTGCTACAAGCTTGTTTAGAGCCAAAATGTACCTCGATCGTGCAAAAAAATAGGTGCAAATTCGAAAAACAAATTGACTCACAAAAATCTTCCGGTGATTTTTTTTTGAAAACGCCCCCGTTTGAAAAAAGTGTCTTACGGCCCTAGTTATCTGTGCTAAACAGTCAATAAGTAGGCCTAATGATCAATAATCAAACCGGTCATGCTTGAGAACCATGAATGGTATACACAAAGATTTGCCCCAGTGAGCACAACACACACAAGTGGATTAAGATCAGTAGTTGTCCTGCTTGTTTTCATTACAGCGTCAATTTGCTAATTTTGGCACATATGATTTGTGACTTTGTCTCATTCTCATTAATATGGCCAAGTCCAGCAACATGTCATCATTGCACATTTGGTATAATTTTAAAGAAGAATACTTCAGCTTTCCATTGATATGCAACATAATACATGAGGGTAATAAATAATAAAAAAATACTTGATTAAAAAAGGTTTCCTAACCTTAGTGTGAGCAGTTTACTTCAAAAAATGTCAACATTATTGAATTTCTTCCGTGGAATCCCCATAAGAAATGCATTAAAATAAGTACAAACATGCCTAGCATTGGTTCATTAATTGAGATAGACTTGGAAAGTTGGGAAAGGTTTCTGAAAAATCCGTTTTTACATGGTAAAACTAATTAGCCGCGTGGAAAGTGTTAACTATTATGGATGAGAGCAGCTGCCAATCCATATAAAACGGCTGAGACGTTATTCACCACATTGAATATTATCTGAAACATACAGGGTGAGTCAAAATATTCAGGTCCCATTTAAAAAAAACCAGGAAAAATACTTTTTTGTCAAACATTGGTCAATTTCTTCATTGCTTTTAAGAGTAGGCATACTTCTTCATACATGGTGATGTTTTCAAGACAATAATGTACCATATTACACGCCAGAATTACAACATATTTACGAAAAAAAACTCGAAAACCAAATGTGTTCGAAGTTGGCGGGTGTTAACACTCCTGTACAATTCATACAACACAACAAACTGTGTAACTTGAAATTGTATAAATAAAAACACATTTGATAGACAGACCAAAACCAGTTCCATAATCATTGAATTTCTTATGCAACATTTTGACGGAATCCTCTAAACATTTGGAAACCGTAAACGGAAGCTCCGTTGGACTTGCTGAATACTTTTTGACTCTAATGTAAATAGATTAAAAAAATATTCTCTGCTGTATGGTATATCCACGAACCATGTTGATCAAGTTTTTGAAACATGATGATGAATGTCAATTCCATCTTGTTTAAAATGTCTTTGTTACTGGACCTCCTGTTTGGATATGTTTTTGATTTAGGCCTATTCAAAAGCATAACCGCAAAGACAATAGAAACTCTTTTCCTACAGATGGTGTGACCGGTGACGTCATGTATTTACAAATGGGACACCCACTGTTGATTCCCTCCAGGCAGAATATACAGTAAAGTTAATGAAGACAACATGAAATTTCTTTCTAATGAATTGTAAAACTCATTTAGTTTTAATTTTTTGTGTGAAATGCGATAGCTTATAGCATTCCTAAGCAAGTTTAAAGACAGTTTTGATAACAATTTGCTGTGACACCACAATCTGGTTAGAAAACCTGATCTGGCCTATGTAAACTATAGGAACTCTTGCCCGGTGTGTTTTGTCTCAAATCAACAGAGGGCGTCCTAAATGTAAACAACGGTCACCTCATCTATTGTAAGTGCTGTGAATACGTACCAACATGCCTTTGATTGACTTATTAAAAAGGCGCGCGTTAAACTTTTACGTCCATTTCATGGGGTCTCTTAGATAATTTAAGTTGGAACAGATTTAATTTCACAGAATTTGGGAAAATGCATATATCTCCTGTTTCGAATAACCAATTTGACTGAAATAAAATTTAGGTTATAGCTAAAAACGCCATCTTGCTAGGCAAGCCATTAAAAAAAATCGTTGAAATCGGGACCTGAATAGTTTGACTCTGTATAGCGTATAGGCGATTCTGATGCAGTGAACTCCAGGATTGGTATGACAAGAAAATAACAATGGCAAAGACAGTCAATACATAGTTGTGTGGCGTAAAATTTAATGATTTCAGATACACGTGACATTAAACATATTTTAAATATAATTTAAATAACAGTCGAGTCGATACTAAGGTAAACATCATTAACAGTACACTCCGTGATGTCGGAAGTAACTTTATTCAAAAGCATGCATAACTGTTATACTTTTAACATAATTTCATTTATTTTCAAAAAATGACTGAAACATGATTTTTTTTCCCCCTTCAAATTATCCTTACGAGTTAAAACATTTGTATTGTGACTTGGTGTTAAAGTTGAGATGGAGTGTTTTACAGCGATTGATCTTAAGGCACAGTGATATATTTGTTTAGGTTTAAAACAAGTTTACAAATCACCTGCAAAATATATCTAGAAATTGCTTTGTGAAACTCATTTTTTCCCAGTGCATTATTAAAATATTTCGTGGCCATTAGTTGTTAATAGCTTACGATATGATGCTTGATACAAGTCCCCCGCCACATGCATGACAGGTTATTAAACATTACTGACGAGAATGACGACGGAAAGCTCTGAGCCATGATGTGACGAAAGAATTCATTGACACTTCAAAAAATAATTCTTAAATAACTTCCTCCATCACCCATGAGTCCTCATTTACAAATAATATCGTTACATTACGTGAACTATTACCAATTTGAACGAATTAACTTAGTTCAGCAAAATTATATATATATATGCAAATGCTTGCCATAAACTATATGGTAATCATGCATGGGATAATCCAGGCTGAAATCCTCCCGATCATAAACGTGGAACAAATTAACATGCATTTGTTTCAACTATTCATCAGTATTTAGCCTATGTGTCGAACTATTGTTATGAATTGAAAGACAAGTTTTGATTAAATCACGAATCTCAAATAAATGTAGCATAACATTTAACTTAACTATAACAACTATAATATTTAACAAGTGAAGATATTGAAATTCCAATATAATTTAAGTTATAAAAATCTCACGTGACCATCCCTTAAACCACAAACACGACAGAGTGGATAAGTTAAAACACTTATATATACTGTTTTACCATATAAATCCAGTATTTATGGCCAGTTTTACTCTCAACTTTTAGCCCGGATTTAACCATTTTCCGGCTGGTGCCTCTAACAGTCCTCACATATAAACAAATTCTACAACATGTTCATGTGTAGGTCTATTCTAGTCTTTGGATGACATTCCTTGAGCATGTCGTACCCGGGGTCGTACCTAGGATCCTGTCTTCCAATATAACATTCTCTGCTTGTTTGTGGTTGCTCGATTATGTCATAGTGTACTCTTTCTATATACAAATTTAATTAGGCTTATAGTGTTACCATATATCGCATCTCCTATGTTTTATTATTAACTGTCACTGGTGTTATAGTTCATAATAAATTAATATGATTCCCGTCGTTGATTTTAACATTTCAGAGGGTATAATCGCGTATTTGTTGAGTTGCTTGGATTACGATTCCAATTGTTGATTTGGTTGAGAAGATATTCATGAACTTGGTGTTGAGAATATATTCTCATATTCGGTGCCGTGCTTCATTGACAATTCCAAATTGATTGTATAACAAAGGCCTATATTCATATTTCAGATAATATTTACGTATTTAATGGGTTGCTCTGTAGACATTTCCGAAAACATCCGGATTTGAGAAGATATTCACGTATTTGGTGAGTTGCTTGGTTAACAATCCTTAAACATCCAGATTTAGGAAGATATTCACGTATTTGGTGAGTTTGCTTGAATGACAATCCTAACATCCAGTTTTGAGAAGAGTTTCACGTATTTGGAGAATTTGCTTGGTTGCCAATCCTTAAACATCCAGATTTGAGAAGATATTCACGTATTTGGTGAGAAAGTTTGCTTGGTTGACAATCCTAACATCCAGATTTGAGAATATATTCACGTATTTGGAGAATTTGCTTGGTTGACAATCCTTAAACATCCAGATTTGAGAAGTTATTCACGTATTTGGGGAGTTGCTTATTGGTTGAAAATCCTAACATCCAGATTTGAGAAGATATTCACGTATTTGGTAAGTTACTTGGTTGACAATCCTAACATCCAGATTTGAGAAGATATTCATGTATTTGGTGAGTTGCTTGGTTGACAATCCTAACATCCAGATTTGAGAAGATGTTCACGTATTCGGTGAGTTGCTTGGTTGACAATCCCTAACATCCAGATTTGAGAAGTTATTCACGTATTTGGTGAGTTGCTTATTGGTTGAAAATCCTAACATCCAGATTTGAGAAGATATTCACGTATTTGGTAAGTTAGGGAGCAGTTCCATTTGTACGCGATAAAAATTGCGAGAATGTTTCGGGCCCCGATGAGTTTTTTATCAGGCCCCGATGAGATTTTTATCGCGAACAGTTGCGAGAAGCAAAGGATTATTTATCGAGTAGCGTATTACCGCTTGTTTAAATATAACGAAAGATAAGTGGTCGGTATGTAAATAGAGCTTCGGGTTATTTATTCTAGTTGTAAGGTACAAATTCAGCATTTCATGTTTTTAGAGATAATGTTATTGATTATGGATGTTTAACGTAAATTGTATTATCCTCGTGTATTTGCTAAACAATATCCCGCTCTATTTGCTAAACATACCCCAGGGTATGGCAGAGGCCTCGTATCGGGCCCCGATGTCTATTTTATCGGGGCCTGATGACTATTTTATCGCGGATCAACTTGAAAAACATCGGGTCCAAAACATATCAGGCCCCGATATACAGTCGCGATAAATTTATCGCGTATAAATGGAACTGTTCCCTTACTTGGTTGACAATCCTAACATCCAGATTTGAGAAGATATTCACGTATTTGGTGAGTTGCTTGGTTGACAATCCTAACATCCAGATTTGAGAAGTTATTTACGTATTTGGTGAGTTGCTTGGTTGTCAATCCTAACATCTAGATTTGAGAAGATATTCACGTATTTGGTGAGTTGCTTGGTTGACAATCCTAACATCCGGATTTGAGAAGATATTCACGTATTTGGTGAGTTGCTTGGTTGACAATCCTAACATCCGGATTTGAGAAGATATTAACGTATTTGGTGAGTTGCTTGGTTGACAATCCTAACATCCGGATTTGAGGAGATATTCATGTATTTGGTGAGTTGCTTGGTTGACAATCCTAACATCCAGATTTGAGAAGATATTCACGTATTTAATTAGTTGCTTGGTTGACAATCCTAACATCCAGATTAGAGAAGAGTTTCACGTATTTGGAGAATTTGCTTGGTTGACAATCCTAACATCCGGATTTGAGAAGATGTTCACGTATTTGGTGAGTTGCTTGGTTGACAATCCTAACGTCCAGATTTGAGAAGATATTTACGTATTTGGTGAGTTGCTAATTGGTTGACAATTCTAACATCCAGATTTGAGAAGATATTCATGTATTCGGTGAGTTGCTTGGTTGACAATCCTCCTGATTTGAGAAGATATTTACGTATTTGGTGAGTTGCTTGGTTGACAATCCTAACATCCAGATTTGAGACGGTATTCACGTAATTGGTGAGTTGCTTGGTTGACAATCCTAACATCCAGATTTGAGAAGATATTCACGTATTTGGTGAGTTGCTTGGTTGACGATTCCCAATTGGCATCCATTGCCACAGATACCAACTAGAAGTGCTAAGAAATAAAAAAAAAAGACCGGAAATAAATAGAATTAGAAGAAGAGAAAAGGACATTTCCTATACTATTACATACCTACCTAAGCTTATAGTATGTTTAAGTCATTCTGAACAAAATTATGTTAGAGATAATATTTAAAGCCAGACAATGCTTTCTAATATCAAGGGATTTCACCGCTATGCCTATCTGGTTCTATTTTAAGATGACTGATTTGGTGACTACTTTTTCATTTTGTGTTAATTATATTGTATTAAGCAATACTAATTCACCTAATTAATGAATTACAGATTTCTAATTTCATAGCTATCTTTTAACTAAAGTGATTAAGATATCAGATTGATTTCCAAACATTCCAAAAACATGCTAAAGATTCAATTGAATGTAATATGCAAAATATATATAAAGTGCTTTACCCGCCTTTTAGCTCAAGTGTTTAGCGCATCAGCAAAGGATAATGAGAAGCAATTAGAATAACTGAAGAAATGGTTGCAGCCAAGTCACCGAAAGTCAAGTCATTTATCCTGAAAATCATACCAAATCAGTCATTTCGAGCCAAATCGATTTTATTTTTCAACATGGTCAATAGGACTAAGCCGTTTGTTTTGTCTTTTAGTAATGACAAATAGCAATTCTAGTCCAAAGTTTACAAACATGCTCATTTATGCCTTTCATGCCTTTTACGATCGTATTAATATATCCCACAATGCCACTTACTTAGTTTCGTTTTCGCCACGATACATCCACCCTCCTTAAGTTTTCCCATCAGTAAACCATCATCATGTTTGAGGAACGTGTATTTGGTTCCACCAACTTTCAAGCCGTTAGTTTGGAGCTCAGATTGGTCAAAGAAACCTTTCAGCAACACCGCAGCTTCTTCTGGCGAAACCTGTAACAAAATTGATATGCGGAGGAGAGGTATAGTTAGTACAAGGTTTAACATGATATATTAAATTAAAGCACCAAAAATATAGACATTATTTGAAATGATAATTAATTATAGCATGACATTTCTTAAAAATATCGCGTAAAGAACTCGAGAAGATAGCATGGAATTGGTATGTGCTAGTTATACTGAATGAAGATAACATGCGTCTAGTACAAACTATTGGTATCTACTCAAGATAGCATACAGTAAAAAGTGTTTGTGTTATAGGAGAGCATGTAACAAGTAACGCATTAATGCTGAAATTAAATGCCATCTACCGACAAATAAAGTATTCGACGAGAAAAATTGTTTAAACAAATAGCCTAGTTTAACTACTACGCGTAATTTGAAACAACTAACCGATGAGGACAATTTTATTCAAGAAATATTTTACAGATTTATAGAAATCTGTTGTACTTATATTGAATGAAGCATTCTTAAACATCAATAGTAAGATTGTTTTTTTTTTCAGCCCTATCTCTGATTGGAATCTACAATGATTGATCGTAATAATATGTTACATATTTTTGATATGCTCATAATCAGGTACTCACGTAGTACAATCTTGATTAATTTGCATAGTGTATTAGTTATTGTAGCTTACTATGAAATAGTCTGCTTGTTAAAACTAACCTATCGTTTTATAAGCTTTATGTCCTTTAAGCCCTTCTAAAGTTTCAAAACCTATAGAAATAAAGACATCACCTATCAAAGACCACACCCATCAAAGGACAAACCTACTAGGGAGTTCAACGAAGGACAACACATTAGAGCTAACACGCATGTCATATGAAGAAAGACTGAAGCAACTAAACCTGATCACAGAGCAAGAAGAGCAGACCTAATCTAAGTATCAGAATCTTTAATGGCATCGATCGACCCATCTGATTTATTCCAGCTATAGCTGGAAATACATCAACCAGAGGTCATTCATACAAGCTTCAAAACAATACGTTAGGGTAGACGCCAGATGCACTTTTAGCCAACGACAACGAGACTGGAACAGCCTGCCTGCATCAGCTATAAGCGCACACACACTTCTCACCTTGAAATCAAATATCAAGGTCACATTTGGAATGTTATGTCAATGGAACCAGTGTATAAGACACTGGATAGAAACCAGTGGTCATGTGATGAAAGTGACAGTGAAGCATGCTGGGCTTTTAGATGGAACGGTTACAGTTTGGAACAATTTGAATTTGACTTTAACCCTTTTGAATTCTCACAGATATGATTGACGAATATATATTCCAACCTGAGTCCAAATATTTTCGAACATTAAATATTACTTTAGTAGTATTTCCCACCACATCTTTCTCTTCATCGTTCATTACTATACCAGTCACCTCATTACACCCGATTGTTACATAGCCCAGACCTCATTACACCCGATTGTTACATAGCCCAGACCTCATTACACCCGATTGTTACATAGCCCAGACCTCATTACACCCGATTGTTACATAGCCCAGACCTCATTACACCCGATTGTTACATAGCCCAAACCTCATTACACCCGATTGTTACATAGCCCAGACCTCATTACAACCGATTGTTACATAGCCCAGACCTCATTACACCCGATTGTTACATAGCCCAGACCTCATTACACCCGATTGTTACATAGCCCAGACCTCATTACACCCGATTGTTACATAGCCCAGACCTCATTACACCCGATTGTTACATAGCCCAGACCTCATTACACCCGATTGTTACATAGCCCAGACCTCATTACACCCGATTGTTACATAGCCCATACCTCATTACACCCGATTGTTACATAGCCCAGACCTCATTACACCCGATTGTTACATAGCCCAGACCTCATTACACCCGATTGTTACATAGCCCAGACCTCATTACACCCGATTGTTACATAGCCCAGACCTTGACTTGGTTGAATCATGTGACCATACAACAATCAAACCAAAGATCAAACGTGCCAAATGTCATTTTCACATGACTGTTGATTTATGATTGATGTAATAGTTCCTCATTATCGCCTCAGGGAATGATCCTCTAAATAGATCACCAATGGCTAACAGTTTGATATGTGTGTTGTGAATGTGACCTGAGGTCTCCAGTCATTATGTTTTAATATGTTGGTATGCCAGCGGGCAGCCAGCCTCCCTCGGTTTCCATCTGTCATCGGTATGGCTTAATGAAACATTAATTATGCGCATCTCAAAGTAGAGACAAATTGCAACAGCTAGCATTTATCTACATTTTAAAATACATTATTGCTAAATATATTGTACACAAACATTACAGCTACTTCATACAGTAAGGTGATATGATGATAACTTTAGAAATATATCCTTTGGCGCGTGTGGTATTTAGGCTATGCTCTTTGCGTGCCCATCACACGCTTTTTATTTTGCTTGCGTGTATATCGCTAGATCAGTGTTGATGGGTCGAGGGATGGGCCGGGTAGAAATGATCTATGGTTTTGAACTTGGTGTAAACAGACAGCTAAGCATAGCACGAAGGCAGGTTACTCAAAAGAGTTTCCAAATTTGGTATTGAACTTCAATTCTAAGAAGCTTTAAATGTTGAATCAGTAAAAATCGTTGATGGAAATATGTCAGATATTATTTTCCCTTAATTAATTGTGCATGTGTTCTTATAATTATTTAGTTATTTGGTAATTTTGTAAAGATTGGATTTTTCTGATTAAATCTTTATTTAATACTTTTTTAATGATATATTTTATTTATATTTACTATTTGAAACAAGTCCTTTAAACTTTTATTTACTTTAAATTGTCTCCCTGATGTACACATGGCAGATATGCTATCTTCATAAGATAGTATTGGGATTGAATAATTTAATTGCAACATCCAGTAGTACTAGAGTGAGTTGTTATATTTATTTTACAATAAAATCATATACGGTATATATGCTTTCATCTGTAGCATGATAGTTCTGTTGTTATAAATACATCTATCGAGTTTTGCATCTACCAATAAGAAGAACATTTTGACAATTTAACCCGTAAATCAAATCCAATACACTGAACCTGTTACTGTTATACAAGTAATTCTAAAATGTTAAGACATGTGCCTAATGTGTTATAATTAGTTAACCATCTAGGCACTATACATAGGCCTACCTGAATATTTCCCGATTCACTGATAGATCCACAATATGCCGTTCCCCCAGATGTACTGTCGAATAAAACGACCACAGAATCTGTCATATGCTTCTTGCCAGTCTTATCCACTGATCTGTCGATCATATTGGCACAATACGGTTTCCAAGATTCTACCATGATTTCACTTTGCTGCTAGATTCACTGCAAAAGGATGATTATCTTTTAAAAGTAGTTACCCGATGGTGGTATCTCTTGAACTTATCCACTTATTTGCACAACTTGCTAAGACGGGTCCAATTTTTAAAGTTCAGATGTTCTAATTAAAGTTGGATATATCCAATTGTAAGTCTCAATGCTTTTCCCGTGGTTGTATAGAGATGACACGAGTTAAGGTTAAGTCTGAGAAAAGATGCGGAGCAATCAGTTCCATCTGTGGATAAAGCTGCCGTCTTGAAATATATCTCGTCTTTCTCGTCTTGTCTGACCTATATCTACGGATGGAATTCGTCCGCGTATTATAGCAACGCCGCCGGCAGCAATAGTGTAGTTATAAATAAATAACATTCGCTGTGGTGCTTGACAATTGATGGTGAACTTGAAGTTTGATGACTTCTTGACAAGACCGGTGATGTGTTGGGTCCCCCGAGTGACGATCACATGAGTACTTCCCCATACGCGAATGATGGTCATCGGGAGAATCGTGTACAGTGTCACGATGGTTAGTGGGAAATGTCTAGAGTAGCCGAATCACAACAAAAAAGGCACATTTATGAAAGATGAGAAATATTATGACTTGTACAAAACTGATTGATACGCGCGCGGGTTAACTTTGTTTCAACTTTGACTGAGTCCAAAAGTCCAAGTAAAGTTATGAGTGCATCCAATGTGGACTATACCCCATAATGTATTTACAGTAGGCCTATTAACCTATTTTGTGTTATGTCGATCTGTGTGCATGAGTCAATTACTTTCATTTTTCTGAAGATGAACAAGATCAAGATCAAATACGCTTTATTTTTATTTTTTAATTTTTTTTTATTATTATTATTTTTTTTTCGTTTCCGTTTCCACAGTGTTTGAAAACACTCGTGCTTTTATTTCTACGTGCAATCATATATACATTCGATCAAATACGCTTTATAAGAACAAAAACAATTACATGGTTCAATGCACCCATCAAGGTCAAAGACCTGTTTAAATCCGTGCATATTTTTTGGATTCACCCTGTATGTGTCGTAAAGTTTGGCCAAGTTTCTGCGACTTCATGTTTTATTTTCGAGTAGCCAATTTTAATTTCGCCTTAACACCATTTCGTGTAAATCGCCATTTTGTCTTAACCCATGGTCTGTTATGCACTATTTGGTCTAATTTAGTCAAATTTCAATTTTCCCTAAAACCATTTTGGTCTTCACCAACGTCGTCTTATATTGCAATATTTGTCTATTTTGTCGTAGCTTTTATTCTTGTTATGACGACATAATTCTTTATTGTAAAATAGTATTGTTTATGCTAATGTTTCTTCGTGTAAGAAAGTAAATATTATGAGGTTGCAGAAGCAATTTATGGTATTTTTACTGATTTGGTTGAAAAGTTAGGTAATTAGGCTATGTGATAAAGACTTCTTACAGTCCTAAAAGGTTAACTTACCAGGTAATAAATACGCTCATAACTCTAAAATAGTTCCACTTGAAAATATCAAAAATCAAGATGGATTAATTTCTCCTCTTCAATTTGAGACATTGTTTGCGCAGCCGCAGATCGGTTTACAATTAAGAACGCTACACCGAAAATAATGAGACAAAGTGCAATTTATATTTTCGCACTTGGGTTTTGAACGCACAGCAGCAGGATGAGGATAATGTGTGACAGCTTGTGATGGGCTGCATCACAGACTGACTATAGTCCAGTGGCGGATCCAGGACTCCTGTCGGTACGGTGTCGGGATATTAACGCGTACGTTGACGAAAAATCTAAGATTTTGGAGGTATACTACTACTAGTACTTAGTATATAACTATCGATATCGATGTACAACTTCTTTCTGGCATAGGCCTATATATAAAAAGCCAATATTTATTGCTTTTCAATAAAATATCGGTCAAAAGTGCACAACAAATCGCATCAAATGGGGTCGAAAATTGAAACGAAATCCAATTCTCAGCTGGGCACATCCCCTCAGACTCTCCCCTGTCCGCGCTTTTCAACCATCATACTAAATCAGTGATAATTCGGGATAACCACGCGTGCAAACTACAGGGTGTGTCAATAACACAGGACTGTGTTTCATGGCGGCTTTTATACTTGTCTATAAACCACTGGACCATGAGTATGACAAATGCAGCCGCTTCAATGCAAAGCTCAATTAATCATTCTGAAAATCTGAGATTATGATCCAATGGAAAATAAGACCGCTATCATAATTTGTGTAAACCAAGTCATTTACTAGTCTGAATGGGATACAAATCAGAAAATGACATGGTTTACGTTTCAATACGTTGCAACTAAACATTATAAATCATCTATCAATAACGATGGCAAAGATTAGTTTAATATTCCTATAATTTTGGCACAGATTATTAATAGCTTTTTTGGCACAAATTATTAAAAGCTTCTTCTAAGTTTTATAACATATAAAAACACAATTTAGTTTCCTTGCAACTGAAGACTTGAGCGCAAAACAGACCCAAGTCAATTTTTGGCTAAATTGAGTTTTAAAGGTGTATGTTCCGATCACTTTATTGGGGCTATGATTTTTTTCACATCAAGATATTTTGATATCAGAAGAATCCCCATATTTTTCTCATTATGTCTGTAAAATCTTAGGGCCAGAAATGTTCCATTTAGAAATGATAGGCTAAAATGTGGTGAATTACTGCCAAAGGTGGTTAACCACCAACCAGTTTATGTAGGACTCAAATGGGCAAATGTTTTGCAACCTTGTGCTGCTAAGAATAATGTAGGACCATTGGAGTTATGCAACTCAAACTTTGGAATGCGACACTTTCAAGGATGACCTTTCATATAAAAAAGAAAACATCAAGTTGAAAATCAGGCCAGTAATCGGAACATCTATCCTTTCAGTGAATTAAATGTCACTGGTTAAAGGTAGATGTTCTGATTGCTGGCCCGATTTTCAACTTGATGTTTTTATGTTAGGGAGCAGTTCCATTTGTACGCGATAAAAATTGCGAGAATGTTCCGGGCCCCGATGAGTTTTTTATCGCGAACAGTTGCGCGAACAGTTGCGAGAAGCAAAGGATTACGTATTACCGCTTGTTTAAATATAACAAAAGATAAGTGGTCGGTATGTAAATAGAGCTTCGGGCTATTTATTCTAGTTGTAAGGTACAAATTCAGCATTTCATGTTTTTAGAGATAATGTTATTGATTATGGATGTTTAACGTAAATTGTATTATCCTCGTGTATTTGCTAAACAATGTCCCGCTCTATTTGCTAAACATACCATGGCAGAGGCCTCGTATTGGGGCCTGATGACTATTTTATCGCGAATCAACTTGAAAAACATCGGGTGACCCGATCGGGTCCAAAACATATCAGGCCCCGATACAGTCGCGATAAATGGAACTGCTCCCTTACATGAAAGGTCATCCTTAAAATTGTTGCATTCCAAAGTTTTAGTTGTATAACTCCAATGATTGGAGTTATAATAATAATAATAATAATAATAATAATAATAATGGCATTTATAATGCATGCGCCGTCAATCTAGGTAAAACTATTCCGAGGCGCAAACATATAAACAAAAATACAAATTAACATGAAAAATACATAAACAAGGATGATTTGCTTATACATGTAGGCCTACATGTATATACAAAGAAATCAATTATAAACTGAGTCAAATAATCTTGTTTTTAACAAGTTCTTAAAAGAGTCAAGTGAATCACAGCATCTTAAACTATGTGAGTTCCAGAGAGTGGGTGCAGCAACTGAAAATGCGCGATTTCCAAATGAAGAAGTAGTCCGTGGAACAACAAGTAAAAGTTTATCAGATGACCGGAGAGTTATACAACTCAAGTCCAATGGTTCTTATTTCATAAGCCCAAGGTCATAAGAAAATTACCCATTGAGTAAAAAAAAGTACACAAATTGGCTGGTGCACAACCTTTGGTATAGTAATGCACCACATTTTTCTATAATTTCTAAATGGAACATTTCTGGCCCCTAAGATTTTAGATTTTACAGACATAATGAAAAAAATATGAGGATTCTTCTGATATCAAAATATCTTGATTGGAACATACACCTTTAAGCTTGATTTTGGGTATAGGTGATTACGGAGTGACGTCACATGCCGTTGACCACAAACTACGAGAATTCAAACAAATTCAGATGGCACCATCACCAAAACGGCCAAAGTGTAACCCTTTTTGTACTCCCGTGAAATATTACCATCGAACAGAATATTTGACAAAGTGATTCCTCTACATACTCATGTTATCATATTTACACATAATGCAAGTTTTCACATGTTTTTTACAAGTCAAAGTCTGAAAATCGAGTGAAACATTTTAAGAATTTCGGAAATATTGCTCATGTAAACAACGGTCGCTTACACAGCTACACATGGTCACTAGGAACGTTTCTTCTGTATGGTCGAGTAGAGCGTAGACTTGATTTTGATGCTTTGTAGTCAACGGCAAATTGAAGGTCCGTAACCATCTATAGCTTTAGTAGTGAGAAATATGGGAAGATTACTGATTTTTGAATTTTAAGTCTTAAAATAATATTTTTCAGGGGGGAAGGGGGTCAAGTTTCGCACTATCGCCAATGCGAGCGCAAGAAAGACAGGCATTTTAAGTTTTTTAAAAACTATTGTAGTAAATTACCAAAAAGGTGTATTGTAATGAAAATCGACAATATAGCTTATTATCGTCTTAGCATTTCATACATGATATGATATTTTTTGGACAAAAATGTTGTAATAAAGTGATATTGATCAATTTATTGATTTTGGACTTGGTTCTTTCTGGCGCTCAGTTTGGAGCCATAGGTTTTATACAGGGTTTCTATAACTTTTATAAAAAATATTACAAACAATTTTAAGATTGTTTTATTATTACATCATACCATTGTTTTATTATTACATCATACCATGCGTCAATAAACAATATGTTGCTAAAATCATTGTTAAATGGCATAATATAATTGATTTGAAAATAATTCTCAGCCAATTACCCATTTATGCTAAGACTATAAGCTATACTATTTTAAAAACTTTAAATGCCTGTATCACAAAATAGTAAATATTGACTTTTAGGTCTTTCTTGCGCTCAGATCAGGTCTTCAATTTGAAATTTAAAATTATAGTTTATATTCTTATGCTATTTAGGTCTTATAAAGAAGCACTCCATTGGCGTGACCACCATTCTCACTCAATTTAGTCATGCTCCTTGGATCATGAAGCTAGGTCTTCTAGCTTCATGTTTGGATTCACCCTGTAATTATCGCGTTTGTCTCGTATAGACTTGTGCAGTATGTTGTATTTCAAGTTTTTGGCCTGTCCACTTGTATTCATTTTCTTGCAGCTTCTTGTATTATGCTGAGTTGCAGTGAACCAATTGATTGGCAAATCAGAGATCTTTGTAGAGACTGAGACTATGGGCATAATTCTGTGAAGGGTATAACAGAATTACTCCAAAGTATGTTACCAAATGATTCTTGATTGAGGCAATTCAACGTGTCACCGTGTCCCAGTTATTCAATTTACCTAGGGTTTTTTAAAACTAATTACTATGCATCCTTCTTACCATGGAAGTATCCATGTTTTCACCATTGTCTACCTAGCATGACTAGCAGCAGCTAGCCGCGGACTGCGGATTGCATGCCTGGTGTGATGATTTTCTTCAATTCGTCCATTGCTCTTAGATAATTCGCTCGGTCCACCCTCCCCTGGTGATGCTCCTGTGACCTCTGCCTTCCCTGTGACCTTTCCAAGTTTTGGCGAAGAAAAGCTTACCGGCGAGAAATTTCCGTCGTTTGTGTACTCTTTTACTGTAAATATGGGGAAAATTCCATATGAGATTAAAGATTGGAAGTTTTGGAAGGTTTCAGAGTATCCAGAGCTGATAAAACTTGAAAAACAACTAGCCGAAAAGGGATTGAAAAATCCTTGGCTACGGTAAGTAAGATCATCATGACATAGCTGACGAATTTGGAACCAAGCATCACGATCATATTATAATATGATATAATATTCATAATCATATCACTTACTTTGCATTTGTGGCATAAATAATCCTCTGGCTCAAAAGTGTGTGAAACTTTAAACTTTGCTTTTTCGAGACTTGATTTACCTATTCAATCAATCAATCAATCTTGGAGATCCCACCTCTTCTTTCACTCAGGTGCACCGCTGTATGCGTGTAAAGTTAGACATCAATATCCATCAAATAAACATTGTCGTTCATAAAAACACTGGTTCACAGGATCACTGGTTCGCAACATCACTAGTTCACAATATTACTGGTTCACAACATCACTGGTTCACAATATCACTGTTTCACTGGTTCACAATATCACTGTTTCACTGGTGTGCAGCAAGTTCACTGGTTCGTAAGTCATGCGCTGAATATTGGTTTCAATCATGACAAAAACATTAGCAGGCTGCATTTATGACAATAAGCAATAACAACAACAAAAAAACATATAAATAGAGACATTGATACCATAAGTTGTGCATGAGCAATTTACAGACATGACATTAATGTTTAGCAGTTAAAATATTAAGGTTCCTCTGATGACATCTTCTTCAGGAGTGCACTTCGGTGCTGGTGTAACGAGAAACACCATCCTCTGGAGATAGATTCGATGCTTTTAATTGTCTTCGCACTCGGACGTAGGTACTCGATGATCTCTGGGTGAGATGAGTCAAGAATCAGCTGTAGGGTCAGATTCCTGTTGAGTAGAATGCTTCTTACTTTGTCTTTTTGACAGTTGTTGTAGAGAAGATCTTTAAGCCTTTCAGCATGGAATTTCCTTGGTTTATCTAGTTTTGCACAGTCTAAAATGAAGTGACATTTTGTCTCAGCTTCTGAGTTACATAGAAGGCAGGTATCATCAACATCACATTTGTTGAACTTAGCCCTGTTGCTTTGGAGGACATATGTGTTGGTGAGTAGTCTTGCCTTAATGCTAGCCTTTTTCACTTCTCTTGGGTTGGTTGTTGAGGCCCACACTTGATGGGGCTGCCCAATATGTATGCTAGCTGTGTTAAGGTGTTTTAGAGATGATTTGTTTTTAGCATCATGGACAAGTTCGGCATTCCAGTATTTTTTGATTGCATTACTGGTTATTGATTTCCATTCAGGCTTTGCAGGCGGATTATTGATTACGTCAAAGATGGAGGGAAGGTTGTACTTAATTATTATTTGTCTTACTTTCATGAACCATGATTTGCTCCTGAAGGATTTGACTGCTAGCTGTCTCAGTGCAAGCTTCGTTTCCGTGCTATTGGCATCTCGAGAAATGCTACCAAAAGGTGATAGGCTGATAGCATAGCTGCGTCAATCAGTGCTTCGACTGGTTTAGCCCCAAGAAGACCATACACTGCTGCGTTGGCAGGAGTAGGGGACTATTATGATTTAAAGTTCAAGTTGAAAGTAAGATGGTGTTTGTTTGTTAGTCCATGGGGTATTTCGTCCATGGACTTATCAGAAAGGACTAGGCAGTATTAATTTCTCATAAATATAACAGTTAGTCCTACATGTATTGTAAACATCCACCATCAACAAAAGAATACTACTTGACCTCTTTAGAAATCGAAATCCTCAATGATCTATTGTAAACCATGGTCGTTACCACAGAGGTGTGAAAACTCTTTTGTTTGATGACTGCTCACTGCCCAGAAAAGATGTGGACTTGTCCATTTTATTGTAGGGATGAAGATTCGCGAAAATTGCTATCAGTAGCCGTATTTCGTTACTCATCGCTACTACATACATGAACTTCAGATATTTCACTTGCCAACACTTCAAGCTTTCTATCGATACCAATATATCCACATTATTCCAAGATTTGTGGTAGTTATAACCAAGTATATTGTGATGTTTTATACCATAACATTGTGTATTGTTTTAACTTTTTTTAAACTTTAATTTACTTACTGTTCCGTATGTTACCCCTCAAAAAGAACCCCTGTATTAGTTAGCTAAGCCTCTCAGCTTTTGTTTGGTGTAGGTCATGTGTATTGCGACCATTTGCGACCTTCTGAATTATTTAGCAGAATGAACTGGGGTGATGAGTTTTGGCAAAAACTTTGTGTGTGCATAGACTTTATGTGTGTGTGACCTTTTTTCAGAGGATGGCCATCAATATTGATTTGCTCTACATAACAATGGACAAGTTAATGATGGTGAACAACCATGGTATAATAGGAAAGGGAGGCCTGCCTAGTCCTTTCTAATAAGTCCATGGTTAGTCCATTCGGACTGAAAAGAAAATGTTCAGTAAAGCCGTGGTATGCGCGCGGACAATAATTATTCTTGATGGGAAGCAAACTTTAACTGATTTTTTCCCGGACTTTGCTAGTGTTTAATTTGCTCCAGTATAACTTAATTAAAACTGTATGATCTGTACATTAGATAAATGCATATGACATGTTTCACAGTAAAGTGCACTTAATACATATATAGTATTGGTTGATCGCATTCATAGTATTGGTTGTTCGCCTAGTGATTTACTATGTTTACACACACGCGTACACCTAGTACAACAAATCATACTTAGTGAATAAGTGATATTTGTCATCAGTTGGTATTATTCATCATAGGGTATTTTGCATGTTTCACTATCTGTCCCATCCTAGGGGGAAAAAAAGAAGAAAAAAACCCACCAACGTATGGGTTTCCTGTACTAGTGTACACCCATGAGGAGTAAAACGTGGAACGAGACTAATTGAAACTATTGTAGACCTGTGTGAAATATTTTAACAAAACTGGGCTTTAATTTATCCATGTATATAGATCATCTATATGGTGTACAAAATAATGAAAGAAACCAAACTGCTTACATAAAAATACAGCATGCAAATGATTTGTTATGGTTACTGTCTGTCATAGACAGTGGGAACTATTTCTGTCCAATAACCGTAACATTAGCAGTACATTTTTGGTCTAGAAACACTTTTACTAATAATTTTCAACATGCAAAACACCATTTTCTTATGAAGTAATAACATGCATTTGAATATCAACTTACTAAATGTTTATTTTATACATGTAGCTCTGATAAACAAAATATCCAAACTTAAATTATTGGACACTCAATGTGCACTTTACTGTGAAACATGCCATATACAATGTAAAGAGGATCAGACTAAAATCTTTACTTCAAAAAGTTGGCGGCCCTCTTGGAGAAAAAAATAGTAAATTAATACTAGTAAATAATAAGCCCCTCCTGCATCCTTTTTTTGAAAAGTCCGGACGATCAACTGTTGTTTTGTTTTACTTGGCCTTATCAATTAAAATTTAAAGATGGTACAAAAAAGAAAGCTAACGTCGATGCAGGTTTGTTTTTGCATTCCAGTTGAACTTGAAGTTGATCGAAGCAAACAATTCTTGATTATTGCCACGTTAGTGCTGTGTGTATAAATGTACCATTATAATGAATGCAGTGATCCAAAATCATGTACGCATACACACGTTATACTATTTGTCATGCTTGTGCGGTTTATGTCTTTTTCATTGAAAATAGTTGAAAGTGATGAACCCACAGCAAAGACAGGTATGATCATTGCATTTTTTAAAAAAATCTTTTTTAAAATGTTGAAGGAAATTTAGAAAACAACAAATTTAACAAAAATATTGGAGCGGCCAAAAATCGGTGCGGGCGGGTCACTGTTTATACAATACAAACCATTTTAATTAGGCACAAGTTGTCTCCAAGTCAACATGGTCGTAGACTTTACACTAAAATTAGAACTAGTTTACAAGCCAGCAATTTCACTGGGTTAATTTCTGGAGGGTGAAAAACCAAAATGATGGCCAAAACGTGTGCCCGTGCAGTGTTTTTTGCAGTAAAACAATGACATTTTCAACATTTTTCACTCTTGAGAAAAATTTTGAAGGGTGAAAATCAAAAGTGAAGGGTATTTCACCCTTTGTATAGGGTGAGTGAAAACACTGCAAGCCCTGGATTATTTTTAATAAGTCACCTGCAATGAACATAACTGACACCACCCTTTTCACTCTCTTTCTTTCCAAATACAGGAATGAAGCATGGAAGTTCCAATCCCATCTGCAACCAATCGGAGCAATGAAGATTTTTACAAGAGGTATTGGATTTGGCTTTGGAGCATTCTTGATCGCAGCAGGATTAGAGCATCTCTACAGCCGCAATAACAAAGTAGATGACCACCATTGATATAGACTTGTGTGTATATGAATATATTTAGGTAACTCTATACCAATGAATTGTTTTACTATGGCTTTGGATAATGCCAGTGGAAATTTGTCAATGACATTTGACAACTGTTGTCAGCCTGTTTGAAACTCTATGCCTAAGCATGATGGCCAGAAATCCTCCCAGCATTGGATTGGATTTTGTCTTCTTAATAAAAGGATGCATGCGAATTGCGAACTTTTCACCAAGATTGGACTGAAATTTGACTGTCGGATAGTGTGTGTTATTGAAATGAAACCAAGATCAGATTGACCGGATGACTCTACTTATTTTGGCAGCTATCAAAACATCAGGATGACAACACAGGAAATGAACATTTTTCTATGATCGTTTTCAATACAATCAGCATAGAATAAACAATTTGCTTTTCTGCCTGTAGTCTGATCTGATCAAGTGGAGTGATTTAAAAGCTGTTCAATTTGTACACAATTTGATTTTGTTGAATTTTTGTTGCATTTTCATCATCTACTGATTGATTAAAATAAAGTGTTACAGTGAAACCTCATTTAAGCAAATTCTATTAACACACTTCCTGATTTAAACACAAAGTGTTTTTCAAGCTGATTATTTTGCATAATATAATCTGAAAGCACTATTAAATTCCTTTTAACACAAACTTAAATCGGAGGCCTGGGCAATTTCGTGTTAACAAGGTTCCACTTTACTGAACAGAATATTCAAAATAGATAATGCCAGTGAAAATTTGTCAATGACATTTGACAACTGTTGTCAGCCTGTTTGAAACTCTATGCCTAGGCATGATGGCCAGAATCCTCCCAGCATTCGATTGGATTTTGTTTTCTTAATAAAAGGATTCATGCAGATTGCAAATTATTCACCAAGATTGGACTGACATTTGACTGTCGGATAGTGTGTGTTATTGAAATGAAACCAAGATAAAATTTACTGGAAGACTCTACTTATTTTGGCAGCCATCAAACGTCAGGATGACAATACTGTACAGGAAATGAATATGAAATAGACAAGTTAATGATCTTTTTTCAATACAATCAGCATAAAATAAACCATTTGCTTTTCTGTCTGTAGTCTGATCTGATCAAGTGGAGTGATTTAAAAGCTGTTCAGTTTGTACACAATTTTATTTTGTTGAATTTTTGTTGCATTTTCATCCTCCACTGATAGATTAAAATAAAGCACTACAGTGGAACCTCGTTTAAGCAAATTCTATTAACACACTATTCCTGATTTATAACCAAAGTGTTTTTCAAGCTTAATATTATTTTGCATTTATAAGCTGAAAGCACAAATTCCTTTTAACACAAACTTAAATCGGAGGCCTGGGCAATTTCGTTTTAACAAGGTTCCATTGTACTGTACAGTATATTCAAAATAGAAAATTGGAGCATAATTTCATGTTTAATATGACGGGAAAACCATAAATTAAATTGTGGGATTATGTAGATTTGAAGTATGGTGTTTTGTTTACACATTTCTTACTCGGTGATACAAATTGCAATTTTATTTGTATGTTAATCAATTATAAGTGCTGGTTTTGGTCAACTGTTCCCATTGCACAACATGAGTTTGTGAAAATGGAAAGTTAACCCATGGGTCAATGGGTAACCCTGATGAGCACATCCTGCCATTTCCAACCGTATTTATGATTGGTTACAAGTTACGGTATACTCATTTGAATAACCAATTAGAATTCAGCTTCTGAAATATTTCACTCCCAATTTTAACAGGAATACAATTTCTCTGATTGGTGCAATATATGTATCCATCTTTCTGACCAATTGGCAGGTAGTTCGCAAGAGGTAAATAAGTTTCCCTGGATTCTTTAATAACAATTGCATACAAGAATCAAAATTAATTCTTTTGAACTTTTGAAATATCATATCAAATGGCACAAAACATGTATTCTGGTCAAATTTATTGATGTACATCCATTGAGATTCTTGCAATGTGTGAGGAAAGATTTCCCCTGAACAATCTTTTTCATTTATCATTATTGCCGTGTACACCTAGCCCGGGTTGTAGCCAGAGTTCAGCAATTGCCCGTCCAATTTATCAGAATAGCCTGTCCAGAACTTGACCCTAAAATATAAATCAACCTGTTTCCCACCTCTATGGGGTCACAAGGTTCAAATGTGTGCTGTGTTAGCCTTGATTTGTCAGTCAGATCTAGTTTCAAGTTCACTAAACTCTTACAACAACTATTTTTAGAATATCACATCTGTTAAATTCCTTAATTCTGCCCGTCCTGGGAGTAATCTGCCCGTCCAGATGACGGGTGGACGGTTCTCTGGCTAAGACCTTGCACCTAGCACAATAAGTACCTGACCAGGTGCTTTGATGTTGGCTAATTCAAAATCAATAATCGATACAAGAAATCTGAGATACATTTCATGAGCAAATTTCTTCTCCGTAGTTTGATACCTCATTCATGATTGTTTAATCGACCACAACTACCAAAACAATTTTTGTACTAAAAGTGCCTTTAAATGGGATATCATACGCATTGAAAATGTGTGTGTGTGCCGACTCCTTGTCGATGCCTGTTACCCATTCATCTCCATACTGGTTGAGATAGCACATGTAGTGGACAATGCATCTGTGATGCAAATCAATGATATCCCATAGGAAACCAATTCTAGTGCAACTTTGTTGTTGTTACTTGTGGTTATTTAAATCATCATAACTTCAAAAGTATCAATTTGATCTTTATGAATGAGGTATAGAACTACGGAGAAAAAAGTTGCCCATTCAATGTATGATATCTCAGATTTTTGGTACCAATTATTGAGTTTGGATTAGCCAACATCAAAGCACCTGGTCAGGGACTTTTTGTGCTAAGACTAAGTGTATATAGATTGTTTGGCAAACAAAATATGAAGCTATTCTATGATAGATTCACACAAACATGATTGATGACTTCAAATGTTTCTCGTAGACATCCTTTTTTTGTATTTGGTCATTCATTCTTGGTGAATACAATTTAAGATTTTTTCATTGTTAGATGAAGTATTTACTGCGTCTGATTACTGTAAAAGTGGAAATTTTCATGCAAATAAATTTTCGCACTCGGCCATTCTTTTGTTGACATTTTGTGCGCTTTTATTTTTGTGCATGAGATACTTTGTGTGCTACAGTACATGTACACTATTTTGACTATTACACATTAATGTGTGCATGTTTTTATTTTTAAGCTAGATATTAACTTAGCACAAATTGTATGTAGCGTTAAAATGTTCTAATACTTACATACAGTATTGCATGCATTATAATAGTTGTTTGATTATTGAAATCATTTTATGTTAAATTGATTCAGAAGAATATAATTATAATTAATTGAGATGCATGTATGGCATAAAAGCCAAGATATCCTTGCAGCCCTTTAGAAGAAGTTGTGTGTGTTACCTGATGTTCTGGGTCCATTTTTGACCAACTTGTTAATCTTATGAATTTCAGTAACTTAATAAATGAATGTCAAATATGATATGAAGAATAAAGATTGCCCTGAGCTCTCTTTGGGAACTTGAAAAGGTGATGAGTTCAAAGAGGAGGGGGGGGGGGGGGGGGGGGGGGCGGGGGGCTTTACCCATCATATTAAAGGTATATGACCTGATCACTTTTTAGGGGCTATGATTTTTTTTCACATCAAGATATTTTGGTATCAGAAGAATCCCCATATTTTTCTCATCATGTCTGTAAAATATTAGGGGCCAGAAATGTTTCATTTGGAAATATAGGCTAAAATGTGGTGAATTACTGCCAAAGGTGGTTAACCACCAACCAGTCTGTGTACTACTCAATGGGCACATGTCTTTTGACCTTGCGCTTCTAAAAATAGAACCATTGGAGTTATGCAACTCAAACTTTGGAATGCAACAATTTTAAGGATCACCTTTCATGTAAAATAGAAAACATCAAGTTGAAAATCGGGTCATATATCTACCTTTAAGCTATTAGCCATTTTGTCCATTAGCCGTCCAATACAGGTTATCCATGTAGCCAGGCAGCGATGTTATTTATCATAATCAGTGGGTAACTAGACTTTTTCATTGGGGGGGGGGGGGGCAAGAAAGGGCAGTCACTTAAAATGGGGGGGGCTCCTAAGATTTCTTGAGTCAAGAGATGCGCGCATAGCGTGCGAAATTTTGCGACTTTACAGCTATTTTTTGGACAATTAAGCTACATTTTGGCTCTAAACAAGCTTGTACCAAAGAATATTTAATTTTCGGAAGACATGCGATTATGAAATTTTTTCATATGTGTACTTTTGACCATCATAATTCCATGATTCCTTTCGTCAAATGAACCGACAGTGCCAATCTCAACCGACACGATGTCATTATTGGGGGGGATTTGGTGTGTACTTTGTTTGTAAATTTCATTTACAGCCGTACTTGATTTCATTTGGGGGGCAAGGGTTCCAAGTTAGGGGGGGGGGGGCTGGTTACGCCACTGATCATAATCAACATCTGAATATAGGGACAAACTTATGTATACTATGGTGTGTGTGTATGAATGAATGAATGAAAATGTGATTTATTAAGCGCATTTCCAAAAACACGATCAATGCGCTGTACAGGAATTATATAATATTAAAGATAAGCATAATAACAAATACCAATCAAAATACATTAAAAATAGGTTAAAATATAATTAAATATACAATGTAATAATATACAGATACAATTTTTCTCTTACTTTACAGTTTAACACTTTTATTTTATTTCACCAATCTCCACTTTATAATAAAATAATTGAATTACAAGAAAGAGAGGTTGGATACGGATTCGAACCTGTAACCTTTAGCACCTCAAGTGAAGTCCTAATCCACTGAGCTATGCAAACCTATCTGGCAGAGGTGACTTTTTGTACGGAATAAAGCGTAGAACATAGAACGCTCAGATTTCTTGAGTAGGTCAAACTTATGATCATCTTCGTAGCTGTAAACTTTAAAATAGCGAATGGGTGAAAACTTGCGCAAAATCTTGAAAAGTGCCCTTTTGGTCAATTTTGACCTAAACCGTCACTTTTTACGAAAACACAATGTCCCTATTTTATGTAACTTTCAAAATTTTGAGCTAGTTTGAGCTCATTTACACATATTAAGACACCGACATATTAGTCTCAGGGCACTCATCTCAGGGCCGTACGACACTTTTTTAAAAGGGGGGGGCGTTTTCAAAACAAAAAAAATGTGAGTCAAATATGCGCGCGTAGCGCGCGAAAATTTTCGAATTTGCACCTATTTTTTGCACGATCGAGGTACATTTTGGCTCTAAACAAGCTTGTATCAAAGAATATTGAATTTAGGGAAGACAAATGCGCGCGTAGCGCGCGAAATTTTTTCATCTGTGTACAAATTTTCCGGGGAAGATTTTCAAAGGGGGGGCGATCGCCACCATCGCCCCCCCTTCTTACGGGCCTGCATCTCTACACGCAACACTAGTTTCACATGTCCACGGAGGCCGGACTATGGACATACTACTTTATTATTTTCTTCCATCTTTTCTAACTTTCATTTCATTCAGCCAGCATGCTTATATAGGCTTTTTAAGCCGGGCCCGCGCATTTTGCTTGAGCTTGATGTTTTTGCATGGTCAAAATCGTAATGTACCGACGGAAGCTAGTATAAGGGTGTTGATACACATTTTAATTGAGGTAATTTTGTTCAGGCGGGAGATTTTATATGCTATGCGGGAGTGCAGGAGAAAGAGTGTCTATGCGGGAGAGTTGACAGCCCTGAGATACCAGTAGTCTATGGTTCCTAAACCGCGAATTGCTCCATCCGAGAACCGCGAATTCTATTTATTTATAATGTCTACTGAAAGCTAGTGGTAGACAGCTTGTGGTATAACACGCCGCCACGCGGCCTGATATAAACGAGTTAATGATATAGATATTTTGCGCCCAATTACCTGTCGCCCGGGGCAAAATGTCCCTATCATTGTTTTTCCACCTTTCTATTCGCTAGTCCTCAAGCTTTGGTTAATATTATGTATTGATTGTTTGTGTAATGAATTAATTTAAGTGTTTCACAAACTAAGCTTAATAAGCCCAATTAGCATCTTAAGAACGTTTTTTTGTAACCATTTTTTCACAGGTTTCAACATATAAAAGTAACAAAGTGTTTCGAAATGGACAATACGGGTATTAAATAAATTGAGTATTACTATTAGACGAACTGGATTTGTATAAGACAATATTGTTATTAGACAATCTGGATGGAAACAAGTGACCAGCTCGGTGATTCATAGTCTACTCGTATGCCTTGTATAATTTCACTGTCACACAATCGAACAACACCCCCTGATACTTCCCATCCGAGAACCGACCGGGGGTGAGATCAGAGGATGGGAGCGGTCCATGGGGAGTGAGCCCTCTATCGGTACATGTTCATAGAGTGAAAAGGAAAAAGGTATACTAAAGCAGACTAGGTGATTCAAGGATCAGTCCTAGGCATTTTCCTTCTCAAATTAGCTAACAAATTGTAAAGATTTGGATGCAAAGTTCAATACAAATTCCATTGAAATGGAATGGGGGCGATCCAAGAGAAAAAAGCATGTTTTGTAACCAAGCATCTGTTTCATACCAAAATACCAGGGAAATGGTGTGTATTCACCATAATTCAAACCAAAAAATAAATCAAAACATAGCAGTCTAAAAATAGTACTGGAAACCAATTAAAGGTATATTATGTGATCTTTCCAGGGAACGCCCTCAACAACGAAAAAAAATAGAAAGCAGATTTTCTTGCAGATTTACATTTCTGATCATAAATCATGCATACATTCTAAGTTACAGGGCGATACGATTCTTAATTACTTCAAAATCATGGTTTTAGAGTGAAAATAAACAGTCGGAATCCCGACAGTTTATATTTTTCACTCTAAATTCACTCTAAAACCATGATTTTGATGTATTTAGGAATCGTATCACTCTGTAACTTGGAATGTATGTATGATTTATCGGAAATGTAAATCTGCAAGAAAATCTACTTTCTAAAAAAAAACCATGAATAGAGGGCGCTCTCTGGAAAAGATCACATAATATGCCTTTAAGTTGATGTGTGTGTATGGAAGGGGGGGGGGGGGCGATACCGTCTGAAGAACAATCTACTAATCTAGGTATCTATGACACATCCACAACTCGCCACTTATTAGACAAAAAGTGGAGATTTCTCCTTAGTCAAACGAGATAAGCTAGTCAAACTAGATAAGCTATTATGTCTCTCTGTTGGGATATATAACGTCTCTCTGATTGAATCATCAATAAACAAATATAGCTTTGACTCCAGCACTGACTGCGGGTAGGCCTACTGTTAAAATAAACTGCATGAGGTACATGTAATTTACAAAGACTACAAACATGGCAGCCTCCACTTATGTCTAGAAAGACCTAAATGTGTACATTTTTGCAATCACATGCTATTTAGGGTGGCTTCGCCCAACGCCCCCCAAAATAGCACAAAAATAATTACGCATTGCTTCTTCTGGCAACACTGTTTTACAGCGGCCATGTTGTATGACAGCGAGAGTGATAGAAAACTCAGGGTTTTCGGCAATTTTTGATTAGGTATCTTAATCATTCTTAAATAAAATGGTATTTCGAGGACGTGGAGGAAGACCTCCTCGAGGCAGAGGACGAGGAAGAGGAGGATTCATTCCGGGGTTTATTCCGAGAGGACGAGGTGGTAGTATTAATCCGAGAGGACGAGGCAGCAGCAGCAGTCATCAGCAGCCAAGTCATGAAAGTAGAGAAAGGCATGAAAGAGAAAGAAGACGTGAAAGAGAAAGGTCGAGATCTAGGTCGCGAAGTCGTAGCCCTTCACGATCAAAATCCAAGCGTGAAAGGTCACATATTTCAAGTAAAGATCGTCGGGCGAGCTCTCGAGATCGGGAATCTCACGACCGCCATTCCCATGATAATAAGAAAGAGGAGCACACTCGTGCCCAAAATATAAAACATTCAGAGCCTCTACGAGGGAGGAATTTTTTCCCTGGTGGTCAAAAAAGACGTGATCGATCCCGTTCACGATCACCTGATGACGGCTTTCAGTTACACCATGGACGGCACCAAAACGAGAAGAGGCGAAGATCACGTAGTCCTCCAAGTAATCGCAGGTCAAGAAGTCCAAAACATAGTCACGACACGAGTGATAACAGTCACAGTGAAGATGAAGGTGACTATACGCAGAGTCCATCTGGATTCTATGATGATATTGATCCACCTGCACAAGCCCCTGGTCCAAGTCGTTGGGATAGTCCTGCCCGTGGTAGTAGGGACGGTTCACCGAGAAGAGATAGCCCTAATGCAGATGCCTCCTCCTCTTCAACAAGAGGTCAGGAGTCTTCTCGCAGAGGGGATTTAAGATCGCAAGAACATGTGGTAAGTTTTAGAAGGGTTAGAAATGTAGACAAATTCAAAGTTAAATTTTAACTATAAATGGCACCACATTTTTGTGCATTTAATTTTTTTCAAAATATTTGTGATAAAAAACTTTGTAAATATCAAGATGAACATGAAGACGAAAAAAAAAACCCTGTTGTACGGGCCCAACAGACCAATGTTATTATCATAAAATAAAAACAAACAGTATATACTTTTATTTTTAATTCGTTATTCAATTTGTAGAGTTTTGATTCTCCACAATATTTGTTTTCCTCTCTCAAAAAATAACATTAAATATTCAGTTTGATAAGTTCAGCGTAAACAATGTTTGTCTAGATGTATTGTAAGATCAGTCTGGTTTAATTGGTCAATCAAACATTTTAAAGCCTTAATTAAAATTAAATTTGTAAAATGTTAATTTGTTATATCAAAATAGTGGCAAAATGTGCAATTTTGAAAGTCGTCTAATCGTAATCTAAATAATAATAAATGAATTTACTTAAAAAAATACAAAGACAGAACAGACAAGGGTGCAAAATATTAGTCTAAAGCCGTTTTTGGAGTTCCTTTAGTATACCCTACCACTGCATGACTTCAATGGGGACTTACCCATTAGTTGAAGCTGTTCTGAAAGATACGTACCCTCTATCTACAATAGTGTTTACTTCATTTGATGTCACAGTTAAAAACGGCATTGAAGACATGCAGTGGTAGGGTATACTAAAGGAACTCCCATTGTTGTCCAAACACAATACATTTATAGCAAAGCAAATTGATATCACAATCGGCTATATCGCTACATGTACATTTGTACTGTCTAGTATCTCGTCATATCTGTGTATGTGTATTGATGTCTTTAAAAAAAAGGTATATTATGTGATCTTTCCAGGGAACGCCCTCAATATTAAAAAAAAAATTGAAAGCAGATATTCTTGCAGATTTACATTTCTGATTATAAGTGGTATACATTCCAAGTTACAGGGCGATACGATTCTTAAATACTTAAAAATCATGGTTTTAGAGTGAAAATAAACTGTCGGGATAACACAACAGTTTATATTTTCACTCTAGTCTAAATTCACTCTAAAACCATGATTTTGAGGTAATTAGGAATCGAACCGCTCTGTAACTTGGAATGTATGTACGATTTATGATCAAAAATATGTAAATCTGCAAGAAAATCTACTTTCTAAAAAAAAATCATGAATAGAGGGCGCTCTCTGGAAAAGATCACATAATATGCCTTTAAAAGGTAGCTATATCGGCTACGGCGTCATGCTCAAGATTCGCTTCAAAATTATACAAGATGTGGATTTTGACAAGATCCGTGCCGATTTAGACTTTAGTTTTTGGCACGTTGCCAAATTCCCCCAAATCACTTCTTTTCTCAAACACTATTTCTAAATGATTTTTTTAACCCTTTGTGGATGAACTTATTTTTTATACGATTTTGCCAAAATACCAATGCATAATATTTAATGGAATTATTTCCACATTTAAAATAATCATATGGATTGAATGGAGTGGGAATGTTAGTTTTTAAACACACAAAAAATTGTATTTTCTCTAGAAACACTAAATAGTAAAACTTTGTGAATATTTTTAGCCCCTATTTCAACAAACAAGGTGTCATATGAAAGGTAATACAATTAAGAAGATTCTCTCGCCAGCTTTTTCCATAAAAGTGTTCCTAGTCTTTTTTGTGTCGATATGAACTTTTCTCTTAAAAAAAAAAGATTCTCAAAAAGTGAACACTTTATTGATTTACAAAAAGTGGCGAGAGAATTCAGGTATACGTTTATTAACTATCCCCCAAAGTTACAGACTTATCATAGCAATTTCCTACTTGGCTGTAAATATCCAAATGTCCAAAAATGTAGGGAATTTTCAAAAAATAAAGAAAAACATAAGAAATATCCAAATTAATCCGAAAGTTATCAAATTTTTCTCCCGCAGCAATTGCTTGTGTTTACATTTATGGGCCATTAAACTTTTTTACTTCCCCTCTCATCATAAAGATAACATAACATTAACAAGCCAATTGTTACAGGCAACATAGCCAGTGATGAGTGATGACACCACGAAACCGAAACTCTACCCTGCGGAAGTATTGCCATACTGGGGACTTCCCTGGCAGGGTAGCGGGTAATGACACTGTTGCATGGTTTAAATTGAAAGTTAGCCGCCATTTTCAGTCTTGGATTATAAGTTACGCAATGGCAACAAAGATGATGTGAAGTTGAAACGCATCGATAGCGCTGTGAAATGAATAAATACAGGTGTCGGACCGTTGTGGCTATAATAATAATTAACCTGTTCAGTTTTTCAGAAAGCCTTATTTGCTAGCTGGCAGAAGCAAACACGGTAGGTGTCCAAATTCCCAGTTTAAACCCAGAAATCCATGAAAAGAATAATTTCCTCCACAGCAAAACATACCCCAACCCGACCCGAATTATTGTCGTACCCTGACCCAACCCGAAAATATAAACAGTGTGACCCGACCCGGGAGCAGACCGGTCCAGGAGAATGGAGAATAAAAAATAGGCGGTAAATTGTAACATCTGTTATCACCCATATGTGCCAAAGCCATTGAGTACTTTTAATAATAGGGTAATACCCTAAATGGTAAGCTTAAGCTACTTTATACCATTCCATAGTTTTGGTACATAAAAAATGTAATTAACCTTTAGAAAGTGATTTGACTCCCTAGTCCTTCTGTTTCTTAACCCATTTATTAACATCATCAAAGTATACATAATGAACATCTCTTGCACTTTTGACTCCTTTTATCAGCCCAAGTTTAGAGGAAGTGGAGCTGCATCATCGCTATCAACACATAACCTCCAGACGGAATCACTACGTATAACAGTTGGCAATGAACGCTTTCAAGGCAAAAGTTCTGATCAGGAAGACAAGCCAGTGTCTGCTATGGATCGTCTTGGTCCTCCAGTGGGAAAAGATTTCCAATCGTCATCTGGAGATTTGGATGACCTTTATCAAGATCTACCATCACCTACTCAGATGGAAAGGTAACAATTTAACTAATTTTGAACTCATTTAGCTAGGCAAGAGCCTTGCATTTTACCTTGAGTGAGAGAAGTGCATTGAAAGAGCATGGAAAGAGTGCTCCTTCCCAATCTCAAACTCTCCTCAGTTATAAAATGGCTACCTACATTGCAGCAACAACTATATCAAGTTATTGAGTACCAATCTTTCTCTCCAAGTGTCAAACACACCCATTCCGGTGGCTGGTTGTATGCATGTACCAATTACTGTATAGCAGAATTGTCTTTAATATCAAGTCAGACAAACCCCATCATTTATGGGAAGAGAACTGGTATGTCACTTGAAAAAGGCAGTACATGTCATATTGGTTTATTTGGACATGTCATGAAAGCATCATCATATTAATTTAAAGCGGTTCTATAAACTTGAAATCTATTTATTTATATTATCATGAATGTTAAATGTGAACAATGTATCTACTTCCTTTTTTATCTTGATAGCATTCCACAGCCAAGAGGAGACCTCCCAATTTTCCCCATCGAGTCTTCACAGAAAAAGATATTACAACCAAAATCCAAAGCGCAGAGTTACGATAAACACCAAATCAGAAGTGATGATAGTGTACACCATGGTGGTGGCGCACGTGATGACAATGAACGCCGTAGTGACACAAGTGACCGGGACAAATCCAAAGATAGGGGCAAGGAAATTAGAAGCAAAAGAAGCAAAGAGAGGGATGATGATAAAGGTAAAAGCAGACACAAAGAACATTCAGCTGAAAGACAGTATGGAGATGATAAAAGAAGACATAGTAGAGAAAGTGACCGTGGCAGTAGACATAGTAGAGAACGGAGTTCTCATGATAGAGAAAACAGGCCACATAGCCGGTCAGAGTCTGATCCCAATCAGCGAAGGGAATCTCCACACACTCCATCGATGGATCCAGCTTTCAACCAGGCCACATTGCTGGTGCAGAGTATAAGGCAGCAGGGTACGAGTAAAGGTCCCCCAACAGGGCCACCTGGAGGTAACCAGTCTTTGGGAAGCTCTGGGGAACACCCACCAAATATTGGGGCACCGTATGCACTACAACCACCCGGTGGTGCAGATGGTATGTACCATCAGAGCTCCCAAAGCGGTTACCCCAATCCAACTGATGGATATTACCAACAGCAACAGCAACAGCAACATCCCCAAATGATGCACCATCAACAGCAACAACATTTCCAACAACAATTTCAACAGCAGCCACCTCCCAACCAATTCCCACCAACTAGTTTGAGTGCTCCACATACTGAGTACAACCCCAACCAATCCCATCATAGCCAGGGTATGGGTCCACCCACTGGCCATACACCACAAGAACCTGAGAAGAAAGCCTTGGATGTCAATTTCGGTTCTGTTGATGAGGAAGATTTGTTTCTGTATGGAGATTTAGGCGATGGTAAGACAGACAAAAGAGAACAGAAAACTGATTCAACGCATGATTTCTGGCAAAAAATGGCACCCCCAACAGAAGAATATAGCCCAGAGGTCACACAGCCAGAGCCTGTTGCACCTGCTGCACCAGTACCAGAGAAGAAGTCAACTGATATGGAAGATGATCAAATAAAGAAAATTCTATCTGTTATTGGATTTGATTTTGATCTTGCCAAAAAGATAGCCGATCAAAAGAAACAGCAACAGGAGGAAGAAGAGTTGCGTAAACAAGCGCGAGCAAGTAAAAGGCCTAAATCAAGTATAAAACCACCAAAAGATGTCACTACACAAGAGAGTACTCAGAACATTCAGTCGATTGCAGGTAATACTAGATCAGGAGAAGGACAGCATGAGAACTGGGAAAACCCACCTGTATCCAGTTTTAATCCCACCAGCTCATTTCTGGATTTACATGGAGCCTCTGCAGGGGAAACCGATAGTAGTTTAGACAGCTTTGTTCATAATGCTAAGCAAAATGTCACACAATCACAACAAGCCTACCAGCATGAGAGAATGCCAGCTCCACCTCCACAAGTTCCCAATTGGCCACAGGGTGGACCAACACAGCAGCAACAGGAGCAAATGCCAGGGCCACCTCCTCAAGGACTCCCTTCTCAAGGACCCCCTCTTCAAAGTGGTTTCCCACCTGGTGCACCTCTACTCCCACCCCTACAATTTGATGCATATGGGAGACCACTTCCTCCTTCAGCAGCAAACTTCCCCATGCCGATGCCAGGTCCACCACCACCAGGATATCCTCCTTTTTATCCACAACAACCTCCCCATGTGCATCCTGGAGGCCCTCCCCCAATGCATCCTGGAGGCCCTCCCCCAATGCATCCTGGAGGCCCTCCCCCAATGCATCCTGGAGGCCCTCTTCCTCCACAAGGGTTTGGACCAGCTCCCATAACTCACCCACAGCCATATTATCCGGAACAATCTGGACCTCAGTTCCAACCCCCACCACAGCATCATCAGGGCCAACAGTTATATGAAAGTGAACCATCTACACCATACGATCGGCAATCACATGATTATCAACGTCCAGAACGTGGATATAAGCAGTCACCAGACCGGTCCAGTAGTGGAAGTAGAAGCAGCAGTAGAAGTAGCAGTAGTGACAGATCATCATCACAAAGTGAAACACCAGAAAGATCTCCCCCTAAAAGTGCGAGAAGTCATAGTCGAGGTCGTAGCCGGAATCGTAGCCAGGATCGATCTCGGGATCGTGGCAGGGATAACAGCCAGGATCGATCTCGGAATCGTGGCAGAGAAAGCAGCCGCAATCGCAGCGAAGAACGCAGCCAGGATCGTAGCAGATCACATAGTCACTCAGTCAGTGAACATCGTGATGAAAGAGAGAATAAGAAAAGAAGTTCCGGCAGAGATGATAAACAAGAGTATGGTCCAGAAGCTCCTTCAATAAAAGAATCATCCCCAAGAAGAATTGTGTTATTGCCCAAATCAGAGAGGAATGAATCAAGCAGAAAGCGCAAACATGAAGAAGCAAACAGTCTGGATAAGCTTAAAGATTTGGAAAGAACAGAGCTTCAAAAACTGCAAAAGTTGTACAAAGATGAAAGAGAGGCACTTGATAAAAAGAAAAGGAAAGCAGAAGAAAAAGAAAGAATCTTAGAAGAGAAGAAAATACAACAAGCTTTAAAGCGCAAGGAGAATGAGAGACGTAAAGAGAGAGAAGCAGATGAAAAGAAAAGACAGGCAATTGCAAAACGCAAGAAAGAAGAGGAACAACGAAGACAGAGAGAAGATGAAAGGGAGCGTCTAGAGGTAGAACAGCAGAAGAAGAAAATTGAAAAACAACTTAAGATAAGAGAAGCTCACGAAAGGGCTCGTCAGTGTAAACTATCACAGGATAAGGCTATCTACAGTAAAAGGTTAGAAGCGCTTGAGTCAGCTTTGTCAAGACTAAGAAAACAAGAAGGAGAACTACTACGTAAGAAGCAGCGAGAAAGGGCCGGCCATAAAGATCCAATTCTAATTGAAAACGGTAAATTGCAAGAAGAAATCTCAACTCAGTTGAAAACGTTACGCGAGGCTTTCACTGCAGGCACAGTACAACAGGTGGATTTTGAAGAGAGAGTATTCACGGAGGAGATGAGACTACGAGACAAAGCCTTTGCTAAGAAGCTGGAGGAAGTTGATGCCAGGAAGTTAAAAGAACGAGATGAGAAGAAGGTATTGTATATATTTTTTATTTATTCGTAAAACGTATTGTTAAAAAAATTCTAATTACTAACATCTGTGAAAGATTTATAAAACATACTGTCAACATTTTAATTTATTAAGCACCATTTCTGATTTCAAGGTTCCAATATAATTGTTACTAAATCAGATTTTAAATAAACAGTGATCTACTGTATTGATCATATTCCATGATTCAATAATAACCCACAACACACAACCCAGCCATTTGTTCATTAAACCTCCATCACATGTATAAATAATATTAATAAAATACTTTTATCCTGATGCACGCACGATACATTATAATAACTGCAAATATTTTTCAGTTTCAAAATTAATTATTTTTCTGTACACATGGTTTTATAGAGATATAAGAATCACTGTGCTGCGCACTATAGTCGCACGCCTTATATGAGCCTGTGGATGGTAACATTCTTGATTCTTGACGCCAAGAATCTGGGGCAATTGTATGCGCACGTTAGTCAGCTCAAAGTCTTGCTATTTTATTCCACCAATAGCAACTGCATATCTGCATTACGTGTTGACACCTAGAACACAGTCGTATAAGAAAAAATTGCTGAACTACTTCTTTGCAGCCGACTATAGTTTTTATATGTACAATAAAATATTCCTACATTTATTTATGTAATGTGTGTGTGAGGGTAAAACCCGCAAACTCTAATCATGTTTAAAGTACTTTTGAAACCTTTACAGCTTGTCTAAAGGTTGGTTAGAATGATTTATAGATTAAAATATCAGTAATAATTGGCGCATTGATTGGGTATTGACAATTTGTTTCTCTAATGCGCTTCGTGAGAGTTTATGAAAGATTATCTGATGCCCCGTAACTAATCCCAATTTGCAATCCTTAGTGGATAATTTGTGCCTTGTAAGAGCTCCAATTATGGGCACAGTTATGTGAGATTTTTCATAATGACGCACATACATCAGTGCCGAAAATTCATCAACTTTTAAATAATACCATCATAGACATTAATAAGTCTACCATTCTTTCATGAATTACCAGTTTGAATTACTTAGTCTCTTTATATGATGATTGGTCATTTTAATTACCTTAATAATGACTATTGTTTAACATACAGGATGATTTTCGTGGTCCACCAGTATTATTTCATTTGAAGGACACAATTAAACCACCATATTGAAATATATTTTCAGAGCGGAAAATCTTCAAAATCGAAAAGTGCGTTAACTGATGAGGAGAAAGCAGAGCGCCAACCGTTTCAGTTCACTTACAACGATCCAGGCGACCACTGGTGCAAGCTGTGCAAATTATCGCTTCAAAGTCTCAATAATCTTTTTATCCATTTACATTCCAAGAAACACTTGCAGGTAAGTGGCAAATTTGTAGTATGTTCTCTTTGTTATTGTTTTATTTTGACAAGTTCATGTACAATAAGACGTAACAGTTGATATAAGTTAAGCTGTTATAGTAAACAAAAACCAATATTGTTATTGGGTAGGAAAAACTCTAATCAGGCATGATAATTTTCAGTTATAGAAACCTGAATTCAGTTGGTGTTTTGTGTCAAAATGTCCTTAATTTCTATTGGTGTCTGCCAAATTTGGGTCTTTTCACATGCTTTTTCAGGGTTTTGCAAACATTTCAGGTTTTTTCATGTGTTTATTCTCATGCCTGATTGTGTGTTATGGTCCCTGAAAATGAAGAAGAAACATCCTTTGTAAAATATTGACAGGTTTTTTGTAAGCATGTTTATTGGGCCAAAAATACATTGGAGATTTTGTGCGCAATAATTATGTGTCTCAAAATAATCTTATCAGTTTAGATGACTTCCAATTTTTGAAATAAATTTAAGATATTTGCATACTGTTTTTGAAGCTGGTATGTTATAATTTTGTGAAAGGATTGAACTTTCATTTCTATTTATTGTATACAATTGGGTGATCTAGAATAAAAGTTATACTTCAAAAAACAATGATTTCGAATTTGACTGGAAAGATCAAACATAAAGCAATCATGTATCCAGTCCTTTAAGAAATGGAGAGGGCATACAATTTAAAGGCAATTTGAAAGGGGCACCAATTTTCTCCAAGGCCATTACATGTATTGTGTACTTTGAATGAAGTAAAAACAACCGGAAATTGAGGGCACCAAGGCAACTACATATACAAAGCAATGTAGGTGGGGCGTGGAATCGAAGCCAATTGCCTTCGATGGTTTCAATTAATTTGGGCCCTACAGTCCACACACTCAATGAAAATCTCCCAAATCAACTTATAACCACTTTTATGATCACAAGGCATACCATTTGTTCTGGATCACCGATTTACAGTGGAACCATTTTCATATAAAAGTTTAGGTATTCCTTGTTTTAGTTTAGTTTACAACTGAGTGATACCCATGTTTGCAACAAAATTGTCCGCATTCAATTTTACGGTCATTTTAGGATGTAGTTCAAGCTGAGACTAATAGTCTCAGATTAAAGTATCGACATAACCAGACAATTTTAAATGGACAGATTTGTCATTTGATGAAGCAAAACATGGATTTCAATGATACTGCATGTATACTAGGTTAAACACCGAAATGTTGCTATGATAACATTAAGTATTGTCCGCTACACTAAATAGTAATGCACTGGGTTGACATTACTGAAAGTCACGATATTACACACAAGAAGGGGGTAGCACAGGTTCTCAGTAAGAGGTACTATTAAAACACTTCCCCATTGTGTGTAAGAAAAATAAATCAAACACTATCCTACTGATAAATAATCAGAATATGTGAGGGAATCAAGCGAAATGAGTTACATGCCTGCAGTTTTGAATTTTGATATTTGTCCAACATTTAAAAGCAAACCCCACTAAAATCGAACTTTTAGTTTTTAAGTTACAAACAGTTTACCAACTGAGAAAACAAAGTAATACATAAGAATTTGTCTCTTCTATTTTGCCTGTAATTCAAAATCAATATTCCTGACAAACGACTCATTCCGCTTGATTGCGTCACATACGGTTTCAAACCATATTAAGAGTTTGCACCCAATGTAAAAAACAGGGTCAAAATGAATTGTTTTAAAATATTTCATGCAACTTTCCTTTTCAACTTATGAGGGTGTGTCAATAAATCCATGGATCTCAATATTAAACATCGAAGCAAGCTATTGGCATTTTGTGCAGGGACAAGCTTTTAAACCAGTGGTTCTCAACCTTTTTGGCCCACGACCCCTTTTGACTTTCTTGATCAGTATCGTGACCCCTCCCCCCAAAAAAATGAAAAAACAACCTGATTTATTCTAACTGAAACTGCTTAGTTATATGCTGCGAGCGAAGCGAGCATGCAGGAAATATAGCATTTTTGAAAGTTTCTTTTAGGTTTTTCTAAGCCTTTTTAGAGCGAAATATTAAAATGGTTCCCCAAAAAGCTATATTTATTACCCCTTCATGACCCCCTGGAAAACCCCAAACGACCCCCATGGGGGTCACGACCCCCAGGTTGTTGAGAACCCCTGTTTTAAACTATCAAAACTCAAACTGACTGTGACAGTGTTTGTTACCCTATTGTATAAACTCATTTACCACCCCTCATTGATTACAGCTGGCCTTATGGTAAGGTCTGTATGCTTCATCTATTGAAGATTTAGAAATCCTTCATCTGTTGCCCATTACTTTCTTAAATAATGATTTTACATTTCTGATACTTACATCAGTGGTTATATATAATTGGGTGATATGGCATCAAAGTACATTTATACAAATTAATGATAACCTCTCCTGAGTGGCCCCGCCCCCACACATATGCTTTGGCCCATAAATGGATTAATAATAAATACATTTGTGACCCCATCCTATATGGACTAATCCTGGCAGGAAAGGGGTACAAATATGCTCCCATCAGTAGGGAAAATATGGCCCCTTTAAATACACCCCTGTTTAGTACTCATGGATAAAGTCCAGGCGCATGACTGACTAAACAATAGGTGAAGCAACTCTCCTACATGGATATAGAGACATAAAGGACTCTTCCACTCTTCCAGGTGGGGGAAACAAATAAAATTATTCCATATAGTGTCAAGTGTGTATTTTAGCCTCATATGATAATTTGTTACCATCCTACATGTTTACTTATATCTCCACAGAAATGTGACCCATACTGTCGTCCTTGGGTACCGGATGATTTATCCTCCAAGAAATCTAAAGATAAAGATAGTAGCACTCTTAAAGCTCCTCTTGGAGGTAAGATATTGGAAGTCACTAAATATTTATTGGTCATAAAACTTTCATCTAATATTGTGGTAGGCTCTTAAATGGTATACAATTGAAAAATGTGTCATTGTTTCTAATATTTCATTCACTTAAAATGCTAAATGAGTCATTAACATAGCTGTTTTGAATGAAGTCTACATTTATTTAATGGTCTTGTGCAAATAACGCTATCATTCATGATGTTATTCATCTTGTCAAAGTATACTCAACATTGGTATTTTGTTTAAAAACAGGTGCTGAATTCATGATGCCTGTGAATGCTTTTTACTGCAAGCTGTGCAGAGAATTCTCTGGTGATGGTTTCTGTGCATCAGAACATCTTAAAAGTGTCAAACACAACATTAAATATCAGGTAAGCAACATACTTTTATGCCGCTTGCTCATATATCCATTTGTAGATGATTCTTAGTAGCTGCATGGATATGAATCAGTGGCGTACCCAGAGGGGGCCCGGTGCCCTCCCTGAAATAACCCTGTCGGTACACACAAGCCTCCGTCGGTACATTTCTGTTTTTGACCATGGGGGTTTTTTTCTGCCGATTTTGAGCACAACGTCACTCCTACCCCCTAAAAAGAAAAAAAAATGGGAAAAAATAATAAGCTTACTTAAAAATACACCTTGTCGGCAAAATCGTGATTATTTAATGCAAATATATAGCGGGGACTCATTTGAAATAGATTTATTTCGTCAAATCAGTTCATTTTTGGTACTCTTGTTCTTGCTAAAATGTGATATTTCACCGCGTATTACACTTTTCGTAAGCTCGCGCGGCAAGCCTACATTTAGTAATGAGAAATATGTCACAATTTCGACAATAGATGGCGCTATAACAATAACAATCTCGATCTGTCAATCGCGCAGCGCGGCCGATAATGAAGTGAAAATCACATTTTGCGAGCATAGGAGTACAAAAATCCACAGATTTGACTTAATAAATCTATTTCAAATACATCTCCGCATACATTTGCATCAACTTATCATGAATTACCCGACCACATGTTTTTTTAAGTAAGCTTTTTTTTTTGGATTCGGGAAGGTGGTTCTGGTTCCCGGGACCCGACATTTTCGGGCGGGACTCGATTTCCCGGGACTCGCGCCCAGCCTTAGTTATGTGATATGGGTGCCATAATATATTATGTGATAGTAAATTAGCCCTAAAACACAAATTGGAAAGGACTTTTGATTGATTATTATTTTGGTGTACTTTAACCAGTCCTACATGTACTAGTCAACTGCTTGTATGATGACTTCAGCATCATGGTAGGTTGACAATACCTTGATTGAAAACTAAATAATTGTCAATATAATATTTCAACTCTACCAATCAAAATCTTTTCCATTTCTCTAAATCAAACCTGCTGTGTGAAATTTGATATGATATAGAGGAAAAGCACAAGAGGGAATTAGTCCGCTTTTGAAACAATGTTATGTGCAATTTTCAATTGGTGTCTGCCTTTCTCCATGTGGGCATAATTCTGTAATACCCTCCACACCCTACATTAGTAGTATGCGTCGTTCTTACAAATCATGCACTGTGAATACCCCTGTGAAGGGTATAACAGAATTACTCCAAAGTGTGTGTTGATGCATCTATTTCAACTAAATGCATTGAAACATCAATTAATGCTCATCTAGCATATCATGTGAGCCATAAATGTATTACACAATGCTATGACTTGCAAACAGTTGCACATATTAATTTATTTTTACCATTTGCTTATGAAAATACACATTTAGCTGTAATACATATTCTATCAGAGTGGTAATAAATTCATCCATAAAACGAATTTATCATATTGAACATTTTCAGTGATGATCGATACCTCCAACATTCACTGTACCTTTAAGAAATCTGGGAAAAAGTGTACTTTAGATCCCAGATACTGGTATACCAGTATCGACCGATACTGGTACATGAATTTTGCCAGTATCGCTCGATACTGGAACAATTTACATGTTCCAGTATCGGTCGATACTGGAACATCAAATTGTGTTCCAGTATCGACCGATACTGGAACACTTCATGTGTTCCAGTATCGCCCGATACTGGAACGGTTTCATTCAAGTATCGATCGATACTGGAACAAATTAAATGTTCCAGTATCGCCCAATACTGGAACATTTTGTTCCAGTATCGCTCGATACTGGAACATGTAAAACGTTCCAGTATCGCTCGATACTGGAACACAATTTGATGTTCCAGTATCGTTCGATACTGGAACATGTAAATCGTTCCAGTATCGCTCTATAATAATGTTGCGCTGCTTGCTCCGCTTTTATTACCTTTTTGCGGACGTGGCAGAAAAAAGTATACACGTCGAAGAGGGCGAACGCAACCAAGCGTACACAACATAGGAGCAAATGTGCGTGCTAACAATGGCACCACCGGTCAAGAACGCTGCTCTCGGCTATAAGGCTGGCCACACGCCACGCGTTAGCCAAAAATAAAACATGTACAGTACAATCCGAATCTTGTTGTGACTTTTGATTAATTCTTTCATCATTTATTTTATTCAGAAAATTACAGTACTCTCAGGAAAAAAAATCTTCGTCTTTTTTCTTCGTCTTTTTCTTCTTATTCATCCAATATTTGTGTTAAATTATTTATTATTCCATATGATATATTAATTAGTTTCTGAATCGATTTCATAGGCCGTCCTTGATATTGATTAAAATATTGTGATTTTTGCGTTGAAAACCCATCTTGGCATTGAAAAACAAACAAGTAGCTATGTCGTGACATTCCGATATGGAGTTTTTTGGCAAACATTTCAATGTTGGCCTACATGTATATTTCACTACACAAATAAAAAAACGGCATGTTGAGGCCATGTTTATAATGTCATTGTGACGTCAAGTGTAAGATGTTTGTACTTGTCACGAATAACCAAACAAATAATAATAAGTGTCTCAGACAACAGCTTCGACCGGTCAATCTAAAAAGAACAACCAGCTGCAGTAATTAAGAAACGGAAATACCGACACATATCAACACTAGACACTCGCCAACGTATATAATAAACCGCACGAGAGAAGAGACGAACCTCCACAAGATTCCCGTCGCTTGACACATCACAGGCAGTTTTGAATACCACAAAACAGCTCTTTTCAGAGCCACCCTATTTTCCAGAAAAAGAAAATAACCATACAAGCCAACTTCACCGATATTGTATTGGGCGATACTGGCACATTTTTAATGTTCCAGTATTGGGCGATCCATACTGGAACAAAATAATGTACCAGTCATCGATCGATACTGGTACAGTATTTTGTTCCAGTATCGGGCAATACTGGAACATTTTAAACGTGCCAGTATCGAGCGATACTGGAACAAAATAATGTACCAGTATCGAACGATACTGGGTGTTCTAGTATTGGTCGATACTAGTACAGTCTAGTATCTGGGAGCTAAAGTACACTTTTTCCGAAATCTGTGAGGTACAGACAATCAAGTATCAAACATTGACAATTCAGTTAAAATTCAATAGGATCTATAATGTTATGTTGTAATACATTACTATAAACAATCATTTAAATAGTATTAAAGTATTTATAATTTTTTGTATTATATTGTGTTTTTAGAAATTTATTGAAGAGAATCCAGGTTATGTGAAGAAGCTTACCCTAGAGAGAGCAGCAGATGAAAAGACTGAGGACGAGAATGTCAAAGAAAAGCATACCACTCCAGATGCTGATCATGGTGACAAGAGAGATGATAAAGGGAAAATGAAAGTAGACATCGGACAACGTCCAGGTGGTGGATTTGGGAGGTTTCGTTTCCTGAAGAAAGAAGGCGACAAAACAAAGGAAAACAATGGGAGAGAAGAAACCAGAGAGGACAGGGAAGTTAAGAAAGAGCCAGAAGCTGAGCTTGAGTTGCGAAAATCAGAACCAGCAAAACCTATTAAGCAACAACCTTTAAAAGAAAAAGAAGAAAGTACAATTGTCAAAGACCCTAAAAAAATCACGATCAAGATCTCAACTCCCCGTCATTTTGTGCCACACTCCATAGCTAAGCCAGCGCCAGTAAGCCAGATTACCATGAAACCATTCACAAAGGTAGTTTCACATGTTGAAACCAAAGCAAGACCTGTGATTAAAGCAGAACCACTAGCATCAAAACCCAAGCATAAAAGTAAAAATAAACTGGACAGTTTTCTGTCCATTGGAGAACAGGGAAAATCACTACCTGTTATCAAGGAGCCAGAGAAAACAGCACAACCAAGTCAAGATCAGATTGCAGATGCCTTTTCTGGAAAATCTACTTCTGCACATAGCACAGGACGAATCCCCGAAGAAGATCCTAAAAGTGGTGAAAATGCCCAGAAACCATCTTTCAGTGATACCTTGAGAAAGATGTTATTCACTAGTTCTCAGAAAGAAAGCCAGAATAAGGATAGTCCAGGAAGTTCTCCCACGCTTCCACCATCTACTAGTCATCCCAGCCTTCCGTCAGCTGAACCAGAGAATCTTCCCAAACTTCCACCACCTAAACGTCCTCCAGGGTTGAAGTCACCTGTAAAGAAGTCTGCAGCAGCAGTTACCAAAACTCTGTTTGATGCACTGTTATCTGGTAAAAAGCAACCCGGAATTCCAGGCATTGATGATGAACTCATGCCTCCAGGCACATAATTGCAATGGCTTTGGAGAAAGCAGCAAGAATGGTAAGTCACCTCTACCTTGATGGGAAGTGTAGGATGTTTTCTTTTGATTACAGGGAGTAGTTAATTTCAAAACTATTCAAGTCCACATGCATGATTTGTGAAGCTCAAAATATTGACAAATGTGTGTGTTGATTGAAAAGTGGACTATTTCTTTATGGTAAAATCACATGCTTACACATTGATAGCAGCTATACACCATGCAGCTATACACCATTTACTCTTCTATGTGCAATAATATAAAGTGCTCAACAAAAGAAAGCCATACACCTTGTTTATGTCCTACATGTATAGAGTGACTTCCAATTATTTGTTGACTAATCAGAGGAGATTAACATTTGGATGAATCTTTTTGGCACAATTTGGTACCACATTCGCCACAAAACAAGAAAGAAAAGCCATGATAACCACCAGTTAAAGACATTTTGTGACATTTCCTAATTCAATACACTATGCGGGAGCAAAGAACAGAAGGTTACACCAACACATATCATTTTATTAGTCCCGTATTGATCACTGCACATTTCCCCTGTGCAGGCTAATTCTAATTTAAACTATCATGCATGGGTAGTGTAGCACGGTTGCAATGTGTGATCGATATCCCTAGTGGTCATCCAGGCAATGTATACACAACATTTTAAATGGAGCTAATCATGGCTTATCCTTGTTATTTTGTGGCACATTTGGTATCAAATTGTGACAGAAAGATTTATTCAAATGTCTATCTACTCTGTTTGGTCAAAAACTATTTGGAAATCACTCTATAGGACATAAACAAAGTGTATTACTTTCTTTAGTTGACCACCGTAATTAATATCTTGCATCGATCAGTGTTTTTTTGTGACAGATGCAACATTTTTGGTACAGGGATTTCTTATAAGACCTTATTACCAACAAATTACAGTCACATGCATGGTAACTATAGGGCAACCACTAAAATAAGCGTTTCATCACTGCACATCTTTGTGAGCAGTATAGTATCATCTTCATCCAAGCTATTGATTTGTTATAAGCCCGTCAAAGAATTTTTTGCAAATCAAATTGTAATATTAATAAAGATTGTATCCCTTTTCTCAAATTACTACCGGTAGTGGTAGGGCATATGAGTAGAGTATGTCACTTTTGATTGTAAGTGGTTTCACTGCAGAATGTTTTCTTTTCTTTTCATTCAGATATTGGAATAAGGAGGAGCACAATAAGCAAAAATCAATAGTATTTTGATACAATATGGCTTGGGTTTTAAACAAGAAATTTGGAAACATTCCACATAAAGGAAATATGTGATACTATTATTTAATATTGTATTATGTCACATTGTGCCTTTGTAATAATAAGAATAAGAAAATAATGTGAATGGTAAGTTACCAATGTAGACATTTGGATGGAAAGATGGAATTTGTTAAAATGGAAAGATTTTTTTATTTCAATAAATCTTGCCATGAGTAGAATTCCAAGACCATGTCAAATGTTTTAACATTGTCGATCTAAATTCTACAATAATGCTTAGTACAATGGATATCATTATGTATGGAGATTGGCTAAGATTCATCTTTGCTGTGTTGAGAACTTGAGCATACACCAAGAGTAAGACCAAGTACATCATCTGTGACAAGGTATGTTCTCGTACGTAAAGATGAGTCAAAATTATTACGTAAGCTGTAGTAGTGTATTGTTATTGCTTGACTCATAGTTTTTTCTTCTTCTGGCAGCTCATTCTTATATCCGATTAACTTTACATTTCAGATACATCTTTGGTACTATAGGTGCTGCTGTGGTTTTCCCTGGAATGGATACCGATGAGGAGTATATAAACGGACACCATGTTTCCAGTAATGAGCTGTGTATACATTACCAACGTTTGGAGAGTCTCATGTTGAAATTGGCCTCGGAAGAAATAACTGTTGGCAAATGAACCTTGGTAATCACAAGTCCTGGCAACATGAGATCAGATTCCCTGATCAAGTGCGAACAGTGTCGGATTTTAAGCTGACAACTCCTTGGTAACAGATAAGAAACATCGAATTTATGTAAATATTCATTCAAGCCAAAGTGCTGAAATGTAAGATTCTTTTTGCTATTCAAAAGCATTAAGCACTTCAGAAAAACTTGCCTATTATATGTGTTTAGTGCTATTCATGGTATTAATAGAATACTTCTGTTTTGTATAAAGTAATTGGTGTTCCACAAGTATCTGCTTAGTCATTGTCCATCTACAGTATCTATGCATTTTTACAAACAAAATTCCGTCAGTGCATAGGTAGGATCCATCCTTAAGATTTTCATTTGGCAAATTATGAAGGGAAATTGAACACATTTTTGGTTGTTATTGCTGTACAAATAATGGGAATATAGCAAACATTGCATATATTTTGAGTTGCAGCAATAGCAATAATTTCTGTTCCATAATTAATGAATTATGGAAATCAAGGAAACACTTTTGAAAGGTTCTTGAGTTGAGAAACTCAAATGGTGTCTTATGGAACAAATAAGATGATTAGAAATATATTGCTGGACTCAAATTGCACAAAAAAATGGCCTATAATTGGTTGGTTGATGAGGAAATATATTGGTAACATATGACTGTGAACTGAAAAAAGAAAAGAAAAAAAGATTCCCAAGCCCAAAAGCATGGTCCGTTTACTTCGAAGTCTTATATATTATGGTTTCACATGCAGTGCATGTAATTGCACATTTACCTTTGGTCAGAATATTTGATATATATGCCAAGCATGTGCAACCTTTTCAACCACTCAGGCCTCATTGTGATTTTGAGATCCATTCACGGGCAGTGATTGTCAAACATTCCAAAACACTTCCTGAGCAGGGTTAATGGAGAAGGCAAAGCTTTGGAAGGAAAAATAAGGATGAAATGACAACAAATATTAATAATCCTCAGTCCATTGCTCATTGAAAATACCCTTCTCTTCGTGTAATTTCCACTTTTTACTCGCTGTTGCTGCTGCAAGCGCCATTTTAACCAGGGATTTTTAACATACAATCACGCCTCGAGTTATATTTACTAAATTTAGCACGTCACCCTATTATAAGGGAGCACACTACTAAATCAATCCGCTATTTGTATTTATGTAGGGAGTTCTAAAACTGGCCGCATCAATGGGAATTTTGGGATTGCTTCGCGGGCCGCAGATTACAGGCCTTGTGCCATCTATGCTATAACCACGTCCATACAGCCAACATATTCCAATGTTATTGAATGCACAGCATCAGACTATAATTCATACACTATTACTAGTGTCGAATCAATCAGAAAGTAAGAAACTAAAATACACCGAGTACATTGAAAGTGTCTAATGCTCACCGCTTGTGTGCCGCGCCTTGTTTTGATTGGTTGTTCAGGCATCCCGGGTTCGCTGATTTTAATTGCCAAACTTGTTAAAATGTTTTTATTCGTTATTACATAGATCAAAATTATGCTCAAATTGTAAATCTAGATTTGTATCGTGTCATGTAGGAATAAAGGTCAATACATGCATATGTTTTGTTTCCTGAAAAATCAATGCACTTGCGTGAATGTTGATATTATGTTCATAAAAGCGCTCTCCCTGCGAGGTCGTGCCATTATTCACACATCAACATCAGCGCCTGTGCATTTATTTGTCTAATTTCTCTCGAAACAACACATACGCATTTATTGACCTATTAGCATTACAATCATACAAAAACAAGGGTCATATTGTAATTTTGCTAATATGCCCATTTTATATTATATTTGTTTTATATGCATTTTTGTTGAATGTGTTATTATACTTTTGATAATACTTTTAAAGTTAAATGATGGATTGTTTTATTTCACACATTGGAAATAATACCCTATCTGGGTCTTATAGAGACCTATCGTGTTTGGGATTAGCTGCCATCTTGGAGGTAACACTTAAACTCTATGCAAGTAACTTTAGCATGCACATTATTTTATTAAGTTATCTTAACATTTCAAGTCACAGTTATACTATGAGGTCATTCACCATGTTATATTGAATAGTGAATGGCCAAGGTTGTGGGTCCGAACCGTGTTACTAACACTTTTGTGTTGGCTACTAATCCAAAACATGGAACGTCGTTTCTATTGCATAAAACATAAGATTCATCCAAGAATAGATAATTCTTCAAGAACAGATAATTCTTAAGTTGTCAACTCTTCTTACGAAGATTGTTTAAGAATATCTTTATGATAGAGACACAATTCGTGAGTTGATCTTCATGATGTAGACCCAAGGTCAAACTTTAGAACTTGGGCCTTCTTCATATAGCTCCAATCATGAAGGATTCTTTATTCTTCTAGCCTATCTTAACACTGTCCATGCGGCAATTAGTTTTACCACACAAAACAGATTGTTCAGAAAGCTTTCCCAACTTTCAAAGTCTATCTCAAGGATTACTGAACCAATACTTGACATTTTTAAAACATTTTTTGAAATTTTGGAATGTCGTCTGCAGCCGCCTGCCGCGTGGAAAGTGTTAAGAATAACTATTCCTAAGATTTTCTTTTTAGATTAATCTTAATTCGTATGCAATAGGGCATTGGTACAATCACCCTACCTGCCACCCTCCCACCCCATATAATACTCCATGCTTGTGTAATTGGACCCGACTGGTACCACTTTCAAAGCTTTACCCTTATCTTGTGGTGCGCAAATACAGCACAGCATACACTTGGACATCTTTAATCTTCGCCATACCATCTATTATTGTTTTGTTTTTAATTTCATTCGTAATTCACCACAAAAGTTATACATGTACATCTTACAATAACGTAAATCCAGAACATTTGGAACAGAGTGCTCAATACTAAATAAGTAGAGCAATATATATTATATAAAATCAACTTGATTTAAAATTCCATGATTATACTACAGCACTGTTTCATACAGCCAGCGTTGGCTGCACTCATCAGGTATAATCTATATGAAGAAGGCCCAATCTTCGTGGTACATGTACATCTTATGTAACTACAGGATTCATAACTAAAATTAGACTGAAGGCCTCCCATGTGTCCTCACATTTCACCAAGAACTGGCCAATATGCCTTTGCCTAATAGTGTGTTATTGAAAATAAATGGAAATTTGTTCCATACTTGGGTCATTAAACTGATTTGAAACTACTTACTGTATGTTAAAATATCATTATTTGAACACCTGGTTTTCAAAACTATTGGGAGCTGTCAAAGACGATACTAGGCTAGCCATTAAATGAATCTGTACAATTGAGAGTTTTATTACTTAGGTCTTTACTGACCAAATATCAATCACATTTTGGCAGCTCCTAGAGTGTTTATATTCATTTTTAAGTAATGCCCCGATAGTATTTCCATGGACTTTGTAAGTCCATGGTATTTCAATCTGAAATTTCAAAGTATTCTCACCCAAATTCAAATGTAAAAATGAGAAAGCGATACAAATACGAAAATAGTTGATTGTCCAAATATTTAAATGATGGGGGGTCGCTTATAGCATGTGTAAGTTTTACCATTTTGTTCAAGGATGGCTGCCAGTAATTTGGAATCAAACAGACCTAACCATCACATGTACTTCATTCGTTATACACTACAGTAACTTTTTCGTTATATGTTTTACGAATTCGTAATAATACAATTGCGTTAGTGCCAATATTTCAATGAATATAGATTACTAGCAAAACAGATTAGGCTTCAAAACGGGAGAAGCAGAGTATGATCTACTGTTATTTTGGCAAACACAGATCTTTTTGTATTGATAACTTTAAATGAATATGATAAATTTTCAAACTAACCATTTAAATAACCGCAACTTGTAGAATGTCTTGTTATATTATATGCCATACACAAGCTGAGTTGGTCGGTAGCTCGAATTAATAAAAGATAACCAATTAAATATAAAACACCTTTGTTCGGAATGATATGTCTGATGTGTGCATTTTTTAACTTTTTTTATAATCTAGGAGCCCCAGACGTCATATTTAACAATTGATTATCAAGCAACTGAATCGATCAATTCGCCTTTCGTCACATTTTTGAAAGTGATTAAATAACTGCACTTTGTTTAAAGCATTAAACTAGGGGCAAACAATGCTGATTGATTCATAACAACCCAACAAGTGTAAATATACCTTCAGTTGCTTGATACTCAATTGCTAGAAGGTGCAGTGAGTCTGTTTCGCATTTTATCACATTTTCAAAAGTGATAAAATGCAAAAAAGGCTCACTGCACTTTGTATAAAGCATAAACTAGGGGAAAACAATGCTGATTGATTCATAACAACCCAACAAGTGTAAATATACCTTCAGTTGCTTGATACTCAATTGCTAGAAGGTGCAGTGAGTCTGTTTCGCATTTTATCACATTTTCAAAAGTGATAAAATGCGAAACGGGCTCATTGCACTTTGTTTAAAGCATTCAACCTAGGGGGAAATTACGCTGATTGATTTGTATCAACCCAACAAGTGTAACGCTTGATGCTCAATTGCGAGAAGATGCAGTGAGCCCTTTTCGTATTTTTATCACATTTTCAAAAGTGATAAAATACGAAACGAACTCACTGCACTTTGTTTAATGCATCAAACTAGTGGAACATTACGCTGATTGATTTGTAACAATCTAACAAGTGTAAATATACCTTCAGTTGCTTGATACTCAATTGCCAGAAGGTGCAGTGAGCCCTTTTCGAATTTTATCATATTTTCAATAGGGTCACGCGTTATGAACTCGCCTCCCAATAGGGTGGTGCCGTTACATTTTTTAGCTTCATGCTGTCATTTTCCTCAAATATTTTTAAAACCACAAAAGCTATCTCAACAAATTTGGTATCATTTTAAAGCCCTAATAACAAGCTATCTGCCTGCAAAATGGCATTGGTATAGCTAATACAGAAAGGGAGATACAGCTGTTTGATGTTTGGGGACCAGGGGTGGTGCTGGAAGGGGTGTTTCTGGAAGGGGTGCCGCCTGTACAAACTCAATGGGGATAATCCCATGCTTTGTTCTTTTTACAATAACTAGTCATCCCCTAATGTTAAAAACACAATTTTGGTCCCATTTCAAAGGATACTTAGTAGTCATTAAGTATGTGGTTCAACAGACTTGTCAGCTATTATTAACAACTAATTAATTATGGATAAGACAATGATCATCAGCTTTCTTCCTATTCGCTACACAGTCAACATGAATAATCAGCCTCAATTTACCGGATTTATAAAAATGACTATAACAGAAAAAGTTTTCAACCTATGATAGCAAAAGTATACATTTTTGGAAAGCTTGTAACTAGAGGAATTCAGAAATGCAGTTTATATCAGGGAAGGGTTCATCCTTAAACAAATATTTCTGAAAATTCTAAAAATATATAAAATAAAAATTTGAGATATTCACTAGCCGGTATAATTACCATACCGACGTAGTAACTTTGACAAATATATATCATCTAATGGGTAATTTCATGAGGAATTCAAATATGTAAACAAAATAATGATAGGGATAGGTATACAAAATATATGGATTTCAAATTAAAAATTAAAAAACTCTGATATTTTCCGAACATTTCCGATCATACCATTTTAGTTCTTGGTCGTACTATAATTTAAATGACATATTTGGTTTCCTCATGCAATTTCCCTTCAGAAAATGTATACTTTTACTACCTCAGGGGGGTATACAAGCAAATATAAATGTGTAAAGTTAAATTCATGTCGCGAAAGCCAAAATCCGTGTGTAACGCGAAAGGAGGCGAGCTTAAAACACATGACCATCTATATACTAATTTTCGGAACATGGCTTTATTAGATAGTTCAATATAATTTTACACTCGCGTCCCTCCTCAACTGAAAAAGCGTGGTAATTGCGCCTCTAATACACGAGCTAATTAGATAGTTCAATGCCCGTTTTTTACCGTTTTCAGACATGCGCAGAAAGGATCACATGTGAAAATCCGAAATGTTGAATTTCTTTTACTCGGGTAGCTACTTTCGGACACAAATTGTGGTTTTCGGAATGAGTGATGACATATGGTCTTCACCCAAAATATTTTCTTCAGGGATATAGCTACATTTCTGTATATGCGGCTGTTTGTTATTCTTAAAGATCGCATAGTAACAAGCATTTATACGTCCGACAAATAAAAATATTTCACGACATTTTCTAAATGTAAACAAAAACTCTTACACAGATCTTAAAGTGACACTTTCACATTAGTAACATAGATGAATGCGACGTTTGCTAACGATAAAGAAACTGGCAGTACCATGTCAACCGTTTCTATGTTGTGCTGCGCGACCGCGTTTAACATGGCGCACGCGGTTCGGCGCACACGTAATGACGCAGACAAAAAGTGTACGCGTTTGTGGCGCAAACCGTGCACATTGTAACGGAGCAGAGTGAAAGCAGGCAGTCCGTACACTCTTAGAAAAAGGATGCTTCAGGCTTCAGGGGTTCTTGGCTGTCCCGTTCAAAAAAGAACCATTTTAAGGTTCAAAATAGGCAAAATATGGGCAAACATTGGTCTTTCGAACCTCTAAAGGTTCTCTACAGAACCTTTTGGTTTGGGGCCTTTAAAATCAAAGAACCTTTAAACCATTATACGGAACAGCCAAGAACCCCTCTGAAGCACCCTTTTTCTAATAGTGTACCCTAAAGCCACCTCCTCCTCTCCGCACTTCCCTTACTTGATAATCTGGATATAAGGGCACATGGGGCATCTGGATAAACGGAACGTGTGGTACATTATCATGATTATTATAGAGTGTCTGGATTATTCAGGGCATCCGTGGTATCTGGATTACGGGGTTCACTATAAAACGAGTCTCAAATTACCTGAATACTATGCGCAGGTGGGCCACCTGTGATAACTGGATTTTAAGGGTGTACACTCAGGTAGTATCTCGGGAGGCTTTATAGAACACAGCAAACATGATGAAGGGACTACATATCATACGTTAAGGCCCCACATGCCTATTGGAGGAATAATGTATTTAATGTAAATAGGCCAAACAAAACCCGGATGGCACACATTGTGCTCAAAGCGTGGAATGGTACAAGTGATCTTGATGATAGACTCCGCCGACCATAAAACTAAACGACCGACTATAAAACTATAACGCTCAGAACGTAGGCCTACTGAATTACCTGGATACAGTATGTGCATATGGGCAGTGGCGACACTTGCACCAGCACCATATGTTAAAGGCATATTATGTGATCTTTTCCAGAGAGCGCCCTCTATTCGTGATTTTTTTTAGAGAGTAGATTTTCTTGCAGATTTACATTTCTGATCATGAATCGTACATATATTCCAAGTTACAGAGCGATACGATTCCTAATTACCTCAAAATCATGGTTTTAGAGTGAATTTAGACTAGAATAAAATAAGTTGTCGGATATCCGACAGTTTATTTTCACTCTAAAACCATGATTTTGAAGTAATTAAGAATCGTATCGCCCTGTAACTTGGAATGTATGTACGATTTATGATCAGAAATGTAAATCTGCAAGAAAATCTGTTTTCAATTTTTTTCGATGTTGAGGGCGTTCCATGGAAAGATCACATAATATACCTTTAAAGGAGTAAAACGGGGTGGCAGGGCAATAAAAGAATCGGGGGAGACATTTAAAAGCTAATTTTATGTAACTTTCAATTTTGACATTAAAATTCAACTTTTTATTATTTGGGGTACAAAATAGGTAGAGACATGCGCTGACAGGAGTATAACTGGGGGTATTAAGAACACGTTGATGGAGTAGGCCTACTCGGATTAAGATCTTGGTTATCTGTATTATTTAAGAGCACATTGGGCCTAGGCTCATGGTGTATTAAGGGCACCATGTCACTTACATTATATCAAGGGCACCTTAGTACCTGAATTATTTAAGGACATACTCTTGATTGATATTTATATAAACATTTATAACGCTTTGATATTACTGACCTCTGCCTATTGTGACTTTTACTGTCCGCTATCTTCGGCACCCGCGTTTAATTTACTTGACTATGATAAAGTAAGGGCACCTGGGTATCTCGAGATAACGGCACACTGCAGTGGGCCTACCTTGATGTGGTATCCAGTGCATTATTAAGGGCACCTGGGGTAACTGGATTAGGGGGTAGGGCTTGGCTTAGGCCTATGGGGTCCCTGGATATAATGGGACAACGGGTACCTGCATTTCAGGTCTCATGGGAGGCCTACATAGGTATCTGGAAACACAAACGTAGGCCTACCTTATAGATTAAGGCAATGTATAACCTGGATTATCAAAAGCACCTGCGATATTCGGATTATTTAGGGCCCCGTCTGGATTATGTATAGGACATGTTCTTGATATTATTGTATCAAATTTTCTTACGCTTTGTTTACTTATTCCCCGTGAAATTTTCTAGCGGGTCCAGCGCGAAGCGCTGGTGCCCGCTAGTAGTGATAAAATGCGAAACGAGCTCACTGCACTTTGCATTCAACTAGGGCAATATAACGCTGACTGATTTTTAACAACCCAACAAGTGTAAATATACCTCCGTTGCTTGATACTCAATTGCTAGAAGGTGCAGTGAGCCCGTTTCGCATTTTATCACATTTTTAAAGTGATAAAATGCAAAACAAGCTCACTGCAGTTTGACTGTTTGTTTAAAGCATTGACTGTTTGTTTAAAGCATTCAACTAGGGGAGAATAACGCTGAAACCCAACAAGTGTAAATACAGGCTGTCCCAAAATGATTAGTACCCATCGATGCCCAAAGTTCAATACTTTTTGTCATCATCGAAATCGATGGACTAGGTCCGGTATTTTTACATTATCTTTATCATACTGTACTATTTTATTAGAATTTTAGATCATGAATATCGGATTTATCAGACTCAAGATACACTCCATTATGTAAGACATGGTGATTTCACTTTTTTTGACAAAGTGCTAAAAGAATGGTGTGCTATTACTGCTTGTTTGAAAGAAACTTGTGTATTCTCATAATCTCTTGTCTACTCAATGTAATCTCGCGTGTCTTTCTGTTGTAACTGTCATTAGTTATAGGTGTTCAAATCATTAATAATTCTTCTCCTTAATTCAATTTAAGGGGGCTGTGCACCTTCGCATAGCCTCCGTAAAACTGCCGTAACTTCTTCATTATTCATTTAATCTTAATAAAAGTATACATTTTTTTGCAGGAAAGGGTTCAATGAATCCAACTATGATCATGAAATTGACCATTTTGGAGAAAATTAAAAAAAACATGTTTTTTGACCCATTTTAGGTTTGGAAAAGATAACTCAAAATATATTTTGTTAAATTTTGTCATACTAGTTTTATTATATTCCTCATGCAATTCCCTAGGAATCGTTTTTTACTTTATTATTTTTTGAATTACAGACCAAAAAGTGCCAAAAAACCTGTTTTTTAACCTCCAAAAAAAATCATATTTTTTGGCACTTTTTGTTCGATAATTCAAAAAATAATAAAGTAAAAATTAAAAAAAAAACTATTCCTAGGGAATTGCATGAGGAATATAATTAAACTAGTATGATAAAATTTAACAAAATATATTTTGAGTTATCTTTTCCAACCCTAAAATGGGTCAAAAAACGTGTTTTTTATAATTTTCTCCCAAAATGGTCAATTTCATGATCATGGTTGGATTCATTGAACCCTTTTCTGCAAGAAAATGTATACTTTTATATAGATTTAATGAATAATAAAGAAGTTACGGCAGTTTTACGGAGGCTGTACCTGAAGGTGCACAGCCCCCTTAACGAGGAAAAGAAGTTTGTCACACATGAGTGACCTCGTGCATTGTTTTATTTGACAAGTGTTTAGGGACTTCTAAATGAAGTGGTATTTGGTGAATCACCAGTGGCTTAAGTTTCATTTTCACATTAGAGAATGGATTTCGTGAGGTTAAACACTAAAGGACTATATCATTTTTACCAAGTTTGTCGGAAATTGTATCCCCAATATATAAAAGAAATCTAAGCCACTGCTAATTACCCTTGACCACGTCTTTACCTGTTTAAATATCCCTCAAGTTTAGCCTCAAAACTAGTTCATTATAGAACCAAAGCTTGGGCTCGCTCATGCGTGACGATCCATTTTTACTCTTCAAATTGAATCAAATTGAAGAAGTATTAATGGTTTGAAAAACAATATGATACAACAGCAGTTTAAAATAGAAAGGAACCAACTATATTAGCAGACAAGAGATTAAGAGAATGTATTAGTTTCTTTTAAACAAGCTGTTTAAAAACTCATTTTTTTGCACTTTGCCAAAAAGGTGAAATCACCATGTCGTACACAATGGAGTCTAACTTCATTAAAATAAGTCCTAAATGTATGATGTAAAATTCGAATGAAAGGGTACAGTATAGCAAATATGATAGAAAAACAACGGATCTAAACTCATTGATTTTGATGATGAACATTTTTATTGAACTTTGGGCATCGATGGGTACTAATAATTTTTGGGACAGCCTGTATACCCTCAGTTGCTTGATTCTCAATGGCTATAAGGTGCAGAGAGCCCGTTTCGCATTTTATCACATTTTCAAAAGTGATAAAATGCGAAACGAGCTCACTGCACTTTGTTTCAAGCATTCAGCCAGGGGAGAACTATACGCTGATCGATTCGTAACAACCCAACAAGTGTAAATATACCTTCAGTTGCATGATGCTCAATTGCTAGAAGGTGCAGTGAACCATTTTCGCATTTTATCACATTTTCAAAAGTGATAAAATGCGAAACGAGCTCTCTGCAATATGTTTAAAACATTCAACTACGGGAAAATTACGCTGATTATTTGTAACAATCCAACAAGTGTAATGCCTTCAGTTGCTTGATGCTCAATTGCTAGAAGGTGCAGTGAGCCCTTTTCGCATTTTGTCACATTTTCAATACTGATAAAATGCGAAACGAGCTCACTGCAATTTGTTTAATGCATTTAACTATGGGAAAATTACGCTGATTATTTGTAACAATCCAACAAGTGTAAATATACCTTCAGTTGCATGATGCTCAATTGCTAGATGGTGAAGTGAACCATTTTCGCATTTTAACATATTTTTGAAATGATAAAATGCGAAACGGGCTCACTGCTCTTAGTTTCAAGCATTCAACTATGGGAAAATTACGCTGATTGATTTGTAACAACCAAACAAGTGTAAATATACCTTCAGTTGCTTGATCCTCAATTGATAGAGGGTGCAGTAAGCCTGTTTCGTATTTTATCACATTTTCAAAAGTGATAAAATGCGAAGCGAGCTCACTGCACTTTGTTAAAAGCATTATAACACTTGTCGGATTGTTACAAATCAATCAACATTGTCTATCCAGGACATAAGGCCCAAATAAATAATACACATTCCCTAGTTGAATGCTTTAAACAAAGTGCTGTTAGCCCGTTTCGAATTTGATCACTTTCGAAAATGTGATAAAATGCGAAACAGGCTCACTGCACCTTCTAGCAATTGAACATCAAGCAACGGAAGGTACATTTACACTTGTTGGGTTGTAAGAAAACAATCATTAAGAAAACAATCATTATCGCATTTTATCACATTTTCAAATGTGATCAAATGCGAAACGAGTTCACTGCACTTTGTTTAGTGCATTCAACTAGGGGAAAATCATGCTGATTGATTTATAACAACCCAAACAAGTGTAAATGTACTTGGTACTCATTTGCAAAAAGGGGCAGTGAGCCCTTGTCGCATTTTATCACTTTTTTAATGTAATAAAATGCGAAACGTGGTCACTGCACTTTGTTAAAAGCATTCAACTAGGGGCAAACAATGCTGATATATTTGTTACAACCATCGAGTGTATACCTTCTGTTGCTTGATGCTAAATTGCTAGAAGGAGCAGTGAGCCTTTTCGCATTTTATCACATTTTCAAATGTGATAAATGCACTTTGTTAAAAGCATTCAACTAGGGGCAGACAATGCTGATTGATTTCTTACAACCCAACAAGTGTAAATATACCTTAAGTTGCTTGATGCTCAATTGCCAGAAGGTGCAGTGAGCCCTTTTCGTATTTTATCACATTTTAAATGTGATAAAATGCGAAGCTTGGCTCACTGCACTTTCATAAAAGCATTAAACTAGGGGAACAATGCTGATATATTTGTTACAACCCATCAAGCGTAAATATACCTTCTGTTGCTTGATGCTAAATTGCTAGAAGGTGCAGTGAGCCTTTTCGCATTTTATTACATTTTCAAAGGTGGGCTCACTGCACTTTGTTGAAAGCATTAAACTAGGGGGAAAACAATGCTGTTTGATTTGTAACAACCCAACAAGTGTACAACCACATAATTTGATTCAACCAGTTCACGAATTCGTCACAGCTTATAGGTAACTTTATTATGTTGACCACATACATACAAGAATAAAATAATCGTTCCATTAGCATGATTAATGTACATTATACCTGTAAATCGCGGGAAAATGGTTATTATCTAAATTATTTTCTTTTAATCTTACGGTATACAACGACCTTAAGAATCGGTTTTGCTTCGTTTCGTTCCGCAAAATATAATAAGCCTACAAACACATAGGCCATAGTGGGAGCACCCCTACTGACAAGAGGTACATTGCGGGAGTACACCCACAGTACACACAAACATACACGTACAAACATACACTGTGGGCGTTTAAATTTGACGAAATCTGACGAAACCTGACTCTATGGGGGTATGAAAAAAAACACCATAAAACACACAATTTCGATGATAGGCTATACCCCCTCTAGAGGCCATTTTAAACCATCTGGCAACGTCTGCACTGTGGGGGTACCCACAGGGCGGGAAAACGCCCACAATGTAGCTTTATACTTGAATTCACGTCCACAATGTACCTCTTGTCTCCAGACCTCATATTCACACAAATATGTAAATATTATGTAAAAACACAATGTGTAAAGCATAAAGCTTTTGCACAAGAATTGTGTTAGTTTGCACAGATTTTGAATTTGTGTATATATTTTGAAGTAAATTTTACATTATTATCAAGGAGTTTAAAATAAACCTAAAATTATGGTAACATATTTTTTCGCTGTCTGGGAGTTGCCCCCTTCAATTATCTCTTAATATATAGGCCTACTCTTTATATTTAATATTTAAATGATCCATATAATAACTGTAATAGCTTTAGACAGTCTCATATTTCCACTTTCAGGATTAAATACGACCATCTGTGGTTATTTCACGGTAGTGCGTTGTCAATAGCATTCGAAGGTTTATACAACTATTTATGAAGAATTACCTCACAATTTATGATTATAAAGGTAACTACAGGGTGTGTTAAAAAGTGTCCCATGTGGAACCAAATTAATTAAAAATCAATCCCATGTTTTTCTGTTTTCAAAAATAGACCATTGGTAAGCCATATTAGTCTTTCATAAAATAAACTTCATCCCATTAAATTTCCCCACCTAATATAACTGCTGAAATTCAGTAACAAGAGGGCGATTTTGTGCCTCTTTTGAACAAGAATTTGACTTTCAATTTAACTGCATTTGTGATTCCAATGATGAAAAGGCCAATAGAATATGTCAATGTAATTGTTTAAAATACGAAGACAATGAGATATGCCCTATGATATTTGCCATGATTTGATAACGAGAGCTCTAAAATGGATAGAAAACAAATTATGACACGTGATAAATTGCCGAACATAATTATTATGTACGATTTCCCGCCTATTTTCCACGGCTAAAGAAAATCATGTCTTTAACATTTGACACACCCTGTATTTATAAATAGTTACGTCACAAGTTACGATTATAAATATTGTACTTATGGTCAAAAGCCAGCGCAAAACGAAAGCTCCAGCCTCTCGCAGACCCAAAATGTAAGAGCATAGTATATCTGTACAATGGGCTATTCCATTTAAGGTCCATACACCCCTCATGGAATCGAATACATTACTTTAATCTTACCTCAGGGAGTATAAATTCATGGGGTTACCTGCATGGGTGACTCCATTTTGAAATTCACACTGATTGAAAGATTAAGGTCATGTATTCCATTGGGTTGCAATCTGGAATAGCCCAATGATACTCTAGTAATAGAAACGCTAGAATTTGATGGGCCACAAGACTGATGACGAGCCATCTTCATTATTACGGAACTTTGATGAGAATCTTAATTACTGCTGTATAGGCCTACGTATCGTCCGACTCAACAGTTTAGGCAACCTTGTCTCCCTATTAAACTGCTATAGATGTACAGTTAAGAAATGGTGCTTAAATATATTCATAGTGCAGTTTAACGCCCTAAACGGAATAAAGTGCAATAACACTGACAAAATTGGTTAAGAATGTAGGATATCCAATATTGACTGCAAGAATATAGGATATCCGATATTTATTGTTTAAGATTGTAGGATATCCGATTTGTACTGTTTAAGATTGAGCCATCAGGCTTGTTATTACCTCCCCAACCACCAACCTTTCGGGCAAACTTCACGGCATGCTTTAAATACCTTATGGTGTGCTACATTTTATTTATATTTTTATTCTGCCGACATAGTCATAATTTTCCGTTTCGAGTTACAGTGTATTAATTTAGTCACAAATACCGTCATCAAACACAAAACATTAATATTTATCTACCACCAGACTGCTAGGTGCACAATTAATAGTGAAAAGATCCATAGAGTACAACACGTGATCAAAGTTATGAGCAAATGTTCTGACGCCAATTATGTTATCATTAAAGGAGGAGGAGTATCCCAGCTAACCATATTACGTTGTTGGAACGTCGTGGCAAGGTTTCACTTTCGTTCTTGGAACGTTATGATTAAAAGTTCAAAGAACGTTGTGAACGTGATCCAACGTTAGGAGAACGTTTATTTGTCGACACATTTTTACGTTGTATGAACGTTAGTCATGAACGTTTTCACAACGTCCTAAACGTTTAAAAAACTTTCTTGAAATTCTGTTAGTTATACCATTACGTCCAAATGACGTTTTTATACTGTCTTTATTACGTTATCGGAACGTCGTGACAACGTTCATGGAACGTTGCGATCCAACGTTAGAAGAACGTTTATTTGTCGACACATTTTTACGTTGTTTGAACGTTAGTAATGAACGTTTTCACAACGTAATCACAACGTCCTAAACGTTTAAAAAACTTTCTTGAAATTCTGTTAGTTATACCATTACGTCCAAATGATGTTTTTATACTGTCTTTATTAAGTTATCGGAACGTCGTGACAACGTTCATGGAACGTTGCGATCCAACGTTAGAAGAACGTTTATTTGTCGACACATTTTTATGTTGTATGAACGTTAGTCTTGAACGTTTTCACAACGTTATCCCAAACGTGTAAAAAACTTTCATCAAATTCGGTTAGTTACACCATGGCAACCAGGAAATGGTAGTGGTATGGTATTATAGAGGGAGGGGCGGACATTGACCTTTTCATGTGTACTATGTTCTTGCTCAATGTACAATGTATACGGCATTAGTGAACAATGACTTGCCTTTAGCTATACATATGAGAACTTACGTATACAGATCAAAATACTTTCTATGGTGTTAAAAGCTGTTAAATGTATGTATCGACTTAAATTTTAAAAACAAATAGGTTTAAATAAATAAAAGGTGCAAATTAGCTCATTACCATAATTTAAAGGTTACACACGAGCACCGGTGCTAATTTTTGTACCATTGAAATTATGCTAATGAGCTATTTCCACAACTTACTCGACTCATGTAAGGCCAGGTAAAATATGCAAATTAGCGATTACAGCCCAGGTAACATAATTTGGTTGTGTAAACGTTATATGAACGTCGTGATGAAGCCAGATGTGAGTGATTAAAAAAATGATGTAAAACAGTTACATGTTTACGGCGAAAAATTAAGCGCGCGAAAGTGAAAATCGTCTGATAATAAAATGAATAGGCCTAAATAAATTTTTAAAAAATAAGGAAAGAAATAAAAAGAAATAAATTGATTTATAATCAATTTCATTTGTACAGGGTGACCCAAAAAATGTTAACACTCCGGGCACATAAGATATCTTAACAGGACAGGAACACACGGGTGTTATCTTGATGTATTATGAAAGCTGAGTAAATAAGCTTTCATTTGCATTTTATTGCGTTCCAATTGGTTATTTAGAACGGGAGATATGCTTCAGCAAACATGAGGAAGCAAAATCGTCTTGGTCCAATCCTCTCAGTATAAAGTAAAGCTTTTAAAATACACGAAGCAAGAAACAACATGATTAAGTCACACACACATCAGTTAATCTCTTCTTTGTTCTTTTCAACGCATTCTTCCGATTCTTTTCAAGCTTAAAAGACATAAATAAATATATTCCACATAAATTATACAGGTATTTTGTCATGAGTTCAAGTTCTATACTCTTTTTCCATGTGCAATGGGTAGCTGTCAGTAAAGCAGTCTTTAAAATTGAAATTGAAACATTTCATGCTCTTTGTTGAAATGGTCCATCCAATTAATGTCAATGGTAATACCACCTGTTATAACTTGCTTGTATTGTTGGATAAATGAATGAAAAGATTCAATTATATTCAATAATCGATACATTCTAACTTATGATTAAATGTTGCAATGGTATTGTTACTTTTGAATTACTGCACAATAATGTTTTTAGCATTCTTACAAGTTCGTAATCATAGTTGTAATTAATGCAAATTGGACCAAACCGATACATCAAGATTAGACCCGTGTGTTCCTGTCCTTTTAAGATATTTTATGTGCCCAGAGTGTTAACATTTTTTGGGTCACCCTGTACACGCCTAGATTAGTACATCAAATTTGTAATGCCAAATTGTATTGTATTAAAATTTTGATTCGTAATAAACCTTTTTAAATAAAATGTAATTCATTATTTAATTAGTCCATGGAAACGTGAGCAAAACGTTTTCTGAACGTTGCAGTTAAGTTCTAGTTTGGTTGCACTTAGGTTGTGGTTAGGTTGTCATTAAAACGTTTCTACAACGTTATTATAACGTTGCGGTTTGGGTGTGATTTGGTTGTTTTAGGTTGGTCAATGGAAACGTGAGCAAAAAGTTCTCTGAACGTTGCAGTTAAGTTCTAGTTTGGTTGCACTTAGGTTGTGGTTAGGTTGTCATTAAAACGTTTCTACAACGTTATTATAACGTTGCGGTTTGGGTGTGATTTGGTTGTTTTTGGTTGGTCAATGGAAACGTGAGCAAAAAGTTCTCTGAACGTTGCAGTTAAGTTCTAGTTTGGTTGCACTTAGGTTGTGGTTAGGTTGTCATTAAAACGTTTCTACCACGTTATTATAACGTTGCGGTTTGGGTGTGATTTGGTTGTTTTAGGTTGGTCCATGGAAACGTGAGCAAAACGTTCTCTGAACGTTGCAGTTAAGTTCTAGTTTGGTTGCACTTAGGTTGTGGTTAAGTTGTCGTTAAAACGTTTCCAACGTTATTATAACGTTGCGGTTTGGGTGTGATTTGGTTGTTTTAGGTTGGTCCGTTGAAACGTGAGCAAAACGTTCTCTGAACGTTGCAGTTAAGTTATAGTTTGGTTGCACTTAGGTTGCGGTTTGGGTGTGATTTGGTACTTAAAACAAACAACCCGCAACGTTATAATAACGCTGTAAGAACGTTTTTAATGACAACCTAACCAGAACCTTAGTGCAACCAAACTAGAACTTAAACTACAACGTTGAACATCTTTTTCACGTTTAAAGGATTAAACTAAAACAACCAACTATTTGAGTGTTACAACGTTGTTAAAACATTATGTAAACGTTTCCGATGATCAACATGCAACGTTCAGAGAACGTTTTAATCACGTTTCCAAGAACCAACCTAAAACAAACAAACCGCAACGTCATATTAAATAACGTTGTAAGAACGTTTATAATGACAACCTAACCACAACCTAAGTGCAACCAAACTAGAACTAAACTTTAACGTTCAGAGAACGTTTTGCTCACGTTTCAACGGACCAACTTAAAACAACTAAATCACAACCAAACCCGAACGTTATAAAAACGTTGTTAAAACGTTTTAAATGACGCAACCTAACTGCAACCTAGGTGCAACGTTGCGGAAACGTTCTGTGTTTGCTGGGATAAGCCTATCGTATTTGTCCTAAATGAGCGCGATTAAGGTGTACAGGAATGGATTGATAGCTGAATTTATTGGTATTATGAATGCAACAGTCCACACATAGACAACTGGGTTCACCGTGATGATTTGGCATTGTACCAACACACAAGCCATCGCTAACGGGACCCAAGTAAAGAAATCAGTTAAGACAATGACGGACATTTTAACAGCCATACGAACTTCTTTCTTTTCATCTTGCTGTGTTCCCGCACGTTTAGACGATTCTTTTACAGCTTTGAATATTTCCACGTAGAGATAAGCTACTAATACAAAACAAGCCAAATTTACACCGATGAAAATAATTATAGAAAAATATGTCGCCAATGTAGTGCCTGTTATTTGTAATGTAGCGTATATTGACGTTTGATTAGTATTAAGGAGGCCAATGTCATATCTCAAAACGTATTTCTGTGCCAAGTAGCTATAATAATAATAGTCCACTATTATTGTCTTTTTAGACTCTGTGACAAGGGAACTTATGTTTGTTACGCTAATAGGCCTTCTCACAATTGGAATTCCTACGCAAACTTCAGACACCTCGTATCACATCAGAATACACACCGGATAACACAACTGGGATAACGCTGATGAGTAAACCAATAGACTAAAGTGCTAATAGGCACATCTTGGCAGACTTCGTTCTCATTCGGTGCACACTAAAGGGGTATTTCACACCCTGAAATCTATCGAAAGTAATCAATGTAATAAGAAACACAGATACTTCACTTGACAAAATTGACAGTGTGCCAGCCAACTGACAAATAGGACCTTTACGCCAGAGTTCAGAGTACGAAGGGAAATATTGTCCGTAATAAGCATCGAAAGACGCTAACATGACCATACTGGTTCCCATTAGGAAATCCGACATGGAGAGGTGTAATATTAGCAGTGATTGAACTGTGTTGTCTTGCTTATTACTGCAACGTAAATAAAACACAATAAGGTTGCAAATAATTGCGAATAAACCCAGGGCCCACATTGATATCCTTGGTAAAAGATTATCTACCATTCTCTTGCAAGTGAGATAAACCGATGGTGGATATCTCGGTATGCACTGGGCATATCCTGTAAAGCAGCAAGTTGCGCTTTCGTCCACTAACACCATTGACTTGCCGAGACCAATAAAAGAAGACTTGGTCACAAGACGCAATTCATTTGCACGAAGATCCACGACTTCAACACCGTTGATGTTGAATACTTCGTGATCAATATTTTGAATCAAGTTGTATGACAAATTGACTGATATCAAATTGGTCAAATAATCGAAAACACCATAGGGTAGTGTGGAAATCTTGTTCTGCTGAATTTCGAGTTGTTGAAGATTAGACAAACCAGAAAACGAGCCGTTAGATATGCTTTGCAACTGATCGTTATATATTGCAAGTACTATGACTTTCGTCAGATTATCAAAAGTGCCCGGCTTGATCTCGTTCAACAAGTTATGGCTTAAAAACAGCACTTCTAAATCATACAACCCTTCAAATAGTCCTGTCGGCAATTCAGTTACTTTATTGTGATCTAATGATAGGAAAGCCAGATTGGGCATATACATTGAGAATGAGATATACGGACTCACAGTGCTTATTGTGTTTTGACTTAAATCACAAATTTCTAAATTACTCAGTCGATCAAACAATGGAATACTGCTAAGTTTATTGTTAGAGATATTAAAAAAAATCAAATTGGTTCCTACCGCTGACGGGAATAAATTTGTTGGAGTTTCGCGTAAGTTGTTATTACTTAAGTCAATGTATCGCAGTGACGTCATGTTATGAAATAAGCTTTCGGGGAGATAGACTAGCTCATTATCATTAAGCAAGATAGTTTCTGTATTTTTGAAGGAGTCAAATATATTTTCTGGCAATGCAGACAGAGCGTTATATCTTATATCACAGTGATACAATCGCATGTTTTTAAACGCGTCATTTGGGATTGAAATCAATTGATTATTTTGAAGTTCAAGATTAACCAAATTAATCAGTCCAATAAACATATCAATCGGGAGCGTTCTTAATAAATTATGTTGTAAATGAAGTTCATAGACATGTGTATGATAAATTCTGAAAAGTCCATCGGGCAATGATGTTAACCTATTGTCTCCAACATGCACATTTCCCAAAAAACCCAGATTATCAAAAACACCAAGAGGTAATATTGATAGCTGATTTCCATTCAGCGAGAGCCGATGTAAATTCAATAGATCATCAAATATACCAGTGGGCAGTGACGCCAGTAGGTTATAGTGCAGATTTAAATCGTATAGCTGTTACAACCCATCAAGTACACCATCGAGAAGAGTCGCCAGCATATTAGAATGGAGGACTAATGTTTTTAACGAAACCAGTCCATTAAAAACTTCTCGAGGCAGTGTTGTTAGATAATTACCCAAAAGAGAGAGATATTCTAATCTACTTAAACCGTAAAATATATCCGCTTGTAAGGTTAGGTTATTATATCCAAGCCATAATTCAGTCATGTTAGTCATACCAGCAAAAACTCCCTCATCTAGAGAGGAAAGCTTATTATTACTAATATCTAGTAAATCCAACTGAAGTCCGGCGAACGCCCCAGCTGTAATATGGGACAAACCTTTATCCCTTAACAATAAAGAAGGATTATCATGTTCATAAATCATAAGGGCAACCGTTTGTGTGGCATTATCACACACTGTAGTCCATGATCTATATCCAAGAGTACAGACGCACTCATCTGGACATGTCACTTCGTACCGATTCCAAACAATTGGGACCGCTGCATCGTACTCAGTAATATTACACTCAGGAAAAGTTGCATTATCTGTTAAGGGTAAGTACGAGGATTCTAAAAGACGTTTAGAATCGTTACATCTTGAGGGGGGAGCGTTCACCACAAGAATTTTCAAATTTACTCTAGTATTGCCGTAATGGATGTTAAAATCAGTTGAGGCGAAGAACATGGTACAAGGTGCGGAATTCAACGATATTAAAGCTACTTGTTTGTGACACTGCTTACTATGGGACGAGGTATCGTCTAGCTTTTCAATATACACATAGGAATATATAGTATTATGGCTATCGGAACTTGAGTGCAATAATTGAATTGAGGTCACGTCTGTTATTGTCAATGAAAGACCGATGGTACAATTGAATTCTGAATTATTTTGTAAATTGGGATATGTTAATTCTATCCCGTCTGTCATAATATCCTTGATGATGACCAACGAGTCATAGGGATAAGTATAATCACCGTGACTGTTGCATTCACTTAAAAGATGTATCACCTGCTCTCCTGTTGTGTGATTGATGCAAATCATTAGCAATAGTATATACCAAACTATACGTTTATGATACGCCATGTTTGACCAACTCCTTGGTTTGACATACATTTATTCTTACGTCACTACGGTGAACACTTTTTTGAAATTAATTTCTCGAACAACACGATATTATTATGATGCCTTAAAATCTCCTAAGTATACCAAGTCCAGCGTTATATGCCAAGATATAGAACTTTTCAATCGCACAAAGTTACATTTATTTAGATTATTGATCGTTATTGTTGAAGGAGGTTTAGAATTATAAGGTATAGAGGCCTACTGCAGTTCACTACATATCTCAGCAAAGCTGGCTATAGGTAATTATAATCTGTCAAGGGCTGAGTAATATACACTCCACAACGCTCAAACTCTTTCACACATGCGTATTAGTGTTCATAGTGATACAATACGCTAGTTTCCCGCGCTCATTACGCCCAAGTCGGACGGAGCCAATATACCACGCGTAGCGGTGGCAAACGCAACCGCTTAGCGCTTGGGCGTTCTGGAGTACAGTATGCTAAGCCCTTTTAAAAGTAATCTCTTGACACTTCTGGACGAATACCTCTACACTCCAGTTCACGTTTATTCCTCTTACGGTTCTGCAATGATGTCGAAGGGAATATTACTGTGAGTCCTATCGTTATTTGCGTTCTTTAGTGGCTGGAACAAAAACAAAAAAACACGATCAAATTATTCATCTTTATTTTTTCAAGGGCAACGTTTTTGTTAGACGTTAAAACAAAGCCATTAGCATTGCGATTTATGAGTGCCGACCATCTATCCGTATTATAATAATTTGTTACGCATACAGAATGACTATAAAGGATAAATCATTCCCGTTTCATAATTTACATACGGAGTCCGTGAATCGTTAGACCTTGTGGGGGTGCTCAATTACGTGCGACATTTTTCAAAGATGATGCCCATATTATAGAGGGAGTGGGGATTCGTCTACAGAAGGTATCTATAGACTGCGCCACCCACGTCCCTATAATAATAATTCATCATTCGTTTACCAAATTGCAAAAAAACCCAAAATATCAGGCGATACATTGTTTTAGGACGTATTCGTCGAATATTAGGTAGGTATACAAAATGACAGATTTATAGGCATTATGGTAGGTCGGTCATCGGGAACCCATTATACACGTCCCGATAATAATAATTCATCATTTTATTTACTTACCGTGACTGGATGTGCGAAGATAATCAAGACAAGTTGCTTTACATAGACATCTCGATCATGTATTCATATATGGTCATAAAGAGAGAACTAAGTCGAAGCCAAGCAATTAACGTGTCTTATATGAAAGATAATTGTGTAAGCTTTAGGGACCGTTCATTATTCATGGTGGAGGGGGGGGGGGGGGTAAAATATAGGGGGGGGGGGTCATGTAACTTTCATATGTTGAAATAGGGGGGGGGGGGGGGGTTATGTAACTTTTTATTCTTGAACAGGGGGGGTTGTGTAAATTTGTTTAAACTATAAAGATGGTGGTGATTGGAGTGATTTTAGAGGCTATTTTAGAGTGTTAATGCCATTTTTTTCTGCGCTTCGCGCATATTTTCTTAAAACCTATCGACTTCAAAAACTTTTACTATGAGACGACTTCTGGAGGGCAAATCGACGATATGGTGGAAAAACATCTATATAATCATCAACGGTCGAGACATAAGAGCCACAGGGTGTATAATGTTACAAAATCCAATTTCATGATTTAAATTTATTGCTAGCTTTTCACCTCATCTTTGCTTTGCACCAATGCTCACAAAAGTAGAACGTTTCACTGGATTACTAGTATACGTTTCTGCTCAGAATGTTCTAACTTGTTCGGGTTATAAAGACACAAAAAAAACCACGCAAAATGTATAAATATGAAAAAAATTCCAACTCGCTACGCTCGCCATTACTAATTTCACACAATAAAAAGAAGGGGCATCATAAAATTATTGGCCGTTCAGATAGGGCACAAACAAATTTTGCCAACGTATCCATTAATAAAATTCCAAAGGTAAAGACAGCCCCTTAAGTATGTGACAAGTTGATTTTTGTACATGGAAGGGGAGGGGGGGGGGGGGGGGGGGGTGTAAAAAGCTACTGGTTAGCAGGGGGGGGTGGGGGGTCATGTAATTTTCAGTTTCAGCTGTAGGGGGGTTAGGTAATTTTAACATACGAGTCTCGAATTTGTCCGAACCCCCCCCCCCCCCCCCCCCCCCCCCCCCCCCCCCTCCACCATAAATAATGAACGGTCCCTTACTTAGAAACTTCGGAAATTGAAGAAAGAATTGACTCTCGGTTTCAAAATGCCAAAAATTAGTGAAATTATGGAAATTTGGCTGAAAATCCAAGATGGCGGCCGTGAGGTGTAATTGGTCAGAAAGAGGTAACTAAGTCGAAGCCAAAAAGAAAGATTATTGTATACATTAATATTTACTTATAGACTTCAAAAATTGAAGAAAAAATAGGTCCTTGGTGAGAAAATGTAAAAAGTTGAAAAATCCAAGATGGCGGCTATATGCAATAAATGATCGGGGAGTAAACCTTTGTTTGTAGACAGATTTGTTTCTCTTAGCAGTAAAATGCTGGAGGTATATAACGGATGCACTAACGTTGTACTTACGATGACTGGAAGTGAAGCAAAGATGATCAAGAAGAAATGTCTAGACAGATTTGGTTTCTCTTAGCAGTAAACTGTTAGCGGTATAACTGATGTACTAGCATTGTACTTATCGTGATTGTGTGTGCAAAGATGATCAAGAAGAAATGTCTAGACAGATGTTTTTTCTCTCAGCAGTAAACTGTTAGCGGTATATAACTGATGTTCTAGCATTGCATTTACCGTGACTGGATGTGCGAATATGATGAAGACATTTTGTAGACAGGTTTGTTTCTCTTAGCAGTAAAATGCTGGATGTATATAACGCGGGATGCACTAACGTTGTACTTACTATGACTGAAAGTGCAGCAAAGATGATCAAGAAATGTCTAGACAGATTTCTTTTTTCTCTTAGCAATAAACTGTTAGCGGTATATAACTGATGTTCTAGCGTTTCACTTACCGTGACTGGATGTGCAAAGATGATGAAGACATTTTGTAGACGGATTTGTTTCTCTTAGCAGTAAAATGTTGGAGGTATATAACGGATGCACTAGCGTTGTACTAATACCATGACTGAAAGTGCAGCAAAGATGGTCAAGAAATGTCTAGACAGATTTTATTTACTTAGCAGTAAACTGTTAGCGGTATATAACTGATGTTCTAGCGTTTCACTTACCGTGACTGGATGTGCGAATATGATGAAGACATTTTGTAGACAGATTTGTTTCTCTTAGCAGTAAAATGCTGGATGTATATAACGGATGCACTAGCGTTGTACTTACGATGACTGAAAGTGCAGCAAAGATGATCAAGAACTGTCTAGACAGATTTTTTTCTCTTAGCAGTAAACTGTTAGCGGTATATAACTGATGTTCTAGCGTTTCACTTACCGTGACTGGATGTGCGAAGATCATCAAGACATTTTGTAGACGGATTTGTTTCTCTTAGCAGTAAAATGTTGGAAGTATATAACGGATGCACTAGCGTTGTACTTACCATGACTGAAAGTGCAGCAAAGACGATCAAGAAGAAATGTCGAGACAGATTTGTTTTTCTTAGCAGTAAACTGTTAGCGGTATATAACTGATGTTCTAGCGTTTCACTTACCGTGACTGGATGTGCGAAGATGATGAAGACATTTAGACGGATATGTTTCTCTTAGCAGTAAAATGCTGGATGTATATAACGGATGCACTAACGTTGTACTTACGATGACTGAAAGTTCAGCAAAGATGATCAAGAAGAAATGTCTAGACAGATTTTTTCTCTGTTAGCAGTAAACTGTTAGCGGTATAACTGATGTACTAGCATTGTACTTATCGTTACTGTGTGTGCAAAGATGATCAAGAAATGTCTAGAGAGATTTTGTTTCTCTTAGCAGTAAACTGTTAGCGGTATATAACTGATGTTCTAGCGTTTCACTTACCGTGACTGGATGTGCGAAGATGATCAAGACATTTTTAGACGGATTTATTTCTCTTAGCAGTAAAATGTTGGATGTATATAACGGAAGCACTAACGTTGTACTTACCATGACTGAACGTGCAGCAAAGATGATCAAGAAGAAATGTCTAGACAGATTTTTTTTCTCTTAGCAGTAAACTGTTAGCGGTATAACTGATGTACTAGCATTGTACTTATCGTGATTGTGTGTGCAAAGATGATCAAGAAGAAATGTCTAGACAGATTTGTTTCTCTTAGCAGTAAATTGTTAGCGGTATATAACTGATGTTCTAGCGTTTCACTTACCGTGACTGGATGTGCGAAGATGATGAAGACATTTTGTAGACAGGTTTGTTTCTCTTAGCAGTAAAATGCTGGATGTATATAACGCGGGATGCACTAACGATGTACTTACTATGACTGAAAGTGCAGCAAAGATGATCAAGAAATGTATAGACAGATTTTATTTACTTAGCAGTAAACTGTAAGCGGTATATAACTGATGTTCTAGCGTTTCACTTACCGTGACAGGATGTGCGAAGATGATCAAGACAATTTGTAGACAGATCTGTTTCTCTTAGCAGTAAAATGCTGGATGTATATAACGGATGCACTAGCGTTGTACTTACTATGACTGAAAGTGCAGCAAAGATGATCAAGAAATGTCTAGACAGATTTTTTCTTCTTTTATCAGTAAACTGTTAGCGGTATATAACTGATGTTCTAGCGTTGCACTTACCGTGACTGGATGTGCGAAGATGATGAAGACATTTTGTAGACGGATTTGTTTCGCTTAGCAGTAAAATGTTGGAGGTATATAACGGATGCACTAGCGTTGTACTTAATACCATGACTGAAAGTGCAGCAAAGATGATCAAAAAATGTCTAGACAGATTTTATTTACTTAGCAGTAAACTGTTAGCGGTATATAACTGATGTTCTAGCGTTTCACTTACCGTGACAGGATGTGCGAAGATGATCAAGACATTTTGTAGACAGATCTGTTTCTCTTAGCAGTAAAATGCTGGATGTATATAACGGATGCACTAGCGTTGTACTTACTATGACTGAAAGTGCAGCAAAGATGATCAAGAAATGTCTAGACAGATTTTTTCTTCTTTTATCAGTAAACTGTTAGCGGTATATAACTGATGTTCTAGCGTTGCACTTACCGTGACTGGATGTGCGAAGATGATGAAGACATTTTGTAGACGGATTTGTTTCTCTTAGCAGTAAAATGTTGGAGGTATATAACGGATGCACTAGCGTTGTACTTAATACCATGACTGAAAGTGCATCAAAGATGATCAAGAAATGTCTAGACAGATTTTATTTACTTAGCAGTAAACTGTTAGCGGTATATAACTGATGTTCTAGCGTTTCACTTACCGTGACTGGATGTGCGAAGATGATCAAGACATTTGGTAGACAGATTTGTTTCTCTTAGCAGTAAAATGCTGGATGTATATAACGGATGCACTAGCGTTGTACTTACTATGACTGAAAGTGCAGCAAAGATGATCAAGAAATGTCTAGAGAGATTTTGTTTCTCTTAGCAGTAAACTGTTAGCGGTATATAACTGATGTTCTAGCGTTTCACTTACCGTGACTGGATGTGCGAAGATGATCAAGACATTTTTAGACGGATTTGTTTCTCTTAGCAGTAAAATGTTGGATGTATATAACGGAAGCACTAACGTTGTACTTACCATGACTGAAAGTGCAGCAAAGATGATCAAGAAGAAATGTCTAGACAGATTTTTTTTCTCTTAGCAGTAAACTGTTAGCGGTATAACTGATGTACTAGCATTGTACTTATCGTGATTGTGTGTGCAAAGATGATCAAGAAGAAATGTCTAGACAGATTTGTTTCTCTTAGCAGTAAATTGTTAGCGGTATATAACTGATGTTCTAGCGTTTCACTTACCGAGACTGGATGTGCGAAGATGATCAAGACATTTGGTAGACAGATTTGTTTCTCTTAGCAGTAAAATGCTGGATGTATATAACGGATGCACTAGCGTTGTACTTACTATGACTGAAAGTGCAGCAAAGATGATCAAGAAATGTCTAGACAGATTTTTTCTTCTTTTATCAGTAAACTGTTAGCGGTATATAACTGATGTTCTAGCGTTTCACTTACCGTAACTGGATGTGTGAAGATCATCAAGACATTTTGTAGACAGATTTGTTTCTCTTAGCAGTAAAATGTTGGAGGTATATAACGGATGCACTAGCGTTGTACTTAATACCATGACTGAAAGTGCAGCAAAGATGATCAAGAAATGTCTAGACAGATTTTATTTACTTAGCAGTAAACTGTTAGCGGTATATAACTGATGTTCTAGCGTTTCACTTACCGTGACTGGATGTGCGAAGATGATCAAGACATTTTGTAGACGAATTTGTTTCTCTTAGCAGTAAAATGCTGGATGTATATAACGGATGCACTAACGTTGTACTTACGATGACTGAAAGTGCAGCAAAGATGATCAAGAAATGTCTAGACAGATTTTTTCTTCTTTTATCAGTAAACTGTTAGCGGTATATAACTGATGTTCTAGCGTTTCACTTACCGTAACTGGATGTGCGAAGATCATCAAGACATTTTGTAGACAGATTTGTTTCTCTTAGCAGTAAAATGTTGGATGTATATAACGGATGCACTAATGTTGTACTTACTATGACTGAAAGTTCAGCAAAGATGATCAAGAAGAAATGTCTAGACAGATTATTTTCTCTCAGCAATAAACTGTTAGCGGTATATAACTGATGTTCTAGCGTTGCACTTACCGTGACTGGATGTGCGAATATGATGAAGACATTTTGTAGACGGATTTGTTTCTCTTAGCAGTAAAATGTTGGAGGTATATAACGGATGCAATAGCGTTGTACTTAATACCATGACTGAAAGTGCAGCAAAGATGATCAAGAAATGTCTAGACAGATTTTATTTACTTAGCAGTAAACTGTTAGCGGTATATAATTGATGTTCTAGCGTTTCACTTACCGTGACTGGATGTGCGAAGATCATCAAGACATTTTGTAGACAGATTTGTTTCTCTTAGCAGTAAAATGCTGGATGTATATAACGGATGCACTAACGTTGTACTTACTATGACTGAAAGTGCAGCAAAGATGATCAAGAAATGTCTAGACAGATTTTTTCTTCTTTTATCAGTAAACTGTTAGCGGTATATAACTGATGTTCTAGCGTTTCACTTACCGTAACTGGATGTGCGAAGATCATCAAGACATTTTGTAGACAGATTTGTTTCTCTTAGCAGTAAAATGCTGGATGTATATAACGGATGCACTAACGTTGTACTTACGATGACTGAAAGTGCAGCAAAGATGATCAAGAAATGTCTAGACAGATTTTTTCTTCTTTTATCAGTAAACTGTTAGCGGTATATAACTGATGTTCTAGCGTTGCATTAACCGTGACTGGATGTGCGAATATGATGAAGACATTTTGTAGACAGATTTGTTTCTCTTAGCAGTAAAATGCTGGATGTATATAACGGATGCACTAACGTTGTACTTACGATGACTGAAAGTGCAGCAAAGATGATCAAGAAATGTCTAGACAGATTTTTTTCTCTTAGCAGTAAACTGTTAGCGGTATATAACTGATGTTCTAGCGTTTCACTTACCGTGACTGGATGTGCGAATATGATGAAGACATTTTGTAGACAGGTTTGTTTCTCTTAGCAGTAAAATGCTGGATGTATATAACGCGGGATGCACTAACGTTGTACTTACTATGACTGAAAGTGCAGCAAAGATGATCAAGAAATGTATAGACAGATTTTTTTCTCTTAGCAATGAACTGTTAGCGGTATATAACTGATGTTCTAGCGTTGCACTTACCGTGACTGGATGTGCGAAGATGATGAAGACATTTTGTAGACGGATTTGTTTCTCTTAGCAGTAAAATGTTGGAGGTATATAACGGATGCACTAGCGTTGTACTTAATACCATGACTGAAAGTGCAGCAAAGATGATCAAGAAATGTCTAGACAGATTTTATTTACTTAGCAGTAAACTGTTAGCGGTATATAACTGATGTTTTAGCGTTTCACTTACCGTAACTGGATGTGCGAAGATCATCAAGACATTTTGTAGACAGATTTGTTTCTCTTAGCAGTAAAATGCTGGATGTATATAACGGATGCACTAGCGTTGTACTTACGGTGACTGGAAGTGCAGCAAAGATGATCAAGAAGAAATGTCGAGACAGATTTGTTTTTCTTAGCAGTAAACTGTTAGCGGTATATAACTGATGTTCTAGCGTTTCACTTACCGTGACTGGATGTGCAAAGATCATCAAGACATTTTGTAGACGGATTTGTTTCTCTTAGCAGTAAAATGTTAGCGGTATATAACGGATGCACTAGCGTTGTACTTAATACCATGACTGAAAGTGCAGCAAAGATGATCAAGAAATGTCTAGACAGATTTTATTTACTTAGCAGTAAACTGTTAGCGGTATATAACTGATGTTCTAGCGTTTCACTTACCGTGACTGGATGTGCGAAGATGATCAAGACATTTTGTAGACAGATTTGTTTCTCTTAGCAGTAAAATGCTGGATGTATATAACGGATGCACTAGCGTTGTACTTACGATGACTGGAAGTGCAGCAAAGATGATCAAGAAATGTCTAGACAGATTTTTTTCTCTTAGCAGTAAACTGTTAGCGGTATATAACTGATGTTCTAGCGTTTCACTTACCGTGACTGGAACTGCGAAGATGATCAAGACATTTTGAGACGGATTTGTTTCTCTTAGCAGTAAAATGTTTGAAGTATATAACGGATGCACTAGCGTTGTACTTACGATGACTGAAAGTTCAGCAAAGATGATCAAGAAATGTCTAGACAGATTTTTTCTTCTTTTATCAGTTAACTGTTAGCGGTATATAACTGATGTTCTAGCGTTTCACTTACCGTAACTGGATGTGCGAAGATCATCAAGACATTTTGTAGACGGATATGTTTCTCTTAGCAGTAAAATGTTGGATGTATATAACGGATGCACTAGCGTTGTACTTACCATGACTGAAAGTTCAGCAAAGATGATCAAGAAGAAATGTCTAGACAGATTTGTTTCTCTTAGCAGTAAACTGTTAGCGGTATATAACTGATGTTCTAGCGTTTCACTTACCGTGACTGGATGTGCGAAGATGATCAAGACATTTTGTAGACGGATTTGTTTCTCTTAGCAGTAACATGTTGGAAGTATATAACGGATGCACTAGCGTTGTACTTACCATGACTGAAAGTTCAGCAAAGATGATCAAGAAGAAATGTCTAGACAGATTTGTTTCTCTTAGCAGTAAACTGTTAGCGGTATATAACTGATGTTCTAGCGTTTCACTTACCGTGACTGGATGTGCGAAGATGATCAAGACATTTTGTAGACGGGTTTGTTTCTCTTAGCAGTAAAATGTTTGAAGTATATAACGGATGCACTAGCGTTGTACTTACGGTGACTGGAAGTGCAGCAAAGACGATGAAGAAACTTGTAGACAGATTTATTTCTCTTAGCAGTAAATCGTTGGGTATTACTGATGCACTAGCGCTTGCACTTACCGTGAATGGATGTGCAAAGATGATCAAGACATTTGTAGACAGGTTTGTTTCTCTTAGCAGTAAAATGCTGGATGTATATAACGGATGCACTAGCGTTGTACTTACGGTGACTGGAAGTGCAGCAAAGATGATCAAGAAATGTCTAGACAGATTTTTTTCTCTTAGCAGTAAACTGTTAGCGGTATATAACTGATGTTCTAGCGTTTCACTTACCGTGACTGGATGTGCGAAGATGATCAAGACATTTTGTAGACGGATTTGTTTCTCTTAGCAGTAAAATGTTTGAAGTATATAACGGATGCACTAGCGTTGTACTTACGGTGACTGGAAGTGCAGCAAAGACGATGAAGAAACTTGTAGACAGATTTATTTCTCTTAGCAGTAAAACGTTGGGTATTACTGATGCACTAGCGCTTGCACTTACCGTAAATAGATTTGCAAAGATGATCAAGACATTTGTAGACAGATTTGTTTCCTTTAGCAGTAAAATGCTGGAGTTAGGTATAAAGGATGCACTAACGTTGTACTTGCGGTGACTGGAAGTACAGTGCAGCAATCTGTAACGAGAACACGATCAAATTATTCATCTTATTTTTTTTTCAAGGGCAACTTTTTTGTTTTGAAGACATTAAAACAAAGCCATTAGCATTGCGAGTATTAGTGCCGACCATTGAGAAAAGTATCTATCCGTAAATAATAATTTGTCACGCGTTCAGAATGACTAAAGACTAAATCATCCCGTTTTCATAATTAACATACGGAATCCGTGAATCGTTAGACCTGTGAGGATGCTCAATTGCGTGCGACATTTTTAAAGATGATGCCCATATCATAGAGGGAGTGGGGATGCAGTCTAAAGACGGTAGCCTATCTATAGACTGAGTCACCCACGTCCCTATAATAATAATTCATCATTCGTTAAACAAATTGCAAAATAAATCATATCACGCGATACATTGTTTTAGGACGTAAACAGAATGACAGGTCACAGAATAGGCATTGGTAGGTCGGTCATCGGGAACCCATTTAAATTTTAATACACGTCCCGATAATAATAATTCATCATTCGTTTACCAAATTGCGAACGTGAAACACAAATATCAGTTGTTTTAGGACGCATTTGAATGATATAGTTAGGTATACATACCTACATACCGAATAGGCATTGGTAGGTCGGTCATCGGGAACCCATTATACACGTCCCGATAATAATAATTCATCATTCGTTTACGAAATTGCAAAGTGAAACACAAATATCAGGCGATGCAGTTGTTTTAGGACGCATATTATTTTTAAGATATAGTTATTATATATACAGAATAGGCATTGGTGAGGTGGTTATCTGGAACACATTTCATGCATTTTACACGTCCCGATAATAATAATTCATCACTTCCCCCCGGATGGAGACACTTGTGTCAGTTGTGTCACTTGTGTCTGCCCATATATATAATACGGTCGGTGGGTATGATCAATATATTTGTAGACAGATTTGTTTCTCTTAGCAGTAAAATGCTGGATGTATATAACGGATGCACTAACGTTGTACTTACGATGACTGAAAGTGCAGCAAAGACGATGAAGAAATGTCTAGACAGATTTATTTCTCTTAGCAGTAAAACGTTGGGTATTACTGACGCACTAGCGCTTGCACTTACCGTGAATGGATGTGCAAAGATGATCAAGACATTTTTAGACAGATTTGTTTCCATTATCAGTAAAATGTTGGCGTATATAACGGATGCACTAACGTTGTACTTACGGTTACTAGAAGTGCAGCAAAGAAGATGAAGAAAATTGGAAATAGATTTGTTTCTCTTCCCAGTCAAATGTTAGCGGTTTATAACTGATGTACTAGCGTTGTACTTATCGTAAATTGATGTGCAAATATATTCAAGATATTTGTAGACGGATTTGTTTCTCTTGAGTAAAATGTTGGATTCATATAACGGATACACTAACGTTGTACTTACGGTGACTGGAAGTGCAGCAAAGAAGATGAAGAAAATTGGAAATAGATTTGTTTCTCTTCCCAGTCAAATGTTAGCGGTTTATAACTGATGTACTAGCGTTGTACTTATCGTAAATTGATGTGCAAATATATTCAAGATATTTGTAGACGGATTTGTTTCTCTTGAGTAAAATGTTGGATTCATATAACGGATACACTAACGTTGTACTTACGGTGACTGGAAGTGCAGCAAAGAAGATGAAGAAGGACATTTTAGACAGATTTATTTCTCTTAGCAGTAAAATGTTGGGGTATTACTGATGCACTAGCGCTTGCACTTACCGTGAATGGATGTGCAAAGATGATCAAGACATTTGTAGACAGATTTGTTTTTCTGAGCAGAAAAATCTTACATGTATATAATGGTTGCACTAACGTTGGACTAACGATGACTGGAAGTGCAGCAAAGATGATCAAGAAAATTGAAAATACATTTTTGTTTATCTTTGCAGTAAACTGTTAGCGGTATATAACTGATGTACTAGCATTGTACTTATCGTGACAGTGTGTGTAAAGATGATCATGACATTTGTAGACATACTTGTTTCTCTTAGCAGTGAAATGTTGGCGTATAACGGATGCACTACGTTGTACTTACGGTTACTAGAAGTGCAGCAAAGACGATGAAGAACATTGGAGATTTGTTTATTTTTGCAGTAATATGTTGGCAATATATAACTGATACACTAACGTGGTACTTACCATGATTGAAAGTGCAGCAAAGATGATCAAGAAATGTGTAGAAAGATTTGTATTTCTTAGCAGTAAAATGGTGGAGGTATGTAACTGATGCACTAACATTGTATTAAGAATGACTGAAAATGCAGTAAAGATGATAAAAATAGTAGATACATTTTTGTTTTTTCTTTGCAGTAAACCGTTAGCGATATATAACTGATGTACTAGTGTTGTACTTACCGTAACTGGATGTGCGAAGATGATCAAGACATTAATTTGTAGACAGACTTGTTTTCTCATAGCAGTAAAATGTTGAATAAATATATAACGGATGCACTAGCGTGGTACTTACGGTGACTGGAAGTTCATCAAAGAAGATGAAGAAAATTGGAGATTGTTTATCTTTGCAGTAAAATGTTAGCGGTTTATAACTGATATTGAAGCGCTGTTCGTACTGTGACTGGACGTGGAGTAAAGTTGATCTAGAAAATAGTAGATAGATTTGTTTTTCTTTGTAGTAAAATGTTGATGATATAGGTATAACTAAATGCACTAAAGTTGTTCTTACCGAGACTAGAAATGCAGCAAAGATGATGAAGAAAATGGTAGATAGATTTGATTCGCTTAGCAGTTCTTCATAACATCGCTAATATGAATGTCAGTCCCATGTCATTTGATATGATTATAGCTCTAAATCATGGCTACGCATTTATAGTAAATGATAATTGATATCCTTGTCACTTTTGTCATGACGTGGTCGAAACCAGAGAGAGATTTTTGACAACAGAAACGGAAAATTACCCTCAAAATGTACAAATGTTTTGGGGGATTTTTTCTATGTTTTGTATCGATAGATATATAAGACCACGATCTTAATACTGAAAATGGGGGAATACAAAATTATCATGTATAAATAAGATTGTAAGCAATACCTAGTCTTGTAGGTTTGCAAATAGTATAATATCAACTCGAATGTATTGCTATGCCTTTAGCATAGTACTGGAATACTGCTAATTGGTCAAATTCGTTGTTACAATTCATGCCATAGTAATTAATGCCTCGTACATCTTTAGTATGATAGGAACCTTTTTAACTTTATGAGTTTCTTTATCTGCAACCTTCAGAATAGTCAATCAGGTATCAACTCTTGGAAAGACTTGGAATCCCTCCGTTTAGTCTTGTATTGAAACTCTTTCAGTCTTTGTGACTTTTGCAGTGTTCCATATAAAAGGGGAGGTTTAAGCTTTATGTTTGTTTGTCTTTATGTGGTTCTGGATAATCAGACGGCATGTTTTGTCATATCAAATTAGTCACTTTATTGTTTATAGTCTATGAAAGATATCTGAAATAATTTAGAACGGTTATATTTGACCGATAGATATACGTTGTGTCTTTTAAATTGGCGATATGATAAGCGCTTGGTATATATTCTGCTGTTTATCATCCGTCACCGTCCCACTAAATGGACATTTGGTTTTCAATACACACATCCCCAGAAGAGTACAAAGAGTACTCAGATCAATTTACAGCGTGTCCCAAAAAACTGGGTTCAAAAGTTTGCGAGCTTACAACTAAAAAGTAGGAAACATAGATTGTTTATATTTAAGGATATTAAACATAATATACATGACCTTAATTGGTTTAACTCTGTAATTATTCTAATATAAACTTTTTGAAATACAAAGATTTTAATAGAGCGTGGTCAAAACCCATTTGTCCCACTTTTCAAGGAACACCACGATGTGTTGCAATTGCACATTGTTGTGATTTCGTCAGTGTTTTGCCTTTGCATTCATTCTTTACAAAGACTTGGGCAGTAAATGAAATTAGCTTGGTCATATAGGCCTACCAATAATACAAGTTCATTATTTACATAAACATAACAAAAATGTTCTTTGTTATTATTAAGTTCTTTTGGAGAATAAACCCCATGCCGAGATTACTGCACATAGCGCACAGTTTCATGCAACGCACGGATGGTCTATTCCTTAAATCGGGACAAATGGGTTCTGACCACGCTCTATTCAAATCTTTGTATTTCAAAAAGTTTACATTGGATTAGTCTCCAAATTTACCCAATTGAGGTCAGGTATATTTTGATTGATATCCTTAAATATAAGCTATCCATAATTCCAACTGATTTCGTTATAAGCTCGCAAACTGTTGAACCCAGTTTTTTGGGACACGCTGTACAATGAATTGGTAGCTGAGATTGAAGCTACAATTGTGGAATATTCCGTGTAAGACTGGCTTATATAATAGCAAAGTTATGAGGAAGGAGGTAGAACTTATTGATTGATCCCTTTTACTAACTAACGCACTAACGCTATACTTATACCGTGACTGGATGCGCAAAGATGATCAGACATATTTTTTCTTAGCAGTAGGCCTAACATGTTAGAGGTATATAACCAATGCACTTACGTTGTTCTTACCGAGATTGGAAGTGCAGCAAAGATGATCAAGAAACGTGTAGAAAGATTTGTTTCTGTTAGCAGTAAAATGTTGGTGATATTAACTGATGCACTAACATTGTACTTACCGTGACTTGATTGGCAATGATGATGAAGAAAATTGCAGAAAGATGTGTATTTTCTTTGCAGTAAAATGTTAGAGGTATGATGCATTCACCATGTAACTGATATAATGCAAGAACACTGGTCCAGTATAAGATCGTCTGACTTATCCAATACATCTGAATCTGCCACTCGTACCAAGAAAGAGTCTATCTATCTCGCACAATGCATCAGTGTAGGATGTTATGTAATTTTGCTTTTTTTTTTGCTAAGGATGGTTTTTTTGGTTTTATTGGCTAAAGTAGACCCTCAGGTATCGGAAATCCATTGGTAGCATTTTTTTCCATCTGCCGATTGGCCGCCATCTTGGATTTCAAAATGGCCGCCATTTCCAATATAATTTACCCTATAACTTTTGTTCTGAGCAAAATATGAAGTCAAACTTGGTGGCAAACCACATGTTTTTAATACGAGGGAGTTCACAAGTGCTCTAGCTATGTTCCTATGTCTAACATATATGCATGGCCGCCATCTTGGAATTCAACATGGCCGCCATTTACCAAAAAAATATTTTGCCATATAACTTTTGTTCTAAGCAACATATAAAGTTGATTTTGGTGGCAAAATCCATGTTTTCAAGAGTTGTTTACAAGACAAGAGGGTGTATAATAGCTGATCTGTTGTTATATATTAATTGGCTGATAGTAGTAATTATTAGGGTAATTATTAGGGTGGTTTAAAACTGGCTGTAAGTAGCGCAACTCCAACCTTCTGCTCTACCACAAATTCTTCCTTTCCTCTATCTCCCATCTTGCTCCTTACTATGCATGCCTCTACTATGCACCTTTTCCCATGCTTTTCTTTACTATAGGTTGTAGATACAGGAGGCAATTCCATCAGCCCTCCTGTCCCTAATCGCTTCTCTTGCAATTACCCATCTCCACGTCCTCGAAGACTAAGATGCTTTGCAATGTAGTGCATGTTAGTCGCGTGCCACCTGGATGGCCAAACCTTGTGGTTAGTGCTAACTGACAGAGCTCGGGGGGGGGGGGGGGGGGGGGGGCAATGGTTGGTAGTTCTAGGACTATTGGAGTAGTCTGGAGGACTATTGATCATTGCTTTTTTAGGTTTCACTTTAAATCACTGAGACCCGGGTAGAATATACTCATTAGCCTTGGCTGGCAAGTATTCTAGAAGAAGGACAACTTTGATCACAAATCATGCTGCAGGAGTTGCGACCGCAGTGATTACAGCAATTGAAAAACCATGATGGCAAACCAAATCAACACTAGGGTTAAAGTCCCTAAAATAATGTCTCCTGGAGCAAACTCAGATTTTTCTAAATCAACTGATGACGGCATGCCCCCAAACCCGAAAGGGAGGAGTAAGCTTGACGGCAGAGCGCGCAATAGGAGACCACTTGCAACATGCAAGACCAATTTTACTATATCTACCATGCGTGTGAGCACTATCAGAGAGAGTCGATGCAGGGAGGAGCTTGTAACCAATCTAATTAAATGTAAAATTGACATGATCGGGATACAGGAACACCGCATTGTCCATGATGACCCAGTGAAGTATGAGAGCATTTATGGATGGAACTCTGATCACTACCTCAGCAACAAGAAATAAAGCAGGTGCAGATGTAGTTGGAGTCGGGATACTACTCAATAACAGAGCACTCAGATCATTAGCAAGTATCAAGCCACATTCTGATCGTACACTCATAGTCAACTTCCATGGTAACCCAGCAACAACTGTAGTGGTGACATACTACCCTACAAATGTGGCGGATGAAGACATCGTAGGAGATCATTACAACAGTCTAAAGGGGGCAATAGACTCCATTCCATCACACAACATCTTGCGTGTTGTTGGCGACTTCAATGCTAGGCTTGGAAAAGATGACGCCAAATTCACTTACCATGATGACACAAATAGAAATGGAGAGTACCTAGCAGACTTGGCTAAAGAGAAAGATCTTATAATCGCAAATACTTACTTCCGCAAGAAAAAAGGCAAGTTGTGGACATGTCAGCTCAAGCGGCAACAAACTACAGCTGGACTACATCCTTGTCAGGCGGAAATGGCAAAACAGTGTTCTCAATTCTGAAGCATATAACACCTTAGCTAGTGTGGGATCTGACCATAGAATCGTCTCTGCTCGTATCCGATTAAGCCTCAGAAAGAGTAAAATCATCAAACGGAAAAAGCAATACGACTGGAAGCTACTTACAACTGATAATGATCTACAAGCCAAATATAGCATAGAGGTGCATAATAGGTTTCAACCCCTCCAGGATGAAGTAGAAACTGCATCTGAGAAATATTCCAGATTCATTAAAGCCACTCAAGATGCCGCAGAGGAAGTGATTCCTGTGAGGAAAAAAGAGAAAATAACCTACTTCTCAAATGACGCCCAGGTATCAAGGGCGAGATCACAAATTGAAGAAGCGTATGCAACACTAATGACGAGGAAAATTGGAGAAATTATAAGGAGGCTAAGAAGAGCCTAGGGGAGGCTTATGATCATGTGAAAGAGGAAGACCTTACCAATAAGCTTAGAGAGGTAGAAAATGCCCACATAAACTGCAAGCATGGTAAGAGTTGGAAACTGATCAACAAAATATCAGGAAGATTGACTACAAGAAAAGGACAAATCAAAGGATCCACGCAAAAGGAGAGACTAGATAATTGGTATACTCATTTCAAAAATCTACTTGGGAGCCCACCGCACATAAGTAATGAAGATGAGGAAATTTCCCCAGTACTATCAAATCTCAGCATAAAAGAAGGACCCTTTGACTTGGAGGAATATGTGAGGGCTAAGAAGGCACTTGTAGAGGGGAAAATCAGTGGGGAAGATGGTATCACACCTGAAATGCTCAAAAGATGTGATTTGGATAATATAATACTGGACTTCTGCAACGATGCCTTGATGAACGGGAAAAATCCAGACCAATGGTCTATTCTCAACATAATACCAATACCAAAATCAGGTGATCTCAGTTTGGCAGGCAACTACCGTGGAATAAGTCTGAGCTCAATTGTTGCCAAGCTATACAACAAGATGATACTCAACAGAATCAGACCGGAGCTTGACATCCACTTGAGAGCTAATCAAAATTGCTTTCGAGTTACGTACTTACTTTAATTGCTTACGTACCACGGTTGGCCACATTCTTGCCCTCCGAAGAATTATTGAGGGAATTAGATCAAACAACCTGCCAACCATCATAACCTTTATAGACTTCAAGAAGGCGTTTGACACAATACATAGGGGACGAATGCTGCAAATTCTGAAGGCTTATGGTATACCTGGGCAGCTTACAAATGCGATTGCAGAAATATACAAGGACACCAAGGCAAAGGTTATATCACCTGATGGGGAAACTGAGGAATTTGAAATACTGGCTGGAGTACTACAAGGTGACACCTTGGCTCCATATCTCTTTGTCATTGTTCTCGACTACGCCCTAAGAGAGGCCAAAGATGGCAAAGAAGAGGAGCTAGGATTCCGCTTAACAAAAAGAAGCAGCAGACGAATAGGACCAACCACAGTTACTGACCTTGACTTTGCTGACAACATTGCACTGTTGTCTGAAGAAGTGTCTCAAGCGCAATCACTACTTAACACAGTGGAGACTTCGGTGGGTAAAGTTGGGCTCAAAATGAACGCTGCAAAGACAAAGTACATGTCCTTCAACCAGAAGCAAGTATCTGTAATCACCACAAGCGAAGGTATGCCCCTTGATAAAGTGGAGGACTTCAAGTACCTTGGAGCCTGGATGAACAATACTGAAAAGGACATCAAAACACGCAAAGCAGCTGCATGGAGAGCTTGTTGCAAACTCAGTCAGTTATGGAAGGCCAAATCACTATCCAGAAAGCTCAAAGAAAGACTGTTCATAGCTACTGTAGAATCAGTCCTCCTCTATGGATGTGAGTCATGGACAGTCACCCCAAAGCTTAGTAAATAGATGGATGGATGTTACACTAGAATGCTTAGAACTGTGTTCAACATCAACTGGAGACAGCATGTGACAAATAAAGAACCTGTACGCGGATATGCCCAAAGTCTCGGACAAGATCAGGGAGCGTAGATCAAGATTTGCAGGACATTGCTTCAGAGGGTCCAATGAGCTGGTCTCCAAAATCATACATTGGGTACCAAAGCGTGGAGTTAGAAAGCGTGGTAGACCAGCCCTAACCTACATTGACTTACTAAAGCGTGACACAGGATTGCAGGTAGAAGAAATCAAGACAGCTATGTTGGATAGGAAGATTTGGAGAGCATCTTGGTTCGGTAATATCACCCGCCATAAGTCAAAGTAAGTAAGTCAGGTAATTAAGCACATTAGGCTAATTTATAGGCCAAATAGGCCTCTAATATTATTAACCATTTTTCTTTCCTTTCCTAGTTTTTGTTTCGTTTTGTTTGTTTGTTTGTTTGGTTTTGCCTTTGATACATGCAATTGAACAAAACAGCAATTACCCCCTATTATAACACAATAATACCCCTCTTCAATATAGAGGGGGTAGCTGCTGTGGATAAAAAAGCATACATTTGATTGCTCCTGGTATGTCTTCTTGTAATAAGTCCAATGCAATGTGATCAACCTAATGTATCACCAGTGGGGTACTACCGGACAATAAATACTAAGTATATATTACTGCTAACAATTGAAATTTGTATTGAATTTACAGCTTAATTTATATATAGCAACCATTCATGTCAAATTAATGGATAACAGATAGAACTGTACACTTAATTGTCAGTAAAGAACTCTTGAAAACATGAGCTTTGCCACAAAAATCAACTTCATATGTTGCTCAGAACAAAAGTTATAGGGTAAAATCTTTTTTGTTGTAAATGACGGCCATTTTGAAACCCAAGATGGCGGCCATGCATGTATGTAAGACATCAGAACATAGATACAGTATTTTTGAACTCTCAGGTATTGAAAACATGATTTGCCACCAATTTTGACTTCATAGGTTGCTCAGAACAAAAGTTATATGACAAATTCCATTGGAAATGGCGGCCATTTTGAAAATCCAAGATGGCGGCCATTCTGTGAATGGAAAAAAATGCTACCAATGGATTTCTGATAGCTGAGGGTATACTCTATCCAATGACACCAAAAAAAGCATCCTTAGCAAAAAAAAATGCACTAGTTTGAAATCCTACATAACAGCCTACACTATCAGAAATTGTCCCGCTGTTGCTGTTGTACACTATGTGTGGCAATCGACCAATCAGACTCTGCCAACTTTCTCCGTATAGATATGTATAAAGGAAATAGGAAGAGACTCAAAGCAAAAGGGAGTAAATACTAAATTTGACACTATGGCAGATTAGGGAAGATTATAAGAGATACTGCTTTTTGCGAAAAACGCTTTAAATATCCCTCGCCTGTATGTAGGCCTACTTTGTGACTCTATACAGATTCCACTGCCATCTCGTGATTCTTTAAATTAAAAAAACATTTGGTTTCACTTTTATTGTACTGGAGAATATCGTATACCATGATTTTCCAAATTTTTAAACCCATTTTTTTCTTTTAAAAGTGTTGACATTCTTAATTTTAATATTTCATTTAGTGCAATGGTTTTGCTGAATAAATTTGCTCGGCATCTTATAAATTATAATATTATAGACATTTTAGGAAGGGTATTACCTAGCATTTTGCGATTTTTTGTTGTTGAAAAAAGCCCCATTCTGTCCTCAGGAGAGATGTTTCGAAGAAAACCAAACGTTTTTTTAATTTGGCCCATGCAAACGCTAAACCAAAATCAAGTAACGTAGGCAATTATTGCACTGCATCTACACTGAGCATCGTTCATTCAATTCATTTCATTCATTCATCATGTTAGTCATTGTAGCTATTGCGCTTCATTAACTCACACGTTTAGCTAATATTGCGAAGACTAAAATAGTACAGTATGTTAAGAATAGACGTCGTGGGGAGGGATAGAGAAGCCAACATCATTGCTACAGTCTAAGGTGGGGTGATCAGATCACATGCGTGCTGTAAGCGTTGCCATCGAGATATTTAAAACTCTTTAAGTTGCAATGTTTTATCTTCCTTGCACTTGCACAACTATTTGCTACTTTCGTAAGAGATATTCTACCCAAATATGGCAACCGAGGTTAGTTTTATGTCAAACCGAGGCATATAATAGTAGTTCTACACATATTTCATTGATATTGAATGATGCTTAGGGTGTGACTCAACAAGCGACGTCATCAGAAATTGTTCTTTTTTGTTTCTTCTATGAAAATTCAGGTAAGAGAGACATTTGTTTCCGTAGTTAACATTTGAATAAGGGTATTTTAGATTTATTCCGTGGTTTGACAAGTTTGGAAATACATATATTTAGCTTTTAGTGTACGAGTAGAAATAAAGAAGAGGTCGTATATCAATTGCTTTCCTTGCTTTCCGTCTCTTTCACTAATATATGCAACGCTTTAACGCTCTAGGTCTTTTTTACGGGAAAGGTGAAGGCCAATATTATCTAGCCTATGTATTTAGCTTTATTTCGTATAGTTAATTAAAGGTAGATGACCCGATCACATTTCGATTTTCAACTTGAAGTTTTCTATTCTACATGAAAGGTCATCCTTAAAAAAGTCGTGTTCCAAAGTTTGAGTTGCATAGCTCTAATGGTTCTTATTTTACACGCACAAGATGCTGTGAACTGTACGCATTGCACATAGGTTACGTTCTTATGTTTTTAGTATATTTATACGCACTGCCCTCAATAGTCGAGAAATGATAATAATGTTGCTGTTCATTGCCACATCCGGGTAATTTTGTGTGTAACGCTATGGGAAAACATACAATTTCTTGGTGGCTTTTTTATGAAAAAATGCCGGACATTTCGTCCATAAAATGCATAACACTTTGAAGAGTGGGACTAAGGCTACCGGCTAGCCTGAATATTTTGGGGATAGCATACCTTTTAAAAGGTCAGTAAGGTGGGGAACACCGATGTCATGCGAAATACGTGAAACTTCGTACTTGCAGATGGCATTTCTCAAAGAGAGTAGTTTTAATCACAGAATAAGTCAAGGTAGCTGATAAAATGTGTTTCAAGCTTTCCATTGATATCAAATATGTGGTATTTACCAGCCAAATAATGTGTTAAAAAAGCAAAAAAAGGTATACCTTTAGATTTGACCTTTAGTAAGGGATGTACAGCAATGTACAGTCTCATAGTAATCTTATAGGTACATGTACTTTTCCATGCATTCTTTCTTTACCATTATATGGCATGTACCATAGGAATAGTATACAGAAGGGATGATCCATGATTAAAGCACTAATCACATTGCCGATCTTTAACATGATTGTTATTTAAATTCTAGTATAGAGACCAGTCGCCTATTGCTTTACACGTTATGCATAAGTCTGTTGAATTTCGCGGGTTCGTTTTATTTGTCCTCCACAAACTTTGTTCACTCTGTGTATGAACATTGGTACGTGACGTGACCTTACTAAAGTAACATAGGGCACAATGACATAATTGTATGGTCAATGCCCTGATTGTGCTAAACAAATGTTGTGGATGAATAAATTCAACTAACATACAGCGTGTTTTTACTGAAGAAAAAAAGCAGGCATATGACTGCTAACGGATTAAAAGACAACAGATTTTAATCCGTTAGCAGTCATATGCCTGCTTTTTTTCTTCAGTAAAAACACGCTGTATGTCCTTGGTGAGTTACGGATCGAATAGCGCGTGCAAGGGTCTCATTGTCATATTGATTGGCTGATATTTACAATAGCATCTGAGACACCTAAAGAGATAAGAAGCACGGTACAGCTATTCATCGCTGTACACATGATCCGATGCGGATATTGTTTAGTCAATCGCCAATCGATTATTATCATTCAGTTTAATTTGTAGCACGGCCTCAAGTAAGCGCGCTATTTGAATCCAGTATTATCCATACGTTCATTACATGTTTGAAATAACCTGAACGCACTTTAGCATGGGATGGCTACCGACATACAGAACGTGATAAAATGAATATACATTTATATCGCTATATTTTTGGCATTTCAGAAGAGATATGACAATTAAAACCTATTGGGTACATTCATGGGCATATACACATGGTAAAGGGTTCAACAAAAGAGAGTATACCACTTTGTTTATGTCATTTTGAGTAAATTTTAATTTGTTGTTGACCAAACAGGCTAGATAGGCATTTAGATGAATCTTTTAGGCATAATTTGATACCAAATTTCCCCCTAACAACAAAGATAAACCATGATTAGCACCATTTAAAGGAAAATATCCCATTTTCTGTTTGTTACATTAGATGCTCGATCATTATTGTTATTTTTATTTCAAATAACATGAGTCCCCAAAATTCCCCCCAAATAACTCATTTTTGGTCGATTAAATCGACAGTTCACCACTGGCTTATTATCTATTGAATACGACGGTCATTTCAATGAGTAGTCATGGCCGAGCGGTTAAGGCTATAGACTATAAATCTATTGGATTCTCCCCGCGCCGGTTCGAATCCTGTCTGACGAAATTTTGTTACAATAAGCGATTTGGTCTGTGTATTGGAAAATGGCGTATATTTTTACTCCGCAAATTTTCATTCATGGATGTAATCGTTTACCTCCAGAGTATAATACTGCATTATTTCCAAGATGTTTCACATGTTAATGTCGGGAACTTTATAACCTTTTTCAAATGTGTTATTTTTTCTTTGGGAGAAATTTGCTATCAAACACGATGATAATATGTGGTAATTGTGCCGGTTTATCGAAAGGTAGGAAATACTGTTATTATATGAGAAATATATTGTTATATCCATTATCCTTTTTATTACCTGGAGTTCATGGGTTTTCTAAACCACAGTTCAAATTTTAGCCTATTAGACAATACCATGACGAAATGAGAAGGGTTTGAAATAAGCCGCTCCTAAACTAATTAGTATGCACATCCAATCGGAGTGCGTGTCTTCCGCAAGAAATCGTGCATATTTCATTTCACAGGGAACGCTTTTTGTGTGTGCTAACGACTGACTGTTTAGCATGTACATAATCTATCAAAATCAATACCTCCGTCAGCAATTCATTAACATACGGTTGCTAGCAGTGTTGGCAAGTGGTTATCACTGGTTATATAACATTGGGGTCAATACAATATGTTGGAAACTCCCATTCACTTTTTAAGGGCGATAGAGGGCAGGGGGCACAATTTATACTTCTAATCTATGTGATTGAGTAGTACACAAACTATATCGGTGATATACCACCATTCGCGGTAATTCGACGTTATTTCATCGATTTCTCCGTAATTATACCGATTTAGGCCGTCAAATTTCAGTATGATGATGAGAAAAATACGAGCTTTCATATGATATGAAAATCTCCGTATGTTTGAAATAATTCTGTGTTACGAAAATGTGATCGGGTCATCTACCTTTAAGCTAGTATAGACTTGTAAGTTGTATTGCCATCCTCGCCGACCACTAACCCCTAAATTGTGTTAATACGGTATAACATTATTATTCACGTATCCTTTCCCTGTTAATGGTGTCAAGTGAATATTAGACGCCCTATTCAAACGATAACTACGGGAAAAAAATATCGCGAGCGTGAATTATGCCAAGCTTTTATTCATGTAGATACTTGTTTCCATTTTAGCCAGATTCAATACATTTCATATTCATAAATTTGCACTTTTAATCATATTCAAACGATAGATTAATAATTTTAGTGCCGAAATAAGATTTGGATTGGGATATTTTATTATAAATTTACTTCATTGTTTTCAAACAGTTGAAGACATATCATGCGATCTTTTCATGGAACGCCCGCCCTATTCTGTGATTTTTTTTAATACAAATTTCATTGAGTGACGTGCAAACTCTTGGTCAAAATATCATCAAAACTACTAATTTGATAATCGAATAATCATTTCGGGAGTGTTCATAAATACCTTGGTGGTGGGCGGGGGTCAGACAAAATTGGTGCCAAAAGAGGGGGGGGGGGGGGGGCGGGGGTAAAAAATGGTCCTTAATTAGGGAGATTTAAAAAACCTCTTCTTTTTGCACTCAATTTGTTTATTTTGATCTCCCTCCGAGAGCACCGCTATTGCGCGGGAATTCGGACATAGGGGGATGGGGAAGAGGGAGGGAGGGAGGGGGAGGAGGCAGTAAAAACAAACTGGTCCTAAAATAGGGGGGGGGGGTATTAAAAAGTATTTTCTTTTTGCACGCAATGTTTTTATTTGAGCTCCCGTCGAGAGCCCCGCTATTGCCTGGGAAACTCAGACATAGATAGGTGGGGGAGGGGGGGGGGGGGGGGTAAATTAAATTAACCTAAAGAGGGGATCAAGAAAAGATTTAAGAGTCTTTGGGTGGATCAATAAAAAATGAGGTTCCGAAACTCGAACTTTTCCAAATTTCATGCTATTAGTTTCATGTGCGATAATGCATCATCGATTTATTGCTATCAGTTTCATGTTCGATTATGCATCGTCGGTTGATTGCTATCAGTTTCATGTTTGATAATTGCAACATCGGTTATTTTCGCTGCCCTCACACGTACACATCTCAGTGGCGTATATGTAGATGATATTAAGACAATTCCCATTTGTAGCCCTTCTCGTTGAAAATAGTTTACTGATAATTGATTTTGTGATAATATAGGCCTACTGTTTAATTCCAGGCAAAAATCTCGAGCCAGTGTGGAGAAGATAATCAAAGAATGAAAGGACACTAAGGCAAAATACGGTGATGTAGTGAGGAAAACCGAGCAGGTCTGTGACGAATTGAGATGATCAGTACGGTTAGCCAAGGGGTTCTTGCTGAGGTATAGAGAGAATACGTTTATCGTCCGGATGACCTTCTGACCTGAAGCTAACATTGATGAAGAGGAACTGAAAAGAATGAAGACATTGACTCTGTGAAACAGCATCTTGAAGGACGTAAGTCTAATGAAAGTCAATTACGAGTTTGCTGAGTGATGCGATATTTCATTATTCATTATACATTATTTGATCAGATTTCATTATCAACTTGTAATTGCATGTTTGAATGCTATCAGTTTCATGTTCGATAATGCATCATCGGTTGATTGCTATCAGTTTCATGTTAAATAATGCATCATCGATTGATGCTATCAGTGTCATGTTCGATAATGCATCATCGGTTAATAGATTGCTATCAGCTTCATGTTCGATAATGTATCATTGATTGATTGCTATCATCTTTATGTTCGCTAATGCATCATCGATTGATGCTATCAGTTTCATGTTCGATAATGCATCGTCGGTTGATTGATTGCTATCAGTTTCATGTTCGATAATGCATCGTCGGTTAATTGATTGCTATCAGTTTCATGTTCGATAATGCATCGTCGATTAATTAATTGCTATCAGTTTCATGTACGATAATGCATCATCGGTTAATTGATTGCTATCAGTTTCATGTTCGATAATGCATCGTCGGTTGATTGATTGCTATCAGTTTCATGTTCGATAATGCATCGTCGGTTAATTGATTGCTATCAGTTTCATGTTCGATAATGTATCGTCGGTTAATTGATTGCTATCAGTTTCATATTCGATAATGCATCGTCGGTTAATTGATTGCTATCAGTTTCATGTTCGACATGATCATCGGTTAATTGATTGCTATCAGTTTCATGTTTGATAATGCATCGTCAATAGATTAGATCAAAGTAAGGGCAGCGTAAGAATGAGCTATGGTTTGCGGTGGTTTCCAGTTTTCAATACGATTAATTCCGTTAAAATATACTGCCGGGTTCCAAAGTGTCGGCATTCAATTATTTCCTTTCATCCTTCCGCGTCCCTTACCGAGGTTCCAATAGATTGCTATCAGTTTCATATTTGATAATGCATCATCGATTGATTGATTGCTATCAGTTTCCTGTTCGATAATGCATCATCGGTTGATTGCTATCCGTTTCATGTTAAATAATGCATCATCAATTGATGCTATTAGTTTCATGTTCGATAATGCATCATCGATTGATGCTTTCAATTTCATGTTCGATAATGCATCATCGATTGATTGCTTTCAGTTTCATGTTAAATAATGCATCATCGATTGATGCTTTTAGTTTCATGTTCGATAATGCATCATCGTTCGATGCTATCAGTTTCATGTTCGATAATGCATCATCGGTTAATTGATTGCTATCAGTTTCATGTTCGACAATGCATCATCGATTGATTGCTATCAGTTTCATGTTCGATAATGCATCATCGATTGATTGCTATCAGTTTCATGTTCGATAATGCATCGTCGATTAATTGATTGCTATCAGTTTCATGTACGATAATGTATCATCGATTGATTGCTATCAGTTTCATGTTCGATAATGCATCGTCGGTTAATTGATTGCTATCAGTTTCATGTACGATAATGTATCATCGATTGATTGTTATCAGTTTCATGTTCGATAATGCATCGTCGGTTAATTGATTGCTATCAGTTTCATGTTCGATAATGCATCGTCGGTTAATTGATTGCTATCAGTTTCATGTTCGATAATGCATCGTCGGTTGATTGATTGCTATCAGTTTCATGTACGATAATGCATCGTCGGTTAATTGATTGCTATCAGTTTCATGTTCGATAATGCATCGTCGGTTAATTGATTGCTATCAGTTTCATGTTCGATAATGTATTATCGATTGATTTCTATCAGTTTCCTGTTCGATAATGCATCATCGGTTAATTGATTGCTATCAGTTTCATGTTCGATAATGCATCGTCGGTTAATTGATTGCTATCATTTTCATATTCGATAATGCGTCGTCGGTTAATTGATTGCTATCAGTTTCATATTCGGTATTGCATCATCGGTTGATTGCTATCAGTTTCATGTTAAATAATGCATCATCGGTTGATTGCTATCAGTTTCATGTTAAATAATGCATCATCGATTAATGCTATCAGCTTCATGATCGATAATGCATCATCGGTTAATTGATTGCTATCAGTTTCATGTTAAATAATGCATCATCGATTGATTGATTGCTATCAGTTTCATGTTCGATAATGCATCGTCGGTTAATTGATTGCTATCAGTTTTATGTTCGATAATGCATCGTCGGTTAATTGATTGCTATCAATTTCAAGTTCGATAATACATCGTCGGTTAATTGATTGTTATCAGTTTCATGTACGATAGCGTCATCGGTTAATTGATTTTGTGATAATATAGGCCTACTTTTTAATTCCAGGTAAAAATCTCTAGTGTACAGAAGATGATCAAAGAATAATAAGAAAACCGAGCAGGTCTGTGACGAATTAGGATGATCAGTACGGTTAGCCAAGGGGTTCTAGCTGAGGTATGGAGAGAATACGTTCTTCGTCCGGATGACCTACTGACCTGAAGCTGACATTGATGAAGAGGAACTGAAAAGAATGAAGACATTGACTCTGTAAAACAGCATCTTGAAGGGCGTAAGTCTAATGAAAGTCAATTACGAGTTTCCCGTTCCTTTTTTTTGCTGAGTGATGCGATTTTTCATTATTCATTATACATTATTTGATCAGATTTCATTATCAACTTGTAATTGCATGTTTGATTGCTATCAGTTTCATATTCGATAATGCATCATCGGTTGATTGCTATCAGTTTCATGATAACTACTGCATCATCGACTAATGCTATCAGTGTCATGTTCAGTAACGTATCATCGGTTATTTGATTGCTATCAGCTTCATGTTCGATAATGTATCATTGATTGATTGCTATCAGCTTTATGTTCGCTAATGCATCGTCGATTGATGCTATCAGTTTCATGTTCGATAATGCATCATCGGTTGATTGATTGCTATCAGTTTCATGTTCGATAATGCATCGTCGGTTAACTGATTGCTATCAGTTTCATGTTCGATAATGCATCGTCGGTTAATTGATTGCTATCAGTTTTAATGTTCGATATTGCATCGTCGGTTAATTGATTGCTATCAGTTTCATGTTCGATAATGCGTCGTCAGTTAATTGATTGCTATCCGTTTCATGTTCGATAATGCATCGTCGGTTGATTGATTGCTATCAGTTTCATGTACGATAATGCATCGTCGGTTAATTGATTGCTATCAGTTTCATGTTCGATAATGCATCGTCGGTTAATTGATTGCTATCAGTTTCATGTTCGATAATGTATTATCGATTGATTTCTATCAGTTTCCTGTTCGATAATGCATCATCGGTTAATTGATTGCTATCAGTTTCATGTTCGATAATGCATCGTCGGTTAATTGATTGCTATCATTTTCATATTCGATAATGCATCGTCGGTTAATTGATTGCTATCAGTTTCATGTTCGATAATGCATCGTCGGTTAATTGATTGCTATCAGTTTCATGTTCGATAATGCACCGTCGGTTAATTGATTGCTATCAGTTTCATGTTCGGTATTGCATCATCGGTTGATTGCTATCAGTTTCATGTTAAATAATGCATCATCGAGTAATGCTTTCAGTTTCATGTTCGATAATGCATCATCGGTTAATTGATTGCTATCAGCTTCATGTTCGATAATGCATCGTCGGTTAATTGATTGCTATCAGTTTCATGTTCGAAAATGCATCGTCGGTTAATTGATTGCTATCAGTTTCATGTTCGATAATGCATCGTCAATAGATTGCTATCAGTTTCATATTCGATAATGCATCATCGATTGATGCTATCAGTTTCATATTCGATAATGCATCATCGATTGATTGCTCTCAGTTTCTGGTTCGATAATGCATCGTCAATAGATTGCTATCAGTTTCATATTCGATAATGCATCATCGATTGATGCTATCAGTTTCTTGTTCGATAATGCATCGTCGGTTAATTGATTGCTATCAGTTTCAAGTTCGATAATTCATCGTCAATAGATTGCTATCAGTTTCATATTCGATAATGCATCATCGATTGATTGATTGCTATCAGTTTCATGTTCGATAATGCATCATCGGTTGATTGCTATCCGTTTCATGTTAAATAATGCATCATCAATTGATGCTATTAATTTCATGTTCGATAATGCATCATCGATTGATGCTTTCAGTTTCATGTTCGATAATGCATCATCGATTGATGCTATCAGTTTCATGTTCGATAATGCATCTTCAGTTAATTGATTGCTATCAGTTTCATGTACGATAATGCATCGTCGGTTAATTGATTGCTATCAGTTTCATGTTCGATAATGCAGCGTCGGTTAATAGATTGCTATCAGTTTCATATTCAATAATGCATCATCAATTGATTGCTATCAGTTTCATGTTCGATAATGTACCTTCGAATAATGCTTTCAGTGTCATGTTCGATAATTCGATTATTCCATTTTCGATAATTGCATCATCGGTTAATTTCGCTGCCCTCACACGTACACATCTCAGTGGCGTATATGTAGATGATATTAAGACAATTCCCATTTGTAGCCCTTCCCGTTGAAAATAGTTTACTGATAATTGATTTTGTGATAATATAGGCCTACTTATTTAATTCCAGGCAAAAATCTCGAGCCAGTGTACAGAAGATAATCAAAGAATGTAAGGAAACTAAGGCAAAATACGGTGATGTAGTGAGGAAAACCGAGCAGGTCTGTGACAAATTAAGATGATCAGCACGGTAAGCCAAGGGGTTCTAGCTGAGATATGGAGAGAATACGTTCATGGCCTGGATGACCTACTGACCTGAAGCTAACATTGATGAAGAGGAACTGAAAAGAATGAAGACATTGACTCTGTGAAACAGCATCTTGAAGGACGTAAGTCTAATGAAAGTCAATTACGATTTCCCGTTACTTTATTTTTGCTGAGTGATGCGATTTTTCATTATTCATTATACATTATTTGATCAGATTTCATTATCAACTTGTAATTGTATGTTTGATTGCTATCAGTTTCATGTTCGATAATGCATCATCGGTTGATTGCTATCAGTTTCATGATAACTACTGCATCATCGACTAATGCTATCAGTGTCATGTTCAGTAACGTATCATCGGTTATTTGATTGCTATCAGCTTCATGTTCGATAATGTATCATTGATTGATTGCTATCAGCTTTATGTTCGCTAATGCATCATCGATTGATGCTATCAGTTTCATGTTCGATAATGCATCGTCGGTTGATTGATTGCTATCTGTTTCATGTTCGATAATGCATCGTCGGTTAATTGATTGCTATCAATTTCATGTTCGATAATGCATCGTCGATTAATTGATTGCTATCAGCTTCATGTACGAAAATACATCGTCGGTTAATTGATTGCTATCAGTTTCATATTCGATAATGCATCGTCGGTTAATTGATTGCTATAAGTTTCATGTTCGATAATGCATCAATCGATTCATTGCTATCAGTTTCATGTTAAATATTGCATCATCGATTGATGCTATCAGTTTCATTTTCGATAATGTATCATCGATTGATTGCTATCAGTTTCATGTTCGATAATGCATCATCGGTTAATTGATTGCTATCAGTTTCATGTTCGACAATGCATCGTCGGTTAATTGATTGCTATCAGTTTCATGTTCGATAATGCATCGTCGGTTGATTGATTGCTATCAGTTTCATGTTCGATAATGCATCGTCGGTTAATTGATTGCTATCAGTTTCATGTTCGATAATGCATCGTCGATTAATTGATTGCTATCAGTTTCATGTACGATAATGCATCGTCGGTTAATTGATTGCTATCCGTTTCATGTTCGATAATGCATCGTCGGTTAATTGATTGCTATCATTTTCATGTTCGATAATGCATCGTCGGTTAATTGATTGCTATCAGTTTCATGTTCGATATTGCATCGTCGGTTAATTGATTGCTATCAGTTTCATGTTCGATAATGCATCATCGGTTGATTGCTATCAGTTTCATGTTAAATATTGCATCATCGATTGATGCCATCAGTTTCATGTTCGATAATGCATCATCGGTTAATTGATTGCTATCAGTTTCATGTTCGATAATGTATCATCGATTGATTGCTATCAGTTTCATGTTCGATAATGCCTCATCGATTGATGCTATCAGTTTCATGTTCGATAATGCATCATCGGTTAATTGATTGCTATCAGTTTCATGTTCGATAATGCCTCATCGGTTAATTGATTGCTATCAGTTTCATATTCGATAATGCATCATCGGTTGATTGCTATCAGTTTCATGTTAAATATTGCATCATCGATTGATGCCATCAGTTTCATGTTCGATAATGCATCATCGGTTAATTGATTGCTATCAGTTTCATGTTCGATAATGTATCATCGATTGATTGCTATCAGTTTCATGTTCGATAATGCCTCATCGATTGATGCTATCAGTTTCATGTTCGATAATGCATCATCGGTTAATTGATTGCTATCAGTTTCATGTTCGATAATGCATCATCGGTTGATTGCTATCAGTTTCATGTTAAATATTGCATCATCGATTGATGCCATCAGTTTCATGTTCGATAATGCATCATCGGTTAATTGATTGCTATCAGTTTCATGTTCGATAATGTATCATCGATTGATTGCTGTCAGTTTCATGTTCGATAATGCATCATCGTTTGATGCTATCAGTTTCATGTTCGATAATGCATCATCGGTTAATTGATTGCTATCAGTTTCATGTTCGATAATGCATCGACGATCATCTTGAATAACCCTTTAGAACACCAAAATTAATATTGGTAACACCCTTAATATATGTTAGGACCATGAAAGTAAGTTCAAAAAGTTAGTTTTGTGAGTCCTGGGTGCATGGAAGACCCCACCTAGATACGCCTCTAATTCTCTATTAGTTATTCTATACACTCATGTTAGATAACCCTTGAATGCCCTTTAATGTTAAATTTTACCCTATTTGTCATCATAAAATTATCTATAAATGTCATAGACCATGTCATGTCATGTCAAACTAGTTTGTTGATTTATAGATTAATCACCTAGCGAATATAAGTGGCAAAACTATAAAACTGAGAAAAGTGCATTTTGTACTCCCTTGTGCCTTTATTTTCTTTATATTTTAGCAGCTTTAGGTCGAAACTGATTATTGGCGGATAGTAAATTGTTCAAAGATAACATTTACACGGAAAACGCAAAAACATAGTTTTTGCCCCAAAATGTTCTTTTTATGTTGAAAACGACCCAAAAATCGTTTTCTATTTTTGTCACCCCCCCCCCCCTCCCCCACCCCATTCATAAATGGGATTGGGATGCACTGTTTTATTTAGCCTATTAGTTAGGCATGCTTGTCTCGGCTTTGCCTTAATTAGGATTTGGATTTTTATGTAGCAAAAATTAATATAGATGTATACAGAATTTGATAAAAAAAAGAATTAAATGTTGATTAATTATGTTAGAGCCCCGGCCCCGGGTGGGGGACAAAACCCCCTGTTTAGATTGAACAATTTCGAAAAACAGAACGCCTTTTTTCAGCAATTACGAAACGTGACCAAAAGACGTTGATCGAGTATGTCAGGTAGACCAGCCAAAGGCAATAAATATGCTTTAAAATAATTTATCACGGCATTTTTTGTTACAGCTTGACACTCAGGCTAATTCAAGTCCTTAAATAGTTACCTTTCAAATGAAGGGGGGGGGGGGGGGGGGGGGGGTACTGGGATATTGTATGGCGGATGGAATCATAGTTAGCAGCATGGGAGGTCCACTCGCAAGAGGGGTTGTAAGAATTATGTTATTGTTTGTCTGAATGAGATTTATTAATCCTTTTTCTTTTCTTCATTTTTTATGTTTTGCTTACAGATACCAGAACCTGGCGGATGTCCGGTCCAAAAGACAGTGACTACCCATCAAGACTTCATGATCAAAGCAAGCATGGAAAGACTAACTTCAGGGTGATATTCAAGTATCATGGGAGACTAGATTCCCGGATAATCTACGCTGGACTTTCAAGTTTTATTCTTGAGGGGAAAATGCATAATAAGGTGATAATAAGGAATGTGACTTTGTCTGATAATTTGACTCTTGGAAAAAAACCCGAATAATACACGTACATTAATGTGTTAAGTTAATAATGATATCTCATGCTGTATTTTCCAAATGACATGTGTGTGGGCAATAAAAGTTGCAACACATTTGCAGGAACAGTTTCTGCAAAGTTTACAAGTTTTAATAAATTTTCACTTGAATGTTAAACTTATGAATTTGTTTTGTTTGAGGAATAATATAAGGAATCAGTCGTCACGGAAATGCAAGAACGTACGTAGTAAGTCACATTTTCAGCCAAATTGAGTTGTTAATAGTTTGTTTTTATGATAATAAGGCAAATCCACACATTCTAAGCCATTTAACATGTCTTGAAATTGGAATTAATTAATTGTCAATCAAATATATATTAAGATTGTGAAACAATTAAATTAAAGTTAACAAAATTGAACACAAAAATACTTCTCCTGCAACATGTCACTTGCAATGTTCTTGCATTCCCACGACTAAGTGGTCTACTATAGTCGGATTTATAATTGAACAAACACATTGAAACAGAGTTCAATTTTAACAAGACACCATTGCAAAATTGTTCATCCTTCACCTTTGTCCATCCTGACCTATACCAAAAATATATTGAAAGTTACACCAAACATGTAAAGATGTGGATAAAATTTGAAGAAAAAACAAACCACTCATGCATACTGAACCATGCGTTACTTAAAGGTATATTATGGGATCGTTTCCAGGGAACGTCCTCAATCCTCGGGGGAAACAATGAAACAGATTTTCTTGCAGATTTACATTTCTGATCATAAATCGTAAATACATTCCATGTTACAGGGCGATACGATTATTGATTACTTCAAAATCATGGTTTTAGAGTGAAAATAAACTGTCGGGGTTACGGCAGTTTATTTTCACTCTAAATTTACTCTAAAACCATGATTTTGAGGTAATTAGGAATCGTATCGCTCTGTAACTTGGAATATATAAATTTATGATTTATTATTTATGATCAGAAATATAAATCTAAAAGAAAATCTGCTTCCAAATTTGTTCGAGGATCGAGGGCGTCATAATATACCTTTAATTGATTTTTGCAATTTGTCTCATCAAATATTCTATATTTTAGTGATGGTTTTTCAATCTAGATAGAGTCACTACTGGTAATGGTAAATCAATCTGATTTTGCCAAAGTTTTCAATTATTAAAATTAAAATCGCAAGTGATTTCAGATATTTATAACAAAAAAAAAAAAACACTCAGCCATTTTATTTTAGTCAAAGTGATGGTTTTTATTTAGAGAGTCGCTACTGATAATGGTATAAAATGAATCTGATTTTGTAAAAAAAAACCTTTTTAAGATGCCAAAGTTTTCAATCATTGAAAATAAAATCGCAATTGATTTCACTTGCGATTGATATTTTAATTATAAAAGTGCATTTTGTGTGGGGTGTGTGAGAGTGGACACGGGGTAGATGGGGGACTGGGGAGGGGCTAGGGTAGGGCTAGTGAAATGACCCGGGAAACTGAGGAAATTAAAAACAACGATGAGGGTCTGTTTTTACAATATGAGGACAAAGCTTCCAATTTGAATTTTACACAGGACTGAATAGTAACACAAATAATGAGGGAAAGTTTTGATGATAAACATTCTTTTATTATTAGTTGAAATAAAATAAAATAATTGGAACTAGGGAAGTATTCTCCTTTTGAATATAATTTTTGGCTATCGCGCTGGGAAATTTGCATTTCTTCAGCCCTGATTGAAGTAAGAGTTTTCAAAGAGTGGATCACAAAAGAGTTTTTGAAGAATTTACGGTTGTTACGAAACAGTATTTTTCAAGATTACAAAACAAAATCTGGGAAAAAATGTTACATTTTGTCATGTAATCATTTGTTCATGTAACTGATCAATGAGTGAATAAAACAACAGGCTGATATGTGTGTTAACATTTATTCAAGTTCATTTCCCTATAGAGCCTGTCCATGAAGCTGAAGCTAAATGGCCTGTTTAGATGAACTGTGGTCGTAGTTCAGTCAAACTTAAAATTTAATAAAAATGAAAAAGGAGACTTATATACGAGGGTCATTCAATAAGTTCTACCTCCTCCTTCATAACATCGCTAATATTAATGTCAACCTCATGACATTTGTCATGATTATAGCTCCGAACCATAGCTACAAATATGTAGTAAATGATAGTTGATATCTGTTTTACTTTTGTTATGACGCGGTCAAAGCCAGAGAGAGATTTTGGACAACGGACACAGAAAATCACCTTAAAAATATACACATGTTTTCGGGTGTTTTTTCGTATTGTATGGTTAGATATAAAAGCATGATTTAAATACTGAAAATGGAAATGAATGAATGATATCTGAATATATTACAGTATTATCATGTATAGATAAGATTGTAAACAATATTAACTCTTGTATGTTTGCAAATAGTGTACTATCAACTCAAATGTATTGCTATGCCTTTGGCATACCAGAATACTGCCATCAGTCAAATTTTCGTTGTTACAACTTAAGCCACAATGATGCCTCGAATGTTAGATCTTTACCATAATAGTCACTTTATGAGTTTTACTTATGTGCAACCTTAAGAATAGTCAATCAGGTAGTCAATGCTAGAAAATTATCGCTTTGGCAGACTTTAAATCCCTCCATTTAGCTCGATATATTGAAGATCGCTTAGTTATCATGAAAGTCAAATATGACTTTTACAGGGTTCTCTAGGGGAGGGGTAAACTGAATGGTTGTCCTGACCTGGATCTGGCTAATCATAGGCACAAGTGGTAGACTATGGACATGAAATACAGCGCCTCCAAGTGACAGCTTTCTAATCATCCATGACTGAATTTTCCAACCAGCAGTTAGGCCAATAATAAAATATTGATTGGTTGTCCTCGACATTCCTATCTTATTTTCCGTCAGTCTAAAACCTCGCTGGCCTTATTCATAGTCAAATTACCCGCTAATGCACATACCCTGAGACGATACCTGTATTGTGCAGGGCGCCGGATTGGACATACCGATTGAGCAGTGTGCAATGAAAGCATTCATGTGTAGTTTAGCGTGTGATTATGCTAAGTTGACGTGAGTTCAAACGCCATCTATAAAGCAGAGTGTCGATTGGGAAATGTGTTGAAATTCATTTGTTGTTGTATTAGTGTGTTTCGTTATTGGCATCATTGTTCACCGGCCTATGGTGAGCGTGTGAACTCACTAAAACTGTTTTAGATATGACCAAATATAAGGACTGACCGTGGACAACTAAATTATTTATATTTTGGGACTTACGGGAGCATTGATATTAGACGATTTATAGAATCAATTTCAATAAGTAAGCTATCAAAATATTCCTTGATATATAAATCATTATTATGAACGGAAATCATTCTCTGGAATGCACAAATTACAGAGAAATCTTGAAATGAAAGTTGCAAACATTTTTTAATTTTTGTTGAATTTTTGAATTTTTTGCGACACATTAATTTTCACTCATCTGTATCGATCTGTTATGTTGCAGGGGAATGGCAGTTGGCTCTCATCTCATCCATAATAGGAGTTTGACTAATATTCATTACATCCATACCATTAAACAACAACTTTGATATGTCAATTTTCTAATATATTGACACCCAATAGTTAGCTTTAAACAATTGACATCAGAGCAAGCGACCATTGATGTTTAGCTGTGGTTCGATTCCTATTGTTCAGCTGGTCGCTAGTGGGCGCTGCATTTGATGTCCGTTATATGCTTGCGGTAGCACTTGTGTAGGGCATATTTTTCCAAACCAATCAGTCAACTTTATTGTTTACAGTCTTTTAAAGAAATATCTGACATTTAGAACGGTTATAATTGACCGATAGGTATGTTTTGCCACTTACAATAGGCCAATTGAAAAGCATTTCGGCAATATTTTGCTGTTTTTCATGCGTTTCCGTCACACTAAATCGAGGTTTGGTTCTCACTGCATGTCCGGAAAAGTACAACCAGTACTCAGATCAATTTACATTGGATTTGTAGCTGAGGTTCCAAGCTACAATCGTGTGATATTTGATAAGACTGGCTCATATAATAATAAAGTTATGAGGTAGGAGGTAGAACTTATTGAATGACCCTCGTAGTAACACTTTCCAGGAATTACATTTGATACTTTAGATATAGACTCGACCAATATCTGATATAGAAGTATCATTATTTCATTCAAGAAAATTAATTTGTTTAATGATATAGCCCCATTTTGTTCATTTTGTATTCATTTAGACGATTGAATTTTGTATCGGTTGCAATCGATCGAAGAATTCCAACCAATGTAAATTATTTCAAAGCTTCTAAATTTTGATCCAGTCCGTGAACTGATAGCAATATTTTCGAAGCAAAGCATGAGGAAATGTCATGAAAATGTGCAATGTTGAAGGTTGGTGAAAAGCAAAGAACGGTTTAAATTAATGTCACCTATTGAATTATGAAATTTGGAACACTGTGCACAAGCTAGCTATTGACTGTGTGTTAGTGAAACCCGGAAGTGAAGGGATATATTTCGGCGGCCCAAACGTGCGATAGTCATTGGGTACCCCTGCTGTCGCTAATTTGGACTTGATTTTGATTGGACAGTTTTACGAGCGCGGTGAATATGAATGGTCAAAGTGGTTTTGGAATACTTTCTCCTGATCTTATAGCTTCATGCTCCAATTTTGGGTCGTGTAATATCCTGATTAAAGGACAAGAGATTATATTCCATTTTAATTATCAAATGCAACCCTCACGCCAAACTGATTTCTAAAGGACCCAATTAATCACAAAATGTGGTTTTTTTGCCGGAACTTACTACCATTACACAAAACGAGGAGTGATTTAGTGCTGTGCGCCCTTATAATTTCCATAACTTGAAATGAAGGAGCTTTTGCCATGAAAATACCACCAAGAATTGTGATAATTCAAATAATAATTTCAATTATGGTTTTAAAGATGTAAATGCTGTACCTAATTTTCATAATAATTAGAAATAGTGTTTCTAGACTTCAAACGCCGTGTTCTCGAAACTCATTTAGATCAATCCCGGGGTAATTTTTTAAAAACGGAAGCATGTATGAAGCTGTAATTTTGAATGGAACAAGACAAAATAGTTCTACATGGGATAGCATAACCTTTTTTGCAAAATCCAAGATGGCCGCCATTATTATGCAAATGAGATTAATTTTGAGGAAAGAAATCGTCGGCAATTCTCTTATATGGTCATAAGTGTAAACATATCCAAAAATGAACTTTGTAGGATTTGAAATATTATTTTATTTTTTATGGTAGACCATCACCATGATCACATGAAGCTTAAGGAACTTCGTTGCCTCGTCAATACACCAATTCCGATTTCAAGATAGTCTGGAATCCGTTGTCAACTTTCTTCAGAACCGTCGTGGACCTGAACAATAGGAGGAAATGCCTACCTTTGTTAGTATAAACAGATGAAGGAAATGCTGTTTACTGATAAACACACAGAGTGTGAATAAGCTTAAATATTTAAAAAAAAATTCAATACAAATCAAACGTGATTGTATAAATAGTCGCGTTCTGAGTCAATACTGGACATAGCACACTAAAGGTCAATATTGATCACGTCACGTGATCTGTGCAGCGCATTCTACACCTTTTCATAGGTTTTCATTGGCATACACATAGCGTCGTCTTGTCGATGACATTCAACTACAATTTGCAGTGAAATGTATCTGCGTTTAAACTAAGAGTATGGATTTTGCTAGTTAATACCGATCCAAACAACAAATCTGCAACCCGACATTACAAAAGCCTGCTATTTCCGTGTCACCTGCCGTGCATAGTAATACTTACCATGAATTCTCAATGATCTCTCCATCACGATTTTTCGATTCAAAGTTACATAAGATATAAATGATATCATCATCTAACATATCCGCATCAAGAACTGTTATAGCGGTTTTCCATAAACCATTCGCAAATCGATTCTCGTAAAGGGCCTGCACCTCTATGAAAATACAAAATAACAGGGCGAGAGAAAATCTGGATTAGTATAAAGAAGTCATCATTTTTTTAAACAAAATTATTTCGCTTCTCTTTTATTTGTTTATTTACTGGTTTACATTAATGACTGTTTATGAGTGCAATGGTAAGAATAGTTTCATCAGAGGTGAACGATGACATATTCCATTTGGTGCATTTCATCTTCACCGAAAACGCTTGAATAGAAAACATTCTTTATTTGTTTTATATAACACCTTCAGTAGATTATTTGTCATTAAAACTCGGAAACCGGTATAGCCTACTTTAATAAAATGGAACAAATTGCATGATGAATGACGTACAATGTAAAATGGAATATGTTTTAATGAAATTGGACAAATATTTGTTGTAATATTTGACATACAATCTACCAATCAAATGTCAAGGAAATTTCAAGTTCTAATATAATACCCGATCGTGTTTGTTCATAAAGGCATGATTTTCCGAATTAAGAACTAAATGGTATAATAGAAATATTGAAAATTGCAACATTCCACTGCGTAGCTTTGCTATTTTGTTCTCTACATGACAACTCTGCAAAGCAATGCATGTCTTATCGAAGAAAGCAACAAGCAAATATCTAGCTGAAAGCCAATACCTACACTTTTATAATATGAAATGACTCAACATCATAATATTTCTTCTCCGATAGTAGTGGGTCTATTATCGATCGTCGATTAGTGATTTTGGTGAGAACTCTTTATGTAAAAGAGATTTTTGTTGTTGTTGCTGATACACTACTATAATATGAATACAAACTTTCTAAAAAGCAAAACACGCAAGTTCACTATATAATTGACACAGTCAGACAGTAGCGTAGCTATGTGTGTCATGGACATGATCAATGGAGGGGCAAAAAATACAAATAAATAGCGAGTGGTTGGCAGTGGCGTACCCAGGAATTGGATTCTTCCGTAAATAATGGGGTCTTCACACTGTATAGTCTAAGGGCGCGATCTCATTGTGTAAAATGTGGACTGGTACCTACAATCGTGGTCATAATTAGTTGAGACACCCTTGTAATAATCATACTTTAACGTCTTCCCGTTTCCGCAAAATTTACACTATATTGAAACATAGCTGTCTTTGACGGAAAGCGCGTGCTGCGGTTTTTTTCCACACCACGCAGAGGCGCGAACACCGTTGTCGATTGGTGATGCTCATGTATACGCTGAAACATCATTTAATCCCTAAGTAGTTACCCTCTCTGCCTCTGGCTTGACCATATCCATATCGTACATACACAGTATCTTCATTATATTTCGAAGCGATATCGGCAGCATTATGTCGGCTAATCAACAACTCCAACTCCCTTGACATGTCTTGGGCATATTGCATTACTTCAGAAGAACTGTCCCCTACATCTTCATCTTCACCAAAATGATCGCCTGGGTGGTTTTATTCAATAATGAAAAGAAGAAAAAAAACCCCACTTATTAAGTTTGTAAGCAATCTAGATAGGAAGATCATTATTAAACAGACCTACACTATTTTAAAAAACCCGGTTTATTAACGGTGGAATAGGCCTACCGGAGTCCCAGCTGCCAGTATTTTACCGTTAAAATACAGCAACCGTAAAATATAATTTCCCGTTAATTTATTAGTTTTGATGATATTTTAACAGTATTTTGACGTTAAAAAATCCGCACGTTTTTTTCTGCAAAACGGCATTTGTTAAATTATCATCAAAACTAATAAATTAACGGGAAATTATATATTACGGTTGCTGTATTTTAACGGTTAAATACTGGCAGCTGGGACTCCGGTATTCTACTAATAGTGTATATACTCTAAAGGTAAAAGAGTGGTTTTCCACTCTATCAAGGAGTTAAACGCAGGACAACACAGTGGAAAAACACTCTAAAAGGTGTGAAAGTGGATTTTATATGACAATGTTCCACTCTATTGAGAGTGAAAAATTAACTTTCACACTCATTTTAGAGTGGAAATTTTCCACTATAAAACGGGTTGTTTCACTCCCTTCACTCCTTTTCGAGTGTATTTCTACTTTTTCCACCCGTTTTACATTTAGAGAGTACACACAGAAAGAAATATACAAAGATATGAAAGCATAGAACCTCATTTAATTAAACCAATACTGTTGAATTTTACTTAATTCATGTAAATGTTTGTACACATTGAATAACATTTTTACCTATCCTTACTGTTAAAAAAACCCCGTTTTTAATGAAAGAACACCGGAGTCCCAGCTGCCAGTATTTTACCGTTAAAATACAGCAACCGTAAAATAAAATTCACCGTTAATTTATTAGTTTTGATGATATTTTAACAGTATTTTGATATTAAAATACCCGCACGTTTTATCTGCAAAACCGCATTTGTTAAAACATCATCAAAACTAATAAATTAACGGGAAATTATATTTTACGGTTGCTGTATTTTAACAGTGTGGGGCCTAGTCCAACTAATCGCGTTGACAAATTGGCACATATGCATATATATTATAAATGACGAAATAGTGCTATTAGTCCCAAATACTGATTGATGTAATTAATATCCATTAGCTTATTTAAAAGCCATAATAGGCCTACGCAAGACAAATTGCTATAATTCGCCTATATCAAACTGATTGCTTGTGAGATTTAAGCAGATGCGGGATTTGTGTAAGAAAGTACAAATTGTATTTTAAACAATCACCGACGTTTATTTAAAATATACCAATATCATATTGTTCCTGTACCGGGGATTTAAACATGATTTTAGCTCATATGATATATGTAATACACTGCAAAAAGAAGCGTTTATATTTCTGATAACACTTAATAAACACTTCAACACGTTTATTTTTGTGTTTTACGTGTAAAGGTATAGGAGTTTATAACACGTTTATAGAGGTAATTGTGTAATATTTATTAACACACCAACATGTTTATATCAGCAATAAGAAACATGTTGGGGTGTTAATAATTATACAACAAATACCTCTAAAAACGTGTTGTAGTGTTTATGCAAACGTTTATCGTATGCAATGCCACGTAAAACACAAAAATAAACGTGTTGAAGTGTTTATTAAGTGTTATCAGAAATATAAACGTTTCTGTTTACAGTGTAGACTGCATTACATTTGGTTTGTTTCAAACGTAAGATATGCTAACTAATTTGTTTCACTACTCAAGATCAGGCCATTTCAAACAATGGATGATGTTATCTGGTGAACAAAAGATATCAATATCCCTTACAAATAGGCTGGTCAAAGTAAAATTCAAAAGAGTAAAAAAACTGTTACTCAACTTTGATAGACATTTTTTATGAAAATGTTTGATAAGATTATCCACATCATTTAGTAAACCAGCATTTACATTAATTTAGCTTTCCCCAACATTTTAGTTCGTCAAAATCGGTTGAGGAACACACGATTGCTGGCCCGTCTAGTAGTTCTGTAATACATTTTCTAACTGTTTCTGAGTGCATTGGTGCATCAGTCTCTTAGGTGGTCCAATTCCAATTTCTACAAATATCAAAAGTCTTTTCATTTTATCCAAAACCCTGATAAAATGAACTAAAAATTCTTCAGACTGCCTCAACCCATCGTATGTACAAAAACAACAACCCAATGTTCCTCTGCCTGACAAAGTCGATATCATTGTATGGTTATGTTTATTTAGGCTGTACTTTTCTTCAACCCTTGATTCTGATTCACACTGACACACGTGTTTCCACGAGTCAGTCGTCTGCAGACGAAGGTTTCAAAATTTCACAAATATTGAATTTAATCACCACATTTGGAATCACCATGAGAAATTTATTAAAATAGATACAAACATGCCTAGTATTGGTTCCGTAATTCATGAGATATACTTTAATTTTGGGAAAGGTTTCTGAAAAATCTGTTTTGTATTATGGTAAAACTAATGTATAGGCGCGTGGAAATTCAATAAATCAAGATAAAACAAACTAAGAATATGATTGCATTCTAATTGACTTTGACCTTATCAACCATCATGAAAATATTGATGTGAGCCTGATTAAAATGATCTAGAATATTCAAATAATAACAGCTTCTTTAAAAAAAATTAAACTTTACAAACCTTCGATTTCGAAATCAGCAATGCAGCCCTTTCCCAAGAATACCGCCAAAATCCCAAAAGCCAAGATCAATTTACTCATCATGGTGCAAAATCCTTACGAGAATTAATAGTTTGATACAAACTCTGTGGATCTCAAATGTATTGTGATGATTTCTGTATGATTAATACTTTATGTAACAAATTTTGAAGGCGTATTTGGTGCCCGGGGTACGTCGAAAGTGGATCCATCGAAATATTAAGCAAATTGTAAAAAAATGCAAGTATCATTGTCATGGTAGAGGGTGAAAATGCGACCCATAACAGTACCTAACCTTTTCTATAGAGTACCCCCGGATGTTATGATATGATGTTACAGACATAGTTGATTGCCAGGTGTCGACAAAATTGTTCAGATTATGAACAAGCATAATTATATTTTCGAACGACAAAAAAAAGGAATGGATTTTGGAAGATATTGAGAGCTTGATAGATGTGAGACAATTTAGCAATGTGTCTGGGGTTTCCACAAACCACTATTTACTTAATCTTATTCATTTTTTACATCAGAGTGCTGATGAAATTCGAAATATGGGCACAGTGGCCCTAACTGACTTTTCAAAAGCTTTCGATCAATCACACCTTGCTTATTGAAAAGATCATCGGTATTGGCGTGCGTAGAACCATAGTTCCTGGATATGTGATTTTTTGCACAATAGACAACAATGTGTCAAGTACAATGATTCACTTTCATATTATGTTTATATTAACGGGGGTGTTCCCCAAGGCACAAAACTTGGGCCCCTTGGTTTTCAAATTATAATTAATGATGTAGCTTCTGATGCAAGTACACAGTATTGGAAATATGTTGACGACTTAACATTTGCAGAAAATCACAATGCGAAAGTCAGTGGTAACCTATAATTTTTAAGGAATGGTTTGAGACAAACTGTTTGAAACTTAATCCCACCAAGTGTCAGGCTCTGCAAATTAACTTAGGCAAATCTAAGCCTCCTTCTGAGCTGAATATTGGCAGTGAGTCCCTCCCTTTTGTTGATAATGCAAAAGTGATTGGCCTTTGGCTTCAGAATGATTTAAAATGGGACACACAGGTTAGCAACATACTTGTAAAAGCTAACTGGTGCCTGTTTATGCTTTGCTCACTGAAAAAGTTTGGTTATGATAAGAGCGAATTAAATGTAGTCTTCAAAAGTTATCTTAGACTGGTACTTGAATATGCCGCCCCTACTTGGCACTCAAGTATTACAGCAAAACAAAGGTGTGAAATTGAAAGAATTCAGAAAAGGGCATGTAAAACCATACTCATGTTATGAAGAAGCTTTGTCTGCTTGTTAACTTGAATCCCTCGCTTGTAGAAGAATAGCTCAGTGTCTAAAATTTGCATCAGAACTAAACATCTGCTACCCCACACCAGATTTGAAGTTCATGGCAGAAGTTTACGTAATGCTGATTCAGTATCACAATTAACTTTCAGAACATCCCGCTTTCAGAACAGCTCTGTGCCCTATTTTGTCAATCTTTTAAACAATTCATTTTAGGTGACTGTGCCTAGTATACATGTTGTGCACCTATATACCATAGAGTCATCAGTATAAACAGCGCACCTTTTGTAGGCGTCACACTGTGTTACGGTGACCAAGATGCTATCTTGGGTATCCTGAAAAAGCAATTTGCAGGCAACCTGCAACATATCCACGAAAATCCATGCATTAAAATAATCTCTGTGGAAAAACTTAAATTGTTGAACGACTGGTTTCGGATACTAGCACTTTGGCTTTGGGCGCTTGAATGTATCGGTATCATGAGTAAATTTCGTTTTATAAAGTTTTAGTGTTTTTCATCAGCGACAAATTCCGACAATTGCAGTGAATAGGCTGTTTTTCATACCAGATATTTGCAGTTAAAACTGCAGCACTGCAAAGTAGCGTATGCATTATTACCATAATAAAGGCCCTAGGCCTATATTATTATTATAATGATTGTTTCGGTATACATTATAGTAGTAGTAGCCCGACTAGTAGTAGTAGTTTGAGATGTGGTAAGGGATATAGTCTCGATAGAGACCAACCTATGATTGGGTATCGGGTAAAACTATATAAAAGGCAAAATAATGTTGAAATGAAGCCTTGATTGAACTTGAAGGGAACCATTTTGACTATAAATTTTAATCTATCTATTCTAACTGTATCAATTATCTATCTATCTATCTATCTATCTATCTATCTATCTATCTATCTATCTATAGGCACATCTATAATTCCTCTCTGTTGAAAGTATAGTCGTTCTGTAAAGTAAGGTGCAAAGGGTGCAAGCAGGAACAGGGTATCTTCTATTTGCCGGTTGAAGGGTTGCTGGTGTAGAATTAGACCCAATGGTGGCTTTACTATCGTTCATGCCTTACTATACTAAAGCCACAGCACCCTAATTGACATCTGACGTCGCGAAAATTACATTTTAAAATCATCATTAGCACATCAAATATAACTAAAATCTATCAAAATGCACTCATATGTTATTCCTAGAACGCTTTAGTGATCCATAGAGTTCATTAATATTGATCAATATCGCCATCCTCTTTTAGGGAAAATATTGAGGTGAAAAATCGGCCGTGCTGACACTCAATGTGAATTTCGCGACGTCGTGAGTGAATGGAGGGTGGTGGAGGTACCGTGTATCGAAGATACACTTGCACTACGGTACCGACTAGGATTAGTGTAGAACTAGTATATAGTAGAAGAGGTGCAAGTAGAACCTGGATTTAAGGCATTATCATAACATTTTGAAATAAAAGTATCTCTTTGAAAATGGAATACATTGAAAAACAAAGTACTTTTCTCTAAGAAATGATGGTTCAACCATGTCTGCAGGCAGGGGCGTCAATCCTGGGTGGACGAGGGGGACATGTCCCTCCCCATGTTTTGAGGTGGGGTGGACATAATATCAAATGTCCCGTCCCCCCCCCCCCCCCCCATGTTTTGAGTTTGCATGTGATCGAAATAGAACATTTTAGAAACACCCAATAGTCCGTTAGTTTGACAAGAGGAATCATGGAATTATGATGGTCAAAAGTACACAGACGAAAACACGCGCATGTGTCCCAAAGATGTAATATGTTTGGGATATAAGCTTGTTTGAAGCAAACATGTACCTCAATCATAGAAATGTGAACTCAAAAATGTCCCACGCAACGCTAGTCGCAGTAACATGTATCCGAGTCAGGACTTATAGTACTGAGTCACAGAACGTTACTATGATGTGACTTCGGTATTTAAGCTTTAACGAGCCCAAAATTTACAAAGTAAAACTTCTGCAACTCCTAGCATTTTCCAAAACCTTTCTTACTCACCCACAATGACATGGCTGTTTAGCTAAGAATCACAGAATTTGTTTGAACTTATTGATTACAATGATATTACACTTACATCTGATAAAAATAGCAATTTAAATCCACTTTTATGCCGATTCGGGCCGGCTTAGTTCACTTTCGAAGATACTAAAATATGCGCATGCGTATTTCCAAGTAAACAAACGATGACGTTAGGCCTGGGCGAAATTATCATAGCGTGACAGGCGATTTTGTTGCACGTAAAAAAATTGATTTTTCACCCAACTTAATCTATATTGATGAGATAACAAGATAATCTCATATTTATTCATTGCAAGGAGACATTCAATTGTATTATATTATGAATAGTTACCACATGTTAAATACGGATACCTCAATCAATGCAATAAACACCCTGTATGAGCCCAATACTGCCTGGTGGGAGTTTGTTTACAAATACGCCCTCACGTGTACGACCTCTGACCCTGTAATTTCATCCTTCCGGTTTTGTTTCGACTTAGTTTCAACACGGAGGAAATTGGCGTGTGGAAAATTCTCCAAATGCAACGTTTTTGAACAATTATCTTCATTTTAAATGGTATGTAGGGCCTACATCAAGGTATGAGTCCATACAATTGATATCACTTCGAAAATCGTTTGTGAATCAAATACTTTGGTTTTTACACCGTTGCAAAAAACCACTCAACTGAGGACACACCCATGGTCTCTAATTTGTTTAACAGAATGACATGGTCAACAGTGTCGAAAGCTTTTTGAAGATCAATTAAAACCATACCAGTAAAATTACCACGAGAGGTCTGATTATGAATGTAGTCGGTTAAGTGAGTTAAACATGTGTCTGTTGAGAAGGATCGTCTAAATCCAGATTGAAAGCTATAAAGGATATTATTCTCTATTAGATAGCTCTCAAGCTAAAAAGTGGCTTCACACGAGCAGTTTTAAAATCTTGTGGAACGGAACTAGAACTAATAGATAAATTAATGATGTGAGCCAAGTGATCTTTTATACCTATAGCACCGTCTCTTAGAAATCTAGCCGGAATACCATCAAGACCAGTACTTTTAGTTGGATTTAACGCACAGAGTTCTTTGAAAACAAATTCGGAAGTGATGGGCAAGAGGTTAAACCGTTTAGACTCAGTCCCCTTTTCCTTATAATAATTCTTAAAAACATCCGAATCAGTATTAAAAAGCCCTTGCGAAGGCGGAAGATTTTTTACCAAGTTGCCAGCAACATTAGTATAAAAGTCATTAAAACTGTCGGCCACTATTCTAGGATTAAAGCACTTCTTACCATTCATATTTAAGACAATTTGCGACTGATCTTTACTTTTTGAGCTGTAACCAAGAGATTTGAATTGCTTCCAAAGACCTTTAGGATCATTTTGTTTTCCTCAATTTTGTTAGAAAAATATGAAGCTTTGGCCTTCTTAATATCCCTTTGGATTCGATTTCTGATTTTACAGAACTGAGTATATACATCAGAATTTGTCACTGTCTTTAATTGGTATAACCTGTCCCTTGTACGAATGCTATCTAAAATGGCATTATTCATCCAAGGTTCAGTTTTGTTCTTGATGCGAACCTCTTTCACAGGGGCAATTTTGTCCAGAATGCACAACAGATTATTTTTAAATACATTCAATGCGTAGTCGACATCACTACAATACACATGTGACCAATCAGTCGCGGTCAGTGCAGCCAGAAGATAATCCTTACTGTAGTTTTTCAGCGATCGCATCTTAACAACATTATGTTTAAAAGATTTTAACTTCTTGATCTTTCTAGTGCAGTAAATAAGAAACTGATGATCGCTGAGACCAACACCGATCGTACCTGATTGACTGATTTTTTCTGAGTTATTGCAGATAACATGATCTAATATGGAAGCTCGTGTTAGGCACACTCTTGTGGGAGAATCTATGAGTTGTTTACAGTCAAACAGTTGCAACACAAGCTTCATTTTTGACAAGAGACAATTCTGCTTTAATGCATAATCAACATTAAAGTCACCCATAATAATAAGTTCAAAGTCAGACTGGACCTTAGACAGAGTCTCTTCAAAAACCTCAAAAAACTGGGTGTCAGTTTGCGGGCGGTAGCATGCCCCAATAACAAATAGGTTTTGTTTTAGGCAACAGAATTTCAGCCCAAATTGATTCAATACGAACATTACAAAGGTCCAATCTGACATTAAAAGCTATATTATGTTTGATGTATAAGCAAACACCACCACCTTTTCTTGAGCGATCATTGCGAATAACATTATATCCATCAATTTCAATTTCTGAGTCAGTCACTGTATCATCCAACCATGTTTCTGAAATAGCAATTATTGAAGCTCTTGTTTTATTAGCAATAATTTTCATTTCTGAGAGTTTGGGATTACTGATTGGGTATTGAGGTGAATAAAATGCAGTCCCCTAGATTTGAAACATTCAAAGCGTTCATCCTCTGCAGCTTCACAGTTAGATAAATGATCTGAGCCAGTCTTTGCGTTCGGCAAATCTGCGGGCATGCACGCTTTTCGCGTGGTAGTTTCAATGTTTCATTAATCAAGTTTATGGGTCTCGAACCATACCAAATTTTATAAAATTATGTGGAGGACGCTCAAAACGTCGTACTGGAAAATGTTAGTGTTAGAAATGCCAATTTTTGCGCGCTTTGCGCTCATTTCTTCTATAGGTTTCTCCATTATAATGGGTCTCGAACCACACCAAATATTCATTTGTATCAACATTCAACAATGAACTTTTCCATAATAGATATCGGTCAAGTGCCCATCAAATCACACAAAATGGGTTCGAAAAAAAAAATCGACCGCTGAGGGGGCAAAACACCCTCAGACAATTTTACATGAAAGGTCATCCCTAAAAATGATTGGGATAGGTTTAAAAAATATTATTGAGCTTTGATCAAAATATGAATATTTTTATATTTTTTGAAGATTGTTAATCATGTTAGCGTTAGGTCCTATCTATATAAATTCCAATAATTGGATTCCTTGAGATTTTCGTTCAGACAATATACTTTTTATGGGATAGACCAAGTAGGCCTAGTTATTGCGATATGCTAATTCGAATCTCAGATGGTGTAACATTTACAAATCTGGAAATGCAACGCGAGGATGGCGAGTTCAAAACAGTAAAACACATGAGCATAACTTTGTCAGTCCCGGTTGCAGAATGTGCCACGTGTTCATTATGATATTTTACTGGCATTTTAATTAAACAAAACGCCTAAAGTTATCAAATACATTTCTAATGTTTTTCTGCAGTAAAACCTGACACGTGTTGATGTTATTACATGCTGTCTTTTTAATTAAAACAAAATTCATAATCCAATCATTTCAATCATTTACCAAACACACACACTCCTCAAAACTTTATTTTCAATCAATACGTGACCCCACGTTTCCTTTTAGTTTTGATTGAATTTTAACTTTATATCATAAATAGTTTATTGTCATGATTAAATACCAGTGCAGTAGCGTATCTTCCGGGGTGCAGGGGGAGTGCAAATTAAACATGGGTAGTCTCCATACTACACTGCCTTGTTCTCTTTCCTTCCTACCTCGTTTATATTTCATTCCATTTTCAATTTTCCTCTCATTGTATCTTCCTCCCTTTTCTTTCTTTACCTTGGTCTCTTCCCACCCCTCTCTCTTTTCCTTTTCTTTATTTTCCTTTTCTTTTTCTTCCCTTTTCTGTCTTCCCTCCACATGTTCAACTCGCCTCTTTTAGCCCAACAGTTTGAGCTCAATGTATCTTATTATCATGATTATGGCCAGATTTAGAGCCTTCATTGGGACACTACACATACGCCACTGCCTTGCTCCGACCCTTTATTATATTTCTTTATAATCAGACGCCTTTCCCCCGCCCCAATAAATCTTACCACCCTCCGGAAAAATCCTAGGAACGCCACTTACTGTCCTTACCAATAATTTCTATACTACTTTGTCTATCTCTCTTTCTTTCCTATTCCTCATTTATCTCTATAACCTTTCCATTTTCTTCCCTTTTTAGCTTCCTCCACTCCCTTTCTGTTCCTTCCTTTCTCACCTCACCTCCTTCCTTCCCTCTTTTCTTTCCTTTCGCTTTTCCTTCAATTTTCTCCTTTCCTTCACCTTGCATTTTCTTGTCCTGTAGTTTGAGCTGTCCTTCCCGGTTTAAGTCGCCAGGGATGATTGCCCCTACCCCTAGTCCCTACCCCCGAGAGATACGCTGCTGCTTTCAATGGGGGGAATTGTTTCATGTTGTGCACCCTGAGCTGAGCGGCCCTCGAAAGAAGACCAAATGCTAAGTTCTTCACCCACCGCATATTACTTTATTAGTCTCGTCTTTCACACATGTAGTCTGTTTGCCGGACTCAGCTGTGGAGGAGACTAATTTTCAACGAGGTGTTTTTTCTCAATGCGGTGGTTTTTTTTTTTTATCTCAACGCGTGTATTTTTTCGATTACTTTTTTTCTTCTTTTCTCAACGCATTTTTTTTCTTTCTCGGTTAAGGTGTTTTTTTCTCGACTGCTTTTTTCTTCTTCTCGGTTGTGTTTTTTTTCTCGACTGCTTTTTTTCTTTTTTCGATGAATATTGTCCCATGTGACAATTTGGTAATTTCGATGTACATCACATCGAAATTATCAGCATAATTCGGCACATGGCTGCACCATTTAGCTTTTCTTCCAATCTCTCCGTGCCCCTTTAAATATCTTTGGACAAATACACTTTATTTTGGGTATTATAATTTAGTTATATTTGTTTAGGCCTTCATCTTAGTGGGTATTATTTCTGGCAAGCCTTTTAATTTATGACTATAACGCGCGGGATATTTTGTGTAGGCCCTAAAATACGAATTTAAAAAAGGGACTAGTGCACCTTTTTTAAATATTATGACTAGCGGACCATGTGAAAATATATGACTAGCGGACCGTGTTTTCTTCAAAAAGTCATAATTAAAAAATTATGACTAGCGAACCTTTTTTATTATGACTAGCGACCCTTTATGTATTTTATGTATAGCGACCCTTACTGTAATTATGACTAATGAACCTTTTTGTATACTATGACTAGCGAACCCTTTTTCATATTATGATTAGCGGACCTTTATCATCTCTATGACTTAGCAGGCCTTATGACTACTGACCCTTATTTTTATGACATCGAACCCTCAGATACGTTTATGACTAGCGCACTCGTGGTATCGGAAAATACACGTTATGACTAGCGGCCCTTATGACTTATGAACTTTATAACTAGCGACCCTTATGACTAGCGGGTAGTCTCCAGTCACCCACTGACCCGATATGTTTATAAATGCCAGAAAGACGCATCTTTATTTTTCATTGTCCATTATATAATTATATATTGTTGCAAACAAATTACGTTATTCCTCAGTCAGCAGAGAGGTCACGCTGCATGTCAGATTTTGTTGAACACAAGAAAACAATGGAGTCTCAGTGACTGCAATATTTGCTAGAAATAGCTTCGGGAAATGGTCTCTTTGGGCATCTCAAAAACTGAGAAACGTGTTAAAAATCATGTAGAATTTTAAAGGAAGGTCAATAACATCTGCAGAACGGTAAAATGTATTGTATTAAACACGTTTTGTGACCAAATTTATGTCGTAAAATGTTGGAAAATTCACGTTTTGAAAATCTGTGGTCTTCGAAATTACAGGAATCCTAACTCATTATAAACCTCATCAAATCATGAAATGAACCCTCGTCTACAAAAAAGTCCATGTACGTATTGCTCTATCTGCTTGGAGATAGCGAAGACCACGGAAACTTCATAGCTTCTTCCACGGAATGAAATCCGCCATAGACATTACATGGCGAACATCGTACAGATTTGCACTGCAGTCCTCTGTGTAGGGAGTGTTGACAATAGCAAGGTCGTTTAACTATTGTGTTTGTTCATGTTTGTGACGACTGACCCTGTTTAACAATCTTCATGGCTTTCATATAGGGCTTGGGTGACCTAACTATTGACTGTCCCCGCCGCTATTTACGATTTATTGACCAACTCACCCCTCCCACTCCAACACCTGGGCATATAGCAATTCCGCAAACCCGAAGTGTAAGCCTATTGTGCATGAAGGGGGCCATTTGTGAAATGTTGACTTATGCCATTTGTGAACTTTTGAATGTACGCATTCATGCATGGGTGAGCACATTTATTAAGCAATGGTAAGGTTAATATTATGTTCAATCATTCACATTAACATTTGAATGGAGGGATTATCCAATTTTTTGCAATCTTCTTCCACAGACCTTGCCATTGTCAAGTGAATGGGATCTGCCATGCATGAGTGATCATGTCTAAATTCCATGTTAAGCTGTTAGAGGATTACTTTCTGCTTATTTTGATATACAATTATATATATTCAATTAAATATTAATTTGAAATATTTGGACTTTACTAAGTGGCAAGGAACTTCTTTGGACGAGTGTACATGTACATGGTTTTTTGGGTACTTTTTGTACGTATGTATAATATTATGATACAGCAGATGATATTTAAATACAAATGCAATATATTTTATTACGATATCTGTATTCGTTTATATCGTTTAATTTTAAATACATTATCGCAGGTGTTCCTCACATTGTCTACAATTGCATAATGCTATCTAATACTATCACTCCCACCATGATATACTTCAATACATGCTCACAAGAAGTTGTCGTCTTCTACACTTGAACTGTTCCTTGTATAAAGTGTTCCAAAAATATGGCACCTTTTCATCGACAGATTGCTCTGAATTTTGGAGACATCGTGTAATTATATTTACATATCCGTAAACTGAAATATCTTGGACACATATGGCGAACATAGCGTTTATATTGAACCTTTGATTACAAAACGGTAGTCTTTCAAAGATTTTTTTCTTCTTCTCCACAAGCCGCCAATAAAATGTACAGAATTGCACAAAGATATTTTTACACTTGATTTAGCCGCAGGTATTTTGGAAATCGGGGCATCTTAAAATATATTTATAATTAAACAGAATGGAAATTGATCAAAAGATGAAAGAAATAGCAAGTTTAAAGACAACTTTTCAAAACCTGTGGGTTTTCTTCTTTAACCGATATACCATTATATACTTCATAACACAACATGCATAAAGAAGGTCAATAATGCATAACCAGCACTCATAGACTCATGTCTTATTCTTCTTTAAATGACCACTATTTCGTAATTAGACCACTATTTCGTAATTAGACAACTATTTCGTAATTAGACCTTCGATTTCAATGCCATTTTCACCACATGTGCCACAGATATTGCAATTTAGGGATATCTATTATACTATTTTTTGTGAGTCTGTCTGTTTGTACAATGCCTCAGAGTGTAGATTCCTGCCCATACGAGGGGGTATCAAAAAGTTCTTGACATCACCAAGATGTGAAGGAGCCAGAAACTTTTTTTTATATGTAACCCTTCAGACATCTTTAAAAAGTCACTGTGCAAAGTCACACATTTCTCCCACTTTTTATTACCTGTCCACAGAATGATCTTCAGATTGACCGCCATTGATTGCCTCAGATTGCGTTATTACCAAAACAGCAATAAATGGTTTAAAGTGTTGACAGAAAGAGGTCAAAGGTCATGTAGGGGTCATTAGAGGTCAATCTGTGTAAAATCCATGTTACCCATAAGATTATTGTCACCAAGCTGGTTTGTAACGACCTTTGACCCCGTTCTGTCAAAACTGTTTTGTGAATAACGCAATCTGTGGCAATCTGAGGATCAATCAATGGCGGTCACTATGAGGATCTCTACAATGGCGGTCTGTGGACAGGTAATAAAAAGTGGGAGAAATGTGTGACTTTGCACAGTGACTTTTTAAAGATATCTGAAGGGTCACATATCAAAAAAAGGTTTCTGGCTCCTTTACTTCTTGGTGCCCCCTCGTATGTCCATGCAATCGCTATGCACAGGGATCTTCGCCCCTTGTAGCCACGCTAGTGTCTCGAAATTTTGATATTCTTTAACCCGGGTAGCTACTATTTGGAATTAAACTGTGGCTTAAGAAGTGAGTGATGACATATTGTCTTAACCCAAAATATTTTCATCATGGACATAGCTATATTTATGTATATGTGACTGTTTGTTATCCTTAAAGGACATTAATCACAGTGGGAAAAGTTACTCTTATTAATTTGTTATTTATTCATAAATAAAGAAAAATAGTTTAAAAGAAATAGTTAGTAGATTTATCTTTTTTTTTTATAGCGTCGTACCATCAAAATCTGTCGTTTCATAGGTCATCTATTTCTCTCATGCAGCTCCTGAACTCTGGAACCGGCTCCCATCTCATGCCAGAAATGCCACATCACTGCAGCAATTCAAGAGCTCGCTCAAGACTCACCTCTTTCAGCAAATGACTTTATGTTTTGTATGTTTGTTCATATTTTGTACTTTTTGTTCAGCGCACTGGGGTCTTGCGACGGAGTGCGCTTAAAAAGCATGGTTTATTATTATCATTATTGAAAGGGGGCTCATCTTTTGCTTCTTATCATTCATTTCTAGATTGATAATGAAACTGAAACATGGTGGATAACATGTGAATTGATAACCCCCCTTCATATAAAATTAAACTAATTCCATTGTAAACAGGCTCCTTAGTAAACATCGCATCAATAATCATTGCCGGTGCACGTGTAATGGCGCAAACCGTAAGGTGCGTACGCGTTCGTGGCGCAAGCTGTATTATGTTTGTTATGGCGGGTAAAAGGAGGCAGTCCGTGATTCCATAGTGCAAACCGTACAGTAGACTGACAACACTGACAACAAAAAGTCAATCATACAGCCAGGACTTTAACTCCCGGGTGAGTTACTGTATGAGTTTAGACTATGCAAATGATCCGGAGGTAAAAAAACGGGTCAAAATTGGGGGGGGGGGGGGGGGGGGGTCTCTGCTTGTACCGGGTTTCAAACAAAGTGCGTGCAAGTGTGTAGTATTTTGTTGGGTTAAGGTTAATAAAGCAGAATGGCGCTCTATGGAGTCGAATATTATGTGCTATGTGTTTTCAAGATACAACATGGCGATCTCCAGAGTTGGGTATATGTGCTATGTGTTTGAAAAAGCACTAGGGGGGGGGGGGGGGGGGGTACCGCGCCATTTTGCGATATTTTGCGAAAACGATCGTGGTTATCACGTGATACGTATCGTTGAAAAATAATTTACACTGTTTTAACGAAATGCACTGTGGGATTGTGTTACCAGCCTAAAATCAAAGAGGTCGCAAACCCGGTCGCAAACTTGCTTTTAATTGAGCATAGCTATAACAAGCTAAAGTGACATCTCTGAATGTATAAACAAAGTGTGTAAAGGAGAAATTGTTGGGCACACTGCACTGGTAAAATGGTTTTACAACCAGTTTTGCTATCATTAATCAAAGTGAACTCAAGTTAAATCACTTATTTATCGAGCAATAATATAATTGTTTACGCATTTTAATTGTTTAGATACAAAGTTAAATAAATCAAGGATACATTTATAATAGATAAATAAATAAAAAGAAAACTATAAACGCATTGGCGGCCTTTATAATTGATAAAAATTGACATAAGAATGATAGAAAATAGAAAAATAAAAGGGCAACAAGGAATATTCGAAAAATCGAACCGGTGATTTCCGATTGCCAACGACATGGCCTACCTATGCACGCCACAGAGATCCACGACATTAATTGTGATGGTTTTATTATTTAACCATATCCATTTATTTATAACGAACGGATTTTTATTGTGCCATTTTTGCCAAATGTGTGTGTTTCTCTCGCACAAAATTTGTTTGTAATGTGATTATACTCCTTATTTTTTAAAAGAACGGTAAATTTTTTGACATTTTCGAGAAAAAAATGGCGTAATTTATGCGGTAAACGCCAGCAGTGTGGTGTCCGTGTGGGCAAGCATACAGATGATGCCGGCAGTCTAAGCAAATCCAGCATATAAAACAAAAGTGCTCCTAATGGGGCTCGAACCCACAACCTTTCGGTCCCCATGTCAACGTTCTATCCACTACACTAACCGTGCTAATTGGAAAAGACCTTTGCAAATAATTTATTTTTACCTCCCGACGCGTGCGGTAAATTGGAAATTCTCTCAACGGGCTCAATAATTACTGAATATCATGGGTCATGGGTTAATGCACTGTGTTAAATTCTACATTCCCGGCCGCCACTCTGTTCAAAGGCACAAATAAATGGACTTGTTTTATGCTTTTTTGACTCACAAAAATGGCGCGGTACCCCACCGCCCCCTAAAAAAGCACTGTATTTTTACTGAATCAAGAATGGCGCTCTCTATAGTTTAGTATTATGTGCTATGTGTTTGGAAGACAAGTAGGGGGTGGGGGTTGGGGGTACCGCGCCATTTTGTCCCGAAGCAATGGTCATGACGTCATATTTTGGTCGATTTTCTGAACCTTTGTATTGGATTTACGTGCAAAATATATGCCCTTGGCATCATACTTTCCTGGGTGTGTGGGTGCACTTTAAATTTCAGATGTTCTAAAATGGACGGATATCTAACCAATTTAACAACAAAAAACACGATCCACACACCTCAGAATTGCAAAAAAAAGCATAAAACAAGTCCATTTTTGTGTGCCTTTGATCGAACAGAGTGGCGGCCGGGAATGGAGAATTTAACACAGTGCATTAACCCATGACCCATGATATAAATAAATTATTTGCAAAGATTTTCTCCAATTAGCACGGTTAGTGTAATCATAGATCCTTGAGACTTCTCAAGGATCTATGGTGTAATGGATAGAACGTTGACATGGGGACCGAAAGGTTGTGGGTTCGAGCCCCATTAGGAGCACTTTTGTTTTATATGCTGGATTTGCCTAGCCTGCCGGCATCATGTGTATGCTTGCCTACACGGACACCACACTGCTGGCGTTTACCGTATAAATTACGCCATTTTTTTTCTCGAAAATGTCAAAAAATGTACCGTTCTTTTAAAAATAAGGAGTATAATCACATTACAAACACATTTTGTGCGAGAGAAACACACACATTTGGCAAAAATGGCACAATAAAAATCCGTTCGTTATAAGTAAATGGATATGGTTAAATAATATAACCATCACAATTATAGTCGTGGATCTCTGTGGCGTGCATAGGTTGGCCATGTCGTTGGCAATCGGAATTCACGGGTTCGATTTTCGAATATTCCTTGTTATCCTTTTATTTTTCTATTTTTTAAACTTGATGGTGGATTAATGTAACATCATTCTTATGTCAATTTTTTATCAATTATAAAGGCCGCCAATTCGTTTATAGTTTTCTTTTTATTTATTTATCCATTATAAATGTATCCTTGATTTATTTAACTTTGTATCTAAACAATTAAAATGCGTAAACAATTATATTATTGCTCGATAAATAAGTGATTTAACTTGAGTTCAGTTTGATTAATGATAGCAAAACTTGTTGTAAACCATTTTACCAGTGTGCCCAACAATTTCTCCTTTGCACACTTTGTTTATACATTCAGAGATGTCACTTTAGCTTGTTATAGCTAGGCTCAATTAAAGCAAGTTTGCGACCGGGTTTGTGATTTTAGGCTGGTAACACAATCCCACAGTAAATTATTTTTCAACGATACGTATCACGTGATAACCACGATCGTTTTCGCAAAATATCGCAAAATGGCGCGGTTACCCCAACCCCCCTAGAAGACAAGGCACTGTATTTGTCTCAAGCAGAATGGCGATCTCTAGAGTTGAATATTATGTGCTATGTGTTTGGAAGATACAGCACTGTACTGTTCTCAAGTAGCATGGCGCTCTCCATAGTTAGATATTATGTGTTTGGAAGACACAGCACTGTATTTGTCTCAAGCAGAATAGTGCTCTAGTCTCTAGAGTTGAACATTATGTGCTAAGTGTTTGGAAGATACAGCACTGTATTTATTCTCAAGCAGAATGGCGCTCTCTAGAGTTGAATATGATATGCTATGTGTTTGGAAGATACAGCACTGTATTTGTCTCAAGCGGTATAGCGCTCTCTAGAGTTGAATATTATGTGCTATGTGTTTGGAAAACACAGCATTGTATTTGTCTCAAGCAGTATGGCGCTCTTTAGAGTTGAATATTATGTGCTATGTGTTTGGAAAACACAGCATTGTATTTGTCTCAAGCAGAATGGCGCTCTCTAGAGTTGAATATTATATGCTGTGTGTTTGGAAGATACAGCACTGTATTTGTCTCAAGTAGAATGGCGCTCTCTAGAGTTGAATATTATGTGCTATGTGTTTGGAAAACACAGCATTGTATTTGTCTCAAGCAGTATGGCGCTCTTTAGAGTTGAATATTATGTGCTATGTGTTTGGAAAACACAGCATTGTATTTGTCTCAAGCAGAATGGCGCTCTCTAGAGTTGAATATTATATGCTGTGTGTTTGGAAGATACAGCACTGTATTTGTCTCAAGTAGAATGGCGCTCTCTAGAGTTGAATAGTATATGCTATGTGTTTGGAAGATACAGCACTGTATTTGTCTCAAGTAGAATGGCGCTCTCTAGAGTTGAATATTATGTGCTATGTGTTTGGAAGATACAGCACTCTATTTGTCTCAAGTAGAATGGCGCTCTCTAGAGTTGAATATTATATGCTATGTGTTTGGAAAACACAGCATTGTATTTTCCTCAAGGGAAAGGGCGCTCTCTAGAGTTGAATAATAGAAATTGTATGTTCCTTCAATGTTTTGAAAACACAAAAGATCTTCTGATGAAACAAGGCACTGTATTATTTTGTCTCTTTATAGAAAGTGTATGTTCCTTCTGATGAAACAATGTAATGCCTTGGAGTATTCAACTACTGATTTGATATGTAAGAAAACCCAAAACAAAACATTGTCGTCGTCGTTCTATGATCATGGCTGATTGATTCTATTGATGATGGAGCGCCATCCTTGTCTATTTTGTGACATGCGCACTGCAAAAACTCCGGTGTTAAATATGCAAACTGAGCCGGTGTTACGCTCCTGGTGTACTGTTAATGTTGGTGTTAGGTCAACACCATAGGAATAAGTCCGGTGTTAAATATGCAACACTGAGCCGGCGTTACGCTCCTGGTGTTAATGTTGGTGTAAGGTCAACACCATAGGAATAACTGATGTAACACTTCACATGGTGTTAAGTTTCTTGTGTTAAACTTGGTGTAAGAATACACCGATGAGTGTTAATGTTTTGGTGCGTTCGTTTATCGGAAAATTATTATCGATGTTAACACCAGTGTGGTGTTGAATACGATCACGTGTTACGCTCCTGGTGTTAATGTTGGTGTTTTACATTGGAGCTAATTTGCATATTTTACTTAGACTTATATTAGCCGAGTAAATTGCGCAAATCGCTCATTAGCATAATTGCAATGGTACAAAAAATAGCCACGGTGCTCGTTTGTACCATTTGAATTATGCTAATGAGCTAATTTGCACCTTTTTCATTTAAACCTATTAATTTATTGGAATTAAGTCGATGCAGTAATTTAACACTATTGAATGTATATTGATATATGTGCATATTATTTTCTCACTGGTTTAAATATAGGGAAGTAATTGCTCACTAAGTAAATGCATATACATTGAGCAAAAACAAAAGCATCAAAGAGTCAATGACCCTGCAGCCCCGAATTTTGAATCGACTGTCAATAATAAAACCTTTTTGAAATTGGATATTTGTTTCAGATTTTTCATTCTGTGGTCTAATCTGATCTGGTGTTAATCATCAGAGTCTGGTGTTAATTAACACCAGAGGTATTCCTATATTAAATCCAATAAAGTGTCAATTTAACACCAACAGTTTCAAGGTTTTACACCATCTTAGTGTCAGGTAACACCACCATTTTTAACACCGGTGCCTGGTGTTAATTTTTAACACCGGTGCCTGGTGTTAACCCCGGTGTTAACTAACTCCACAGGGTGCGGTCCCGTATGGATTAATCTAACACCAACGGTGTTACTGCTTTACACCATCTTGGTGTCAAAAGTTAACACCACATATATCAACACACCGGTGTTTGGTGTTAACTAACACCACAGGGGGTGGTTCCGTATTGAGTCCAAGAGAGTGTTAAAAATAACACCCATGGTGTTAATTTTAACACCCCAATTTTTGCAGTGCGGTGTGCAGAGATAAGAGATAAACCTGTTGCTTCCTTAATGCCATCAGTCCAACGGTGTTTTGGTCTTCCACGTGTACGAGTTCCTTCGACAGCTCCTTGAGTTATCACCTTTTCTAGGTTGTCACCTTCTCGTCTAGCATTGTGTCCAAAGAATTGCAGTTTATTGCGCATGATTTTATTACACAGAGAAGTTTGGTATCTGGCTTCTGACAAATTCATTGGTATTATGCTCTTTCCATGATATTCCTAACATCTTGCACCAAAACCACATTGTACCAATGTTTGTATTCGTAATTTTTTTTAAAAAACCACCACAATCAATGTTATAGGGACGAGTCCACATAATGTTAACCTTTTATTATCACCATAGAAGTACAACGTAACCAGGCTTTTATTCTTTATAACGGAACTGCTTAAATCACATTTTTCAATTGTTTCACTGTCTACAAATCTAATGATTACAGTTCATTTCATATCAGAGTTATTCATTTATATATACTGCATTCATCTAACTCTGTGTACTGACGTCAAGATCGTATTGTAATGATCGCGCTTCATTATCGCGCGCACGATATTGATGCCTTAGCGCCTGAAGTACCGTATACCCACACAATCAAAGACGAATTTCGGCATTTGCGCGTAAGTGCTGCGTCGATCACTAACTACGCTCTGACGTCATTGCACAGAGTTAGATGAAGTAAATAATCTTGCGCACAGGCCGAGCACTGACAAACTCTGACCGCGGTCACCGTGTAATCTTGGGGGTATTTGACTTTATTTTGGGGGGGGGGGGGGGGGGGTGGGGTGGGGGGTCAAAGAGTCATTTTCACGCAACGTTTCCCCACCGATGCGTCTCTTTTTGATGGCGCGCATCTGTTGCGTTGCTGAATATTTGCAATCCGGCGCAGCCCAACTCAAACGCAAAACACATGTCACAACGCAGCGCAGTTTCATACGCAAGGGCTTGCGTTGCATTTGTAATTTAGTGTGGAATATCACAATAACAAATCGCGTCGGATTTTGGATTTTGGGGTCAGTGCAACTTCTAAAGTTGAGTTATCTTTGGTCTTGCGACTTCTCTCTGACGCGCAAGTTCTGTATCGCAATGAAACTGCCCTGCTAGTGGTATCTCATCGTGATTGCGAATCTAAATATCACTAGAAAACTGTGGTTGTTATTTTTATGACGTGACTGGGGAATAACTCGCAAAGCGGAGAGGGGACCAAAACACACAGAATAATCATAACGGACAAGCTTTTTAAGTTTACTATATATATATAATGTTATTTATTAATAAATGAATGGTTCACTTACTCAGATATCATACATGGCACACCCAGCAATCTTTTACTAAATCATAACTAAAGTGACATCGATGCAATCTGAGTTTCTGTGTAAATATCAGAAAACCCGCACGTAGGAATAATCTTGAATAGAGTAAATTAAAACATGACTTCTCAACGTGATGCGTCGGCAGGAATTAATCAGTGATGGCGTGGCCAGTTCACATAGATTAGAAGTATAAATTGTGCCCCCTGCCCTCTATCGCCCTTAAAAAGTGAATGGGAGTTTCCAACATATTGTATTGACCCCAATGTTATATAACCAGTGATAACCACTTGCCAACACTGCTAGCAACTGTATGTTAATGAGTTGCTGACGGAGGTATTGATTTTGATAGATTATGTACACGCTAAACAGTCAGTCGTTAGCACACACAAAAAGCGTTCCCTGTGAAATGAAATATGCACGATTTCTTGCGGAAGACACGCACTCCGATTGGATGTGCATACTAATTAGTTTAGGAGCGGCTTATTTCAAACCCTTCTCATTTCGTCATGGTATTGTCTAAAAGGCTAAAATTTGAACTGTGGTTTAGAAAACCCATGAACTCCAGGTAATAAAAAGGATAATGGATATAACAATATATTTCTCATATAATAACAGTATTTCCTACCTTTCGATAAACCGGCACAATTACCACATATCATCATCGTGTTTGATAGCAAATTTCTCCCAAAGAAAAAATAACACATTTGAAAAAGGTTATAAAGTTCCCGACATTAACATGTGAAACATCTTGGAAATAATGCAGTATTATACTCTGGAGGTAAACGATTACATCCATGAATGAAAATTTGCGGAGTAAAAATATACGCCATTTTCCAATACACAGACCAAATCGCTTATTGTAACAAAAATTTCGTCAGACAGGATTCGAACCGGCGCGGGGAGAAATCCAATAGATTTATAGTCTATAGCCTTAACCGCTCGGCCATGACTACCTCATTGAAATGACCGTCGTGTTCAATAGATAATAAGCCAGTGGTGAACTATCGATTTAATCGACCAAAATGAGTTATTTGGGGGAATTTTGGGGACTCATGTTATTTGAAATATAAAAAAAATAATGATTGAGCATCTAATGTAACAAACAGAATGAACTACGAGAATCTACGGGATCCTCATAACAGAAAGAGCTCATCTCTCTCATTAGTGATCGCGCTTTTTTTTTGGGGGGGGGGGGGGGGCTATTTTTGGGAAAAGGTACATTGGTACAAAAAAAACTCGTAAAAGGTTGGGGGTTAGGACATATTTTAGTCCAAAACGTTCCGAAAAATGCTTTGAAAGGGGGATTTTTGACAAATAGGGGGGGGGGGGGGGGGGTGGAGGTGGGGCGTTTTCACAAAAAAAAGGAAACATTAGTACAACAAAAAATACACTGGGTACAAAAAAAGGTACATCCCCACCCCCCCCCCCCCCCCCCCCCCCCCCCCCCCCCCCCCCCCCCCCCCCCCCCTCCAGCCCCGCCCCACCTGGTTACGGGCCTGGGGAACTTTGTTTATGAATTAAAGTATAACATTTGTTTCTCAATTCATGTTAAATATAAACACATTACCAAGAACTTTGTTATCATAATAGAGGGTTCAACAAAAAGAAAGTATACCACTTTGTTTATGTCATTTTTGAGTAATTTTCAATTTTTTTTTTGTCCAAATAGGCTAGATAGGCATTTAGATGAATCTTTTAGGCATAATTTGATACCAAATTTGCTCCCTAACAACAAAGATAAACCATGATTAGCACCATTTAAGAGGAAAATATCCCCATTTTCAAAAGTCGCATTTCCAATACACAGCACGAGAAGAAAGGGCCAATTGTGAACACACACATATGCCGTATTTATCCCGTACTGATCACCGCGCATATACCCTCAATGCGCGGGCTAATTCAAATGTAAACTGATGCATGGGTGAAGGATTTGAATGTAAAGGAATGTTATGGATGGGTAGAACATGGACAGATTAACCAAATCTTCTCGTGCTTGTGTATTGGAAATGCGACTTTTGAAAAATGGGATATTTTCCTTTAAATGGTGCTAATCATGGTTTATCTTTGTTGTTAGGGGGGAAATTTGGTATCAAATTATGCCTAAAAGATTCATTTAAATGCCTATCTAGCCTGTTTGGTCAACAACAAATATAAAAATTACTCAAAATGACATAAACAAAGTGGTATACTTTCTTTGTTGAACCCTTTACCATGTGTATATGCCCATGAATGTACCCAATAGGTTTTAATTGTCATATCTCTTCTGAAATGCCAAAAATATAGCGATATAAATGTATATTCATTTGATCACGTTCTGTATGTCGGTAGCCATCCCATGCTAAAGTGCGTTCAGGTTATTTCAACATGCAATGAACGTATGGATAATACTGGATTCAAATAGCGCGCTTACTTGAGGCCGTGCTACAAATTAAACTGAATGATAATAGTCGATTGGCGATTGACTTGAAACAATATCCGCATCGGATCATGTGTACAGCGATGAATAGCAGTACCGTGCTTCTTATCTCTTTAGGTGTCTCAGATGCTATTGTAAATATCAGCCAATCGATATGACAATGGGACCCTTGCACGCGCTATTCGATCCGTAACTCACCAAGGACATAGTTAGTTGAATTTATTCATTCCACAACATTTGTTTAGCACAATCAGGGCATTGACCATATACAATTATGTCATTGTGCCCTATGTTTACTTTAGTAAGGTCACGTCACGTACCAATGTTCATACACAGAGTGAACAAAGTTTGTGGAGGACAAATAAAACGAACCCGCGAAATTCAACAGACTTATGCAAACGTGTAAAGCAATAGGCGACTGGTCTCTATACTAGAATTTAAATAACAATCATGTTAAAGATCGGCAATGTGATTAGTGCTTTAATCATGGATCATCCCTTCTGTATCTATATACCTATTCCTATGGTACATGCCATATTATAATGTAGTAAAGAAAGAATGCATGGAAAAGTACATGTACCTATAAGATTACTATGAGACTGTACATTGCTGTACATCCCTTACTAAAGGTCAAATCTAAAGGTATACCGTTTTTTGCTTTTTTAACACATTATTTGGCTGGTAAATACCACATATTTGATATCAATGGAAAGCTTGAAACACATTTTATCAGCTACCTTGACTTATTCTGTGATTAAAACTACTCTCTTTGAGAAATGCCATCTGCAAGTACGAAGTTTCACGTATTTCGCATGACATCGGTGTTCCCCACCTTACTGACCTTTTAAAAGGTATGCTATCCCCAAAATATGCCAGCTAGCCGGTAGACTTGAGTCCCACTCTTCAAAGTGTTATGCATTTTATGGACGAAATGTCCGGCATTTTTTCATAAAAAAGCCACCAAGAAATTGTATGTTTTCCCATAGCGTTACACACAAAATTACCCGGATGTGGCAATGAACAGCAACATTATTACCATTTCTCGACTATTGAGGGCAGTGCGTATAAATATACTAAAAACATAAGAACGTAACCTATGTGAGTTATCAAAATCGGTTTTCGACACGGCCGACAGTGTTGCTAGTTCCAGTCAATCGTGGCCTAAATAAAAGGAATTGAAATATCCAGAATAGATAGTAAATGGGCGTCACAACATTATGATCTGCCGCTGGCTATCGATGATGTGGGTGATGGGTGGGAGTTCAAAAGGTCAACAGGTGTATTCGTGGGAATATAAGAACATCGTAAGTGACATTTTGAGCCAAATTGAGTTAATACTATTAGTTTTTGGTGAGTTTATCCGGTCCACATGCTGTGGCGTGTGGCGTCTGGTTCTGCTGCTTGATCAACGTATACTATTGAGCTGTATAGGCACTTAGTTGCTAGGTCCATACACCAATTCCGATTTCAAGAAGGTCTGGAATCCGTCGTCACCCTTCTTCAGAACTATCATGGACCTGGACAATAGGAGGAATAGCCTACACTTGTTATAAACAGATAAAGGAAATGCTGCATGTTTATTGATTTAACACACAAAGTCTCTCATTTGAATAATGTTGAATATCTTAACCATTTCATTTTTGGTCAAAATGATTTTCGGAGCCGCCGAGGATTAGTTGGAAACTTACGAAGACCATTATCTTTTGATTAATAACAATGGAATGATTCAATAAATGCGTTACAAAATGCAAATCATTAAACCGGATTGGATACATAATCGCGTTCAGAGTCAATGCTGGACATCGCACACTAATATTGATCACGTGATCTGTGCAGCGCATTCTGCCACTTTTAATAGGTTTTCATTGGCATGACCATAGCGTCGTCTTGTCGATGATATTCAACTACAATTTGCAGTGAAATTCATCTGCGTATGAAATAATAGTATATATTTTGCTAGGTAATACCGTTCCAAGCATCACATCTGCAACCTGACATTACAAAAGCCTGCTATTTGGGTGTCACCTGCAGTGCATAGTAATACTTACGTTGTATTCTCAATGATCTCTCCATCACGATTTTTCGATTCAAAGTCAGATAGGACATAAATGTAATCATCATCTAACTTATCCGCATCAAGAACTGTTATAGCGGTTTCCCACAAGCCATTCGCAAACTGATTCTCGTAAAGGGCCTGTACCTCTATGAAAATACAAAATAAGAGGGCGAGAGAATATTTGGAATAGTATAAAGAAGTCATCATTTTTTTAAACAAAATTATTTTGCTTCTCTTTTATTTGCTGATATACAAATAATAATTGTTTAAGTGCAATGGTAAGAATACTTTCATGAGGTGAAAGATGAAACGAAGCATAGAAACATTATTTATTTATTTTATATAACACCTGCAGTCGATTATTTGTCTTAACTACTCGGAAACCGGTAACCTACTTAACAATAGAACAAAATCCATGATGAATGACGTACGATGTAAATTGATCGATGTGCAACCCATTTCTAAAATAACAAATAGGGGTCACTGACTTCGTTTCTCCACAAGAATCATTTTTAAAAACACCTTTTTTCGAGCAAAATAACACAGAGGTCTATGGGAAAACCGGATTTTTTTACAAGTTTTGCTTCATAGCAAAAAAAACAAGCCCCAAATTGTTAAGCTAACCACAAACGGTTGAAAATATTTAAAGCAGTATTTCTATAATATAAGCATGAATTTAAATTATAATATTACCCATTTCTAAAACCATGTAGTGCCAAGACTCAAATAAATCAATTTAAAATTTAGAAACATTGAGAGGAAATTGTCTCAAAACTATTAGGCCTATACCAATATTGATATTTCATCAGGTGTTTCTTGTGGAAACAGTTTCAAAAATGCTGCCCCAGTCTTCATTCCCGGCTACTTGCATGGTATTCTCAGACATTCACTCTTGAATTAATGTTAGTGGCACATGCGCGTGTAGCGCGCGAGCATTGCTTGTCCTTGTTCTAACCGTCATAATTCATTGTCAAATGAACCAACAGTGACCGGTGGGATCAAGTATTGGGGATGGGGTGGTGGCCGCTGGCTACGCCACAGAATTGACCACTTGAAAAAAGAAAACCCGATATTATTATACGTAGGGCCTATTAGGCATATTATATGCAAGACGTATTTACCCTCTCTTCCGTTAGCTTGACCATATCCATATCGTACATACACAGCATCTTCATCATATTTCGAAGCGATATCGGCAGCATTATGTCTGCTAATCAACAACTCCATCTCTCTTGCCATTTCTTGGAAATATTGCATTAAATCAGAAGAATTATCCCCTACATCTTCATCTTCACCAAAAGTATCGCCTGAATGGTGTGTTTTTTCAATAATGAAAAAGAGAAAAATCCCACTAATTTATATTGTTGGCGTGTGCTTGTTAGCAATCTAGATAGGAAGATCATTATTAAACAGACATACACACAGAAAGAGTTATAAACGATATGAAAGCATAGAACCTCATGTTAATTAGTCAAATGCATTTCATATTAAACTGTGACAGTTTTACCAAATACTGTTCAATTTTATTTAATTTATGTAAATATTTGTACTTTAATTGTATAACGTGTTTACCTAACATTTTTTCTATATCTGTGGCCTATAATAGTCCAACTAATCGCGTAAAAAATTGACACATATGCATATTATAAATGACGAGATAATGATATTTGTCCCGATAACGATTGTTGTAATATCCATTAGATTATTAGTAAAAGGCCGTAAACACATAATAGCCATAATATGCCTGCGCAAAACAAATTGCTATAATTCGCCTATATTGCCTCGTGAGATTTAAGCAGATACAATATTTGTGTAAGAAAGTACAAATTGTATTTTAAACAATCACCGACGTTTATATAAAATATCATATCAATATCATACTGTTCCTGGACCGGATATTTATATATGATTTAAGCTGCCATATGTATTAGACTGCATTATATTTGGTTTGTTTCAAACGCAAGATATCCTAACTATTTTTGTCACGGCTCAACATCAGTTCGGGCCATATAGGAGTTGAGCGAAAGTATTGACTAGAAATGAAAAGGAATTACCCAAAATCCTGATGAAATCAACTAAAATAGCCTCAAAGTATCAAACAAAAATGACAATTTTCCTGCCTGACAAAGTCGATATCGTTATATGGTTATGTTTATATATGGCTAAGATTCAGATTGGCATTGAAACACTTTTCCCCGCGGCAGTTTTGGAATCACCATGAGAAATGTATTAAAAAAAGTACAAACATGCCTAGTATTGGTTCCGTAATTCTTGAGATAGACTTTGAAGGTTGGGAAAGGTTTCTGAAAAGTCTGTTTTGTATAAACAGGTAAATGGTAAAACTAATACTATAGGTGCGTGGAAATTCAATAAATCAAGATAACATACAATATGATTTCTTTCTAATTGACTTTGACCTTATCAACCATAACACATGAAAATATGAATGTGAGCCTGTATACAATGCTCTAGACTATTCAAATAAAAACAGCTATAATTAAACTTTACAAACCTTCGATTTCGAAATCAGCAATGCAGCCCTTTCCCAAGAATACCGCCAACACTGCAAACGCCAATATCAATTTACTCATCATGGTGCAAATCTTTACGAGAATTATTTGGCAGATTTACACTCTGTGGATGTCAAATGTATTGTGATGATTTCTATATGATTTATACTTCATGTAACCAGTTGTAGGCGTATTTGGTGCCCGGGGGTACGTCGAAAATGGATCCATCGAAATATTAAGCAAATTGTAAAAAATGCAAATATCATTGTCATGGTAGAGGGTGACAATGCGAAACATACTAGCGGCATATATGTGTACCTTACCTTTCTATACAGTACCCCGGGTTTATTATGTGACGTTACAGATACAGATATAGTTGATTGTCAGGTGTTAGTTTTATTATCGAGCGATAAAAAAAGGATTTTTATAAGGTTGCCTGATGAAATAAACTACGCCGGCACCGGTATCGGCAACGTTTAGAATTAATAACTGTTGGTTTCGCTGCGACTACAGTGCAACAGAGCATAAATTACTGAAAGTGCATCATGTTATTGAAAATACGCTCTAATTCAAAAAAATAACATGTAAGTCAAGGAGACATTATTATATTATAAAATACAGCTTGGTGATTCAATGTCATAGAGAGATAAAAAAAAAAGGTTTGAACTTATTATAATTAGCATTAAAAAAAAAACCATTACAAATTTGCTTTTTGTAATTTCCAGCAAAAACTATGCATGCCATTAATACCAAATTCACAGGATATGAAAGTTCCCATCATTGTCAACAATTCTGTCTGAGAAATAGTTAACAATTAAAAAAACACATATCTGTCTTAATTAAGCTTAATTAATGACCAAACTCGTAAACATTATTAAGTATCACTATGTATCCAAACCAGACTTGCAAGGTATAAAATTAAAGGTAAAGATGTGCTCAAAACAATGGTCTGAGCAGATGAATAAATATCCCTTTAGTATTTAAAATATTTTCCTCCAAACATTTGGTTTATTTTTAAAAACCACAAATGGTGTTTTGTATTTTTCTCAAGAATTAAACATGCAATTAACACTATAATCACAGAGAAAGGCAACCAATTTGGACAAAGACACGAGAAAATTACCACTCCCTCCAACACCTCGGCATATAGCAATTCCGCAAAGTGTAGGCCTATCATGCATGAAGGATGCCATTTGTGAAATTGTGATTAAACCAGAGACGGTGAAAAGTAGGAATGATAGTTTATATAGAAATTGTACAGAAAACGTGTGCTATGTCAGGCAGCCGGCAGGTCACGCATAGCGGCTTTACAGTCATCAAAAAAGGAACTATACAGGTAATAAATGGGCTTCTAACTCTTAAAATATATAACCTACCTAAAAATATTAAATAATAAAGTTGTTGAGAAATTTGTCTTCTTTAATATGAGATATTGTACGCTAGGATCGGGTGATTATTGAGGAAGTGGCACTCAGAAAAGTCCGATTTTAATTTTCTACACGCGGACCAAATCTACGGGTATCTTATTGATTACCGGTAGTGCAATTGGGGGATGCATGCGCAGGGGTTGGACAGTCGGCCGCATTGTTCCGATGGATCAATACGCCACACACACGCTACTATCATTCTCTCCCCCGTGTTGAGATGTAAAATGTGAATTCGAAATTGTGACTTTACCTTACATTTTGGATTGTCGCTTCTTAAATATTCTACTGTTCCTAGCGTGCAATATCTCATATTAAAAAAGATAAATTTCTCAACAACTTTATGATTTAATATTTCTAGGTAGGATATATATTTTTAGTGTTAAAAGTACATTTATTACCTGTATAGTTACTTTTTTTGATGACTGTACATATTGAAGTGCACGCGATTTGCACCCATCTACATTTTTAAGCGTGACCCGCTAAATTGGATGTGAAAATCATTAATATTTTATTTTGTAATAGTTTATAACATGAAATAGCTCTTGTGTTATGCCTTTTTGATTACTCTATCTGATCATGGTATGGTGGCATCTCTAAGTAGCATGTCATAGATTGCAATGTGCTCAAAACAAAGTCATCAGATTTATCCTTAATAAGGATTCCATGTACGAGGGGTATCATAAAGTTTTAGAAATCACCCAGAAGTGATGGAGCCAGAAACTTTATTTTGATATGTGATCCTTCAGACATCTTTATAAAGTCCCTTTGCAAAGTTACACATTTCTCCCACTATTTATTAGCTATACAGACCGCCATTGTAGAGATCCTTAGACTGACCGCCATTGATTGATTGCCTCAGATTGTGTTATTCCCCAAACAGCAATAGATAGTTTAAAGTTTGGACAGAAAGGGGTTAAAGGTCATTACAAAAAAGCTTGGTCACAATAAAGTTATGGGTGGGGTGTACACAGATTGACCTCTAATGACCCCTACCACGACGATTTAAACTATTTATTGCTGTTTTGGGAATAACACAAACTGAGGCAATCTGAGATTCAATCAATGGCGGTCAATCTGAGGATCTCTACAATGGCGGTCTGTGGACAGGTAATAAATAGTAGGAGAAATGTGTAACTTTGCACAGGGACTTTGTAAAGATGTCTGAATGTCAAAATAAAGTTTCTGGCTCCTTCACTTTTTGGTGATTTCTAAAACTTTTTGATACCCCCTCGTATTACATAAACCATACAGATTTACAAACATTGAACATATCAAATATCAGTACCAGAGCTGAGCAGTTCCGCTTAAACCATGTTTTTAACATATTTATTGATACCTGTCCAAATTATACGAAAGATAACTTTATCAAACTGTCGCGGTTACATCATTATAATACAAGGGGGAGCGATTATAATATCCAGGTTCCAAAGATTAAGACCCCCAGTTCTGCCTCTTTTTATTATAAGGCTATCAAAGACTGGAATAGGCTTCCTGAAAACATTAAAGCCATCTCACTGAAATCATTTTTTTAAAAAGATGCTAAAGCTCATTTTATGGATCACATGCATGTCTAGTTTTATATCCCTATCGGTTATAATGTCTGGTAAGATGGTTTTTTATGTTTGTATATATATATAACTCTTCTTATTTGTTTTTATAAGGACCCCTTTGGAAATAAGTTTTTGCACCAAGTGTATGTCGTGATTTTCATTGTTTAAAACGGAATAAAGATTTTTCAAATGATGGCCCTTGATTTGATTTGATTTGATTCAGCATATTATCATCTAACAAGAAGTATTGCACACGATACAGATATAATAAAAATTCCTTTGAAAAGGAATGGGCGCTCAAATGAACATGCTTCATTTGATTAATTACAAATATATTAAATAGATAAATCTATATAGGATTTTTGATTAATTACAAATATATTAAATAGATAAACCTAGATACGATTGTAAGATAGATTATGCTATAATAATAATTTGGTCCTGAAGAAGTCAGAGCTAATCCTGACGAAAGCGAAACAGTCTTAAACTTGTCCGCCGGCGAACCCGATAAGCTATGTTGACATTATTTATATTCATGTATTATCTATTCTTTAACTATTTTTAATCATTGAATTTTAAAATTAATCGTTTAATTACATTAAATGACTTGTTAATCCAATTGAAGGATTATCTGATTAATCTATGCATTCATGAATTCATTTAGAATCAATCAATCAATCAATCAATCAATCAATCAATCAATCAATCAATCAATCAATCAATCAATCAATCAATCAATCAATCAATCAATCAATCAATCAATCAATCAATCAATCAATCAATCAATCAATCAATCAATCAATCAATCAATCAATCAATCAATCAATCAATCAATCAATCAATCAATCAATCAATCAATCAATCAATCAATCAATCAATCAATCAATATCATTATATCTGTCAATAGTCAATCAATTAATGATTGATGAATTCATCACTTCATTTATTCATCATTCAATGTGATTGATGTATAAAGTAATAATTTTAAAAGCGACTTAATCATATTATTACTAACGAAAAAATTAGAAGAGAACTCAGTGGTTTGGAATTGAAGACTGCAACTTTCCTGGTGTTTATATTATACCCACGTACCAAACTACCAAGACCAACCCACTGATCTATACATGGAGTAATTCATAATTAAACCAGTCAGTATTACAGATGATTTGATATTGAACAGCGGACTGTGTAAACTACAACTGTACACCGCCCCGACCCCGCCCCAACCCTCACACACCACTTAATGCCCTGTACAATGTACATGCAATGCTAGCTTTGCTATTATACATCTATGCAGGCAGCATTTTATACTGTACACATTCATATCGAGAATGCAACCGAGCGTGACTATCTCCATCCTTATAATAACGAGCGTGATATTCAGCCTCGTTTATAGTTCGTAAACGCCGATAGCACTCGTACACTTCAACTTCACATTTCAATGTTACGTAAATGTTAGTAAGAGACCATCAGTAAACATGGCAGCCTCCATCAATAATATCTAGAAAAACCAAAAAAAATTGCAAACTCATGATAATACAAGGCTCCCGCAGTTGCGGGCGCCCAAAAATGTTAAAATACAGATATAATTGTACATTTTCAGCAAGACATAAATGATAAACTGCTAAGGATTACTCCTATACCCATATTTTATAGGTAGACACTTTTCAGCGAGTTAGAAACGTGATTAAATTAAACACATTTTTAAGAATTGCGCTTAGTTAAACGATGTGTTTAAAGTCAAAGTTTAAATTAATAAAAAATTCGAGAGTTGCGCTTTAGTTAAACGATGTGCTTAAAGTCAAAGTTAAACGCGTGTTTAGCTTAAAACCACATTTAAATCCGTATGCGAATACGGCCTATTAAATTTGAAAATACATGTATAATATTATGATGCAGCAGATGATATAGGCCTAGTTGTTTTTTATACTTGATGAAACAATGTATATGATTTTGTTAAAGCGCATTATCTAGCTGCGGATATTAAATACAGATGCAATAAAAATATTTTATTAAGATATCTGTATTGGTTTATACGTTTATAACTATAAAAATACGGTTTCGCAGGTGTTCCTCACATTTTTGGCAAGTGCACGTGTACTTAAATCCAAATATGATGCTTTATACATTTTTATATTCTAATAATATCACTCCCACCATGGAATACTTCAATCCATGCTCCCACGAGGTTCCCACGAGGTTGGTCGTCCTTTAACTTTACTTTTCCTTGTACAGTGTTCCAATTTAACACTTTTTCATAGACTGATCATTGGACTGATTGCTCTAAGTTTTACAGACATCATGTAATTATATTTACATATCCGTAAACTGCAATATGTTGGACACATATGGTGAAAATGGCGTTTAAATTGAAGCTCTTATTACCAAATCAATGCGGCCGTTGACATTTTTTGCTGATTGTTCACCGTGTTGGACTCTGTTGTTTTTCTATAAGACGGTAAGGGGCCGCTCAGCTCACACGGATACATGTGAGGGGCCATAAGCCGTAATATCATTGTGAAATTACACACGGAATTAGAAATCATCTCAGGCAAGAACACACGATAGATTACACGCAGAGTTGTCGAATTCCCTATCGAGGCTTTTGTAACTGCTTCATACTTGTTTGCACTAACATTTCATCTTGATCTTCTACCATCAAAATGTATCTTTCATAGGCCATCTTTTTCCTTTTTTGTCATTGTATCTGTCGTAATTGTCATCAAAAAGGTTCACAAATTCATCTCGCCGCGTAAGTGGACATAATACCGTTTTTGCTTTGATTTGTTGAATTATTGAACTATTAGTCAAATGCATATTAAAGTGTTTATTTTTGAAAAGGAACTGGATCAGAGAATCAAAATTTGTTGGGAAAAAAAATCACTTTTGTATCCCAAAAATTTGTAAAACATGTGTGAAATAATTTTGAGTAAAACATGCCCAAATCGCTTGAAATTTTGACCAAAAAAGTGCCATTTGTTTCCACTTTTTTGGCACTTTTTAGAAAAAATGTAAACAAATAATAGATTAGGTAAAAAAATGAAATATTCGTCCTTAAGTTAGTGTCTTTACATCATAATCAAGCGATTTGGGCATGTTTTTCTCATGTTGGGTCAAACAATCAACATTTGTGGTCAAAATTGATGCCAAATTTGGATTTTCTGATCCATTACCTTTCCAAAAATGTATACTTTTATATATACATTTGAGTCATAGTTCAATAATTACAGCACTCACAAAATTTAAAAAGTGACTTCCTTGAGTCCCCTTAGATAACAAATCACGTACTTTCTCTAGTAAAAATGGATATTTACTAGTAAAGCCGAGTCAAGGCTATGCCGGTTTCCTGCACACACATTATCCATAGATGCAGGTACACGCCAATTATGCCACCACGGTTTTTTGCTTGAGCATAAAAGCAAAGATTTTCTAGTACAGGGATTATGATCTCTATTGAAATGTCGAATAAGAACTGATACTATGTGTGTTTCATAGCACCTGTATGACATGGCGTGTTTGAATAGAGCGGTGATTAGTATGGGCATTGGTAGTCTCTTGCGACAACAACATGGCCCTTGTAGTGGCTGTTGTGACACAAAACTAACGTTAAAAACGAGATGGCACGGTGAAAGTGTAAATACTTCTAACAATTTCAACATATTAAATTATCACATACATTCACCGTGTCCGATTGATTTTACTATATGCGTGATAATTGTACATAACTTCTCCACCCAGTGTTGTTATAGAACTAAACTCGAACCCACGCGCACAATGGATAATGTGTGCATATTGTTCAGATCGATACTAATAGATGCAATCGTTCAGGGAACGAGAGTGAATATTTATTGATGACTTGTTGTTGAGTTATTTCATGACAGGGCTAAATACTACACGTTCTTTATCTTGGTTCGAAACACACATAGCTTCAAACGACTTGGCGCACATAAGTATCCCTGTACTAGAAATTCATTGATAAAAGTCATGCATATTATTATTAATGAATGACGAAAAATAGATCCACAAACAAATTCGATCAAGCCAGCTTCACGCTTAGAATTATAACAAATTTGCTGATTGCCCGGCTGATTGGCACAAACTACACGTGTATCTGCGCTCACCACAGCGTCGGACTTCACACGTATGTCATAGCGCGTTCCCCATCTCGCCGTAGGTATGGCAGCGCGCAATGCATTCAACGTTCGAAGCGGTATCTCAGCTACGATGTTGTGTTGATTGTTATTTACCTTATGCCATAACAGAGCGAAAATGTTATGTGGTGAAGCGGCGGTTATGGCCATCAAATGCGAACCATGTACCTGCACCTATGGATGAGTTGGCCTGGGGATCCAGGGTGCCGGAAACCAGCATAAGTCATGCCGAACTCAGGCCGGTCTGGCTGATGTACGTCATCAATTTCGCAATATCCCGGATGTTTCTCCCAAGAGCACTTGCAAAAAGACTTCTGCTAAGTCTGAAAGGGGCTCATAAATTGCTTCTTATTTCATTTCTCGATTGATTTTACGAAGTTTTCTATAAGTAAACAACAAACTCTGCACGCTCGTGTATAAACAAAACATTGCACACGCGTATTGCCGCAGACGGTAAGGTGCGTAAGCGGGCGTGGCGCAAGCTGTATTTTTTGTTGTTATGGCTGGTAAAACAAGCAAGAATGGCGCTCTCCAGAGTTGACTCGTAGATCACATTTTTCAGTTCATTTCATAACATAGTCATTCATTTATATACAGGGTGACCTAATAAAAAGTTTACCCAAAATGAAAGTGATATTTTTCCACTTCCTGTAATTTGATTTCTGTGTTTTTTATTTTATTATAAAGAATGGGTAATGGAGCATCTACCCTGAAAAAACTATTTATTTTGGTTGGGTGGTTTTCAAGATATGGTCCATTGAACATTACTTCAGCACAACAGACTTGTCCACGGAGCATCATTTTTCTTAGGCACATGACAACGAGGATTAGTTTTGATGTCTCACTTGTGTTCAATCATGCCTTTGCTCCAAGGACAAGTCTGTTTTGGAAAACACAGCATTGTATTTTTCTCAAGGGGAATGGCGCTCTCTAGAGTTGAATAATAGAAATAGTATGTGCCTCTCTGATGAAACAAAGCAATGCATTGGATGAAGGAAGCTCTGGATTATTCACCTACTGATTTGATAAAGAACAGTCAATCTAGAAGTTATACGGAGTACACATACTTTTTTCCTTTTATTATCACCATAAAAGTATAACCAGGCTTTTATTCTTAGATCACATTTAAGAACTCTTAGATCACATTTATCAATTGTTTCACTGTCAAACGATTACAGTTCATTTCATAACAGAGTCATTCATTTATACTGTATATATGGTGTGACCGGTGACGTAGTGCCCGGCAGTATGCGTGCGCACCTATAGGGAATGTGCTTTAATTCACACTTGATTGATCATTACTTACAATGCTTACGGTGTAATA